>CM071933.1:11048898-11773665 GCA_016081115.2 Rehmannia glutinosa
AAGTTGCACATTTAGTCAAATTCTTTAATTTTGCAGATATTTTATTCCGAAATGTAGGGGGTTTCAATTTTGTGCATATCTTATTCCGAAAATGCTGTGATTATCTTATTCTGAAATGATGATGATGTATTTTTCAATTTGTGGATATCTTATTCCTGAAAATTGAAATGATGAGGTCTTTTCAATTTTTCAGCTTAGTTTTGCAATCAATTAGAATCATGGCTTCATTGGGAACACTTGAACCCATTTACGTTTTCTATTGTAGCCAATGATAAAAAACACACACACAGATATAGAGGGACAAATTATCATTCAGCCAGCAACTCCATATCAGGCCTAAGTTTATCAAGATCATGATCAAGAATTTCTCCATATATATTCGAACATTCACTAGTTCTTGTCTTGACAGCATTTTAAAAGCATGGAATCCATAGATAAGGCTGCTTCAGACAAAGGTCTTACAGACATGGCCTAGCATATAAGTGGCGGCAAAGCTATCGTCGTGTAATAAAATGTCGCCATTCATGGAAGTGGCCCAGACAAAGCTTTTCAAATCATCACAATTTAGTGAAACAGAACAAAAGAAAAGTAATTAAGATGAAGCAGTTTGGATTTTATATTAGAGAAATTTTGAAGTGTTATAGTTTAAATTGACCTATTTTGAGATTCAGTCCGTTATATTGCCAAGATTGGGATTCAGTCCTATAATTAAACTTGTTTGGAATTGAATATTTAAGTTTAAAAGGGACTATATTTTTAATCTTCCAAATATATTTATCCGGGTGCTTAATAAATATAGGTATCAAAGTCTAGATTTATTAAGAATCTTTAAGAATAGTTTATTATATTTATGTAATTAATTTTTGGGGAGGAGAATTATCTCCATGAAATGGAGATGTCACGAATGCCCAAAACTTATTTATGAGAGGAGGTATCTTCAAATCTTGATAATGTATGAACAAGAACATCGGGAAAAAATAACATATTGGGATAACTGATAAGTTGAACAAACAACCACGGAAGTAAGAAGAGATCAAAGCCTTACAACATTGGGAAAGAATTTTGCACATAATCCAAAAGACTAAAGGACGAAAATGCTCCAATTTGGAGATTGTTTATATATATGACTAAACTGCTGAAATATGTTAAGTTGTAAGGCAAAAATAAAATTGATAAGTTAAAAAGCTGAATATTTAGAAATCAGAGAGGACTAATTCGCGTATGGTCCGAGTAACGGGACTTAAATCTTATTTCTCCTTTTATATTCTAAATGCATATATAATATTTTTCTTAAATATAGATTTTTGAATTTTATAAACTTAGTGTATATGTGTGAAGTGGAAAACCAAATGACACATCAAATAAAATAAAAGGGTAAATTATAAAAACTACCACTAAGTTTGGCCTAATTACCCAATTACCCCCTTATGGTCCTACAAGCAACCCCTAGATTATTTTATTTACTTAACTATACCCTTGTAAAATATAAAATAGAAACAAATATCAATGGGTATTTGCAATATTGAAAGAAGTTGGACCTTTTTTTCCTAATTAGACTAAAATTCAAGGGTAATTTTGTAATGAACGCTAAATAAAACTAAAAAAGAGCCATGTGGTGATCACTGCCCACTGGTAGCTTCAGTATAAATTAAAACTTGCATATTGACAGGCTTTATTTGGAATCTACAGCTACGTACACTCTAAACAGATTTACTTAAATTGGCCTATAAAATGGAAAGAATTTACATAATTATCATAAATTCTGGTTATCACCCACAAATACAATTGTAATGTACTCCATGACTAAGATTCAACAGAACCATAAATTCTTTTCTTGAATTCTTGCAAAGTTATCTAGGGATTGTGTTTTCCTTTTTTTCTTTTTAGACAAGGAAAAATATCTGCAACAGTTGAAAAAAGATGATTAACAACAAAACCATTAAAAATGAAATATGTTCTTTTCTATGTTATAATTTGGGATAATTTCACTTTTCATACCCAAAGTTTACTGTCATTTCGATTTTGGTACCCATTGTTTCTACTTAATCAATATTGATACCCAAAGTTGGCGACGTTAATCAAAATCCATACAAACCGTGAAACGGCCGTCCAAAAACACGGTCCACCCACTGTAGCAGGTAAAAAAAGTGTAGAAAACCTAATGAATCGGTCACTGTTGGGATAATTTCATTTTTGATACCCAAAGTTTACCACCTTTTCGCTTTTGGTACCTAATATTCCAACTTAATCACTACTGGTACCCTAAGTTATTTAAAATATTTTAAATTCTAAACTAAAAAAACTCAATATTATTTCCAAAAAGTTATTTTCAAAAATAAATAATGTTTTAAAAATCTAAAATATTGTTTAAAGAACTAAAAGTTGTGTTAAAAATCTGACAACTACTTAAAAAATAAATTCAATATAAAATTAAAAATCTGGAAATTTTCTAAAATTCTAAAAAATGGATTAAAAACTGTGAACTATAAGATTTTGAAAAAATTAACTAAAAAATCTGTTTGATTTAAAAAATCCAAAAAGGGTAAAAACATTGATTTTTTTAAAAAACTAAAAAACTATTTAAAAAATATAAAAATTAACGAAAATATTGAAATTTGTTTTGAAAAAATCCAAAATTTATTTAAAAGTCTTAAAATTATTCCATAATTGGGATATTAAAATCTGATAATTTTTAAAAAAATTCCAGAATTGTTTAAAACATATTTCGAAGTTTTAAAAAGTGTTTTGATTTTTTTATTTAGGACTCCATAAAACTCCAAAATCAAATTAAAAGAGGTTTTCGATTGCAGGGTGAAGAAAATGGGAAAAAAATATGAAACGGAGAGGACGAAGTAGAAGAAAAGAAAAAAAGAAAAATTAAATTTTTTATTTTATTAATATATATATATATATATATATATATAAGGCAAATTAACGGGTTGTAGTAAAATTTTGGGTATCAAAAATTTTATATTTTTCCCATTTTCTTCACCCAAAGAATCGAAAACCTCTTTTAATTTGATTTTGGAGTTTTATGGAGTCCTAAATAAAAAAATCAAAATACTTTTTAAAACTTCGAAATATGGTTTAAAAAATTCTGGAATTTTTTTAAAAATTATCAAATTTTAATATCCCAATTATGGAATAATTTTAAGACTTTTAAATAAATTTTGGATTTTTTCAAAACAAATTTTAATATTTTCGTTAATTTTTATATTTTTTAAATAGTTTTTTAGTTTTTTAAAAAATCAATGTTTTTACCCTTTTTGGATTTTTTAAGTCAATCAGATTTTTTGGTTAATTTTTTCAAAATCTTATAGTTTACAGTTTTTAATCCATTTTTCAGAATTTTAGAAAATTTCCAGATTTTTAATTTTATATTGAATTCATTTTTTTAAGTAGTTGTCAGATTTTTAACACAACTTTTAGTTCTTTAAACAATATTTTAGATTTTTAAAACATCATTTATTTTTGAAAATAACTTTTGGAAATAATATTGAGTTTTTTTAGTTTAGAATTTAAAATATTTTAAATAACTTAGGGTATCAGTAGTGATTAAATTGGAATATTAGGTACCAAAAGCTTAAAAGGTGGTAAACTTTGGGTATCAAAAATGAAATTATCCCAACAAAGGACCGATTCATTAGGTTTTCTACACTTTTTTTTTACCCGCGAAAGGTGGACCGTGTGTTTTGGACGGCCGTTTCACGCGTTTGTATGGATTTTGATTAACGTCGCCAACTTTGGGTATCAATATTGATTAAGTAGAAACAATGGGTACCAAAATCGAAATGACAGTAAACTTTGGGTATGAAAAGTGAAATTATCCCTTATAATTTCATATATCTCTAATTATATGAAATAAAGTATTGAACTTTAAAGGGGGCAAAACACAGTTAACATACAATTCAACTCAAAAAGTAACGGCACCTGACATGTACAAGTTCTTTAAATTTTTTGGGGTTTTATTAATTTTTGGTCAGATTAGGTTCTTGAAACATTTTACTAAAACTGGTGATAACTACAAAAACATCCCTGAAGTTTAGTTTAATTAATTACGGAAAAAATCCAATTATCTTTAAAAAATTCTAAATATTTGTAATTTTCAAAGATAACTGGGTGTTTTTATAATTAGACTAAACTTCAGGGTGTTTTTGCAATTAACCCTTAAACTTATGATGCCATTAGTTCTTTTTTTTTTTTTTTACGTATAATACCCCAAATGATGGAATGGGGGATTAAGGTGACATCTCCGACCTATAGTTTTTTAAATAAATGGAAATATATAAAAAGAAAGAAAAATGTCATGATCGCAAGTCGATCATGTAGCAAAGGAAAACAATACTATACTTCAAGAAAAAAACAACAAAAACAACTTTAAAACGCAATCTAAATAAAGGTCGTCTATTTGTAGAGGATTTTCGAATGACATTGTCATTTGGTTTTTTTCCGAGTGCCATTTGTTCAGTAAATGCTAATCATTTTAGTTAGCCTACAAGGCTAAAAGATCCCTTCCAATGATCATATCCCCAGAAGTGATTTCATTTGACAGCTATAGGCCTAATCCTTAATCCTTTTTCCCAATATTTTCAAGATTCAATAATGTCATGACATGAAGATAAAATCATGTGAAACAGACCAAGTAGGCATCTAGACAAAAAAAAAAAAAAAATTGCCTTTCCATAGAGATGGGCTAATTGAGCATGACAAAGTGGAGCACCTGAAAATGGGCATCTATTCACCCTCAATCATATCGACATATTTAATCCACTTGTATCGAAAATAACACAAGATCGACAATTGGTTCCAAGCAATGAAGCCATTGTCTAGTCAATTTTTGTCAAAATTAAAATATGAAATGATTAATCTTTCTTGGAGGGCCAAAGGGAAAACAAAATGCTTGAGCAAATATATGAAACAAATTTAAGTGAGTTGGGTTGGTGGGGAGCCCTAGCATGCAATTGGGGTACATTTGCATTATTATTAGGTGTCTTACAATTGTGAAATCAAATTGGGAAAGTGTGGGGAAAGTGAAGGTCATGTGAACTTTCCCACTAAAATTGGGTTTTGGGGTTGGTGATTTTATGTTGAATACACGAATTGGAGTATTCGAATTGGAATAGAAAAGTGGGACAGAAAATCTAAATTCCATATATATACACGTTGCATAAATGTATTTAGGAACTATTTGATAAACGTGACAGATATGTGTGATCTATAAAAAAAAATGCATCACATAATGATAAAATTAAGATTCAAATTTAATTTGTTGTACGTAGAAATTTTTGAGTACGCACGAAAAGTAACGACCTAATAAAATCAATTAAAGAGACACGTATGGTTAACCAAACTTATGGGTCATATAGATTATGTATGTATCACACTATATCATAAGAAAATCGTCCCCCAAAAAATTATAACTACTTGCACATTTTACGAGTTTTATGTTCGTTGTATTCCGTTTGTCATTGGAATTAACTTTAATATTGGAGAGTTTTCGTCACAACTATCTCCACAATCCTAACGACATATTATGTGGCTAGCAGTAGAATTTCCATAATAAGGTTTAGTATTCGCGCGAAGTTATACCACGTCATTTCAATTTTTTTGTAAAAGAATAATCATTCAATTCCTAGTATGACTTGAGGGCGATGAATCTTTTGTTACTTTATAGTTAGAGTAGGCGTAAGAATCCACTGAGAAATTATTGCTCTTCGCTAGGAAGACAACTGTGACATTGAGTCATATACAGATTTTGACAAAAGGAAAGTTCCTATTTTTCCTCAAACAGTTTTTTTTTTTTTTTTGGGTTCTGATGAGGTGAAATTTGGGGAGGTATTGACTCTAGAAGTTGTAATAAAATGTAGATCTGAAACTGATAAGTTACATATATAGAGATTAAACTTTTTTGTGTTTGATCGAAACAAGTCATGAAATTAGCCTAACTTTTTTGGTGCCTAAAGATCAGCTGGCAGCCAACAAGATTTAAACCTACAAATATCCAACTTGACTCACAAGACAAGAGCCATCAAATTTGTAAACCATTTCCAAATATTACTTGACGTATATACTTAGTTAAAATAATTGTTAATCAATGTCAACAGACCATTAATAGAGCGAATATCATATAACCAAATTAAAACAATGCTGAAAATTTATGCTAAATCTAATATTGGTAATGTTTGAACAAGAACCGAAATAACTCAAACTAATGCCATTATTATCTTCATATCATCTACACAAGAAAAACATAAGAAAAATTAGTTTATATCCTACAGAAAAAATGTGTAGGTAAGTATGGCTAAATTGCATTTTTGGTACACTAACTTAGGGTCAGTTGCATTTTCGTTCACCAATTTCAAGGTCTGGCAAATTAAGACACTAGTTTATAATTTTTTGCACATTAAGTACACTTGTCGTCGGAAATTGAAAATTTCACCGGAAATTTTTTTCCAATTTTAATTTCCGTCAACAAGTGTACTCAATGAGCCAAAAATTATAAATTAGTGTCCTAATTTGCCAGACCCTAGAATTGATGGACGAAAGTGCAACCGACCCTAAAAATGTCGTATGTAATTATAATATAAATTTATATTATAATTTATATTTTACATTAAAAATTATATTATATATTAAAGAACATAATAAAAATAATAAATTATATTATATATTAAAGAACATTAGAAAATAAAACGAAGTATAAAAATAAAAATAAAAAATTACCGATGGAAAAAATCCATAAGTAATTACCGACAACACTAATTTTCGTTGGTAATTTCTTTTTTAAAAAAAAGATTGTCGACGAAATTAGTTTCCATTGGTATAATTAAAAAATTAAATAAATAATAAATTAACCTAGGGATTTCTTCGTGGATATTACGACAGAATTAATTACTCTGGTAATGTTTTTTTAAAAAATAAAAGTTAAATTGTATTTTTGGTACACTAACTTAGGGTTGCAGTTTCGCCCACCAATTTTAGGGTCTGGCAAATTAGGACACTAATCTATAATATTTTGCACATTGAATACACTTGTCGGAAATTGAAATTGGGGAAAAATTTCCGGTGAAATTTTCAATTTCCGATACAAGTGTACTCAATGTGCAAAAAAATATAAATTAGTGTCCTAATTTGTCAGACCCTGGAATTAGTGTACGAAAGTGCAATTGGCCCTAAGTTAGTGTACCAAAAATGCAATTTAGCCGGTAAGTATTAAGAAAATTTTGAAGTGTAGTAAAATCATTGTAGGTAAATATTTACCTACAAAATATAAAGTATTTATGTCGGTAAATAATTACCTACAATAATATGTCGGGAAATTTGAAAATTGCCGAAATTTTGTCGGTATAATCTGGGGAAACTAATATGTTTTATTCTGTAGGTATTTTGCAGAGATAACTGTAAAATTTAGTGACAAATTTATTTTTGTTGGTAAATCATATCGGTAAACTGGATTTTCTTGTAGTGAGAGCGATATCTAACTAATTTTAACCTTTTTTGAATAAAATCAAACCCTTCATTTGATCAATTATATGATAGTTGTATATGCTCAACCATATATATATATATATATATATATATATATATATATAAGATTTGGTTCAAATGAGACCACCCTCTCTAGGTGAGACAGTGTGGACTAATCTTACCCATTGATCTTAAAAAAATGAAGAAATGTGATTAATTCAGTTTTTTTAATTATTTCCTAATTCTCGCTGATTTTAAGGGTAAGATTGTAATTTTGTAATTCAAATTAGTGGTCCCAATGATTTTTATGGGTGAAATTGACACTTTTTTAGGATTTTTGGCGGATTTTAAGGAACATGTTTTCTTTCCAAATATTTTTATTTTACAGCATAGTTAGGGTTCTTCTACTGGATAATTAAACATCAAATAATGCATATTTAGTTATTTTGTTGGCACTGTTTTACGAAAAAAGACATAATTGAATATAACGTACTGCATATGTAGTTATACTACACTGCATAAATAGGTTCAATATAATGTATATTTAGTTATGAAAATGGGATGTTGCTTTTGGAAATTATAAAAATGGGATGTTACATAATGTACTGCATATTTAGTTATTCCACAATGCATAGATTGTTTTCTAGATAATACATAGTTAGTTGATTTTGTTGCATAGTTTATGACGTCTTGCATAGTTGGATATACTGTACTACATATTAGTTTTTTTACGCTGCATAGATAGTTTTCAGATAATGCATATTTAGAGGAGTTTTGTTGCATATTTAGTTTTCAAACTCACTGTTCGTTATTTCTCTGTAATATTGCACCGATTTTTCTTGTTTTTCTCTATAATTTTCATGAACTGTAATTTTCGAGTTCTTCACAATTTTCTTTATTTACGTTAATGGAGGAATGAGAGAGAGAGAGAGAGAGAGAGAGAGACGTGGGATTGGGGAAATTGAGAGATGTATGAGAGAGAAAGGGATTTGATTCCATTTTTGTAACTAACTCGTTATGTTATTTTACCCTACTACCCTTATATTGATTAAATTAATATTTTAATATATTTTTTATCCATTAAATCATACACATTGATTAATAGTGGGGGATGGTTGAGATTAGTCCATTGTGTCTCACCTAGAGACATAATCTCACTTGATCCTCCCCTATATATATATATATATATATATATATATATATATATATATATATATATAACTAAAAATGACTAAAATGTCACACACACACACAATTAATTTTATTTTTAGCAATCCAATTTTTACATTTGCATGCTTTAATAGTAGTTTTAGTAAACTATGGTGACAACCATGCAACTTTACATGCATAAATAATGCTGCTTCAGAAAAAAGGCCCACAAACCCTTTCCACCTTTTTCATGTACCAAAAACCTTTGAAGGTGAAGGACTCATTCCCATTCGTTCTTTTTTCAATTCTTGCAAAACAAATACACTTAGCTTTAAAATGAATATGAAATTAACTATATATTTTTTCATTATCTCACCTTCCCCTTGAGCATGTTTTGTCTTAAAAAACTCAATAATTTTAAAGGTTGAGTATTTTTGTATGTCATGAACATAATGTCTTTCTCTCATACCACATAAGTGCATGATTGGTTCGTTGACCATATATTTCTCCTAATTTTGTGAATTAATCAATTAAATCGATCATATAAGAACTTAGATGTCGATCTTGGAATCAAAGTTTGATGAATTGTTTTGCTTTTGTACTTTTGTCGGATTCACGAGTGCGAATTTAATACATTTTCCTAACTATGAAAAGTGTTGAATTATTTGAGGGTACGTGCAATAAATTGTGCATATTCAAAAAAGTTTTGGTCAAAGATTCATTTATGTGATGCTATGCTGTTGATCTTTATTTCAATCATGTACGTAGCAATTAATTCTATAAAGCCTTGGCTTTAATAAAAGTTTTTGTGATTTTCCACTAATCAACTGCTAAAAAGTAAAAACAGCGTTTAACAAATTTAAACAATTTAAAGATGATCACTTTCTTGAAAAGCCTAACAATTTGAATATTTGCTATAAAAGAAACCTATATGAATCTCCTTGTTTCTTGCAATCATGCATCAAATATTTCATTCAACGCGACAAATTTATTTTTTTATTTTATAATATATTGATGTTGTTTTTTTAAGGCAAATCACTCCAAAGCTAAGGTTTCTGACAAGGTTCTTCTTCTCAAGGAGGAAATCTTTAAGTCTTCTTCTCCGTGAGCTGGAAGTTCTTCAGACGGGAACTTGTCTGCACACATGCAAACGCTAGTTGTCCCAGGGAGGCCCCTCCGATGCTCAAGTCAACACAGGAATGAGAACAATAAACGAATACTGAATTAATGCGTCAAAGTAATTATGAGTCACATCACTTACAAATAATAAAGAGGAGAAACCTTTTTATACGTGAGTAGCGGGCCTCGTGGGCCACATAGGAGAAATCAGCCTATGGGCCAATTTCGGACTCCTTTGGACTGAGGGTTACTCCATTAAAAGTCCATTGAGCAATTAATATTAAGTCCATATATATATACCGAACTACATATTTAATTATTAAATGTCGTTTTTGCCCCAAACATATATACTTTGTAATTCTCTAAAATAATAGCTAGATTCGCTTGTGCAATAAGAAAAACAGTCGGTTTTTTTAGCCATTCCCAACAAACCAAAATGTCTTTTAGCCATCTTTTTCAAACACATCTTTTTTAGCCATTTTGGGGTGTGAAAAACCCAATTTGCCATTGAGCCAATTTAACTGCACAAAAACATACATCCCTATGACTCGAATTCGAGTTACTGTAAACAGTGACTCAATTCGAGTTACAACATCCAGTTCTATCACATATTATAACCCAGTTATTTTTTTTTCCCAAAAAACTTTGAATTCACATAACTTTTTCGATTTAAATCCGTTTTGCATGTATAATATATCAAATTAATCCTCTTTTCGATATCTATAATTCAACACTAATATTGCATATTTAAAAATGAAAAATACAGGTTCGATTTCTTAAAAAAAATTGAAAAAAAAGTAAGAAGATACATAGAGATAGTGAAAGAGAGAGAAATAACTCAAATATCAAACAAACATGCTAGAAGGGTATGTATGTCATTTTACACCCCAAAATTGCTAAAAAAGATGTGTCTACAAAACATGGCTATTTTTAATCTTTACATTTCCTAAATGGCTATTTTGTACCATTACCATTAAGAAAAATCATTACTCTTAATCTTAATTACATACATACATATATATGTGCGTGTGTGGAAAACTTCTAATTCTTTTATATTCATATATTATTACGTAACATCGACATCCCAGAATTTACCATCGATTGATGATCAACCTCGTTTTTTTTATTTTTTCTTCTCAATGATTGAATCTTTCCATTGGAAATGGACAACTTTACGTATGTAGAATATTCAGATCAGTCTTTATCTTTTACTTTTAATCCTTTTCTTTAATTTTTTCTTTTTATATTTTTGGTGTATCTATGAATAATAGTTCAATGGTATTACTTTTTTCCCCATCATCTTTGTCTTTGCTCAAGCCCTCACGCAAAGGCATCAAAACTCATTTGTCTATTGAGTTTCATCTCAAAATTGAGTTCCCTAATAGATCAAATGGTCCTTTTTTTCTTCTTTTTCTTTTTTGTCCTGAAAAAACAGAGATATTTGATAAATTGCTTTTTCTAATTTTGACCTTTTAGTGTTCATTCTTATCACCTGTTAAAGGATGAAGTTCGTTCCAAATTTGGACAAGCAACGATATTGCGCGATGTGTGTGTAAGGATCTAGAGACACGAGTACCACATTGTTATATACGACTATGATGCTATTGAATCTTAAAAAAATTCTAGACATGATACAATAATAATAATAATAATAATAATAATAATAATAATAATAATAATAATAATAATAATAATAATAATAATAATAATAATAATAATAATAATAATAATAGTTAATAATAATAAGTTCATTAAGGCCCAACAGGTTATTTCTTTGGGTTACGGACATTATTGACCCACATTCCGGACAAAATGACAGTTTTTTATGCTCCCGAACATTTTTTGGCCAGTGTAATTGGTTGGATCATTTATTCTGGTAAGAATCTCAGCATTCCTTTTGCCTACAAAATGGGACCTCGGGCATAAAAATATTGAATACACACCAAAAGCAATTAGCAATTGAAGAGAAAGTGAGGAAAAATAGAGTGTAGAGTGATTCCTATAAGTGTGTGTTTTGAGTGAAGAAAAAGGAAGAAACAATAGTAGTAATTTTTCGTTCTCACCAAAACTAGCATTTCTATTTTTCCGGGTATTCCAAGTTGAGTAACTTGAGATAATTTGTGTATCCCATACTTTTAGAAAGGAATTTTGTAAGCCTACTATACATTTAAGTGGGGATTTATCTGGACTACAGTCTCGTGGTTTTTTCCAATTTGGGTTTTCCACGTAATAACCCTTGTGTGTTATTTTTATCGTCTTGCATTATTATTTGGTATTCTTGGTTTGGTTCCCATTTTAATCCAACTAGGTGGGAAAAGATTTTACCATTACCGTTGTGCTGGTGTCATTATTTTGGCACTCTTTCCCAACAAGTGGTATCAGAGCCACGTTGTTGCAGAATAAAAATGGAGGAATAGACATTTGTTGGTGGGATGTCCAAACTCAACTAATCCAACTACAATATTTGGAAACCGAGTTTGTTGGTGGGATGTTCAAACTCAACGGATCCAACTACAATAATTGGAAACCGAATATGTTGGATCATTTCTACTGCAAGGATCTTTATTTGCCCTTGAAAGGTGATACTACCAAACCAAAAGATACGAGTGATGACGAGTGGAAAATCCCACATAGAAAATCTGTAGAATATATCCAGCATTTTCTTGAGCATTTTGAAAGCTGATGTTCTGTGGAAAAATATTGAAGCCATGTTTGAGAGGAAAAATGCCTTTAACAAAGCTTCTATTATTAGAAAAATTATTTGGCTCAGATATACGAAAGGTGCGAACATGACGGAGCACCTAAATACGTATCATGGTCTGATAAATCAATCCACCACGATGAAAATATCCTTTGATGATGAAGTAATTGCTTTATCGATGCTCATGTTGTTACCAGACAGTTGAGACACGCTTGTGGTGTCAGTCAGTATCTCAGCCTCAAATGGTGAACTGACTATGCAGATAGTCAAAGATTGTCTTCTTAATGAAGAGTCCATAAGAAAGGAGCTAGAACATTTTCTTGAGTCAAAAGCCTTAGTAGCTGAAAATGACAAACATGGAAGGAGCAAGTTCAGAGGTTCTCAAAATAAAAGAGACAAATCCAGGGGAGGTCCAAATCCTAGAAGGCTTCAAATTTCATTATTTTGGTGGTCCAAATCACTATGAGAGAGATGGCAGAAAGAAGAAAATAGATCAAAATAATGGAAATAATGAAAACAAGATCTATGACAAAAACACTACCGCCGCTACAGTTGATGGCGATGTTATCATTATTTGTGATGATGCTTGTATCAGTCTTGCATGCCAGCAGACAAATTGGATTATTGATTCAGGTGCTTCATATCATATCACACCTCATCGTGATATGTTCACATCATCTACCGGTGGTAGCCTTGGTAAAGTCAGAATGGCCAACCATGGTATGACGGAGGTCGTTGGCATAGGTAACATCATATTGAACACTGATACAGGAAGCAAACTCATGCTGAAGGATGTCAGACATATTCCTGACATTCGACTCAATAGTATTTCCACTGGCAAGCTTGATGATGTTGGCTATGACAATAACTTTGGTGAAGGAAAATGGAAGCTCACCAAAGGCTCTCTCATTATAGCTAAGGGACATAAGCAGAATTCTCTGTACTTGATGCAGGCTCGATTATCCAATGAAGAGGTGAATGTCATTGATAAAGGTTCATCATTGAGCTATGGCATAAAAGGCTCGGAAGGGCTTGGAAGTTCTAACCAGAAAGAAACTTCTGCCAGAGGTAACCAATATGCCCCTACAAACTTGTGCTGATTGTTTAATTGGAATACAACACAGAGTTGCTTTTAAGAGTTTTTCTTCTTCAAGAAAATCTCATCCTTTAGATCTGGTGCATACTGATTTGTGCTACATGAAAGATAGAAATCTTGGTGGTGCAATATATTTTGTCACATTTATTGACGATTTCTCTAGAAAAGTCTGGTGCTTTGCTTTGAAATCTAAAGATCAAGTTATGGGTAACTTTAAGCATTTTCAAGCAAGTGTTGAAAGAGAAACATGAAAGAAGCTAAAGTGAGTTCGTGTTGACAATGGTGGTGAATATTAGAGTCTTTTTGAGTAACATTGCAGGGATCATAGAATCAAGCTTGAGAAGAGTGTTCCAAAAACTCCTCAACATAATGGTGTAGCAGAAAGGATAAACAGGACAATTTGCGAGTCTAATGTATGTTGTCACATTCCAATCTGCCCAAATCCTTTTGGGGTGTTGCAATGAGGACTGCAGTTGATCTTATCAACCTTTCTCCATTAGCTCCTCTGGGTGGCGACATTCCAGATATAGTTTGGACTCGAAAATATGTCTCCTACAAACCCTTGAGAGTGTTTGGTTGCAGGGCGTTTGTGCATATTCAAAACATGAACGATCTATGCTTGATGACAAGACCAAATCATGCATCTTCCTAGGCTATGGCCATGAAAAATTCGGCTACAGGTTATGGGACCTAGTCAAGAAGAAAGTTATCAGTAGCAGGGATATTGTATTCCTTGAGGATCAGACAATTGAAGATGTTAAAAAAATTGAGAAATCTGAATTAAACCAGTATGTTCTAGATGACATAAATCCTGTTTCTTCTCCTAGAAATCAGAATCACGGAGGAGGTGTGCAAGAGTAACACCATGATGCAACTGCTGATATTCCTCTAGTTCCACCACCAGAAGATGGAGTTAGAAGGTCCACCAGACAAAGACAACCTTCTACCAGATATAGCCCACATGAGTATGTGATGCTCACTGATGGGGGAGAATCACAGAACTTCACAGAGGCCATATCACATGATCAGAATGATTTGTGTATGGAGGCCATGAAACAAAAGATGAACTCTTTGCAGGAACATCACACTTATGACCTAGTGAAGCTACCGAAAGGTAAACGTACTCTGAAAAATAAATAGGTGTACAGGTTGAAGACTAAAGAGCAAAGCTTACAACCAATGTATAAAGCTAGGCTGGTTGTGAAGGGTTTTAGTCAGAAGAAGGGTGTTGATTTCAAAGAAATTTTCTCACCAGTGGTGAAGATGTCTTCGATCAGAGTTGTTCTCGGGATAACTGCCAGCTTGGACCTGGAAATCGAACAACTTGATTGAAAAGTGCATTTCTTCATGGAGATTTGAATGAAGAAATCTATATGGAGCAACCAGAAGGGTTCAAAGTCAAAGGAAAGGAAAACTTGGTATGGAGGTTGAAGAAGAGTTTGTACGGCTTAAAACAAGCTCCGAGACAATGGTACAAGAAGTTTGACTCCTTCATGACTGACCATGACTACAACAGGACCGGTTCCGATCACTGTGCATTCTATAAGAAATTTAGTTATAATGATTTTATCATATTATTATTGTATGTGGATGATATGCTAATTGTAGGCCATAATACCAGCAAGATTGAGAAGCTGAAGAAAGAACTTGGCAAATCTTTTGCAATGAAAGACTTAGGACCAACTAAACAAATTCTCGGGATGAAAATCTTAAGAGATAGGGCAAGCAGGAAGCCCTGGCTATCTCAAGAAAAGTACATCGAGAAAGTTCTTGAGAGGTTTAATATAAGCAAGTCAAAACTAGTCAGTACTCCACTTGCGGGCCACTTCAAGCTAAGCGCGACGCAATGTCCCACAAGTGAGGAAGATAAAGCATAAATGCAAAAGGTACCATATGCTTTTGCAGTTGACAGTTTGATGTATGTTATGGTATGTACTAGATCTGATATTGCTCATGCAGTTGGTGTTGTCAGCCATTTTCTCTCTAATCCAGGGAAAGATCACTGGTCTGGTGCATTAGATATTGAGGTATTTGAGAGGTACGTCTAAATATTTTCTAAGATTTGGTGATGACCAAATTGTACTAGATGGATTCACAGATGCAGATATGGCTGGTGATGTTGATTCCAAAAAATTAATCCACATCCGAATACCTGATGAGATTTGTAGGGGGAGCTATCTCTTGACAATCAAGACTTCAAAAATGTGTGGCATTATCCACGACTGAAACCGAATACATTATTGTAATTGGAGCTTGCAATGAGATGTTGTGGTTGAAGAACTTTATACAGGAATTAGACTTGAAGCAGGAAATATACACGCTCTACTGTGACACAATGATGTGAGATACCACTCAAGGTCAAAACACAATGATGTGAGATACCATTGAATTCAAGACGCGCTTGATGAAAATTTGATGCAACTTGATAAAGTCCACACTGATGAAAATGGCGCGAATATGCTGACGAAGTCCTTACCAAGAGATAAGTTTGAAGTTTTGCAGAAGCAAAATAGGCTTGGTTGATTCCCCACATTAGGTGGAGGGGGAGAATTGTTAAGTCCTCCTTTGTGGGCTAAGGCCTAATAGGTGAGGCATGCCAATCATTTTGTCAAAAAATATCAACTCATTTATTAGGCCATCGTGTGCAGTTGGCCAGTGTAATTGGTTGGCCAATTAATTCTTGTAAGAATCTCATCATTCCTTTTGCCTATAAAAAGGGACCTCGGGCAGAAGAAGAATACACACCAAAAGCAATTAGCAATTGATTGACATGTGTTTTACATGTATTCTGGGTTTAATTGTAGTTAGAATTAGTTGTTATACATGCATTACTTGAGTGAATTGGGTTTTATTTCTGTTTTGTGGAAAAGGTATTACGCTTTGCTCGCTTTGTAGGAATTGAATGATATTTGTAGCATTTTGGCAACAATTCGGAGCATTGCGGTAAAGGACTGCCAATACTCGAAGTAGCGTATGATGTTTGGAGTTGAATCGAAAAGAAGTCACACAAACCGGGCGAGAAACGGAAAGAAACAAACACGTATCAGCTCCAGTAGGTGCGCACGGGCAGGGCGTGCGTCCATAGCACGACCCGTGCGCCAGCTAGAATTGTGACTCAAGCCAAGGCACCACGCACGGGTTGGTCATGCGTGGGGCGCATGGCCCGTACGCTCTTCAGGAAAAGAAAAATTCCCTATGGGCACTGGTTGGGCTTGCACTAGGCGCATGGCCCGTGCGTCTGTGCGGGAAAACAGATTTTGACAGATTCTAAACTAGGTTTTGACCCAAATGGAGTACAAATAGAGATGAGACGGCCACAAACGAGGACAAACTGATATTTGCCCTAGAAAGCACAGAAAAGAGCAACCTTCTACTGGAGGATTCGAGAGATTGATCGAGGTCGCAACCACACGCTTGAGGATTGAAGATAGATCGAGAGATCATCGACATCCCTGAGTTTGCTCATTCCATAGTATCATTTATTTTCGATTAGTTAGATATGAACTTGAATAATTTGTCTATGAATTATTTACTTCCCATGTCTAGCTAAACATCTTGTGATTCCCGGGTTTGGGATTAGGTTAATGGATACTTTTGTTGATGTTTAATTCCAATTGAAGTTATTATTTTCCAACCTTATTCCAATACTTTGTTTTATTTATGGTTTTATCAAAAGGCCTTTGGTTTAACTTGTTTTGATGTATTGATTCATAATTCGAAAGATGAGTTTCAATACTAGATCTTTGAGTACTTGACATGAATATCTGCAAGATTGAGAAGTCTGTGAATATTTGTGAGGATATTTGATCTTTTGTGCTTTTGGGAGTTGGATATCTTTTGTTGAGTAGAGATGCTAGCATAGATAATCCAATCAACGTTTTTACATACATCTCAAGAGAAAGGGTAAAATACTTTTCGTGATTGTCTTATAGGGAAGAATAATAATAACTTTACTTGTGATTAATCTGATGACAAAAAGGGATATTAATTGAAACCATAACTCAGGAATCCATTCATCTCCTTGATCTTTCAATCAACTCTTATTCTGTCTTTTTAGGATAAATTCTTATCTTGCTTTTACAAAACAAATCACCTAATCTCGATCGTATGGATAAAAATAAGACTATTATAATCCCAATACTTAGTACATTAATTTATTAGTCCTTGTGGATTCGACCTTGCTAACCCTATTCTATAAACTATACCGTACACTTGCGGTGAAGCTAAAAATAAGGCGAACAAGTTTTTGGCGCCATTGCCGGGGACTAATTAAATTTCTAGTACTAATATTGCGATAAATAGAATTATTTTTAATTTAGACATATTTTTTTATTTGTTGTTTAATTTTACTCCTACTGTGTTTGACTTGTTTTCTTTAGTTGGTTCAGGTAGTGCAGGAACACTCGTTCGAAGCAAGGAGAATTAGCACCATTCATATTGGAGGTTGAGGCTTTTAGGCGAATTAGTGCGGCTACTAAACGGGCGGAAAGACAGCAAGAACAGGCTATGGAGGACGTGGAAGATAACAACGGAGGCAATAACGGAGTCGACAATGGAGGTAACAACAGGGCCAACTGGGTCAACAATGAATTACCAGTACCAGAGGTTCCGGTAGTCCAGCAGCAAGCGATTCGCAATTACTTTGGCCCACAGACAAATCGCAACTATGGTAGAATTGCCAATGTCCCAATTAATACGAATGATTTTGAGCTGAAGCCAACACTAATCTCGATGGTGCAACATAATCAGTTTGAGGGTTTTCCGTCTGAGGATCCCAATTCTCGTCTTGCGAACTTCATGCAGATTTGCAATATAATCAAGATAATGGGGCGACTGATGATGTTATACGTTTGCGCCTATTCCCTTTCTCTTTAAGGGATAAGGCTAGAAACTGGCAAGGCACACTAACTCAGGGGAGTGTGAATACTTGGGACGAGCTGAGTCAGAAATTCTTGTTTAAATACTTTCCACCAAGTAAGACACTACAGCTCAAAAGTGAGATCAAACAGTTCAGGCAGTTTGATTCTGAGCCACTGTATGAGGCCTGGGAGAGATTTTGGGATTTATTGAGGAGGTGCCCGCAGCACAGATTTCCAGAGGATCAGCAGCTTTGCTTATTTTATAACGGGTTGATGGGACAGACCAGGACGTTTGTGGATGCCGCAGTAGGAGGTGTTTTACTCACAAGATTCCCAGAGGATGCATTCAACTTGCTTGAAGAGATGGCAATGAATAGCTATCATTGTCCCTCCGAGAGAACTAATGTGAAAAGGGTAGCCGAAGTCTCTGATTCGTACCCAATTAAGGCATTGACAGCTCAGATGACTGCGTTGACCAATCAGTTGAGTGTATTGACGAAGGGAACTGATGGAAATACGTGTGCAAGTAATGGGGGAATTTCTCTAGATCCCATGGAGGAAGCAAATTATGTCAATAACCGGAATTTCAACAATTACCGGAACAATCAGACTGCTACTCATTACCATCCGGGTTTGAGGAACCATGAAAATTTCTCCTACGTAAATATGAAGAATGTGATGCAACCACCACCGGGGTTTAATGTGACAAATGATGTCATTAATGCGGAGGCCAAGCCATCTTTAGAAGATATTCTCACCTCATTCATGAATGAAACGAGGAACCGGTTAAATAAAGATGAGGCTAAGATAGACAAGATCGAGGCATATGTCACGGAGTTGGCCAACACTGTGGGTTCACGAATGAAGAATCTAGAAACTCAGATTGGCCAGTTAGCAACGTTCATTGGTGGACAACATCAGAAGGGCCAATTTCCGAGTAACACGGAAGTCAATTTGAGAGAACAGTGTAACGTCATTCGTCTGAGAAGTGGTACAGAGTACGAGGGGCCGAAAATTTTGGGAAGTGACGAAAAAACTGAAGGACGCATGACCCGTGCGCCGGAGCATGACCAGGTCGTGTGCAATGCCATAGCAAATACTGAAAAACCTGAAGGACGCACGACCCGTGCGTCTGAGCACGACTAGGTCGTGCATAGTGCCAAATGATTCTAGGAACATAGCACGAGACGCACGACCCATGCGCCTACGCACGGGCAGGTCCTGCGTGGTACAGAGTAGAGAATTCTAAACCCCGTAGATGAAAACATTATAGCTAATGGCGAAGTTGAGGTCGAGAATGGAAACAAGGGACATTCGGACGAACAAAAAGGGGTTGAGAAGCTTAAATATTTCTCTAACTCTGATCTTTCAAAGTTTTCTATATACCACTCCCTTTCCCTCAACGTTTTCAAAAGAAAAAGTTAGACGCCCAATTTGCTAAATTCTTAGACATCTTTAAGAAATTGCATATTAACATACCTTTTGCAGACGCATTGGAGCAGATGCGCAATTATGCGAAGTTTTTGAAGGAAGTGATGTCCAAGAAGAAAAGGTTGGCAGAATTCGAGACAGTCAACTTGACTGAAGAGTGCAGCGCGATCATTCAGAGGAAATTACCACAGAAGCTCAAAGATCTGGGGAGTTTCGCTATACCTTGTGCTATTGGTGGTGTTTTCTTTAATAAAGCGCTTTGTGATCTAGGAGCAAGTATTTATTTAATGCCCTTGTCTATTTTCAGGAAACTTGGATTAGGAGAGGTGAAGCCGCCACGGTCACCTTGCAGCTTGCGGATAGATCACTCACATATCCTAAGGGAATCGTGGAGGATGTGCTCGTGAAGGTAGACAAATTTATATTCCCCGTGGACTTCTTGGTGCTTGACATGGAGGAAGATCAAGACGTCCCTCTGATACTTGGGCGTCTATTCCTAGCCACTGCACGAGCCTTGATTGATGTGCAAAAAGGAGAGCTCACATTACGAGTTAATGATGAGCAAGTGTTGTTCTCCATCTATAAGGCTGGAGAAACTCATGATAAAATAGAGAGCTGTAAATCGTTATCAATTATTGATTCATGTGCTAATACTTTTAATCTGAGTGATTTTGTGTGTGCTTTAGATCATGTGCAGGAGGTACTGAAATGTGAGAAAGCGAAGCACACGAAGAAGGACAGCAGCTTAGAAGCACGCGTGTACTGCCGCTCGCACGATGCAAACAAGAAAAATATGGCATTTGACCGATGTGTGACTTCTACGCTAGAGGCATTCAAAGGAGGCTCGAATTTATGCGAGTTGGAATGGCGAGGAGAAAGATATGAAGAGGTGACTTACCTCACCTTGAGGGGGCCGTAATCGAGTATACATGCATCAAGCTATAGATGTTAAATTTAGCGCTTGTTGGGAGGCAACCCAACGGTTTGTTATATTATTTTTTCCCATGTTTGGGTTTACCTTTGATAGTTAGGATTTTTATTGCTTTCCTTAAAAAAAATGGAAAAAGGACCTTTGCAGGGACACACGGACGGCCCGTGCGCATACGCACGGTCTGTGCGTCAGTTCGCTGAAACATTACTAGGTCGCGAATTCAGGTATGCATTCCCATTCCACATTTTTCTTTGAAATTCTATCTTCTTTTCGATGCGCTATAATTCCATTCAAGTTTGGGTGGGAGGTAGTTATTTTGATTGAATGGTGTGGCGAAAAAAAAAATTTGCATTCATATAGTTGCATTTAGAGCATATAGGTTGCATTGCATTAGATGCTTGTTTTTTTATTTTAGCACGTTTATTGCTTTAGCACGTTTATTGCTTTCTTAGGTTTTTAGGGAGTGAGTTGACCGCTATTGTGTGCTTGTTGTGATCTTGGGAACATTCGTTGAACAGTTTATGTTGTTTTGTATTGGGTGCTGAGCGTGAGTTGACCGGGTTGAGAATAGATGATATGGAGCATGTGAATATTGAAATCATGGTTGATATGCTTTGAATTACGCAATTGCAAGCCTATGAGCTTTTTGAGCCTTTACTGCCTTCATTATATGCAGCCTTGTTTGTTGATTGATTGTGTCATTCATGTTGATATGAATTCTAGAACTTGCTCTGGTATCTCTGTCGAAGTCACATGTTGTATGCAATTTATGAAAATGATTTTAGGCCATTTTTTGTTAAGTCTTTTAAGCATTTTGCCTACCTAATGACATTTAATTTCCCTAGTTAGCCAATTTGAGCCTATTGCCTGATTTGTTTTTGGTAGCCACATTTCAAGCCTTAACTTGATATATATGTTACCCTAAAACATGAGCGTATAGCATTGAGTACGGGGATTGAATATGGTTGAATAGGAGGATATCGAGAATTTAGATAATGGTGTGCATGTTGGATGTTGGGAATAAAACAAAAAAAAAAGATGAAAAGGAGGATATACTCACAAAAGAGTCAAAAAATCGAAAAAAACCAATCGACTGCATAAGTGAGTTGGCCGTAAATGAACTTATAGGCTTAGAATTATGATGTAAGGCGAAAGAAAGTAGATTGTATGAAAAAAAAGGAAGAAGATAGATGTGATAGGGATAAAAGGTGATTGGGGTAGCATGTTTGATGTGAATGAGAATATTTGATTGAGAAAAAGATGTGCTTACCAGTCTATACGTTTAAGTTTGAGTCACTTTCTCCATATTTCCCTACCTTAAACAAAGAGCCTTCATTACAACCAAAAGAAAAGTCCTTTTCTGATTTATGAGTTGCATACAATCGAGTGGCGGAGGTGTGAGACGATTTGCAAGCCTATGGTAATTCCTCAACATTGATATGATTTGAGCGAATACACGTCCCTTATTATTCTAGAGAGGGGAGTATACACTTAATCCATGAGAGGCGTGATTCGAAGTATTTGCCATGGTTTTAATTAACTTGTGCTCTGTATTAGATATTCGAAGATTGGTTGATTTGTTGCTTGATGTCTAAGGATAAATGACTTGAATTGTGATGTGTTGTTCTTGATTTGCCTTTCACTACTCCCAATTGTGTTTTGTCTGGTTTATAAAGCGTTGACCGGGACTGTCAACAGTTTAAGTTTGGGGGTTTGATTGGTATGCGTTTTGCATGTATTTTGGGTTTAATTGTAGTTAGAATTAGTTGTTATACATGCATTACTTGAGTGAATTGGGTTTTATTTCTGTTTTGTGGAAAAGGTATTATGATTTGCTCGGTTTGTAGGAATTGAATGATATTTGTAGCATTTTGGCAATAATTCGGAGCATTGCGGTAAAGGACCGCCAATACTCGAAGTAACGTTCGATGTTTGGAGTCGAATCGAAAAGAAGTCAGACGAACTGGGCGAGAAACGGAAAGAAACAAACACGTATCAGCTCCAGCAGGTGCGCACGGGCAGGGCGTGTGTCCATAGCATGACCTGTGAGCCAGCCAGAACTGTGACTCAAGCCATGGCACCACGCACGGGTTGGTCGTGCGTGGGGCGCACGGCCCGTGCGCTCTTCAGTGAAAGAAAAATTTCCCTACTGCACCCCGCACGGGCTGGGCGTGCGCAAGGCGCACGGCCCGTGCGTCTGTGCGGGAAAACAGAGTTTGAAAGATTCTAAACTAGGATTTGACCCAAACGGAATACAAATAGAGAGGAGGCGGCCACAAACGAGGATAGACTGATATTTGCCCTAGAAAGCACAGAAAAGAGCAACCTTCTACCGGAGGATTCGAGAGATTGATCGAGGTCGCAACCACACGCTTGAGGATTGAAGATAGATCGAGAGATCATCGACATCCTTGAGTTTGCTCATTCCATAGTATCGTTTATTTTCGAATAGTTAGATATGAACTTGAATAATTTGTCTATGAATTATTTACTTCACATGTCTGGCTAAATATCTTGTGATTCCGGGTTAGGGATTAGGTTAATGGATACTTTTGCTGATGTTTAATTGCAATTGAAGTTATTATTTTCCAACCCTATTTGAGTACTTTGTTTTATTTCTGGTTTTATCAAAAGGCCTTTGGTTTAACTTGTTTTGATGTATTGATTCATAATTCGAGAGATGAGTTTCAATACTAGATCTTTGAATACTTGACATGAATATTTGCAAGATTGAGAAGTCTGTGAATATTTGTGAGGATATTTGATCTTTTGTGCTATTGGGAGTTGGATATCTTTTGTTGAGTAGAGATGCTAGCATAGATAATCCAATCAACGTTTTTACATACATCTCGAGAAAGAGGGTAAAATACTTTTCGTGATTGTCTTATAGGGAAGAATAATAATAACTTTGCTTGTGATTATTCTGATGACAAAAAGGGATATTAACTTAACCCGTAACCCAGGAATCCATTCATCTCCTTGATCTTTCAATCAACTCTTATTCTGTCTTTTTAGGATAAATTCTTGTCTTGTTTTTACAAAATAAATCACTCAATTACGATCGTCTGGATAAAAATAAGACTATTATATTCTCAATACTTAGTACATTAATTTATTAGTCCCTGTGGATTCAACCTTGGTAACCCTATTCTATAAACTACACCGTACACTTGCGGTGAAGCTAAAAATAAGGCGAACAACAATTGAAGAGAAAGTGAGGAAAAATAGAGAGTAGAGTGATTTCTATAAGTGTGTATTTTGAGTGAAGAAAAAGGGAGAAAAATTAGTAGTAATTTTTCATTCTCATCCAAACTAGAATTCCTATTTTTCCGGGTATTCCAAGTTGAGTATCTTGAGATAATTTGTGTCGCCTATTTTTAGGAAGGAGTTTTGTAAGCCTATTATACATGTGGTGCAGGATTTATCTGGACTACGGTCCCGTGGTTTTTCCCAATTCGGGTTTTCCACCTAAAAACTCTTGTCTGTTATCGTCGTGAACTATTATTTGGTATTCTTAGTTTGATTCCCATTTTTAATCCATCTAGGTGTGAAAAGATTTTACTATTTCCGATGTGCTTGTGTCATTTAATTTTTTTTTTTCAGAAATAACACCCGGGGGTGGGGGATTGAGGCGTTATCCCCTACCTGTAGATCAAATAATCAAAGTATCATACAATGTCATGTCCCGTCACGGGGGGAGAAAATCGAAAAGCAAAAAACCTATCACTACGACATCTATACATACTATCATAATGAGATATCTAAAAAATACAAGGAGAACTAATGCGCAATCAAAATCTAAAGCTCGGATATCCCAACTGGTCCATCCGAATGAGCACTAGAAGGTGGTGAGAAGTCGAGCCCTGATAAACAATATGATTGCCAAGGGCAGCAGCTCCCAACTCCGCTAGTCCGAACAGGTTCTCGCTGGAATATCCCTAGTGCCGATTAGGAATCAATGTCATACCGCGTCTATAAATTTTTAATGTGTTTTTGAATTAATTATTAATTAACAATTAGATATCAAAAATATATAAGCAGTGCCAGGCGCAGAATTTTACAATTGAAGGATGAACAACATAAAAATATAATAATAGTGCAGGCTGAATATAAAATATCCTTATAAATAATTTTAAAAATTAAAAGGATTGTTTAGCAAAATATAAACTTTTGGCGATTCAAAAAAAATAATTAGCCTAATTCAAGTTAAGGGAAGAGTCTTTTAGTCATCTTTTTAGCTTTTTATTTCTTAATCTAGCTTAAACTTTGTAAAAATTAAAATAGGAAAGAAATACACTATCATTAAACATGTGGACAATGGATACTCTGTAGAATATTCATCCCAGCCTTTATCTTCACTTTTAATCCTTTTTTCTATTGTATCTGTGAATATAGTTCAAATTTCAGTAGAACCAATTTTCTGATCTTTTCCCATTTTGGTTTTGTCTTTTCATTTTATTTTTTTTTTGAAGAATATTGGTTTTGTCTTTGTTGAAGCTTGGCTACAAAGGCATCCAGTCTGTTTTGCTATCCATATTGTAGTCCTTTAAGTAAATTTAAAAATTGTTGAATATATATCATATATATATAATGATATGGAAATTGAATATATATATATATAATTTAATGACCCATGAATTGATGCACACAATCTTACTTTAAATATAGCATCTAATACACCCATCTAAAATGGATTTAGTATTTGTCAAAAAAAAAGAAAATTAGTAGATTGGATGACTATAATATATATAGGGGAAAATGTAACAATTTCTTCCAAACAAAGTCAAAAGGGAAGAATATATGGTTGCCAACCCAACTGCAAGACGATAAAATAAGTGATATCTATTTTTTTAAAAATTATAACATCAATACATGCAATTGAATATATATGTGTGTGGGAAACTCTATGCTTTATTAATAAACAAAAATGAATTAATAATATTGACAAGGCTTATACATTCGAATTAAACACACCTTAAATTTATATATAAACAAGATGTGGGCATATAATACATAGTGATGTTAAGTAAAGTGCACACTTCAATTCAAGTTAAACGGTCCAAATCTACTGTCCAATTCCAAAACTCTGAGTCAATGTAACTTCTAGTCAGGGTAATCCTCGAGTGAGAACTAATATACAATACACGTACAATTTTAAAAAGGGCTGTAGGGTTGTCACAGGAGGCCAATCCAATACTTAAGTCAGCGGCTATAAGAGAATAATTCAAAGTAAAGGAATTTAATTAAAACCAGTTCAAAATAAACGAGAATACTTTCAAATGAATAATGAGAGACTTTTTATAATTGGAATGATGAGTCTAATCTAACACTCAAACTTTTTATAAACTGGACCTCGTGGGTTGTAATTGGTGAATTGAGCCTCATGGATTACTTAATAATATTTATGACCCAATAATTTTTTTAATAAATACTAAATATTATTAAAAATGAAAACGTAGTTCACTGCTTACAAGCCAAGTAGCTAGCTATAAAATACGGGTCTCGTTAAAACCTATCAAAATAAAATCCAGTAGGAAAAACCTTTGATAGAAAAAGAGTACACATAAAAGAAACAACAAATATAACTTAAAATCGCAATCTAAATTATGGATGTCTATTTCTAGATGATTTTCGAATGACATTATCATGTGTTTTTTTGCACGTACTTGAGTATCATTCCGATGGTCCGATGTATCATGTGGAATATCGGCCCAGGATCCTCGAGCCACAATTGGCAGAGTCTTCATAGCTTCTGACGAATCATATAAGTGGAAGACAATCAGAATAGTTGAGGAGTCGTCTATCTTGGTCTTTAAAACTTGCAATTTGTCTGCATCAACTTCATCTTCTTCATCCGCCATATCTGACCAACGTTTCCGAGCTGCAGCGGCCATTGACTTGAACCCCTCAAAAGGATCGTTGAGGCTAAGGACATACTCATTAAGAGATATACTATTAAAAACATTAGCATGTTCATGTTCATCTAAATTTGTTGCAATCACCGAATCCTCAATAATCATTGTAGAAACATGTTGTTCTGGTTGATAAAGAACCATGGCTCTGTCTGTGTTGCTAATATTATCTTCCGAAGCCATAAACCAATTCTCATTATCAGATTTGTGCTCCAAATCCATATTATCATATGCCACATCATTTGAATCAGCCCTCAGAACATCAAAAGAATTCTTAGTATGAATACGCAAAGAAAAAGGTTCACCCTCCTTAACACGATCTTATCGTCCTGTTACTTGCACCTAAGTTTCAGATTCAACCACCTTGCCCTTAGTAGCCAGAACACGATCCTGAATGGTGGAACGTCCACGAACTGAACTTTTTTCCTTACACCCAACGTCATCCTTCTATTGTACCTCATTAGATTTGACGTGGCGATAATTTTTGATATGGTTCCCAACTATGCGACAATTGACACAAAATTCCGGCAAATTTTTATAACTGAGTGAAACAAAAGAATAGTGTCCTACTCGTTCCACCATAACAAACTCCTGAAGAGGATTATTTAAATCAAGTTTGACTAAAACACAAACAAAATGCCCTACCTCACCAGACAACGAACGTCCATCAATTTGAATAGGAGTACCAATCGCGCTAGCAATCTTCGTGATCAAAAAATGATGCCAATATTCAATACTTAATTGATAAATACGTACCCAAACTTGTGCTAACGAAGTATTAATATGATAAGGATTGAAACCCAGAATTCAATTAGTAATAAGAATGGTAATTAGATTCAAGTTCCATGAAGCTTTAGCAAAAACACAATTACGGTCATCCAAATTCGTGAACTGTAAGTTGAAATATCCTCTCCCAAGAGGAACCAAATGCCAACTATTCTGAATTTTCCAAACCTCGATCAACTTGGACTTGAGAGCTTCCAATGAAAATGGTTAGCACCCTTTGATTGCAACAATCGCCCTATCAAAGAGTTACATAGTTCTGTTGTACGTTGATGGTAAACGTCCTCATCCATCGTAACGGAAAATAAAATCTCCCTTCTTAACAAATGATATTCTTGGAAAATAATTTCTAATTAATAATTGCCATAAATAAGAAAATAGAGAAAAATCCACTCCCCTTCTATCCCGGCTGTACTAAAAAATATTAGCAATTTGAATAGGACATGGTGTTAAAGTTTTGAATAATTGCCACACTTGCCCCACTTTCTGGTAAAAATACCACAAAATACGCTCCCATCACTTTTGTATTCGTTTTTTTTTTTCCTTTTTAACGCTCTTGCATATTTGTTTTAGTTATTTTTATATTTTTTTCGTTTTCTTGTCCTTGTATTGCTTTATATTTTATATATGTTGTTTCGATGTTGTTTAAATTTGTTTCTTTGTTGTTTTGTTTCTACGCTATTTCTTTGTTGCTTCGATGTTTCAAAACAACGTTTACCTATTTTTTATGCTTTTTTTTGTTTATGTATTGTTTTGTACATTATTTTTATTGTTTCTGTGTTGTTTTATAATATTTTTAATGTTGTTCTAATAATTTTTTGTTGTTGTTCCAATAGTTTTCTATGTGTAAATACAATTTTACCTATTTTTAAGCTCTTTTTATTCATGTGGTGTTTTTAATATTTTTTACTTTGTTTTTGAGTTGTTTTCATACTGTTTTTAATGTTGTTCTGATGTTTCTTTATTGTTCCACGTAGTTTTCGATGTTTAAATACAAACTTTACCTATTTTTAAGTTTTTTTTGCTCATATGGTGTTTTCTGTAATGTTTCTGGTTTGTTTCTATATAGTTTCTTGGTTGTATCCATGTTTTTTATGTTTTCATGCATTGAATCAAAAATTGAACTATGTATTTTTATTCATGTTGTTTATATATTATTTCCAATTTGTTTGGTTTTAATATGTGTTATTTTATGTGTATATTTCTTGATTTTTTATAAGATTTCGAGCATAAAATGGATTATTTAACGGGGGCAAAATTTATTTTTCTCAGAAATTTTATTAGAAGAAACATGTTCGAAACAATCTTGAAACAACAACGTAAAAGAGTCAGGAAAATTTGGCAGGAGCGTAAATTTGTCCAAAAAAAGGGCAGGAACATAAATTTGTTCAAAAAGTACCGAAAAACGTTAAAAGCTATCTTTTTTTTTTTTCCGGAGTGGGGCAATAGTCATATTTGTTGGACCGCGAATGAGTTTGAAAGTATTTGGGCCAATAGGTTAACTTCCATTTCACCCAACGGACCAAGTGACTCATGCCCTGAAAATAAGTTAAATTTGTCCATACAATTGAATGACCCAAATAATAACTCTGATAGGCTTTATCGGTAGGAAGCTCACTCGTTATTCTTGGCCATTTGTTTCTCAACTAACTGACTAAGGGGCCCATGTCAATTTCAAATTTAAGAGAAGCATGATCCCCAAGAACATTCTTCAACAAAAATTCCAAAAACTCTATACTTGCATTTTCATTTCTCTAAATGTACTTTTACTTTAATTTCAAATCTTGCTAAATGGACTAAATAGTGCTAGAAACGTGGAGAAACTTAAAAGACATAATGTGCAAGAAAGCTAAAAATCACAGCGGAAAGAAATCTATTATGAAAATTAGAGTTATTCTTAGATTTGTAGAAATCTATTAAAGGATTAAATAATAGTAAAAAAAAACTTAACAAAAACCATAGTTTCTTTCGAGATGGTCTCCTATAGGACCGTCTTACTTACGGATCCTATCCGGATCCGGGTCCATACACTGATAAATTAAAAAAAAAAACTCCTAAAACCAACTGGGAATCGAACTCAGGTCTGAACGGTGGTAGGGTACCACTCTACCACTAGACCACTAGTGATTATTATGCAATTTTAGTATAACCATGTATATAACACCATTAATAAATTATTACAAATTCCCAAAGCTCGTCATATTTATTTTTCTTCTTCACTGAACTAGACTCTTAATCTTTGAATGTATTAAAAAACATGATACTTTATCTCAAAAAAGATACTTTTACTCATTAAAGTGTTACTTAAACTGTGTCATATTTTTATTTTTTCTTTTTCACTGTACTAGACCTAGAGCTGTCAATTTGTTCGGGCCAGGACGGTGCTAGCCTGTCGGGCCAAGTGGGGAAAATCGGGTGGGGCCGGTATTTTGGGGAGCCCAGCCAAGCCCATGTATTAAAAATACACTTAATTTGCTACGAACTGCCTCGGTATTTCGGGCCTATTGGACCGGGCCAAATAGGTCCGGCTCTTTTCAAGCTTGCAAAATCGCAGCCCAATTCGAACCTATTATCGGGCCGGACTTTTTTTGACAACTCTAACTAGACCCCTAATCTGGGACTATATTAAAAAACATGATACTTTATGTGAAGCCCTCGGTTTTCAATCGTGTACAAGCATGTAACTAACGACGTGGATCGACTATGTATTATTTGCAACTACTTTTATCGCGTAATTTTGACGGATCATCGATAGTAGTATTTTCGCGTTTTATTGAACATTTTATTTATTTGATCAACTACTTGTTTAATTACTGATCATTTTATTTATTTTCACTTCTATGTTTATTGATCACTTGATTGATCATTCTTGCTACTTGTATTTTATTAGATTTTATTAGACACCCTAACATTTTAGGAATCCTATTTCATTAAGTGATTTGTATCCTATAGAAATTAGAATTTGATTTAGAATAAGTGATTATGAGACTTATAAGTGATTGTGGGAACCACTATTAAATTTTGGGAATTGATATTATACACCTATAATCATCATTTTTGGGACAAAAAAAAATATATGGAGACCATAAATGGACTATAATGGACGGTCACAAGCTCAAGTTGGGTATAGAAATTCATCTCAAATCTTATACACATACACAATTATACTCAAAATCAATACCCAGAAATCCTACACAAAGTTTATATTCACTTTCTTCCCACAAGCTCCCACAAATTTCCACTCACCCCAACATTCCCCTCAAAACCCACCCACTTTCCCACTCATCAATCAAGCTCATACCTTTGACCACCTACATGCTCCCTATGCAAGCAACATAAGACAACTCAAACCCCTCCCAAACCCCCATTTTCGGACAACACCACCAAATCACACCAAAGTTTCATTTTTTTCCCAACACTTCACTTCACACTTTCAAGCTTCTCCCAACTTTCTCTCTTTTTCCTTCTTTATTCTTCTTTCTTCTCCCTATTCATCTTCATCTATACTTCTACAAAAACTTCTTCCTGCTTGAGAAGAATTTGAACCATACACAAGATAGGTAAAGAAACTTCTACTTCTTGTTCAATCATTTCTTATAATCTTCAAGCCTATCTTCTTCCTTACTAATTTGAATTTTTCTTCTCCATTTTGAGGTACACTTAGAGGCTATCAACTTGAAGGTCACCAAGGAGATTAGAAGTAGAAACTACCTTGAAAAGGACTTTCAAACTATATGTAGAGACAATACATCAAGGTAAAATATGAGGTTATTAGCACATTCTGTTTGATAAATGGTTTTATCATGATTTTGATAATTTTGTTTTTATACCAAAACAATGTTTTTAAAGGTTGTCCAAATACTCCTAAATGATTTAAAATGGTTTTAATATTTTCCGGAGTATTTCTTCAAGTTTATTTTCGACAATATTGGACAATACATTTAATGATTTTGTGTCAATGGGTTTTTACATTAAAACTATGTTTCTAAATGTTGTCCTAATACTCCCGATCAGACTAAAATGTTTTTACTATTTTTCGGAGTATTTCTTGAAGGTTATTTTCGATAAAATATTGGACAACATTTTTGTCTCATGTTCAACCGGACAACCCGTGTCTGAAAGATTGGTTTTGAAACAGAAATGAGATGTTTTGAGAAACCCTGGAGGTCGACCGGTCACGCAAAGGGCCAGTACCTGAAGAGATTACAGAATGTCCTATAACTCAAAAATTGGCAAGGGTGACCGGTCCCTATGGGGGGCGACCGATCGGACCCATGGTCGACCGGTCGGACCCCCCTGGACCGGTCAACCAGTGTATATTTGTTGTGTTCTTCACTTCTCTGTATTATTGCGCGACCGGTCGCCCTATTGTTTGACAACAAAATTCTAACCGTTGAGTTTGCAGACAACTTTCCTTAAATCATGGGGTTGATTTCTAACAGCTATATTCTTCATTTGTCTTGCAATTTTTTACAGATTTCAAGTCCCCAAGAGGGGCCTATCAATGATCAATCATCTCCTATAAATAGAGAAAGATTGGAAAAACAACAACAAGAGAGAACAATACAACACAACAAGAAATACTCAAGCAAACACTTGGTCTTATATTATCATTATTCTTGTTGTAATTTGCCTAGCTTATCACTTTCACATCTTGAGGTCTAGGCTTTCATTTCTTGATTACACTTTCACTCAATTTGTATCATTCATTATTGAGTTGTAATCTTGATTTTGGTCATCATTCAACACAAGACATCCTTGTGAGTATTCTTGTGGAAAGAATACACTTGGGTGATCTAGGTGATAGGTGTTTCAATAGTGTGGTGCTCTTGAGGTATTTGAAGAATTTGGTATTCTTCAAGATTGAAGATTGTGGTGATCTTCAAAGGTGCCGTTGAAGGATGATTGTGGTAATCTTCAAAGGGAGATTGTGGTAATCTCCAAAGGTGGTGTTGAAGAAGAGTGTGGTGCTCTTCAAGGTGTTGTAAGTTGAATTTGTATTAATTGTGGTAATTAATAAAAATCTTTTTCTTTTTCAAAACCCATCCAGGATATATTGGGGTGGTAGTAGATTAGGCCCTAGGTGGTTTGAACTACTATAAATCGATGCGTGTTATTTACATTCCCACACCTTTACTATTGCCTTGGCTTGTTTTGTTCGAAAAAGAGGGCGAAATCGAAAAGATGGAGATAATCTATTCACCCCCCCTCTAGATTATCGTAGCCGCTGGACTTACAAGTGGTATCAGAGCCAAACTCTTTGGCAAGCTCGTTTCACATCGCGAGTGAAAAGGAACGATCGTCGGCTACGAATGAAGCTCACCTTTCCGGCACCTCCACCACCAAGCCACCTCGATTTGATTCCAAAAATTTTACATTTTGGAAAGAAAGAATGGAATGCTATTTACAAGATTGCGGGTTCGATATTTGGAACATCGTCATCAATGGAGAATCCATTCCAATGAAAGACACACCATACACCTCCAAAGCTCTCAAGGAGCTCAATGATGAAGAAAAGAAAATCATCTCCTTAAATGGTAAAGCTCTCAATATTTTATATTGTTCACTTACCAATTTGGAATATGATCTTATTGTAGGAATTCGATCGGCTCATGAAGTATGGAAAAAATTAGAATCCATTCATGAAGTATATGCAAATGATAGGAGCAACTCAAAACCATCTACTTCTCAAAGGGATACAAGGTCAAATCTAAGGAACAAGCCTTTTACAACTTCCAACTATGAAGTAGTTGAACAATGTTTTATGGGCATCGAAGAAGAAAACGAGGTATGTCTTAAACCCTCTACTTCCTATGATATTGTTATACAAAATGATTATAGTGATTTACAAAATGATTTTGATGACCTTCAAAATGAATTCCAAAGCTTGCTTGTTAAATACAAAAATTTGAAAAAGGAATTCAATGCTTTGAAAAATGATAAGGATAGTTTATTTACTTTCTATGAATCACTATCATGTGCTCACACCACCACACTTGATAAGGTTAGAAACCTTGAAAAAGAAAATAGTACTCTTGTTGAGGATATTAATTGCATGAAAAAGGATTTATCAAAATCCAACTTAAGTACCGATAAAATGACCAATATTGTTGATAGTTGTGATATATTGAAACAAGGAATTGATCATAAGCCTAGTATTGATAATTATGTGAAAAGAAATCAAGTGCCTATGTATGTTGGTCATTATGCTCCAAAAATTCTATTGTGGTAAAAAGGGTCATACGGTAAATACTTGTCGGGCTAGAAATAGCTCTAATTATTGTTGGAGACCAAAAAGTATTAAGACTAATCCCAAAGGACCCAAACACTTGAGGGTACCACAAAACAATGTCATATTAGGTACCCGGCGGAACAATAATCAAGGAAAATCCATACCGCCTAGAAGACATCAAATGACCATCTCATTTGATCAAAGAAGAAGACACCACCAAAATGAATTTCCAAGAAGGAAATATTATCAACAAAGGGAAGGATACAATCCTTGGAGATGGAGCAATTGGAGAAGCCATCATCAACAAGATGATTTTCAAAGGGGAAGATATCATCAATGGGAACGACACAACCCATGGAAATGGCGAAATTGGTAAACCGTATCTCTCTATTTAAATATGCATTTTAATTTTTATGCATGTTTTTATTTGTGTCTAAATTGCAAAATGAGTTTTCATAATTTTAAAATTAAGGTCTTCAATATATATTTGTGGTTTTAATTTTTTTTTTAAAAAGGAGACCTTGTATGATGCTTATATTAAACTCTTGTGTATTTGCTTAGACTTAATTGTTTTATAATCTCTTATGGATTTTCATGGCATGAGCTTACTTGTGATATTTTTATTGTTTTGGCCTACACTTTTATCATGTTCGTTTTGTGCTATACTTGTTTAAGATATGTGTAGGATATATATTTCTTCATCCTCTTCAAAAGATGATAAAACTATCGAGGTACGCTCATCTTGGTATTCATCCTATAGACTCGATATATTTTTTGTCATATGCCTATGTGCTTGTCTTTCAAGTTATTTCATAGTATTTCATATAAGTGTCATTAAGAGGATTTTTCTATTTTTGAAAGGCACTATTCTATAAAGCTTGTTTTATCCGAGACTTGTAAAAGATCATATTTGTTTTAATAAAACATTTGAATTTTTATCCTCTTCTCAAAATTATGCATTTGATTGCTCATATTCATTCTTGTCAAAACTCTTGTTCAAATGCTTCTTTTAAATGAGGTCTCAACTATATGCTCTCGGATTTTCAAATTTCAAAAGAGACCTTATATAGCTTTCTATAAGCTTATTTGAACTTACATGTTGTATTATATTCTTGATGATTTTCTTTAAGCTTAGTATATGTTACTTGTTATAATGTCTCTATTATTCGATATTACTATGCTCTTGTGCAGGATGCCATGATAAGATTTTACAGGAATTTTTGGTATTTTGGAACAAGATAAATGACCAAGACAAGGTTAGTAGCTCAATGGCATTGTCAAGAAGAAGGTATTGATTTTGATGATACATTTGCACCCGTAGCACATTTAGAAGCTATTCGCATTTTACTTGCCCATTCTTGTTTTAAGAAAATTTCAAGCTTTACCAAATGGATGTTAAAACCAATTTTCTAGACAGTTTTTATTCTAAAAAAAGTCTATGTAAAACAACTGGGGTTTGAAAGATTTTGTTAGGCCTTATTATGTTTAAAACAAGCACCCCATGTATGGTTTGATAAACTTAGCTATTTTTGCAAAATGATTTTACAAGAGGTAAAGTTAATCTACTTTTTTTTAAAGGGCAAGATTGTTTACTTGTGCAAATTTATGTTTGGAGCTACTTATGAATATTTGTGCAAGATATTTTTCTAAGTCAATGCAAAGTGAATCTAAGATAATCATGATGAGGGGAGCTAAATTGGAATTCAAATCAACAATGCCAAGAAAATGGTTATATTCCACACTCAAAGTATACAAAAGAAGAAGTGAGGCATTGAAGAAGAAAGAACCATCTCAACCTCTATGACTACCATGTAAAGATTGACAAAGGATGAGGAAGGCATATCGGTCGACAAACAAATTCGAGGTATGTTCATTCACTTTTATTACTCCCATAGACTCGACATTCCATATGCCTTACGTCTATATGCTCGACTTCAAAAACTATCCCAACGAATCTCATTAAAGTGCCGTTAAAAGAAATTTTTAAATATTTGAAAGGTACTTTTTCTTATGACTCGTTGTATCCAAAGTCTTAAAACGTTCTTATTTTCGGGATAACAAGTCCGGTGATAATAATTTTTTAAAATATGGTTCGTCATAATCGAACTAAACATATTGAGATTCAATATCATTTTCTAAGGGATTGCATGATTAACAAAAACTTGAGATGTGTTTAATTCCGTCTCAAGGATAACTCGCGGACTTTTTAATCGTTCACCGCCAAGTATTTTACTTCATTTCGAGCTTGATTATGATATAATGTATATTGAATGATGTCTATGTTTGTATTTTGCACGTTTTTAAAACTTAGGGGCGAAAAATCGGATTTTTGTATCAAATTTCGGATTTTCATAACAGAACTGAATCAGTGGGCTGCCAGGGCAGGGGCCGACCGGTCGCCCACTAGCTCGACCAGTCGCCCATGCCCATGACCAGTCGCCCCTTCTGATTTTTCAGATATAATGCATTCTGTTTTCCAGACTTAGCCATTTTGGCTCTTTTACTCCATTTTTCGTCCCCTTTGTCATTTGCACACACAATTCACTACAAATGAGTTTTGTTGCATAAATTTCATATTTTGGGGATTATCTAGCTCGATTATCATCATCATTGCTCGTCTTCACCAATTAAATGGTAAGAATTCCACTTCCTTATCTCAATTGGGTTGAACCCTTGAGAACTTGGCCTATATGTATATCTCTTGATGCAATTCTTATATATTTGTGTTGAGCATGATGATTGTTGATGAATGATATTTGTAAAATTGCTTTTGGTGATGAAAAACTTGGCTTGATTACATTTACAAGGGCTAAATATATCCTCTTCAATTTTTGACGCCCGCCAAGTATTCGATAAAATGTTTCAATGAAAAAGTCATCACCTACATGATTATCTTGTTTTCAAATGTCCTATATATTTATAGAGATCATGTTTTGCAAATCAAATGAGTCTTCATAAGCTTCTACAGGTCGTATGATCGACTTTTCCCTCCTATTTGGTTTATAAGCTTCAATGTTCATATAGCTCGATACACCGGTTTAGTTGCGCACTTCAATATGATTATATGATGTTTTTATCGTGCTAACATTCTTTTTGATGATTCAAAAGGGGGAGAAACAGGTTATAAGCTTATTAGCTAAAATAAGCTCGAGAAAGAAGCTATAAGCTATGGCTTCTTAAAGCTATAAGTTGTGGATTATACTTAGTCCAATTGTTGTATTATGGACTTATATACTTGTCTAATGATGTCTTGTTGACAGGGGGAGCTTATAAGCTCTTGTACTTAAGACCAATATGTAAATGCTAAGCTTTTAGCTTGTGGTTGATTGCTTTTACATTTCTCTTGTTGTGCATATTGATAGGGGGAGCTTTTGCAAAAATATTTTTGTATATTGCGTGGAATGTTGTCGCTCACAATGGATAGTTCTTTTTAACTGATAAAAGTGTTTTGTTTTTAAAATCGACCTCGTTAAAATTGTTTTGGTTTATAATCATCAAAAAGGGGGAGATTGTTTGATAAATGGTTTTATCATGATTTTGATGATTTTGTTTTTATACCAAAACAATGTTTTTAAAGGTTGTCCAAATACTCCTAAATGATTTAAAATGGTTTTAATATTTTCCAGAGTATTTCTTCAAGTTTATTTTCGACAATATTGGACAATACATTTAATGATTTTGTGTCAATTGGTTTTTACATTGAAACTATGTTTCTAAATGTTGTCCTAATACTCCCGATCGGACTAAAATATTTTTATTATTTTTTGGAGTATTTTTTGAAGGTTATTTTCGATAAAATGTTGGACAACATTTTTGTCTCGTGTTCAACCGGACAACCCGTGTCTGAAAGATTGGTTTTGATATAGAAATGAGATGTTTTGAAAAACCCTGGAGGTCGACTGGTCGCGCAAAGGGCGACCGGTACCTGAAGAGATTACAGAATGTCCTGTAACTCAAAAATTGGCAGGGGTGATCAGTCCCTATGGGGACCGACCGGTCGGACCCATGGTCGACCGGTCGGACCCCCCTGGACCGGTCAACCAGTGTATATTTGCTGTGTTCTTCACTTCTCTGTATTAGTGCGCGACCGGTCGCCCTATTATTCGACAGCAAAATTCTACCCGTTGAGTTTGCAGACAACTTTCCTTAAATCATGGGGTTGATTTCTAACAACTATATTCTTCATTTGTCTTGCAGTTTTTTACAGATTTCAAGTCCCCAAGAGGAGCCTATCAATGATCAATCATCTCCTATAAATAGAGGAAGATTTGAATAACAACAACAAGAGAGAACAATACAACACAACAAGAAATACTCAAGCAAACAATTGGTCTTATATTATCATTATTCTTGTTGTAATTTGCCTATCTTATCACTTTCACATCTTGAGGTCTAGGCTTTCATTTCTTGATTACACTTGCACTCAAATTGTATTATTCATTATTGAGTTGTAATCTTGATTTTGGTCATCATTCAACACAAGACATCCTTGTGAGTATTCTTGTGGAAAGAATACACTTGGGTGATCTAGGTGATAGGTGTTTCAATAGTGTGGTGCTCTTGAGGTATTTGAAGAATTTGGTATTCTTCAAGATTGAAGATTGTGGTGATCTTCAATGGTGCCGTTGAAGGAAGATTGTGGTAATCTTCAAATGGAGATTGTGGTAATCTCCAAAGGTGGTGTTGAAGAAGAGTGTGGTGCTCTTCAAGGTGTTGTAAGTTGAATTTGTATTAATTGTGGTAATTAATAAAATTCTTTTTCTTTTTCAAAACCCATCCCGGATATACTGGGGTGGTAGTATATTAGGCCCTAGGTGGGTTGAACTACTATAAATCGACGCGTGTTATTTGCATTCCCGCACCTTATTATTGTCTTGGCTTGTTTTGTTCGAAAAAGAGGACGAAATCAAAAAGATGGAGATAATCTATTCACCCCCCTCTAGATTATCGTATCCGCTTGGACTTACACATTCTTCCTTCTTCCTCATAATTTCGAATTTGACACCAAAAAATCACATTTTTGAGATGATTAGGGACTGGCCTTGGATCTTGGGTTAAGAGGTGTTCAAGTTCTTAAAGAGATATTTGCCTTATTTTTAGCTTCACCGCAAGTGTACGGTGTAGTTTACAGAATAGGGTAAGCAAGGTCGTATCCACGGAGACTAATAAATTAGTGCGCTAAGTATTGAACTAAGATAGCCTTATTTTTATTTAGACGATCGAAATTAGATAATTGTTGTGGAAGTAAAGACAAGAATAACCACAAAAACACGAGATGAGAATAAATATGGAATTATCAAGGGAATGAAATGGATCCCCGGGTTATGGTTTCAATTAATATTCTTCTTGTTTTACGATTTAATGAAAACCAAAGTTATTATCAATACACCTATAAGACGATCACAACGGTATTTTATCCTCCCTCTCGAGATGTATATAAAGTGTAGATTGAAATATCTATGCTAGCATCTCTACTCAACATAAGATACACAACTCCCAAATGCACAAAAGATCAAATGTCCTCACAAATATATACAAACCTCTCGATTCATGCAAATATTCGTGTCAAGTACTCAAGATCTAATATTAAAACTCATCTCTCGAATTATGAATCAATATATCAAACATTCTAAATCATTGGCCAAGTGATAAAACAAGAATAAGCTCAAAGTACTCAAATAGGCTTCAAGACAATAACTTCAACTAAGATTAAAACATTCAACAAGAGTTCATTAATCTACTTCCAAAACCCGGAAATCTCAAGAAGTTTAATTACTCATTACAAATAAACAACCCATAGACAAATTGTTCATATTCATGACAAGCTAAAATGAAAGATTAAAGCACAAAGAATGAGAAAACTTAGGGAAATGGATAATCTCTCGATTAATCTTCAATCCTCAAGCTCCGATTCGACCCAATTCTTCCCTTGATTCTTCCTTGATGAAATTGATGTGTTTCTTGTGTTCTTGGGTGTATTCCCAGCCTTTTCTCCCCTGGTGTGCGCCCCCAAAAGTGGTATTTATACCCCTTAGAAGCCTAGGTCAATGTGCTGTCAGATTTTGGAGTTTTCTGCAAGAACACACGGGTCGTGCGCCCACGCACGGGCTACCCGTGCTCAAATCTGTAGGAAAATCGATTTTCAGCAACCCACGCACGGGTCGTGCGTCCACGCACGGGTTACCCGTGCTCGAAGCCGTAGGTATGCTCAAAACCTTCAGGTGCGCACGGGTCGTGCATTCACGCACGGGTTGCCCGTGCGCCACCCAAACATCCGAATTTGCTTACGGGTTCTTCATAAGGGTTGTATTCCTCTCTCTTAGCTTTCCATAGCCATTTGAATCAGCTCAATATCAATTTTGTAGAGATAGTTATGGCCAAAATACTAAACCCTGCCAGTGCTAGAAATTCCATACGCGTTTGGACATTCCTTGAGATAAATCTCCTCGTTGTTTGATCATCCATGCTTCTTTTGACACACGACTCATCACTATGAGTCTAGACTCCATATAGTTGGCTTCCAATTGGGTGTAATCGCTCGATTCTTGATGATTCTAGGTGGCAATGCTCGTATTTGTCACAAAATCACTTCAAATATCGTTAAATTTCTACAAAACAAGCAAAGCGTAACACCTTTTCCACAAATAGCGGATATATTCCATTTTCTTCCCCTTTTGTTCCCATCAACCAATTTTTTTTTCTTTAAAACCACCTTCTAAAATTTTGATTTCACCCATTCACCCTTATTCATTCCCTTTACTCAATGCTATACGCTCGAGTATAGGGTAACATATATATCAATGATAAGGCTTGAATTTTGGCTATCACAAAAGATTAGGCAATAGGCTCAAATTGGCTAACTAAGGATTTCAACATCATTAGGTAAGCAAAAGGCTTGAAGGGCTAACAAAAAAATGGCCTTTAATCATTTTCACAATTCGCATACAACAGGTGACTTTGATAAAGATACCAGATCAAGTTCTAGAATTCTAACAACATGAATGATACACTAAAATCACAAACAAGACTGTATATGATAACCACAGTAAAGGCTCAAAAGCTCACAGGCTTGTAAATATGTAATTCAAAGCATCAAACCAAGTTTTCCATACCAACATGCTCAATGTTATCTCTTCATGGCTCAATCAACTCATGCTCAACTCCCAATCCAAACAATACAATTTTTTTAAAAACAAGCACAAGTTACAATCAAGAGATCAACTCACTCCCTAAAATCTATGAAATCAATAAATGTGCTAAAACAATAAACATGTTTCTAATGCAAATGCAACCTAAAATGCTCTACATGCAACTATATGAAAACACACAAAATTAATGCAATTTTTTTTTATCCACACATTTCATATCAAAATAACTCTCTCCCCCCAAACTTAAATGAAATTATATCGCACGTAAGAGAAGATAGAATTTCAATAAAAAAAATTGTGTGGATTTACCTGATTCACTATGCGGGTGGTGGTGGATAATGGCCCTCCTTGGCATCTCCTCCTATCGCTAGGACTTCTTCTTTCAACCATCACTTCAAGTTTTGTACCTTAATATTGTCTTAGCTGAAGGACGCACGGGTCGTGCGCCTTGCGCACGGGCTGTCCGTGCTTCATGCCGGCCACGTTATTCCTCTTTCTAGGCACGCACGGGCATGGGCCTAGCGCACGGGTCACTCGTGTGTGATGCCGTACAACAACACTCAGTTTTTTTTATAAAAAGAAAACAAACAAAAACAAAAATCACACCACAAACCATTGGGTTGCCTCCCAAAAAGCGCTTTATTTAACGTCTTTAGCTTGACGCCTGTTAATTTCGATTCGTACCACCTTTGAATGCATATATTAGTTGCTTTGGATCGTGATCGAGAACCGTTTTTGCATTGTTTGCATCTAGTAATGCATAATTAGGATTTCCAAGCAAGTATTGGAGTCCTGATGTTGGAACACTTTGATTTGAATTATGCTCATGTTGTTCGTGTGCATACGCATAGTTCGTGCTCGTCTCATTCTGGAATAGTTTTCTTATGATATCTTGCACGCGTTGCACGGGCGTACACACATTGTTCGTGTGTTCCTTGTCCTGTTTTTGCTTCTTTTTGGTACCACACACGCGCTGAAAGTGCATAGACACACAATCCGTGTTTGGTTCCGAACTTTCTTGCTTTTCCAGGATCTTTGGCTCCTCGTATCCGGTACCACTCCTTTGATGAATGGCACTACATTGTTCCTTTGAGTTGGCTTCAGTGGTGATTGAAAATTGGCTCTTTTGTTGTTGCCCACCAATAATTGTAACAAATTGGCCCATTTGAGTCCCAAGATTTTTCATCGTACTGGCCAACTGTGTCAATTGTATCTCCATCTTGTCCATCCTTGCATCTTGCATTGTGAAGCGGCTCCTCGTATCACTCATGAATGCATTGGATTGTTTTATGAATGAGGTGAGGGATTCTTCTAAAGATGGCTTATTTGCTTCATCGCGAGTAAATCAGTCCCTCGACTCGCTCTTAAACAAACTTGTTTGAATTCTTAGCTAGGTGAGGGCTTTTTCTAAAGATGATTTTGCCTCTGCATTTGTAAACCCATTCATTATATTGGAGCTTGATGGTGGTGGAATCACATTCTCCATGCTAGCATATGAAAAATCTTCGTAATTCCCCCAATCTGGGTAATAGCACATATGAGTAGGATTATTCCAATAACTGTAAGAATTCCAGTTATTGAAATAATTGACTTCCTCCATTCGAGCGGGTGCACCTATACTAATTCAAATAAACAAATCAAAACATTGTAAAAGTAGAATTTACAAAAGAAAAATGAAATAAAATAAAAACATGTCTAAATTAATAATAATTCTATCTATCGCAATATAAAAATTGTATTAGTCCCTGGCAACGGCACCAAAAACTTGTTCGCCTTATTTTTAGCTTCACCGCAAGTGTACGGTGTAGTTTATAGAATAGGGTAAGCAAGGTCGTATCCACGGAGACTAATAAATTAGTGCGCTAAGTATTGAACTAAGATAGCCTTAGTTTTATTTAGACGATCGAAATTAGATAATTGTTGTGGAAGTAAAGACAAGAATAACCACAAAAACACAAGATGAAAATAAATATGGAATTATCAAGGGAATGAAATGGATCCCCGGGTCATGGTTTCAATTAATATTCTTCTTGTTTTACGATTTAATGAAAACCAAAGTTATTATCAATACACCTATAAGACGATCACAACGGTATTTTATCCTCCCTCTCGAGATGTATATAAAGTGTAGATTTAAATATCTATGCTAGCATCTCTACTCAACATAAGATACACAACTCCCAAATGCACAAAAGATCAAATGTCCTCACAAATATCTACAAACCTCTCGATTCATGCAAATATTCGTGTCAAATACTCAAGATCAAATATTGAAACTCATCTCTCGAATTATGAATACATATATCAAACATGCTAAATCATTGGCCAAGTGATAAAACAAGAATAAGCTCAAAGTACTCAAATAGGCTTCAAGACAATAACTTCAACTAAGATTAAAACATTCAACAAGAGTTCATTAATCTATTTCCAAAACCCGAAAATCTCAAGAAGTTTAATTACTCATTACAAATATACAACCCATAGACAAATTGTTCATATTCATGACAAGCTAAAATGAAAGATTAAAGCACAAAGAATGAGAAAACTTAGGGAAATGGATAATCTCTCGATTAATCTTCAATCCTCAAGCTCCGATTCGACCCAATTCTTCCCTTGATTCTTCCTTGATGAAATTGATGTGTTTCTTGTGTTCTTGGGTGTATTCCCAGCCTTTTCTCCCCTGGTGTGCGCCCCCAAAAGTGGTATTTATACCCCTTAGAAGCCTAGGTCAATGTGTTGTCAGATTTTGGAGTTTTCTGCAAGAACACACGGGTCGTGCGCCCACGCACGGGCTACCCGTGCTCAAATCTGTAGGAAAATCGATTTTCAGCAACCCACGCATGGGTCGTGCGTCCACACACGGGTTACCCGTGCTCGAAGCCGTAGGCATGCTCAAAACCTTCAGGTGCGCACGGGTCATGCATTCACGCACGGGTTGCCCGTGCGCCATCCAAACATCCGAATTTGCTTGTGGGTTCTGCATAAGGGTTGTAGTGCTCTCTCTTAGCTTTCCATAGCCACTTGAATCAGCTCAATATCAATTTTGTAGAGATAGTTATGGCCAAAATACTAAACCCTGCCAGTGCTAGAAATTCCATACGCGTTTGGACGTTCCTTGAGATAAATCTCCTCGTTGTTTGATCATCCATGCTTCTTTTGACACACGACTCATCACTATGAGTCTAGACTCCATATAGTTGGCTTCCAATTGCGTGTAATCGCTCGATTCTTGATGATTCTAGATGGCAATGCTCGTATTTGTCACAAAATCACTTCAAATATCGTTAAATTCCTACAAAACAAGCAAAGCGTAACACCTTTTCCACAAAGAGCAAATATATACCATTTTCTTCCCCTTTTATTCCGATCAACCAATTTTTTTTTCTTTAACACCACCTTCTAAAATTTTGATTTCACCCATTCACCCTCATTCATTCCCTTTACTCAATGCTATACGCTCGAGTATAGGGTAACATATATATCAATGATAAGGCTTGAATTTTGGCTATCACAAAAGATTAGGCAATAGGCTCAAATTGGCTAACTAAGGATTTCAACATCATTAGGTAAGCAAAAGGCTTGAAGGGCTAACAAAAAAATGGCCTTTAATCATTTTCACAATTCGCATACAACATGTGACTTTGATAAAGATACCAGAGCAAGTTCTAGAATTCTAACAACATGAATGATACACTAAAATCACAAACAAGACTGTATATGATAACCGCAGTAAAGGCTCAAAAGCTCACAGGCTTGTAAATATGTAATTCAAAGCATCAAACCAAGTTTTCCATACCAACATGCTCAATGTTATCTCTTCATGGCTCAATCAACTCATGCTCAACACCCAATCCAAACAATACAATTTTTTTAAAAACAAGCACAAGTTACAATCAAGAGATCAACTCACTCCCTAAAATCTATGAAATCAATAAATGTGCTAAAACAATAAACGTGTTTCTAATGCAAATGCAACCTAAAATGCTCTACATGCAACTATATGAAAACACACAAAATTAATGCAATTTTTTTTATCCACACATTTCATATCAAAATAACTCTCTCCCCCCAAACTTAAATGAAATTATATCGCACGTAAGAGAAGATAGAATTTCAATAAAAAAATTGTGTGGATTTACCTGATTCACTATGCGGGTGGTGGTGGATAATGGCCCTCCTTGGCATCTCCTCCTATCGCTAGGACTTCTTCTTTCAACCATCACTTCAAGTTTTGTACCTTAATATTGTCTTAGAAGGGACGACGGTCGCGGCGCTTTGCGCACGGCTGTCCGTGCTTCATGCCAAAGCCACGTTATTCCTCTTTCTAGGCACGCACGGGCATGGGCCTAGCGCACGGGTCACTCGTGTGTGATGCCGTACAACAACACTCAATTTTTTTTTATAAAAAGAAAACAAACAAAAACAAAAATCACACCACAAACCGTTGGGTTGCCTCCCAACAAGCGCTTTATTTAACGTCTTTAGCTTGACGCCTGTTAATTTCGATTCGTACCACCTTTGAATGCATATATTAGTTGCTTTGGATCGTGATCGAGAACCGTTTTTGCATTGTTTGCATCTATTAATGCATAATTAGGATTTCCAAGCAAGTATTGGAGTCCTGATGTTGGAACACTTTGATTTGAATTATGCTCATGTTGTTCGTGTGCATACGCATAGTCCGTGCTCGTCTCATTCTGGAATAGTTTTCTTATGATATCTTGCACGCGCTGCACGGGCGTACACACATTGTTCATGTGTTCTTTGTCCTGTTTTTGCTTCTTTTTGGTCCCACACACGGGCTGAAAGTGCATAGACACACAATCCGTGTTTGGTTCCGAACTTTCTTGCTTTTCCAGGATCTTTGGCTCCTCGTATCCGGTACCACTCCTTTGATGAATGTCACTACATTGTTCCTTTGAGTTGGCTTCAGTGGTGCTTGAAAATTGGCTCTTTTGTTGTTGCCCACCAATAATTGTAACAAATAGGCCCATTTGAGTCTCAAGATTTTTCATCGTACTGGCCAACTGTGTCAATTGTATCTCCATCTTGTCCATCCTTGCATCTTGCATTGTGAAGCGGCTCCTCGTATCACCCATGAATGCATTGGATTGATTTATGAATGAGGTGAGGGATTCTTCTAAAGATGGCTTATTTGCTTCATCGCGAGTAAAGCGGTCCCTCGACTCGCTCTTAAACAAACTTGTTTGAATTCTTAGCAAGGTGAGGGCTTTTTCTAAAGATGATTTTGCCTCTGCATTTGTAAACCCATTCATTATATTTGAGCTTGATGGTGGTGGAATCACATTCTCCATGCTAGCATATGAAAAATCTTCGTAATTCCCCCAATCTGGGTAATAGCACATATGAGTAGGATTATTCCAATAACTGTAAGAATTCCAGTTATTGAAATAATTGACTTCCTCCATTTGAGCGGGTGCACCTATACCAATTCAAACAAACAAATCAAAACATTGTAAAAGTAGAATTTACAAAAGAAAAATGAAATAAAATAAAAAAATGTCTAAATTAATAATAATTCTATCTATCGCAATATTAGCACCAAAAATTGTATTAGTCCCCGGCAACGGCACCAAAAATTTAGCATGCACCCGAACAGTCGCCCTTTTATGCGAAGGGAGTGGAAACCAAGAGAATAAAGTTGGAAGAGTTTGAGACTGTCTATCTGACAAAGGAATGTAGTGCATTAGTGCAGAGTAAACTACCTAAGAAAATGAAGGATTCAGGGAGTTTTACAATTCTTTGTAGGATTGGAGGAGTTTTCTTTGAAAATCCACTTTGTGATCTTGGGTCCAGTGTGAATCTTATATATCTCTCTGATGTTACGAAGCTTGGGCTTGGGGAGGTGAAACCGTCTAATATCACGTTGCAGTTTACTGATCGATCCATTACCTATCCTTGGGAATCATTGAGGACGTGTTGGTAAGAATTGATAAAATTGTGTTTCCCATGGATTTTGTAGTGTTGGACGTAAATGAAGACCAGAAAATCCCTATAATCTTTGGGCGGCCATTTCTATCTACAACAAGGATTTGATCGATGCAGAAAAGGGGGAGTTGACTCTGCGGGTCAAAAAGGAAAAAGTCGTATTCACCATCCATCCAACCAAGAGGCTCAAATTTGAATCCAATGATGGTCAGCAGATGGATGGTAATATAGCTGAAGATATTGGAGGTTGGGAAGTATCTAAGGGAAACGAGGATAACGATCCTATTAGAGCTCTAACTTGAGGACAATCTGACAAAGTCTGACTGAAGACTGTAAACTTAGCGCTTCTTGGGAGGCAACCCAAGCCCCTTTTATTGCTTTCGTAGTATTAATATAGTTTAGCAGTTGTTTTTGTTTTTATTGCATCATAGTAGATTTTTGCATCTTTAGGAGTAGCGGTTGCATCATATCCTGACCCCTTGTTTTTACAGGTGAGCGCAGCATTATGACGACAAACCGGGCGACATGGGCCCTAAAAACGTGTTGCAACATGTAGTAGACAAAATGCTCTTCACAAAGGAGCACTCTAACACCACACACATCATCTTCATCTCCTTCACTCATTATTTCATAAGTTTGCACTTTCCAAACCTCACCCCATGGTTTTCCCCATATCTCTATTTTTGTGTGATTGGATTGTAGAGTTCTAGGATAATTGTTGTTGGTTTGTGGATTGTGGATTGAATGTTCATGCTGGACTTAGGTTTGGGTGTTGAATTTTGGGATTGAAATGAGTTATCCATTGCATTTACCATTTTTTCCCAAATTCATGCATACGAGGTGTTTGATCAAATGCCCCAATAACATTTTCACATTGTTGACTGCTATCTTGCATATCTAAGCTTGTCCTCTTGACATGGCACTACATTTTCCACTTGGGTGCATTATGTACGTACTTTGATTTGCGATTTCTCACACATAACCGAATCTCGTGGTTCCACGAGTTTTGTTTTCTTGTCTACCTTGCTAGGTTACAAAGATGCGAAACCAAAAAGGGATCGAGCCAAGGTGAAGGGGAAGAACAAAACCACACCTCAGAGGCATACAACACCCACGGGTTTGTGCACTAGGATGCAAAGTGAGCCTATACAAGACACCTCATACACGTAGTAGTACCACATGACTCCGATAAGGAGCATTTGGTCCTCGGCTACCAGGAAAGTCCTTTTTCTCACCTCTCCATTGAGGACAATGTCGTTATAAGTTTGGGGGGGTATAGTAGTCTGGTTTTATTCATCGAGTCGAGTCGGGTCGTTTGTGAAACTGTAAAACTGCATGACTAAGTAAATTTGTTGAATATGAGTTGAATGGTCAAAAGAACATGTGTCTGAGCTGTGATCTATTCTTCTTTCCATTAATTCCATTTATGTGCTTAACTCTGTTGATTTATTTGGAGATGATTTATGTGGTTGAGTGTTTCTTGTATGATCCCACCGGATTCTAGAACTTGTCTGATCACTAGTCGAGGCGAAATCCTAGGTGAAGTAACATTAAGAAAGTGATTTCAGCCATCTTTTGACAAGCCAGAGCCAAAAATGTCTACCTTTATATTGTATATTTTCCCTAGTGTCCCCCTTTGAGCATTGTAAACCCATTTCTTTGGCAGCCAATCTAATACCCAGAGCCTACATATGAAAATCCTAATTACCCATCACTCATACACACAAAGTATAGAAAAATGGTGAAGATTGAGGAGGGTATGATGAACATGGTATGTGCTTAATTTCGTGAAGTTACCCGAAAAAAGAAAATATGAAACCCCGTGTGAAAAGTATACAAAAGGTTAAGTTTGGGGGTTTCAGAAAAAAAAAACAAATGAGCGAGATTGAAGGTTCATAAAGTGAGAACATTATGGATCTAAAAAAAGTAAAGGGTAGTTATTAATTGGTGATTTGAAGGAATTGATAATTGTGTGTTTGGGTGATTTGAGTCACTTAATCCTATATTTTCCTACCTTACCCTAAGCCCACATTACAAGCTTTGAAAGTCCTATTGATCCTTGAGTTCCGGTTCGGGACGACAATTGGAGGCACTTCTCATCTGGACACAGAGAGAATTCATTCTCTTCTCTTTTCAATTCCTTCTTTGTTTTTCTTTGTCAATTCTTGAGATGTATAATTATTTCTTTATGAGTTTGTGTACATCTAACATGAGCTAAACCCATATTTCTAGGGGATTGATGTAACTTACGTTTGAACCTATATTTTGATTTCCAGTTTATGAAATTCGCATGTTATTTAATCTATTTGTGCTCTTTGAATTAATTGCATCTAGATTATCTGATCAATAATTTAGATTGTTTGGCGTGTTTGATTTGACAATTGAGAAAGATAACTGAACGCCTGACCATAGAATAGCACAACTTAGGGTTTCATAGAACCGAGAGGTTTATGAATCTTTTGAAGCCTGTGATAGAATATTTATCAAGTATTAGGGTTTAATTTATGATTTTTATAGAGATATCGAAATCAGAATTGGAACATAGAATCACTTGGCAGTCGAGAGAGGAAGTGATAAACGGTAGGAATATTAGCTTATAGATTAATAACGCGTGATTAATAAACTGGATTGACAACATAGGGGATAACTAGGTGAACCGACCCTCTAGAATTCATCTTTACGTTTTGATAATGTTTCTGAACCAAATTATTAGTTAAATTTTAGTTTCTTTTTAGTTTGATAAACATCTCTCTTTTTTCGATTTCTAGATAGAATTAAGCTATTTTAATTAGAGTACTTAGTATAAAATTTGATACCAATCCATGTGGAGACGGTAACCCCACTTTCAGAACTATACTAAAACTTGACAGCATACGCTTGCGGTAAGAATTTCATGATCACTGAGTTAGAATTTTATATACATGTAGACGCCGTAGTAATAGTTGTTTTAACTTGGTTGATTCTTGATTAGTTATACTTGTTCTTCACTATCTTTCCATTTATACTTGTTTGACAAACCCAAGTTGTGTTTTGACCAGTAATGGAACCCGAAACTCCGATGTGGCCTATGGTGTGGGAGGCTCATACCGAAATGGACTACCATGAAGAGATGGCTACTCACTAGCACAAGAAATTTATTAGAGTTAACTCTGAACTACAAGAGGAGCAAAACCGTATGCGGGAAATGGAGAACCTCTTAGCACATAAACGGGAGGAAAAACATACCTTGGTTTATGAATAGATTATCTCGATTTTATGATTTTTGCCCTCTTTTTCGAATATGAGAATGATAACTAAAAAGAAAGTGCGGAAATATAAACAACACACCATGATTTATAGAAGTTCAACCTACCTAGGGCCTAATCTTCTACCACCTCGGTATGTCCGGAATGTATTTCGAAAAAGGATAAAGTTTTTATTGATGCCAAACAATTACAAACCTTTACCTTGAAGAGTACCACACTCTTTTTACAACGCCACCTATGAAGATTACCACAATCTTCTCACGACAATGAAGAGTACCACACTCTTCAACACTTAAAATCACCCAAGTGTGTTCTTATCACAAGAACACTAACAAGGATGTCTTGTTTTGGATGATTGAAAGTTACAATCAAGATTACACTTTGTTTGAAAAATATTAAAATAAAAAATGCAAGTGTAATCAAGAAGAAAGCCTAATACTCAAGATGTGCAAGTGTAAAACTAGGCTTAAAATTACAACAAAAATAATGCCAAGTAAGAGTAAGAAATTTGCTGAAAATTTTCTTGTTGTTTGAATGCTTTTGTTGGTGTATTTGATCCTTCAAAGCCTTCATCTATTTATAGGAGAGTCTTCAAGATTGAATCTCCAACATAGGCTCCTCCATCTTCACTTTTGTCTAGAAAAGAAGTATAAAAAGATCTACAAAACTGTTTAAGAAATGTAAAGTAGATCGTGACAGATAATGGCTTAACAACGGATAGAATGTTGCTGTCAAAAATCATCGGTCGACCGGTTGACCTATTGAAAATTCGAACGTTTAAAAAGTAAATCATAGATTTGAACTAATTAATCAAAAGGTTAGATTGGTCCCGGGGGTTGGACCGGTCGACCAGGGCTTCAACCGGTCGACCACCCCTCAGACTGATCACCTAAGCATTTTCTTAAAACAGAGATAAAATTGTGAAAAACAATCAAACTCAGGCATCGGTCGACCTGAGCTCGACCGGTCGACCATACCGGTCGGCCTTAGGGTCGACCGGTTGGCCTAACCTGTTTTGGCCACTGTTTCATTTCTGTTTTGATTTTTAACTTTCAGGCACGGGTTGCCCTCTAGGGCAACCAGTTGACCTCGAAACAGAAGTTTTGTCCAATTTTTGTCAAAATAAACTTCAAGAAATACTCCGATAAATTAGTAAAAATCATTTAAATCAATTTGGAGTATTTGGACAACATTTAGGGACATTGTTTTGGTGTAAGAATCCATTTAAACAAAATCATCAAAATCAAGATAAAAATATTTTTCTAACAAACTCCCCCTTTTTGATAATTACAACCAAAAACAATTTTATAATAGCAAATAAGTTTTCCGGTCGAAAAAGTAGTCTATCCATTTTAAGCAACATTTATCAAAAATAAAGTTTTAACAAGGAAAAGAGCAAGATTTTTCAAAATAAGTTTTAAGAAGCTCCCCCTATCAACAAGCTTAATGAAAACACAAAAAAACTGAAATTTAAAGCATAAAAGCTACAGGTTTTACAATATAGCTTAAAAGTTATACATCTTAAAAACTCCTCGTGTCAATAGAAATCATTGGTAACAATGCTTAATCAATAAATGAGCAAAATATAAAGAGGATTGTAGCTTCAAAAAGTCATTTTCTTAAGTGCTTTTCTTAAGAGCTTTTGAAGGTCTAAAAAAGCTTAAAAACTCCCCTTGTCAAAATAAACTTGTTAGAGGCAAAGCTAAATAAAATGAGGGAGTACAAAAGTGTTTGATCATAAAAAAGCTACAAAAGCTCCAGCTTTTGAAAACCAGCTTTTATGTTCAAGAACTTTTTCTGTGAGCTTTTACAAGCTCTTTTACCTCATCAAAAAGGCTTTAAGCTCAAGACATGTTTCTCCTCCTTTGGAATCATCAAAAACATCATTAGCATAAATAAAACAGTAAACTTTAGCATCAAAGTACCGCATTAGTCGAAAATACAAAAGTTAATATCAAGCAAATGCTAGAAATATAAAGACAAAAGTTCAAAAGCTAATATAACAAAGGAAATGGATCACTCTTTGTCTGAAAAAAAACACGCGATTGGAAATAGCTCTTTGATAAACCTCTTCAATTCGCCAACAGATTTTTTAACCTTGAGTTCTCTTGATGAAGCTCTACATTTCGTGTTTCAAGTGACGCACAATGAGCTTGAAGGTTTCCAATTTCGTTTCTAACATCATCATTTTGAACCTAGGCACCGGTATTACCCTTCGGATTGCGTTCATTACCACCCGCCGCCAATCTTTCGGCTTCTTCATCATCAAATATATCATTCGGGTTATGTGAAGATGAACCTTGTGATGTACCTTTAGCCGACTTAGTAGGACGTTTGGGAATTGTCCTACGCATCCTAAGCATTTGCTAGACATTATCGTTGTCAAAGTCGTCTTGGATAATTTGGGAGTTGAACTCGGACGAAGGTAGACCCGAATGTAAAAGCAGTTTATAAATCCAATTTCCCATGGAAAATTTCTTATTTCCTTGAGTAACCGACTTAATAACACATTGGATAAGCATCACTCCATAGTTTACTATCTCCCCCTTTTTGATCTTGTAAGTCAAAAAATAATCCATGTTGTTGGGCAATTTAACAGATTTTCCACAAACGCAATACGCTACAATCATAGATATTAGACGTAGCTCGATAGTCATAGCCAAAAGTGTGAAATCCGGCCCAACACCTAAAAATGTCTTAACCTCCTCCAAAGACACCCCAAAAATTTCATTATTCCAATTAGTGCAACCAAAATAATCCCAACCTCCTTCTCTAACATTCAACATCCGACAAATATCATTAGTAGCAAAAAAATATAATGTCATCAACACAAATTTTTACTAATAAATAATCTTGCCCTTTTTCAAAAATAAAAAGAGTAGTATCAACTTTACCTCTTGAAAATCCATTTGGTAAAAAAATGAGCTAAGTTATCATACCATGCTCGGGGTGCTTGTTTTAAACCATATAAAGCCTTTTTAAGTTTATAAACATCACCTGGCCTTGAAAAATTCTCAAACCCCGGAGGTTGTTCTACATAGACCTCTTCTTGAATAAAACCATTTAAATAGGTATATTTAACATCCATTTGGTAAAGCTTGAAATTTTTAAAACAAGAATAGGCAAGTAAAATTCGAATAGCTTCTAAACGTGCTACGGGTACAAATGTTACATCATAGTTAATACATTCTTCTTGATAATACTCTTGAGCCACTAACCTTGCCTTGTTTCGAATGATGTTACCTTGGTCGTCGAGCTTGTTTCGGAATACCCATTTTGTACCAATTATAGTTTGTCACCTTTATCTTTTTGTGGAACATTGGAAGTTAAAGGTTGATCATTTGATGTAGAAGGTTGATCACTTTGAACATCATTTGGAACAATTGGCCCAATGTCATCTTCTTCATCACTTTCATCATTGGGTATTCTTTCAACACCCAAGGCTTCATTGAATTTGACGTGAATGGACTCCTCGGCCACATTGCTTATTCTGTTATAAACCCGATATGTCTTACTCTTAGTCGAATCCCCCATAAAAATTCCTTCATCGGCTTTAGGATCAAGTTTGTCTAATTGATCCTTGGTATTCAAAATAAAATACTTGCAACCAAATATTTTGGAATAACTAATATTTGGAGCTATTCCTTTCCAAAGCTCGTAAGGAGTTTTATTTAACTTAGGACGAAGATATACCCGGTTTGTGACATAGCAAGCGTTGTCGACGGGTAGCCCAAATATATTTTGGAAGTGAGTATTCATTGAGCATGGATTGGCTCATTTCTTGAAGAGTTCGGCTTTTCCTTTCGGCAACACTATTTTGTTGTGGAGTTTTAGGAGCCGAAAGTTTATGTGCATACCCATTGGTTTCACATAGTATTCTAAAATCACCATCAAATTCTCCTCCTCGGTCACTCCTTATAGATTTAATCGTATCTTCTTTTTTATTTTCTATAAGCCTACACAACTTAGCAAACTCATTAGAGGCACCACTTCTATTGGCAAGAAAAATAATCCAAGTATATGTAGAAAAATCATCAACTATAACAAATGTGTAATGTTTTCCACTTAAACTTTCGGTGCCAATATCCCCATACAAATCAAGATGAAGTAATTGTAGAGGCTTGGTTGTGAAAATTTTATTTTTGGGCTTAAAACTAATTCTAACTAATTTATTCTTTTAACAAGTGTCACATAAGCCAAGGTTTTCAAAATTTAATTTGGGTAGTCCTTTGACATGTTGGTTTTTGTAAATCTCTTGCAAAGTTTTGCATCCAACATATCCAAATAGCCTATGCCATAAACTTGTTAAATCATTATTGGCGACAGGACAAGAAACATTTTAACTAACCAAATCACTTGTGCAAATTTTATAAAGATTGTCTTTTCTACTTGCTTCACAAATAATTTTATCGTTTTTGAGAATAAGGCATTTTTCTTTATTAAAAATAATATCATAATTAGAATCACAAAGTTGGCTAACACTTATCAAATTGAACTTAAGTCGTTCTTTCATAACCCGAAACTTTTCATATTTATTTACATGATTTGTATCATTCATAAACATAATTTCATGCATTTTAATATTTCATATTGACATTAGAATACATGAATAATCTTGATATGTCAATTTTTAGTTTAATTATGTTAGATTACTACTTGTGCACTATTTAAAGAAATCGGGTAATAAATATTTTAAGTTTTATTTTATTATATCAATTGATTTATTTGAGTGTATAAAGTACAAATATATGTTGAGTATATATTTTTAAATATATGTATATGTAATTAATTGTTAATCATAAGTTGAGGGATCAACATGCACTTTTAACACACTTTAAGGGCTAAAGTGTAATTTTTAGAAAATTTGCATTATTGCTCTCTTAGTAAGACTAAATGACAACCATGTTATCATCATTGAGGGTCTGGAAGTTTCAAAGAAAATAAGGAAAAAAGAAAGCAAATCAAAGAAAGAAGGAGAAAGGAAGAAAAACTTACCGTAAGATCATTTTTCATCAAAAATTCAAGGTTCTTTCCAACTTTTCTCTTGATTTTTTGTTTAGAAATCTTAAATCTATGTTCATAAGAGTGTTTATACATGAGTTTAGTTTATGTTTTTGAGTTTTAAGAAGTCAAAAATCAGATTTAGGGTTTGTAAAACAAGAAAGAACAATAGTTGCTATAGTATAAAAATCTGTTTTACTATGTTCTAGAGAAAGTTGCATTTGAAGTTCTAAAATCATGAGTTTTAATTATTTGAAGGCATGGTTATATTTTTATACATGTTAGTTTATTGTGATAAAAATTTGGGAGTGATTGAATACAATAAGAGGTGTGAAAATCTACATGAACTATAAGGTGACAACATGATCCCCTGTTTTTGTCTAGCAGCAGTTTTCTTCTGTATTGCTCCATTTCGACCGATTTGCTTTCCGAATTTGGAGTTTTGTAAAACATGAAAGTTGTAGAAAATTGAATTAGCTTTTCCATCCAACTTGAATCATCGTAATATCATTTTGCACAAAAAGTTATGGTGAAAATACTAACGGCTGCCAGAGTGAAATTTTCAGACGTTTTAGTTGAATATTTTCTAAGTTTTGTCAATTTTGATTAGTTAAAATGCATACATGGCATACATACATGACTTCATTAGTACTTAGTATATGATATTAAAATTTGGTTATGCATTTTTGATATATTTATAGGTCAAAATCTCGATAAAGAAGCGAATAAGGTTGATTAGACGAATCGGGATAAGGACTTCACCTTGTGAGTATAATCTTGTAATTTGTTATTTGACTCTTATGTAATTGTATGATTGATGTTTTTGAATGAATTTCATATGTGTCGATTTTTGTGAATATGAATCCAATGTGTTCTAAATGTGAATTATATGGTTGTTTTGGTGATATTATGATGATGTTGATATGAATGTGAGAAATGTGAAATGTATTGATGATATTGATATGGATTGTCCATAACAGTAAAATAATATGACTAAGCATATGCATTTGTGTACTTATTTACTATAAATTGAATGTGTAAGATGTATTGATGATGTGCTTGTATTGATGATGTGCTTGTGTTGATGATGTGCTTGTGCGATGTTAAATAACTTGTTACTTGATTATACTTATTGAGCTTGCAACTCACCAATTTCAATGTTGACTCTTTTTAGATTATGTAGATGAAGTGACATGTGAAGTTTTTGTACAAGTTGGTGTATGGATCCAAGGTCTGCCGGCTGATTTTCAGTCCTTCTTCCTCAGCTCATCATTTGCATATCATTTTAGGATCTTGTTTATAGGAATGTGGTCTATAATGGTTTGTAATATAAATTATGTATGTGTGTATGAGTGTTGAAAACCTTTTCAGTTGGGAACAATGTTTGTGTTTGTACAATATGTTTGCAATAATACTAAATATGCGCACTCTGATAAGTAAAGCAGTTGGAATGCATTTAAGTTGGTATTTGTATTTTAAGTGTATATGTTACAGGGTAAGGGTGTTACAATTTAGTGGTATCAGAGCTCAGATAAAGGTTCTGTAGGTCATGATATGACATGTGCATTTTCATTTTATATTATATGTTGGCATAAGTCATAATTATGTTGCATTTTAGGCAAATGGATATACATCAAGAACCGCATGTTGAAAATGATGAGCAAAGTGTTCATGGAGGAGAAGGAACAACCGAGCCAGGGTCACATTCATCTCATCCATCTCAACATCATGCACATGGAATACCTGCTCATTTTATGTATCCACAATATCAACCTGTAAACCCTCATGAACCACGTGAACGAAGGTATGATAAATTAAGAAAAATGGAAGCTGTTGATTTTACCGGCACCACGCGAGATCCAAAGATGGCGTAAAACTTGGTTGAAACGGACCGAGAGGGTTCTGAAGTTGATGAAATGTACTCCAGATGAAAATTTTGATTATGCAGTGTCACTTCTTCAGGGAGATGCTTATGATTGATGGGAGACCATGTTGGAAAATATAGGCACAAATAACAGCAGGGATTATTCTACTAATTTAGAAACAAGCAACAATCAAATAATAACAAGCCAAAATTAAATAAGAGTCAAGTTTAGGATAGCCTGGGTCGAAGCACGCCGTAGCGCTCTCTTTAGAGAGGAAACGCCCCCACTGCACTGGTGAATTTGTTGATAGCACGTCCCTCTCCCAAGATTCGACAACCCGTTGATTCTATCGTGTGCAGCGAAAAGAACCCCGAACCACTCGTTTATACTCAATGCTCAAGATTATGAAGGAAGAAAATTAAAGAACTGGGGACTGTTTTGTTCTTAATAAAAAGCAGCTGTATTTGAAAATTTGAGAGCTTTCAGAAGACGTCTGCTTTGTTTTGTAAATAGAAGAGCAATGTATTTTGTTATGTATTAAAAATCAACCAGTCTGATCATATTTATAACTAAGATAAAGGCTCAAATCATTAACCCATCATCACCACTACCATAAAAATAGGAAAGTGGGTCTTTAGTAGCCGTTAATGGCTAAGTTGCTGAAGACTAGGAATTTAGTTTTTAAATCAACAATAAAAATATTATCCTACAATCCCCCACTTGATTTAAAAATTTGGAAAGAAAAGTTTTGAGAATTGAAATGAGCATATAATACCGTGTAATAGGTGTAGGTACCTTCCAGGTTTGAACCTCACTTAGTGTAAATGCACTACCACCTATAGGACAATAGAGACATGAATGTCTTGATCTAAGTCCTTGTGGCTAGATGGCAACACATCACACACCACGGTATGAGTAAACATTGTGGTTCTATCAGTGGTGCGCTTTCCGGTCATGCGCGGGAATCTTGTATCATGAACGTCATTAGGGAGTAGCCTACACCCCCACAGTGGCGACCTCACCACCACGTTCATTTAGGTGAATCCTCCAAGGGTGACTTGTGACCAACCACCCCGCAAAATTATGCCTTTGGATTCATTAAGAGACAAACTCAACCTCAAACGTCACATAAAGAGCACTTAACACCATAAGAATGAGACTCGGAAAATTTCCGCAAAAATAATTAATTTATTAAAATATTGTGCTCTTCCAAGCCACCCTTTTACAGTTTCGTTTGTACCTGTTGAACTTCGTTCATGGCATCGCCATACCTCCGAAGACGGGTTTCCACTGTGGTGACTTAATTAATAGGCTCCAATCCCATTCCCCTCGATGATTGTAAAACTTGCTGACGCGCCAGTCCTTTTGTGAGCGGATCCGCAATGTTGTTTTCAGACCTGACAAAATCCAAAGAAATAACACCATGAGAAATTAAATGTCTAATTGATTTATGTCTCACAGTCAAGTGCCTTCTTTTCTCATTATAATTTTTGCTTTTAGCTCTAGCAATAGCAACTTGACTGTCACAATGTAAAGAAATAGGAGGAATTGGCTTAGGTAATAAAGGAATATCAATTAAAAAACTTTTAAGCCACTCGGCCTCAGTGCAAGCAACATCTAAGGCAATTAATTCAGCCTTCATAGTTGACCGAGAAATTACAGTCTGTTTAACAGACTTCCATGATATTGCTCCGCCTGCCAATGTAAATACATATCCACTAGTTGATTTTGTTTCCTCCGAATCAGTGATCCAATTTGCATCACTGTAGCCTTCTAAAACATCAGGAAAACCCGTGAAGTTAATAGCATAATCAATAGTCCCTTTTAAATATTTAAACAATCTTTCCAAAGCATCCCAATGGGAAGTATTAGGACTATGAGTGTATCTTGCTAATCTACCAACAACATACGCAATGTCCGGTCTAGTATGATTCATCAAATGCAATAATGATCCAATAATTTGAGAATATATATGTTGAGAAACACTAGCACCTTTATTTTTTCTCAACTTAAAAGTTGGATCATAAGGAGTAGATACCGGATTCACACTGGAATAATTAAATTTATTCAATAATTTTTCAATATAGTGAGATTGGGACAAAGAAATAGAATTTTTATTTCTAATTATCTTTATTCCTAAAATAACATCAACAGGGCCAAGGTCTTTCATATCGAAATGATTAGACAAGAATTTTTTGGTATCATTAATAACATGAATATTGCTACCAAAAATTAAAATATCATCAACATACAAGCACAAAATTACACAAGTGTCATCGACAACTTTTATATAAACACACTTATCACCCTTATTAATATAAAAACCATTAGAAATTATAACACTATCAAATTTTTCATGCCACTGCATTGGAGCCTGTTTTAATCCATAAAGAGATTTAACAAGCTTACATACTTTCTTTTCTTCGCCGGCCACAACAAAACCTTCCGGCTGGTTCATATAAATTTCCTCCTCCAAATCACCATTTAAAAAGGCAGTTTTTACGTCCATTTGATGGATATCTAATTTATAAACAGACGCAATTGCAATCAACATTCTAATGGTAGTGATTTTAGAAACAGGCGAATAAGTATCAAAAAAGTCAATGCCAGGTTTTTGCTCAAAACCCTTAACAACTAGCCTGGCCTTGTATTTTTCTATAGAACCATCAATCCTCAACTTTTTCTTAGAAATCCATTTACTCCCAATTGGTTTACAACCAGGTGGTAGGTCCGTTAAAACCCAAGTTTTATTAATCAAAAGAGAGTTCATTTCATCATTAACTGCTTCTTTCCAAAAGGGAGCATCTAAAGACAACATAGCATCATTATAGGTTTTAGGGTCATCTTCAAGTAAAAAAGTATAAAAATCATCACCAAAATTTTTAGCTTTTCTACTTCGTTTACTCCTTCTAGGCTCAACAGGTTCCTCATTAAAAATAGTAGGAGAAGAATTATTATCATTAGAACTAGAACATGCACCAACAGGCCTAGACAATTTATCTTTCATAGGAAAAATATTTTCAAAAAATACAGCATCTCTAGATTCAATAATAATATTATTGGAAATTTCAGGAACTTATGAATTAAACACCAAAAATCTATAAGTAGTATTATTTAAAGAATAGCCAACAAAAACACAATCAACAGTTTTGGGGCCTATTTTTCTTTTCTTAACTATAGGAATATTAACCTTGGCTAGGCACCCCCACACTTTTAAAAATTTAAGAGTAGGTTTTTTATTCTTCCATAATTCATAAGGAGTTTTGTCAGAATTTTTATAAGGAACTCTATTGAGAATCAAACAAGCAGAATATAAAGCTTCACCCCAACAATTTTTAGGCAAACCAGAACTAAGAAGCATTGCATTCACCATATCAAGTAAAGTCCTATTTTTTCTTTCTGCAACACCATTAGATTGGGGAGAATAAGAAGGTGTCACTTCATGCACAATACCATGCAATTTACAAAAATCAACCATTTCATCAGAAGCATATTCACCACCCCTATCAGAGCGAATAATTTTTATTTTCTTTTCAAGTTGATTTTCAACTTCAGCTTTATATTCTTTAAACTTATCAAATAAATTACTCTTCGCATTAATCAAATAAACATAGCAATATTTTGAAAAGTCGTCAATAAAAGTAATGAAATATTGATTACCACCACGAGTTAGGACATGATTGCTATCGCAAATATCACTATGAATTAATCCAAGCAACATGGTTTCTTTATCTACTGATTTATGCGGTTTTCTAGGTTGCTTAGCTTGCACACAAATTTCACATTTTTCTTTCACATTAATAGAAGACTTGGGAATAAGATCTAAGTGCATCATTCTTTTTATTGTTCCAGAATTCACATGACCAAGCCTACCATGCCAAGTATCACAACATTCAACATTAGCAATAGATAAAGAAGAATTCAAATTTTCATTACTAGAAGAAGGCATTACACTTAAACGAAATAAACCATCCAACATAAAACCTTTACCAATAAATTGACCATGTCTGGAAATTACAACTTTGTTGGATTCAAAAACAACTTTATAACCATTCCTAACTAATAAAGACGCACTAATCAAATTTTTCCTAATATCTGGAATATGACTAACACCATCAAAAGACAAGACTTTTCCGGACGACAAGGTTAACTGGACTTGGCCTTCTCCTAGGACTTGAGCCACACTCCCATTCCCCATGCTTACGATTATTGTGCTCGATACGATATGATAAAAATAATTTTTATCGCACACATGAACATTAGCCCCGAGTCTATCCACCAATCATTTGAGTTAAAAATAGTATTTAACTCACGGGCTACTAACAAAAATATTGTTAGTGGGGAATCGAGGCGACTTCACAAATCACCACATTAGCTTGTGGTTTAGAAGTCGCGGGGTTTGACCGATTATTCGACCATGGCGGTGAAAACAGCTTCTTGGCAATATGATTAGTCCTCCCACAGCACTCCAACACTGAACTTGACTCCTTTTTTTACCTTTTGGCATATTGTTATTGAATTTATTGTTACCAAATCCGCCATTAGCCTTTTTTGGTCCAGTTTTCTTGAAAAATTTAGGCTTTGGTTTGTGAGGATTTTCAACAATTAAAGCCTTGGCTTGAAAAACAGGTTTTTTGGTCTGTTGGGAAGAACGATGTCTATCCTCAATTCTCAAAGCAACAAATAATTCATCAAGAGAAAAATTTTCAGGCTTATGCTTAAGACCTCTAGCAAAATCAGACCAAGATGGTGGCAATTTTTTAATCAAAGAAGACACATAGTATTTAATCACTTTGTTCGACCCCTTTTGCTTTCATATCATAAATAAGGTTCTCAAATTCAATCAATTGGTCAGAAACACTTTTAGTATCAACCATTTGAAAATCTAACCAATCATCAATAGACACACGTTTGAGACCTTTTTCAGCAGTACCATAACGGTAATCAAGTGCATTCCACAATTCAAGTGCAGATTTGGTATGTGAAAAAATACGATAAATACTATCAGACAAAGCACTCAAAATTCTACCATGACAAAGAATATCCTTATCAGCAAGGTCATCAATTTTGTCACTAGACTCTTTAGTAGTGTCTTTGCTAGTAGGGGTCTCAGCAGACTTAGTAGCAGAGCTTTCACCATTTTCTTTAAGACCGTTTAAAATCACAGAAAATAACCCTAATTCAGTCAACCAGAATTTCATTTGTTGTTGCCAACACAAAAAGTTTTTCCCATCAAATTTTTCAGGCTTGCTAGACAATGATTTCAGAAAATCCATATCCGGCAAATAGCAAATAATCCTAAATTAATAGAATTAAAAGTTTTCCTCTCTAAACTTGTTGGAAAATATAGGCACAAATAACAGCAGGGATTATTCTACTAATTTAGAAACAAGCAACAATCAAATAATAACAAGCCAAAATTAAATAAGAGTCAAGTTTAGGATAGCCTGGGTCGAAGCACGCCGTAGCGCTCTCTTTAGAGAGGAAACGCCCCCACTGCACTGGTGAATTTGTTGATAGCACGTCCCTCTCCCAAGATTCGACAACCCGTTGATTCTATCGTGTGCAGCGAAAAGAACCCCGAACCACTCGTTTATACTCAATGCTCAAGATTATGAAGGAAGAAAATTAAAGAACTGGGATTTTGTTCTTAATAAAAAGCAGCTGTATTTGAAAATTTGAGAGCTTTCAGAAGACGTCTGCTTTGTTTTGTAAATAGAAGAGTAATGTATTTTGTTATGTATTAAAAATGAACCAGTCTGCTCATATTTATAACTAAGATAAAGGCTCAAATCATTAACCCATCATCACCACTACCATAAAAATAGGAAAGTGGGTCTTTAGTAGCCGTTAATGGCTAAGTTGCTGAAGACTAGGAATTTAGTTTTTAAATCAACAATAAAAATATTATCCTACAGACTATACCTAATAGCACTACACAACCTCCTGTATTGACTTGGGATGACTTTCTGTGGGAATTTCATGATGCATATCTGCCACAGGTTTTTAGGAATCAGAAAGAAAAACAATTTCTTGAGCCCAAACAGGGGAATCGATCAGTTGCAGAGTATGAAGTATTGTTTAATCAACTTTCTCATTATGCCCCACATATGATAGCTACAGAAAAGAAGAATTGCAATAGATTTGAGGCTGGACTTCGATTTGGTATTCGAAACCTATTACACTTTCAGATTTGGAGTCTTATAGTAAGTTGAAAGCTGCAACAATACGTGCTGAGAAATTGGAAGCTGAATCAAAACAAAACTTTCAATACAATAAGAAGAGACAGGGTGATGAAATTGGAGGATTCAAAAATAAAAAAGAGTTTACTCAATCTACACAAAAGAGTTTCTCCAATAGTTCTAAAGGTGACAATTTCAGAGGCATGACATCAGCTAGTAAGGGTTCTGGTTCTTCATCATCAGTTGTCACTTGTGTTCATTGTGGAAAAATCATTATGGAGAGTGTAGACTGGTTACTGGGAAATGTTTTAGATGCGAGGAACCTGGTCACATCATAACGAACTGCCCAAAACCATGTGAAGAAAACACAGTTGAACAAACTAGATCTGGTGGTTTTAATCCTAACAGAGGTCGAGGTCGTGGAAGATTTGGTACATGCAGAGGAATGAGTGCAGATGAAAGCCAAGGAAGACGCTAAAGTTACTCCAACTGTGATAACTGGTAATCTTTCCATTTCTGGTATAAATGCTTATTCTTTATTTGATCCAGGAGCAACGCATTCATTTGTGTCACAATCATTTGCATCACTCTTGAACTATAAACCAAAAATGTTGGACTATGATTTACTTGTTCGAACTCCAGAAGGCAGTGTATCTATTGTAAATATTGTGTTTCATGATTGTGAACTTTTGATTGGGAATTCTGAATGACATGCTACATTACTTGTTATGCCGTTAAAGGATTTTGATGTGATTCTGGGTATGGACAGGTTAACTGAATATCATGCTAAACTGGATTGTTTTACTAAAGAAATAGTGTTGGAACTGCCGGATCAGACACATATAATATTTAAAGGGGAAATGGAAGATTTGTCTGCTTGTATAATATCTGCATCTACAGCATTCAAAATGATTAAGAAAGGTTGTGAATGCTACTTAGCTCATGTTGTAGACACTAGATTATATGGTTTGAAAATTGAAGACATTCCAGTAGTTAGAGAATATCCGGATGTGTTTCCAGATGATTTGTCAGGGTTACCTCCAGATAGAGATATAGAGTTCACAATCGAATTACAACCGGGTACATCACCAATTTCTATTCCTCCTTACAGAATGGCACCCATTGAGTTACAAGAATTAAAGAAACAATTACAAGAGATGCTTGATAAAGGACACATTAGACCAAATGTTTCACCATGGGGCGCACCAGTATTGTTTGTTAAAAAGAAGGATGGCACTTTGAGATTGTGTATAGATTATCGACAGTTGAATCGAGTGACGGTGAAGAATAAATATCCTTTACCCAGGATAGATGATTTATTTGATCAGTTGCAGGGTGCTAGAGTTTTTTCAAAGATTGATATGATGTCAGGGTATCATCAGTTGAAAATTGCAGAGAATGATATACCAAAAACAGCTTTTAGAACCAGATATGGTCATTATGAATATTTAGTTATGCCTTTTGGATTGACTAATGCACCTGCCGTGTTTATGGCATTGATGAATAATGTGTTCAGGCCATACTTGGATAAATTTGTGATTGTCTTTATTGATGATATTCTGATATACTCAAAATCTACCGAGGAACATGAACAACATCTTAGAATCGTGTTGCAAACTTTACGAGAGAAACAATTGTATGCAAAACTTAGTAAATGTGAATTTTGGTTAGATCAAGTTATCTTTCTGGGACATGTTGTTTCTGGGGATGGTATTAAAGTTGATCCAAAGAAAGTTGAAGCAGTGACTAAATGGGAAAGCCCGAAAAATGTTTCATAAGTCCGTAGTTTTCTGGGTTTAGCTGGGTATTATAGAAGATTTGTTGAGAATTTTTCTCTCATTGCGTCTCCATTGACGAAATTATTGCGAAAGGATGTTTGTTTCAAATGGACAGATAGTTTCCAGAAAAGTTTTGATGAGTTGAAAAAAAGGCTTACAATGATTCCAGTGTTGATGCTTCCTATCAAGGTTTGGGATGTGTTTTAATGCAACATGGTAGAGTCATTGCTTACGCTTCTCGCCAACTTAAACCATATGAGATGTCTTATCCTACACATGATCTTGAACTTGCCGCAGTTGTTTTTGCCTTAAAGATATAGAGACATTATTTATATGGTACCACATTTCAAATTTTCACTAATCATAAAAGTTTAAAATACTTATTGAGTCCGAAAGAATTGAATATGCGACAGAGAAGATGGCTTGAGTTGTTGAAGGATTATGATTGCACTATAGAATATCATCCGGGGAAAGCTAATGTTGTTGCTGATGCTGTAAGCCGAAAATCTTATGGTATTGTCTCGTATATGCCAGTGCATTCTTTACCGTATTTGATTGATCTGAGAAAGATAAATGTCGAAATGAATGTAAATGATATGGGTGTTATATGTGCTTCGATTCACGTACGTCATGTGATGATTGAAAGAATTAAACGAGCTCAATTTCTTGATGATAAAACTAACCAGTATTGCAGAGAAAGTGAAACAAGAAAAGAGTACCACATTTGTTTTGAACAGTGATGGTAGTTTGATGATCAATAATCGACTTTGTGTTCCTGATGTTGATGGCCTAAGACATGAGATAATGGAAGAAGCTCATACTGCACCATATGCTATGCATCCAGGTAGTACGAAAATGTACCAAACCTTGAAAAATCATTATTGGTGGCCCAGAATGAAGAAAGATGTAGCCGAATACGTTTCAAAATGCTTGACTTGTCAACAGATTAAAGCAGAGCATTAGGCAACAGTGGTTTCAAAATGCTTAACTTGTCAACAGATTAAAGCCGAATACATTTCAAATGTTTGGAAATGGGAGCGTATTACTATGGATTTTCTTTACGGTTTACCAATGACACCAAGGAAAAATGATGCAGTTTGGGTAATTGTTGATCGATTAACAAAGTCAGCTCATTTTTTACCATTTAGATGGGGTTTTACTCTCGAAAATTTGGCAAAAAGGTATGTTAATGAGATTGTTAAATTACACGGTGTACCTTTATCTATTGTTTCAGATCGAGATCCTCGTTTTACATCGAGATTTTGGGGTAGCTTACAACAGGCTTTGGGTACTAAATTACATTTCAGTACAACATTTCATCCGCAAACATATGGTCAGTCAGAATGAACTATTCAAACTTTAGAAGATATGCTCCGTGCATGTGTTCTTGAATTTAAAGGCTCTTGGGATGAATATATTGCATTGATGGAATTTGCGTATAATAATCAACATCACAGTAGCATTGGCATGGAGCCTTATGAAGCATTATATAGCAGAAAATGTAGGAGTCCAGTATGTTGGGATGAAGAGGGAATGAGGTTGTTAGAAGGTCCGGATTTGATTCAGGATACCATTGAAAAAGTAAAAATAGTTAAAAGTAGATTAAAAGCGGCGCAAGATAGACAAAAGAGTTATGTTGATCAACATAGACGGGAAATGGAATATGAAGTTGGAGAGAAAGTATTTCTTTGTGTTTCTCCGTGGAAAGGGATCCTCATATTTGGAAAGAAAGGTAAACTAAGTCATCGTTATATTGGGCTATATGAAATACTTGAAAAGATTGGACCATTGGCATATCGACTTGCCTTGCCCTCTGAGTTGTCTCAGATTCATAATGTGTTTCATGTTAGCATGCTTCACGTCATCGATCGATCCATCACATATTCTCCGAGATGACCTAGTTGAAGTTGCTGATAATTTGACTTATGTTGAGGAACCAGTTCGAATAGTGGGATACAAAGAGAAACAACTTAGAAACCGAGTGATTCCGTTGGTAAAAGTGTTATGAAAGAATCATTCTAGTCAAGAAGCTACATGGAAAACAGAACAATATATGAGAGAACATTATCCATGGCTGTTCACCAATACAGGTATAAATTTCGATGACGAAATTTTTAAGGGAGGGAGATTTTTCATAACCCGAAACTTTTCATATTTATTTTGTTGGGAAATTTATTGTTTAGATTTTGATGAATGCCATGTAAAACTTAGAATAGGAAGTTGGCACCCCATTTTTGTTGTAAACTGCATTGTAATAAATAGGGCTGGTCAAGCCGAGTTAAGTCGCCTATGCCTAAACATGCAAGAAGACAATCGGAGACTAGAAGGAAGACTACATTGCAAGACAATTGAGTATGGCAAAGAAGAGAAGACGGAACTCGATCAAGGTGCAAATTTGAGATGCACGGTGAGTAAAGTATCGTCAAGTCAACTCAAGATAGCCAAGTCTCAAGTTGAAGTGACATGAAAGAGTCATCCATGATTGAAAGTCGACTCTAAGTCACCTGGGGAAAGCAAGGAAATGCAATAACTCGAGATAATCGAAAGAGATCCGTTGTACGTAAATCAAGAGAATTACTTAAACAAGTAATACCTCTATGCTACCATTCTCGAAGTGCTCAGTCCCAGAAGCGTGCAAGGGGAATGAACCAATGGGAAGCACTACACCGTGTCGAACTCGAAAAGTCAAGAACAATTCATACGAGGAAGTGGCAACTCCAAGGACTGCAACAAGACAAGCCAACGACCACAAGTAACTTTAAAAAATAAGCCTATCTCTTCAACGGGCAGATTTTTGAAAGATCACTATAAAAGGCTGAGGAATGACTCTGAGAGAAGGTTACCTTGACTACCTAAACCACGAACATTTTAAGAAAACATTTTGAACTGTAACCTAAAATATCCTCAAATCATTCAAGATTAATCCTCAAGCCTACACTACGAAGAAAATCAATCCAACACTCACCTGTGAAGGAAAGATAGCTTCAATTAGTTGAAGAGGAAACCTTTGAAGAAAAGGGGTCTACATTCCAAGGAGGATTGTAGAAAGGTTCAAGGTCGAACCAGTCTTGAGTTTTTGGAGGGCTTCGTGATCAAATCCAAAGAGCTTGAGCAAGTGAGCTGTAGTAGCAAGGCAACTGCCCTGTGAAGAAGCTGAGTCGTACGAGAAGCCAGCTGCGTGACCAAGGCATCTCCAGATCGAGTCCCAAAGGATCAAGTCACTGTGTGATCAAGACTTGTATCCTGGATGTTACCACTTTGTATACGATCAATACTTAGTGGATTCCTCCAGAGTTGGAGAAGAGAGGAGTAGAAGAATTACCCCATCTTCGAACCTCTATAAAACTTATCGTGTCAATTTACATTTCAGCACTTTAATTCTTGCATCTTATATGTTTAACTCTGCTTATATTTGCTATCCATTTGATAATCTCTAAGTACTAAACCAAGCATTAAATCAATACCAAAACAAATTTAAGGGTGTTAAGTCTTCCAATAAAACAAACTACGGTGAGCTAAGTCTTTAGTCTTAACAATCGAGTTATTCTATCAACACTCAATCAGTCCGTTGAGTGACTAACTCTACTTGATTAACTAAATTAATCGGTGTCACCAAGGATACAACTGTAGTAGTATCAACTCGAACTTTTAAAAGGACTAAATCGAAAAGTTGGTAAGGTTTATTCAACCCCTTCTAAACCTTACACTCACACCCCTTGGGACCTACAAGTGGTATCGGAGCGGTTGGTTCATTGAGCCTTCCGACCGGTTCTCGAACTAGATCTCCAAATTTCTCAAAGTCTGTTTTAGTACTTAAGTTTTCAAAACTCCTTTTATCATCAAAAGTTATTATCATGGAAGCAAATTTGACACGCATCCCTATGTTCACAATTGAAGAATTTGATGATTGGAAAATTCGTATGCAGTGCTCATCTATCAAAGATTACATGATGAGATGTGGATAGTGATAGAGGATGGGCCACTACAAATTTTAAAAGTGAACACAAATTGTGAAGGAGACTCAACGAAGAGGATGTTGCTCCTAGACCACTATGGTTGAAAAACCAAGAACTCGAATGGACAAATGATGAGAGAAAAAGATATAATGGACAATGTGGCCAAGGACATCCTTTACAAAACCTTGGACAAAGTCATGTTCAATAAAGTCAAATCATGCGAACGGCTAAAGAAATCGGGACAAGCTAACATTGATTTGTGAAGGCTCGTGAGCAAATCAAGGAAAATAAATTATCGGTGGGGGTGACAGAAATTTGAGAATTTCAAAATGATCGCAGGAGAGAACCTGGATCAACGGATACTCGGTTCACGAAATTACCAACGAGCTATCCGCTCTTGGCAAAGAATATACACGTAAGGAAATGTGTATGAAGATCCTAAAAAGTCTCCCGGTGAATAGGAAATGAAGGTCATGGCACTAAGACATTCCATGGACCTATCAAAGACATCCAACCATGAGCTATTCTCGGATCTCAAAGCCTACGAATTTGAGCCGAGAAGAAAAGACAGAAAGAGACATTGCACCCAAAACATTTGCTCTAATTGTTAAGGATGGCAAGAGAGCCGAGGTCAAATAAGTCATTGACCCGGAGGAAATAGCCCCGATGGTTAAAAGGTTTAACAAGTTCTTCAATAAGAACTACAAGAGAGGCAAGGGCTTAATCCTCCAGAAAACACTCGGCTCCCTTCAAGTCAAGGGAAGATAGGCCAACCAAGAGAACAGACCATCAAAAAGTCAATATCAAAGGGCCGACAATCCAAGAATGGAAAGAGTGATCAAAAGGTTGAATATCTATCTTTGAACGTAGGCAACCGGTCACTATGCCATTGATTGCCCATATCCCGTAGTCAACAAATACGGGAATGAAGAAGAAAGAAAAGTCTTGAGAGAAAGAAGACAAGAAAAGAAAAAGGCAATGTTGGTGCAGAGATCCGAGACCAAGTCAAGAGACATAGCTGATTCAGAGAGTAGTGAAGCTAACTACTCAAGTGACTCTGAAGAAGAAGCCTTGATCTGTTTGATGGCCAAGGAACAAGACCAACCTCACAAACAAGATGAGGTACATTCTGACTCATCACACTCAGACTCTAGTGATAGTGACTGTGACACACACACTTCATCACCTACTGATCTTTATGATTCATTAGGCAAAATGATGAAAGATTTTGAACACATTAAATCCTCTCACACACTACTAAATGAGGAAAACAGCCTACTCAATAGCCAAAACTCACCGCTGACTAAGGAGCTGAGTACTCTAAGTCAAATAGCTGATGAGAATAAAAGTTTAAAGACTGAAAATGCAAAGCTAATAGCAGAAATAGCTGCCATAGAAAAGAGGGAGAATGACCTCAAAAATGTGATTGCCTCATTCACTAAGGCATCTAAATCATTGGATGATCTTATCATGAGCCAAAGAGAATGTGGAGACAAGACAGGCTTAGGATTTAATTCCTCTGTGCTATGTCAAGCTCCAAAAGTGATTTTGGAAAAAGGATCTTCAAGCAATGAAGTATCTCAAAAATCCAAAACTCCAAATGGTGCACACACATTTATTCCAAAGCACAATTACAAGCAAACTGGCATTGGTTATAAAGGAAAAGGAAAAAAACGGCTGATTGAGTGTCTTTGAGAGGACAAACGAGAAGAAATCCAAAGTAGTTCCTCAAAGAAACTCCAAACAGAAATACTCAGAAAGAAGAAAAGAGCTACCAAAAACCCAGGAAGTTCTATAAAAGAAACACATTTGATGGGAATGGTAGAAAATATCCAAGCCAAGCTGATTGGAATGATGTAAACTATCAAAGAAAGACCTATGGAATATAAGCCCAAATGGCAAAGGCCTAGAACTCAAGAAAGGCCATTCCAAAGGTATAAGAGCTTTTATCAAAGACACATATGCACCTAGGCACTACACTCGAGACACCACAACTACCCGAAGAAGGCAATTGCTAAAACACATATACAGCATACGACAAAAGAGACAAATTGTATGAACCTAGAATCCCCAAGCAATTTGCCAAAATTAATTATGATTATGGCACGATAGATGGCAACCCCTTAGAGCCAAATCGTTTGGCTATAGGTTGGTTGGATCATCTTACAATACTAACCCCTCGGGACCCGCACAAGTATGGGTACCTAAAACTTAATTTCCTTGTTTGCGGTGTTCAAGGAACAAACCGAGTGCCAAGGAACCTGGTACATGGATAGTGGTCATTCCGGACATATGACAGAAACAAGAAATATCACAAACTTCAAGGAAGTTAAAGGAGCAAAAGTCATATTTGGAGGAAATGAAGCTCCAGGAGAAATAAGAGGCATTGGATCCATCAAGAAAAATGGATTAGAAATCAGATGTTGCATATGTTGAAGGACTCAATTTCAATCACTGAGTTTTAGCCAACTCGCGTGACAAGGGTTATAATGTTGGATTTAACATGGGTATATGCCAAATCAAGGATACGAGAATCAAATGAAGTTGTGTTGCAAGGATGCGGAAAAAGAACATGTATATTGTGGATTGGTCAATCGCAACACCCAAAGACCGCCTACTAGCAAGGAGCACATATGGATCAAGTTGGTCGTGGCACAAAAAGTCGAGTCACCTGAATTTCAAAACAATTAACAAGCTTGCCAGAAGCAATCTTGTGGAAGGTCTTCCAGACTCAGTATACAAGAAGGAGAGTATATGTGACGCATGTCAGAAGGGAAAACAAATCAAATCATCATTCAAAGAAAAGGCATGTCTATCTTTAACAAGAATATTGCATCTGCTACATATGGATCTATTTGGTCCAGTTGAACCAGCTAGCATAAGTGGGAAGAAATACACCTTGGTGGTAGTAGATGACTACTCAAGATATACATGGACAATATTCATGCGTAAGAAGAAAGAAACTCTACGAAACTACCACAACGGTGATGAAGAGGATTCAAAATGAGAAGAGTCAAACCATTATCAAAATAAGATCGACAGAGGAACCGAGTTTGTAAATGGCATAATAACTCAAGATTGTATTGAAAATGGTATTGGTCATGAATTATCTGCAGCAAGGACTCCACAAAGCAGAATGGAGTTGCGAGAAAGAAGGAATAGAACTCTCAAAGAAGCAAAGCAAGGACCATGTTAGTCAAGCGGGGTTACCAAAAAGATTTTGGGTCAAGCAATAAACACAAAGATGCTACACTCAAAATAGATACATGATAAAAGACACGGTGACAAAGACTCCCATGAGATTTGGACAGGAGAAAACCAAATGTTGCATATTTCAAAATATTTGGATGTAAATGCTTCATCCATAACAATTGCAAAGATAATCTAAAGGCTTTTGATGCTAAAGTCGATGAAGGTATCTTCTTGGGATACTCAAAAAAGCAAAGCCTACAGAGTACTCAACAAGAGGACTATGGTTACAGAGGAATCCATTCACGTGGTGTTCGATGAGCCAAATGTAAATGGAGAAGACATTGAAGAATCAATCGATAAATTTCGAATCAACCAACCATGCGAGAAGAGTCCCTATGATGAAGTCAAGTCGGAATTATGAACTCGGATGAAGATGAGATAGCCGAGTCTCAAAAACAATTTGGAAAATCTGCAGCCTAAGTGATGGCGAGAGAGCGATCAAAGCAACACAAAGTTGCAAGACGATCAATCCAACTAACTTACTCCAACCTCGATGTAAGATGGCCGAGAGACCATCCATTTAACTTGTCATTGGAGATATAAGAGAAGGTGTCAAAACAAGATCCAGAACTTAACAAGAAGCTATGTTCACATGCTTTATCTCACAAATAGAGCCCAAAGATGTGTCACAAGCATTGGATGACACACATTGGATTCAAGCTATGCAAGAAGAGCTGAATCAGTTTGAAAGAATCAAAGTATGGGAGTTAGTTCAAAGACCCACCCATCAAAATGTTATTGGCACTAAATGGGTGTTCAGAAACAAGATGTACGAGGAAGGTTCAGTGGTAAGAAACAAAGCAAGATTAGTAGCCAAAGGATATTGCCAAGAAGAAGGGATAAATTTTGATGAAACATTTGCCCTCGTAGCAAGATTGGAAGCTATTAGGATGTTTCTTGCCTATGCACTCACAAGAATTTTATTGTATATCAAATGGATGTAAAGAGTGCATCTAAATGGTTTATTGGAAGAAGAAGTGTATGTTGAACAACCTCCAGGATTTGAGCAGAAGACTCTTGGAGATAAGGTATACAAACTCAAGAAAGCTCTATATGGATTGAAACAGCACCTGAGCATGGTACGATACGTTGTCCCAATTCTTGATCGAGAATGGATTCACAAAAGGAAAAGTGGATAGAACACTCTTGAGAATTCAAGACAGAAGAGCATATCGCTTGTTCAAATATATGTGGATGACATCATTTTTGGATCCACAAACAAAGAGTCTGTGTGATAAATTTTCAAACCTCATGCAAAGCAAATTCGAAATGAGCATGATGGGAGAGCCGACATTCTTCCTTGGACTCCAAGTGAAACACCAAGGATGGAACCTTCATAAGTCGACAAAATACACCAGAGATTTAATGAAAAATTTGGTATGGAAGAGAAGTCTTTCGTGAAAATACCAATGAATACATCATCAAAATGGACATGGATGCGGATGGCAAGCCTATAGATCAAACAAGATACTGAGCACTTATTGGATCATTGCTTTATCTCACAAAGAAAAGCGGACATCACCTTTGTTGTAGGTGTATGTGCAAGATTTCAATCGCCCCAAAAGAAAGCCATATGATGCAGCCAATAGGATCTTGAGATATTTGAAAGGAAGCCAAGAAGTTGGTTTATGGTATCCAAAGGAAGGTGGATTCAAGCTAATTGGCTATTCAAACTCGACTATCTTTGGATGTAGAGTTGGCAGAAGAGCACCTCGTGTACATGTCAAATGCTTGGAAACAAAGCTAATTTCTGGTTTAGCAAAAAGCAAAATTCAATAGCCACCTTCTACAACGGTGAAGGAATACATATTGCGGCAAATTTGTACAGCCCAAATCCTATGGATGAGACAAAGAATGAGAGACTATGAAATTGATGAAAAGGAAATTCCAATCATGTGTGATAACACAAGTGCAATTGCAATCACTCAAAATCATGTGTTGCACTCAAGAACAAAGCATATCGATGTCAGATATCACTTCATAAGAGATCATGTTGAAAAGAAAGACATCACCTTGAATATATTTCAACCGATAAACAAGTTAATGACATATTCACAAAACCATTATGTGAGTCAAGATTTGAAGAACTCAAGCATGAGTTAGGGATAATTGAGCTGAGCTGACACTCAGAAAAATCAAAGAAAGGAAATGAAACACAAAAAGGGAAAAATAGCTGAATTCTCAAAATCAGCTAAATGAATCAGTCGTATCGGAAAGATAGCTATACCGAATTAGCTGACAGCTGAGTCACTATGAGAACTGTGAGAAGAAGAGTTAAATCGTAAGGGATGTTCGAGTCATTTATGAGCAAAGTGACAAAAACGCAATCGTTTTTACTAAGCGGGAACGTTTTTAAGAATGACGTCAAGATAATGATGATGTGTACAGCAAAAGCCGCACACCAAGCTTATGATTGATATAAATGTCGCCGCATTAAATTCGAGACATTAAATGCTAATCGGCGGCAAAATCTAAGCCGTTGATTTCGATCACATTTCAAAAACCACCCGCACCTCCTTTCAGAAACCATACCTAAACCATTTTTGTCCGTTTCTCTCACATATTACCAAAACTGTTCATTTCTCTCTCAGAAGCAAAGGCAAAACTCTCTCAAAACCCTATCAATCTTCAAATCAACTTCTAAGTTTTTTTCCGTGAAATCTTTGAAAAATGGCATCGACTTATGATTTCGTTAAGTTAGGGAAGCAAATCCACATTGGGTCTACTTTGTGGATTTCGAGGGTATGGTCAAACAGGGTCCGATGACGCCTCATAAAGAAGATTGCTGAAAAGCTCGAAAAGTTCGGGCTAAAACCATTTCTGACGATGGAGCTCCCGATGACCTATGAGGAAGAGGTCGCTCAGTTCTACGTGAATGCTGAGATTCACGATGAGGGGATCAAATCCTCTGTTCACGGGAAGGAGTTTATTATCACCGCCAAGGATTTGGCGTAACACCGCTCATTACCGGCGGAAGGAGCACCAGAAATAAATGAAGCTGATGTTGACTTGGCACCGCTGGAAGGAAGTAGCCAAGAACGACTATGCTGATAAGATAGTCTACACAGCCAACAAGAGGTTGCTGAAGGAGGATTACCACAAATTGTTGGACATAGTTGCCAAATGCATAGACATCAAGTTTGGCAGCTTTGACCAACTGTCCAAAGCGAAATTGATCGCGATGGCTGCGATCATTGATGAAAAGAAAGTGAACGGGCTGAGTTTGTCTACAGCAGACTCGCGCAGAATGTTGGGAACAAATCCTTCAAGGAGAATGGAGCATTTGGAGGATCTTGGGATACGGCCCGGTGATTGGCCGGTGATGGAGGTCAAAGGAGTCCCTCTTAGACATGGAAAGGCGTTCCATGTAAACAAGAGGATGTTCATATCAAACCTATCTGGCGCACAGAAGAGAGCCTACGCCAAGAGAGCTGATACAAGTGAGGGGGAACCAGCTGAAGAAGAAGGTCGCCCTCGAAGCCGTTAAGAGAACACGCGCCCCGCAGAAAGAAAAACAAATATGCTCCCGCCCGCAGCCGAAGTCACACGCCCCCGCAGCCGTGTCTCCTGCCCCAGCAGCAGCGGCTGAGAAGGAATCTCAAATATCTTCTCCGGTCGTCAAAAAGAGGAGAACTGATAAGCCGAGACGGCCAGCTCCTCAGAAGAAAACACCAGCACCGGCCCCCGCCGCCCAAGACTCAGAAGAAATTCTCTCCGAGCCAGAAATCCCTTTGGTACAAACTAAGAGACGAAGAAGAATCATCAAGCGCTCAGATCTTGAGAAACCGGCCGAGTCAGCCACTCAGCTGAAACAGATACCGGAGACTGCTGGAGAAGTAGAGTCTCCAGATATTATTGATGAAACAACCAAGTCTCATTGGCCAAGCGATCAACAGAGGCAAACTGAAGACCCAGCTGTAGTTCGAACAGCTGAGACACAAGAAGTAGTTGAGAAAGCACACTCGCCTATTGACAGAATCGTATCCCCTCCCGCAATGCACGCATTGGTTTGACAAAGATGGAACACGAGCTTGCTACCTTCTATCCCCGAGAATGAGGGAAGAAGAAGAAGTTCGATAGAGATGATGATGTGATGATCCTATCCCCACCTTATCCGGACATCCAAAATCGTCTGCGAGAGTGGAGGAAGTGGAAGCCGAGTCGATCCAGGGAACAATTCCAACGGCCCGAGTTTATCGAAGAAGAAGAGGAATCGATGAATTTTCTTGGAGTGACCACCGTGGTCCAAGCATCGGATGAAGAAAAATCGCACGAGATATCTTGCAGATATTCAAGGACAAGGAGAAGGAGAGACAGCAGAGAGGAAGCCGAGGCACGTGAGAAGGCCAAAGATCCGCCTCTATCACCGCACCACGTAACATACACATCCTCTCCTTGACGCCCTATTCGACAGCTGATGAGGATCCGGACCGTTTCTTTCGCCACGTAAGAGTTGTAAATGCAGCAAGCAATGCACGAATCCGCAGTCCTTCATGAACAAAGAATGATGGAGGGACCGGAGAGAGCCTCCAAAACACAAATGAAATAGACCCAATGGGAGTGGTGAAAAGATATTGCCACCGTTGTTGCCGCCACCACTTCCCCACTCACTCGGAAGAAGGAACTAAGGGAAATGGCGATGAACCGGGATAGTGGGGACCCCGGTCGAGCCAACCCCTAATGAAGGTGTCTTACCACCGCCCCAATGGCTGAACACTCAAGAGAAAAGCCGGGAGTTTGGAGACGAGTGACCCCATTCAAAGTCACTCACCGGTGCGCCACCGGTGAGGGGAAACTCCTCCACCGCAGCAAGGTCGGAGGATGCCGCAGATGACTCCACAATGAATCAAGGAGGCGAAGTGGAGAAGGAACAACCACAAAGTACACAGCAAGTTGTCATCAACGAAGCTCAGGCGATTGAGACTGTCTCGGTGAGGTGCCAACCGCTCGAAGGCTAATGACGCCGATGCGATCGAGGCACGTGAAAGAACAACAGCCCGGGAGTTAACACTGGCGATGAAAGTGCAATCCATGGGGTTGAGACTCCAATGGATGCCACCGAAGACCCTAAGACAGTGACATCGCCGAAAGGGATGTCCAGGCCTCGCTGCAGCTTGAGACCGCAGGAGGTAATGAAGGCCAACGGGAGGTTGAGACTTCGGGGTAAAGAAGTAGAAGAGAACATCCCCTCCCGCTATCATTGATCCATCCGAAAAGGAGATAAGCGCGCTTCACGATTCCCAGGATAATCCTAATGTAACCTTTTCGGGATCGGAAGAAGACGATGAAGCCGAGTTATCCCCGTGGATCGATCCAAAAGACTCGGTGAGGATGTTCCAACCACGAGCAAGTCTCGACCTCAAGACTACTCGTCAAACTTTAAATTTTGATGATGAGCCACCCATGGAAATCTCATCATCGTCCGATGACGCTTCGATAAGGCCGAGGACCAGTCAACTCAATTGGAGAAACCACCGGTGAGACCGACGAAGCCGTTGAGACAATCGAGGTTCAAACAAGTCGGGTCAACTTCACAACAGACCCAACAAACAGAGTCCATCGCGCGCAGCTCCTCAAGCCGCAGCAGTTCGACTCCACAAGGAACTTCACGAGCACCACTCATCATTGAACAAATCCCGGTTGCCCGTGATGATTCCTTCATAGAATCATTTCCCTTTTCTCCGGAGGTACCCGACCTCCTCGAAGAATCGAGAAAAGAGATCTCGAGCGCTTCCACGCACTGATCCCGTCATTCCATCGATACCATCGTTCGGTGACTATGATTTTGACGCCGCTGGCCGCACCGCAAATGAGGGAACAATCAAGTTCGGGAGGTGTTCAAAGCATTATTTGCTGAAATTGAACGGATGGAGAGGCACCAGGCCTCGATGGACATGAGATCGATAATAGAGATGCCAACTCATCGCGACTTGAGAGGCATAATAGTCGAGAATCGGGAGTGGTGGCAACAAAGAAGAAACAATGCAATGCGTGTGGAACAAGCTAGATATTTTAACATTGTTCAACAAGTCGTTGGTGCAGCGAGCGAGAATGCCGATGCAAAGACGCAATCGAGAGAACACATAGAGCACATGCATGAATCTCACATCGCCGAGATAAAAGCGATGCGTGAGCAAAATAAGAATGAGCTCCTCGCGTATGGAAGAAAACATGGATCGAAAATTCAGCCTTCTCATGGCCGAGATGAAGTTGCTTAAAGTCAATCCAACGCTACTCGCTCGAGTTTCATGCAAAGATACTCCGCAGCTCCGGCACTCGGCGTAACTCGACTATCGCAGACTCGACTTACTGCTAGTATGTTTCAGTGTTCCTCTCTCCTTTGATGATGCTAAAAAAGGGGAAGAGGAATACCTTAAAGCGCTGAAGAGATCTGACGTTGAGAAGGAGAAAGCAACTGTAAAGGGAAAGACAGCTGAGGAGGTCTCAAGAGCAAAGAAAGAAAAGTCTGTTGAGGGGGAAGGATCGGGAGATGTCACCCTAATGATTGCACAAACCCCCCAACAAGGTCTTGTCACACGGTGATATTATCGAAAGAAACTCCCAGTGACTCTGCCACTCCAACACTCTGTTGTGTCTATGGTTGAAAAGAGAAAAGACAGTTGAAGCAGGATGGAGGAAGTGGAAGGAAGGATGAATGCCCGAGTTATGGATATCTTGAAACAACATGGAGGCATTCCAGTAGACAGAGATACTTATGTCATCTCAGATGCCGGAACTAAGCTAAGATCAGTTGATGAATTTAAAACGCTCGCATCTCAAGGATACTTCGCAAACATGTCCATGGCTCAAGCCTGGGACTTATCGGGAAAAGGGTCTCACGCTATGTGAAGAAGCCGACAGGCAGCAGACTACCTGATCGCTCACTGGTCACTCCGCTGGTCACTCATTTGGGAAGAAGAAGACCCGAAGACAATACACACCCAGAGGAAGAGGTAGAGGAAGAAGCGTGGTGGAGGAAGAGGTTTCGGACCAGGCCTCCGCCCAAAAACATTGAGTACATAGATCCGGCAAGAAATGAGGGATCTACTCGGGTGGTTTTTCGAAGTAGCCAACGCAAGTGGCTAAGAACAATGCCGAGTATGTGAAAAGAATTGAAGAAGAAAATAAAAGACAAACTCAGCTATGGGAGGAAAGACAAGAGAGACTAAGAAGAGATGAAGTCGCCGGAAGGCATATGAAAAAAAGAAGAAGGCGGTCAAGATGAGAAAAAGAGAAGAAGATCAGAAGATGTGAATCAAGAAGATGAAAGAAAGAGGCGTGAAGGAGATGAAGTGTTGATGTCCACCCCTTCATGTATTTTACTATGTAAATACATACTATGTAAGTCTTCTTCGTAATAAATCTGTAAATTCTCTATTTTTGCGTAGACATAGATGTTTGCTCGATACACCTTGATTGTGTAAAGGACAAGAATGTTATGATCAATAAAAGGATTGATTCTACGCATACATTCTCTCGTAAATACACTATCTGTAGGTATCTATGCTATTTACATTTTGAATGTTTTAAGTTTTGGCATCATCAAAAAGGGGGAAATTGTTAGGAAATTTATTGTTTAGATTTTGATGAATGCCATGTAAAACTTAGAATAGGAAGTTGGCACCCCATTTTTGTTGTAAACTGCATTGTAACAAATAGGGTTGGTCAAGCTGAGTTAAGTCTGCTATGCCTAAACATTCAATAAGACAACTGGAGACTAGAAGGAAGACTACTGCAAGACAATTTGAGTATGGCAAAGAAGAGAAGACGGGAACTCGACTGAAGGTGTAGCTGAGATGCAGCTGAGCAAAGTATCTGTCAAGTCAACTCAAGATAGCCAAGTCTCAAGTTGAAGTGATAGAAGAGTCATCCAATGATTGAAAGCTGACTCTAAGTCACCTGGGGAAAGCAAGGAAATGCAGTCAAGCCGAGATAATCGAAAGAGATCCGTTGTACGTAAATCAAGAGAATTACTTAAACAAGTAATACCTCCATGCTACCTTTCTCGAAGTGCTCGATCCCCGAGAAGCGTGCAAGGGGAATGAACCAATGGGAAGCACTACACCGTGTCGAACTCGAAAAGTCAAGAACAATTCATACGAGGAAGTGGCAACTCCAAGGACTGCAACAAGACAAGCCAACGACCACAAGTGACTTTCAAAAATAAGCCTATCTCTTCAACGGGCAGATTTTTGAAAGATCACTATAAAAGGCTGAGGAATGACTCTGAGAGAAGGTTACCTTGACTACCTAAACCACGAACATTTCAAGAAAACATTTTGAACTGTAACCTAAAATATCCTCAAATCATTCAAGATTAATCCTCAAGCCTACACTACGAAGAAAATCAATCCGACACTCACCTGTGAAGGAAAGATAGCTTCAATCAGTTGAACAGGAAACCTTTGAAGAAAAAGGGTCTACATTCCAAGGAGGATTGTAGAAAGGTTCAAGGTCGAACCAGTCTCGAGTTTTTGGAGGGTTTCGTGATCAAATCCAAAGAGCTTGAGCAAGTGAGCTGTAGTAGCAAGGCAGCTGCCCTGTGAAGAAGCCGAGTCGCACGAGAAGCCGTACATTTGCGTAACCAAGGCATCTCGTGACCGAGTCCCAAAGGATCAAGTCAGCTGTGTGATCAAGACGTGTATCTGGACTGTTACCACTTTGTATACTGATCAATACTTAGTGGATTCCTCCAAAAGTTGGAGAAGAGAGGAGTAGAAGAATTACCCCATCTTCGAACCTCTATAAAACTTATCGTGTCAATTTACATTTCAGAACTTTAATTCTTGCATCTTATGTGTTTAACTCTGCTTATATTTGCTATCAATTTGATAATCTCTAAGTACTAAACCAAGCATTAAATCAATACCAAAACAAATTTAAGGGTGTAAAGTCTTCCGCTGAAAACAAACTACAGCTGAGCTAAGTCTTTAGTCTTAACAACTGAGTTATTCTATCAACAGCTCAGTCGAGTCTGTTGAGTGACTAACTCTATTGATTAACTAAATTAACTGTCCACCAAGGACACAGTTGTGTAGTATCAACTCTGAACTTTTAAAAGGGCTAAATCGAAAAGTTGGTAAGGTTTATTCAACCCCCCCCTTCTAAACCTTACACTCACACCCCTTGGGACCTACATATTTACATGATTTATATCATTCATAAACCTAATTTCATGCATTTTAATATTTTATATTGACATTAGAATACATGAATAATCTTGATATGTCAATTTTTAGTTTAATTATGTTAGATTACTACTTGTGCACTATTTAAAGAAATCGGGTAATAAATATTTTAAGTTTTATTTTATTACATCAATTGATTTATTTGAGTGTATAAAGTACAAATATATGTTGAGTATATATTTTTAAATATATGTATATATAATTAATTGTTAATCATAAGTTGAGGGGTCAACATGCACTTTTAACACACTTTAGGGGTAAGTGTAATTTTTGGAAAATTTGCATTATTGCTCTCTTAGTAAGACTAAATGACAGCCATGTTATCATCATTGAGGGTCTGGAAGTTTCAAAGGAAATAAGGAAAAAAGAAAGCAAATCAAAGAAAGAAGGAGAAAGGAAGAAAAACTTACCGTAAGATCATTTTTCATAAAACAATTCAAGGTTATTTCCAACTTTTCTCTTGATTTTTTGTTTAGAAATCTTAAATCTATGTTCATAAGAGTGTTTATACATGAGTTTAGTTTATGTTTTTGAGTTTTAATAAGTCAAAAATCAGATTTAGGGTTTGTAAAACAAGAAAGAACAATAATTGCTATAGTATAAAAATCTGTTTTACTATGTTGTAGAGAAAGTTGCATTTGAAGGTCTAAAATCATGAGTTTTAATTATTTGAAGGCATGGTTATATTGTTATACATGTTAGTTTATTGTGGTAAAAATTTGGGAGTGATTGAATACATTAAGAGGTGTGAAAATCTACATGAACTATAAGGTGACAACATGATCCCCTGTTTTTGTCCAGCAGCGGTTTTCTTCTGTATTGCTCCATTTCAACCGATTTGCTTTCCGAATTTGGAGTTTTGTAAAACATGAAAGTTGTAGAAAATTGAATTAGCTTCGCAGTCCAACTTGAATCATCTTAATATCATTGTTCTAAAGAAAGTTATGGTGAAAATACTAAAGGCTGCCAGAGTGAAATATTCAGACGTTTTAGTTGAATATTTTCTAAGTTTTGTCAATTTTGATTAGTTAAAATGCATACATGGCATACATACATGAATTCATTAGTACTTAGTATATGATATTAAAATTTGGTTATGCATTTTTTATATATTTATAGGTCAAAATCTCGATAAAGAAGCGAATAAGGTTGATTAGACGAATCGGGATAAGGACTTCACCTTGTGAGTATAATCTTGTAATTTGTTATTTGACTCTTATGTAATTTTATGATTGATGTTTTTGAATGAATTCCATATGTGTCGATGTTTGTGATTATGAATCTAATGTGTTCTAAATGTGAATTATATGGTTGTTTCGGTGATATTATGATGATGTTGATATGAATGTGAGAAATGTGAAATGTATTGATGATATTGATATGGATGGTCCATAACAGTAAAATAATATGACTTAGCATATGCATTTGTGTACTTATTAATGATATAAATTGAATGTGTAAGATGTATTGATGATGTGCTTGTATTGATGATGTGCTTTTGTTGATGATGTGCTTGTGTGATGTTAAATTAACTTGTTACTTGATTATACTTATTGAGCTTGCAACTCACCAATTGCAATGTTGACTATTTTTAGATTATGTAGATGAAGTGACATGTGAAGTTTTTGTACAAGTTGGAGTATGGATCCAAGGTCGGCCGACTGATTTTTAGTCCTTCTTCCTCAGCTCATCATTTGCATATCATTTTAGGATCTTGTTTATAGGAATGTGGTCTATAATGGTTTGTAATATAAATTGTGTATGTGTGTATGAGTGTTGAAAACCTTTTCAGTTGGGAACAATGTTTGTGTTTGTACAATATGTTTACAATAATACTAAATATGCGCACTCTGATAAGTAAAGCAGTTAAAATGCATTTAAGTTGGTATTTGTATTTTAAGTGTATATGTTACAGGGTAAGGGTGTTATACGTTCAACTAATAAAGCATTACTAAAAGAGAAAAAGAGTTGCCGATTTCTCCATTTCCAAGAATTCTTCCTTTGCTATTCCCGAACATGACCATGCCTTATTTTTGGAGCTTGATGATGGTAAAAAGTTCTCTCCTTCTGGTCCTATGGCGTGAACACCCGCTGTCCACGAGCCATTTTGAATCTTCCGGAATTATTATAGCCCTCTAGCACCTACAAATGAATTATTTTTAGGTACACTGTAATTTTGAGGTCCATAAGGGTTAGTCTTGAGACCTCTGGGTCTCCAAAAATTACTAAAGTTATTTTTCAATTTTACAATTATTTGCATAATGTCCATTTTTACCACAATAAAAACAAGTAATAATGTTAGGACTACAAGCACGAATGAAAGTCGGGGTTTGGTCATTTTTCTTAAAACCGGTTTCAAAAGGTTTGTAACGAAGTCCTAGTTTGGATTGCTCACTTCTTTGTGCACCAAGAATTTTTGTAACTTCATCTGTACTTAAGTTAAAACGTTGCACATCCTTTTTCAATTTTTCAATTTTTTTTGAGCATTTGTTTTTCGAAATCGAGACTATGAACTTTTGAAAGAGTAATAGCATGAGCATGATCAAGTGATTCATAAGAAGTAAATAATTTAACCTTTTCTTTAAGCTCTTTATACCTCTTTTTCAAAAGTTTGTACTTGCAAATCATACCTCTAAATTCATTTTGCAACTCATCATAATCACATTGTAATTCATCAATTAAAGAAGAAGATGAAGAGTTAGAGCGTACCTCGTTATTTTCATCGTCTATGGCCATGAGACCAAGCTCGCTTCTTCTTCTTCGTCGGATGTGGGGAGCTCATTCCATGTTTTGGCTTTCGTATTTAGACCCTTCTTTTTCGGAAAAGTTTTTTTCTTCTTTTTCTCCTCCTCCGCTAATTTTGGGCAATCAGCTATAAAGTGTCCGGGTTTTCCACATTTAAAGCAAGAGTTGTCTCTAGCTTTTCTTGCCTTATATTTATTTACAAATTTTGCAAACTTTGGAACAAGGGCGGTGATTTCCTCATCCTCCTCATCACTAGCATCATAAATATTATTAGAAGAAGATGATAAGTCATTAGGAATAGATTGCATACCCGATTGAGAGGTGGATGGTTTGGAATTTTTCCTCTCCTTGAGATATACTTCGTAGATGAGAATATTTCCAATGAGCTCGTCAAACTTGAGAGTTTTGAGATTTTGAGTTTCTGTAATCGCCATTACCTTTTCGGACTAAGAACTGGGGAGAGCATTTAAGACTTTAGTTACCTTGTCTTCTTCGGAGATGACTTTCCCAAGTGCCACATGAGGATTGACTATGTTGTCAAGCCTTTCCACCATTTTTGAAGTACTTTCACCCTCAAACATTATGAAGTTTTCAAAATCTTTAACAAGCATAGTTTTTCGAGCTTGTTTAACCTTTTAAGTACCTTCATAAATTGTTTCTAATTTCTCCCAAACTTCATGAGCCAACTTTATCCCTCGAATCTATTATATTCGGTAGCCGTAAGAGATCAATGTAAAGTATTTAAGGCCTTGCCGATGAGGGAGAAGGACTTCTTATCATTTTCATCGAATTCCTTGAAGCTTTTGAGAACCGTGGTTCCATCCTCCATTTTCTTTGTTAGTTGAGAAATTCCTTCGATGACCACATCCCAAATATCAAATCCGCACCCTTGTAGGAATCATTCCATCTTATCCTTCCAAAAGGTGTTGTTGTTGGCATCGAAGAGTGGTGGCTTGTTAGTGTAGGCGCCGGTAGTGAGGTAGCTTTCGTTCGTAGCCATGGATCTCTTCTTTAATCGCAAAGATTAAACGAGCTTGCCAAAGAGTTTGGCTCTGATACCACTTGTTAGTCCAAGTGGCTATGACAATCTAGAGGAGGGGTGAACAGATTATCTCAATTTTCCAATTTTTGCCCTCTTTTTCGAATATGAGAATGATGACTGAAAAGAAAGTGCGGATATATAAACAACACACGATGATTTATAGAAGTTCAACCCACCTAGGGCCTAATCTTCTACCACCCTGGTATGTCCGGAATGGATTTCAAAAAAAGATAAAGTTTTATTGATACCAAACAATTACAAATCTTTACCTTGAAGAGTACCACACTCTTTTTACAACGCCACCTATGAAGATTACCACAATCTTCTCACAACAATGAAGAGTACCACACTCTTCAACACCTAAAATCACCCAAGTGTGTTCTTACCACAAGAACACTAACAATGATGTCTTATTTTAGATGATTGAAAGTTACAGTCAAGATTACACTTTGTTTGAATAATATTACAACTCAAAAGTGCACGTTTAATTAAGAAGGAAGCCTAATACTCAAGATGTGCAAGTGTAAAACTGGCTTAAATTACAACAAGAATAATGCCAAGAAAGAGTAAGAAGTTTGCTGAAAATTTTCTTGTTGTTTGAATGCTTGTGTTGGTGTATTTGATCCTTCAAGGCCTTCATCTATTTAAAAGAGAGTCTTCAAGATTGTATCTCCAACATAGGCTCCTCCATTTTCACTTTTGTCTACAAAAGAAGGATCAAAAAATCTAAAAAAATGGTTAAGAAATGTAAAGTAGATCATGACAGATAATGGCTCAACAACGGATAGAATGTTGCTGTAAAAAATCATAGGTCGATCGGTTGACCTGTTGAAAATTCGAACGTTTAAAAATTAAATCAGATATTTGAACTAATTAATCAAAGGGTTGGATCGGTCCAAAAGGGGTTGAACCGGTCGACCAGGGCTTCGACCGGTTGACCACCCCTCAGACTCGTCACCCAAGCATTTTCTTGAAACATAGATGAAATTGTGAAAAACAATCAAACTCAGGCACCAGTCGACCTCTCGACCACACCGGTCAGCATTAGGGTCGAATGGTTGGCCTAACCTGTTTTGGCCACTATTTCGTTTCTATTTTGATTTTTAACTTTCAGGCACGGGTTGCCCTCTAAGGCGATCGGTTGACCTCGGAACAGAAGTATTGTCCAATGTTTGTCAAAAATATACTTCATGAAATACTCCGATAAATTAGTAAAAATCATTTAAATTAATTTGGAGTATTTGGACAACATTTGGAGACATTGTTTTGGAGTAAAAATCCATTTAAACAAAATCATCAAAATCAAGATAAAAATATTTTTCTAACAGCCTCGACATAACAATTCGCTTTTTGTCGGTAAAATTCCCTGGATACACTTCCGCAAAAAAAAAACCTTTATTTTCCCCAGAATATTCAATGCCCAAATCCATTTTCATATCCCTAAAGACATTCCAGATGACGTTGAATGATTGTGGGAATTATATTTGATTATTTTGGCCACTTTGTATCCGGATTTCACCCGATATGTTCCATCTTTTGTATAATGCCATATTATTCTATCCATTCTCTTTGTAGGACATATTGGAATTGATCGTATAGCTCGTATCTCTATCGAACTGAAGTGTTGGTTAAACAAATCATCATTCCAATTTGGGCTATCCTGGTATAGAAGCTCCTTTACCAGGAAACCTTCCATCCCATCAGGCGGTCTTGGACGGATTTTAAATGGAGGTTGGTCTGGGAGCCATTTATCATCCTAGATTCTAATTTTTGTCCCGTCTCCCACTGTCAAACTGATACCCCCATGTAGCTTGTAAAAAGGAGGTACATGGATAATATTTGGCCCGTAGAACTTTAGAAAGAATGGAGCTATCATATTTAACTAGCCGCCAACCTTGTCTTGCAAGCATCGCCTCATTAAAACACTGAAGATCCCGAAGTCCCAATCCCCCATCTTCTTTTGGGCAGAAAAATGTCCCAAGATCGCCAGTGAATTCATTTTCCATCTTTTCGTTGACCCCACCAAAATCCACTAATGATAGAGTTAATTTGATTGCAAATGGTCGTTGGTAACATGAAACAACTCATCAAATAAGTTTGGATTGCTTGTTACACTGCTTGAATTAGAATCATTCGACCGGCCATGGATAGGTATCTTCCTTTCCAATCCATCAGCTTTTTTCAGAGTCGATCAACCACTCGCGAAAAAATTTATTTCAATGAACGTCCTACGACCGCTGGAATCCCCAAATAAAGTGCATGCTTCTCCACCGTCACCCCAAGCTGTTGTGCCAACGCAAGTTGTCGATTTGGTTCAACTCCTTTACTGAACGTGATCTCCGATTTTTCCAAAATTATTTTTTGTCCAGGAGCTTTCTCGTTGTCATTGATAATTTTTAGAGTAACTTCTATTTCCCTACCGTTAGCCCGACAGAATATTATACTATCATCCGCAAAAAATAAGAGAGAAATTTTCGGAGCTCAACGGCATATTTTTATCCCATGGAGTCGGCCACCATATGTTGCCTTTGTTATTAGAGATGATAATCCATCTTCATAGAAAAGAAACAAATATGGATAAAGTGGGTCTCTTTGACAGAGCCCACGTGTTGGGCAGAAAGGTTTGCTTGACAACCCATTAAGGAGAATCGAAAAACACACCAAGTTGACACATTTTATAATCAGTGCGACAAAAGGGGGTGGGAGACCAATTTTCAATGGAACTTTATTTAAAAAGGCCATTCCACTCTATCATAAGCCTTTGACATGTCCAGCTTAAAAGTGAAGGAGCCTTTTTTCTTAGCCGAATTGTGACGCATATGGTGAAAAATCTCAAAGGAAAGTGTTGTCAGTAATAAGGAGCCCCGGGACAAAGGCCAATTGCGTATGATGAATAACATGGGGAGGACCATTTTTGAGCCTGTTTGCTATAGTTTTAGTAATTAATTTAAAAATTACATTACACAAGCTTATGATAGGCCTAAAATCAGTTACCTAAGACGGGTTTTTCTTCTTAGGACTAACTGATCCATTAAGAATATTAGAACGATAGAGATGATATCATGATTAATAATGGGCCAGAATTTTTAAAAAAATAATGCAGGCATACCATCCAGTCCGGGTGCTTTTGTCGGGTGCATTTATGCCAGAGATGTCGTTACCTCTTCTGCTACAAATGGCCTAGTGAGTGTTTTGTCATTGTTGCCATCATTTTGTGGTCCACTGCATCCAGAACACTGTCCATAATTAGATTTTCTTCGGTAGTAAATAATTTCCCAAAATATTAAGCGAAAATGCTTTCAATTTACCCCAAATCCTTGACCCATTCACTATTATTGTTCTTAATTCTCTCCACCATGTTTCGGCTTTTCCTCCCATTAGCCACCCTATGGAAGAAGGTTGTATTTTGGTCCCTATCCTTCATCCAGTTTGTACGTGCCCATTGATGCCACATTTTTTTTTATTTGATATGTAGATCCGGCAATTGCGCTTCAATCCTTTGTATGTTTATGACTACATTCGGTGTGTTTAACTTGTTGCTAGCTTTCTGAAACATTCTCTCACAATAACTTAGTTGTTTGTTCACATTCCCAAAGTGAGATTTTTCCCAGGAGGTTAGTTGAGTGCCACATTCTTGGAGCCTATCAGCTATATAACATTAAGTTTAGCGTCCCCATTTCGATTCTCCAATGCATTCTAGATGACACTTTGGCACGATTCATCGAGTAGCCACATAGCTTCGAATCTGAAGATTTTCCTCTTTTTTTGATTACGATGATACTTGGTTTTCTTCCCATGACTCCAGCCGATCATAACCGGGCAGTGGTCAGACGCAACCCGGGCAAGATGTTGGACATGGAATCCTAGGAACATCGTCACCCGCTCCTGGTTTGCCGGACACCTGTTTAATCTCTCTTGGATATTTTCATCCCTTTTTTGTTCGTTCGTCCACGTAAATGTAAAGCCTTCAAATCCTAAATCCTCCAATCGAGTATCTTGAAGTGCACTATGAAAGACATCAAGTTTAAACTGACCACGGGGCCTTCCACCCAATTTCTCAAAGTTATATAGTATCTCATTAAAGTCCCATACGCATAGTTATTCTGAATTGGGGACGGATGCTAACTCCCACATTAGATTCCACGTAAATTGTTTACTTTGCTCGTCTGGCCATCCGTATAGTCCAGTTAGTCGCTATTGTCGAATATCGTCTATTACAAAACCGTCAACATGATGCAATGACTCAGATGCCATCGTAAATTCATAAGCACCCTTCCAAATGAGGCATAAGACACCTCTCCTTCCACCCGCACTCAGTTTTTTAAACCATCCTCTATTTCATTACGATACAATTTGGTTTCCATAAGGAAAACAAACGAGGGATCTTTCTCTTGGATATACCATTTAAGCACTCGAACTGTCAGTGGGTTCCCAAGCTCCAGACAGTTTCAACTCAGGCAACTCATTGATCCTTGTGGGACTACTTCACCGCAGTCTTCGCTGATAAAATAAATTCAATTGGGACATCAAATAGATCAAATTCTCTAGCTTTTTTAACATGGGTTGGCTCCGACTTCTTTTTTTGTGGGCGTGGAAAATGTGGATTGGCGTTTGAGGGAAAATGGTTGGTGTGGGAGGTTTTTTGGTAAGGGTGAATTGTTTGAGTCGGGTCCGACAATTCTTTGGTTTTGATTTCTTTGTATGTGATGGTTGGGATGATGATTGGGTTGAAAGTGGTATGGACATGGGTGGTATGGTGGGTTGAGGATGGTGCGACTGAGGAGAAGCCGATATGTGGGCTGAGTTGGAGTTGTTATGGGATGATTTTTGAGGTGGGGGTAAAGCTAGGATGATGGTTGGGGGTGCAGAGGTGTTGTGATTAGCTTTTTGGGTGTTGTGGGATGATTTTGTGTGTGATGTTTAAGTATTTTCTAAGGCTAGAATTTTGGGGATGTCTGGAGCAAGTTTTTGGTTGGTTTTTGGAGTATGCTTAGAATTCGATAGGGATAGGGATTGTAGAGATTTTCTGATAATGTCATTTGGTGGCTTATTTTTTTATTATAGGTTGTGGTTGGGTTTTTTTGCATGGATTGGTAAACCAAAATAGGGTTCAGTTTTAGAATTGTGGGGAATTGAGGAGGATGAGGATTCGACTGGGGTAGTATTTCCAAAGAGGTTTCTGTTTGTGTGGCTTTTGAGGCTAAGGTGTGGGATATCATGGTGTGAGGAAGAACGTTTTAAGACGGAGGCTTTGAGCCAAGGTCCATACTTCATTTCTGATGTGTCCATGACATTCATTTATGTCATAGTGTTCGCAATTGCGGAAAAAAATGACCAATAAAGCCACAGCAGAAATAGAAGATCGGAAGAGATTCATGCTTTAGGGGTAAGGCCAACTTATCTCCTTTAACTCGAACTATCATAATATGATTTAACGGCTTTGTGATATTAATCTGAATTTTGAAATGAAGGAATTTTCCAAATAGGTCGTCTGTCGATAAATCCATAGTTTTAAGGTCTCCGAGTTATTTCACAAGGGTTTTAGCCGACGATGCATTCATACACGCAATTGGAATATCGTATGCACGGATCCAAAATGTTGATTTAGTCACTTGTGCCATTAACGGTTGTTCATTATCCCCAAGTTTTCTGATGGCAAGAAGTCCCCTATCAAAATGCCAAGGTTGGTTAGCCAAAACCCATTCCCTATCCTCATAATCCTCAAAACGGAACAAAATCAGATCTGATCCCCACTCCCTAGCAATAATCAGATTTCGTGACTCCCAAGCTTTCTTCATGACTTCTATCAGATAAAAGGTTTTGAATGATTTGTCCGTATATAATTTTCCCAGAATATAAAGAATCCACTTGTTGCTGTGTGGGATCATTGCCAATAACATGTAAATCTACCACCTCTTCTTCCTTCTCCATCAATTCTTACATCGGGAATCTAGATAACAACTTCAGAAATATCACAAGTATGGACAAATGTTCCAAATCGCGAACCTGCAAAACCACATTAAACAACAAAATAAAAACCAACATGATGTGAACTATAGCAACGACGTGCATACGACCCAAACAACAATATGTTGTTAACCCAAGATCTTCACTAGTTCGGTTAAAGATGGTGGAATAACCTCGACCCGTTGCTTAGCAAAGCAAGAACCTCGGTATGCGAAGACGCTAAAAACAATTATGGATTATTGCCTGATAAGTCGATAATTGCAACAAGAAACGTAAATCTTGAAGCACTTGAAAAAACACTCAATTTGAAAGTAAAATTTGAATTCAGTTGATAACTAATGAAAAATAACAAGTGTTCACCCTTATATGGGATCCCAAACCCTACCCTTACTAGGAAATAACTTAAAAATCATAAAAGAAACAAAAATTGAACAAACTCATAAAACACGGTCATAAGCACAGTTGTGCTACTGAACACGGTCAGGCAATGTTCGTCACGTCCTTGCCAAACATGGTCATGTAAATAAGCACGGCCAGGCCATGTTCGTGATGACATTTCCAAACACAGCTGTGTAATAAGCACGGCCAGGCCATGCTTCTCACGGCATTCGCCCCTTTGACCTTGTCTTTGATTTTGTCCCCTGCTCGTCCCAAACTCGAAATATTAACTCAAGATATGGCTTTAAAGGTTTATTTGGCCTCCAAAACACCAAAATGACTCAAAACAAATCAAACTACGACTAACTACGATAAACGAATACAAGATACTATTGAGAACTTGATTACAAAGTCTTCAAGATGCAACATGACTTGTATCCCATGGCATCCTTCACTTGATCAGTCTGAGGTGGACTCTTGAACGTTGATGATGCAAATCAACTGGACCACCCGAACATCTTCCTCCATCGGCAACGCACTCTCAGTCTTCTTTTGAATGACTTGAATCAACCCATTGAGTGCCTCCTTGAACTTCTTTGCTTGAGCCCTAGTCACCAGACCAACTGGCGCTGTTACTGGGTCTTTCGTCCATGAATCAACCCCCATTGAATGGACCATTTCCACGAGGCTGCAATTTGGACTTTCGTTGGGCCGGGAATCATTCGGGATGCATATGTACCCAAACCCAATCACCCGGCTCAAACACCATCTTCTTACAATGCTTGTTAGCCTACGTTGTGTACTGCTCTATTCGCCGTTCAATATTGAGTCTTGTTTTCTTATGTAACTATTTCATAAAGTCAGCTTTCTTCTGCCCATCTAAGTTAACATGCTCATAAACAGGTAAAGGTGATAAATCCAATGGGGTTAGTGGATTAAAACCATAAACAAGTTCAAATGGTGAAAACTTCGATGCAGAACGAACAACACGATTATAAGCAAACTCAACATGCGGTAAACACTCTTCCCATATTTTAATATTCTTTTTTAATGATAGCCCTTAACAACATAGATAAAGTTCTATTTACTACTTCGTTTGACTGTCCTTTTGGGGATGACAAGTAGTAGAAAATAACAATTTGGTTCCTAGTTTTCCCCACAAGGTCTTCCAAAAGTAACTTAAGAACTTAGCATCCTTATCCAAAACAATGGTCCTAGGCATACCATGCAATCTCACAACTTCTCTAAAGAACAAACCAGCAATCAAAGATGCATTATCAGTTTTATGACAAGGAATAAAATGTGCCATCTTTGAAAAATGATCCACGACAACAACTATAGAATTGAACCCGTGTTTAGTTCTCGGAAGTCCTAATGGACTGGGTAAGGGCGTGTAAAGACCCTGGTTTTGAACTCGAGATTTAGCTTTCCTACAAGTAACACATCTAGTACAAATACGTTCAACATCACGCTTCATATATGGCCAATAGAAATGCTCTTGCAAGACTTCTAAGGTTTTGGCTACCCCAAAATGTCCCATAAGACCCCCACCATGTGATTCCCTCACTAGTAAGTCCCTCAATGAACATTTAGGAATGCACAATTTATCTTCTCGAAATAGAAAACCATCATGTCGATAGAATTTATCCACTGCCCCTTTTTCGCACGCAGATTCACCAAAGTCAAGATCATGCAAGTACAACTCCTTAATATGTTCAAACCCAAGAATTTTAGCATCTAAAGTAAAGATAAGAGTGTACCTTTGAGATAGCGCGTCTGCTACAACATTAGTCTTACCTTGCTTGTACCAGATGACGTAAGGAACATCTCGATGAAGTCAAGCCAGCGCGCGTGTTGCTTGTTCAACTTTTGCTGCCCATTGAGATACTTTAATGACTCGTGATCAGTGTGAATTATGAATTCCTTCAGCCACAAATAGTGTTCCCACGTTTTCAAGACCCGAACTAAAGCATACAACTCCTTATCGTACGTCGGGTAGTTTAAGGCTGCCCTGCTCAATTTCTCGCTAAAGAATGCATTCAGCCGCCCCTCTTACATCAATACGGCTCCAATCCCAACTCTTGATGCATCACACATGATCTCAAAAACCTTGGTGAAATCCGGCAATGCTAGCAAAGGTGCATGTGTGATTGGTATGTGTTTTGCATGTATTTTGAGCTTAATTGTAGTTAGAATTAGTTGTTATGCATGCATTACTTAAGTGAAAAGGGCTTTATTTCTGTTTTGTGGAAAAGGTATACCGCTTTGCTCATTTTGTAGGAATTTATTGATAATTGTAGCATTTTGGCAACAATTCAGAGCATTGCGGTAAAGAACCGCTGATACTTGGAGTAACGTACGAAGTTTGGAGTTGAATCGGGAAGAAGCCAGACGAACTGGGCAAGAAATAGAAAGAAACGAACAAGTATCAAGTCTAACAGGTGTGCATGGGCAGGGCGTGCGTCCCTATCATGACCCGCGCGCTAACCCAAGACTGAGACTCGAGCCATGGCATGACGCACGGGCTGGTCGTGCATGATGCGCACGGCCCATGTGTTCTTCAGTAAAAGTTGAGTTTTTGCGGCACCTAGCACGGGCTGGGCGTATGCTAGGCACACGGCCCGTGCGTCTGTGCGGGAAAACAGAGTTTGGCAGATTTTGAACTAGGTTTTGAACCGAACGGAGTACAAATAGAGATGAGGCAGCCACAAACGAGGACACTGACTTTTGCCCTAGAACACAGAGAAAAGAGCAATTTTCCACCGGAGAATTGGAGAGATCGATCAAGGCACAACAACACGCTTGAGGATTGAAGATAGATCGGGGGATCATCGACGTCCCTGAGTCTTCGCATTCCATAGTATCTTTATTTTTCAATTAGTTAGACATGAACATGAATAATTTGTCTACGGATTATTTATTTTCTATGTCTGGCTAAACATCTTGTGATTCCCGGGTTTGGGAGTACGTTAATGGATATTTTTATTTGAGGATGAATTGCAATTGACGTTATTGTTTTGCAACCCTATTTGAGTACTTTGTTTTAGTTCTTGTTTTATCAAAAAGCTATTGGTTTAACTTGTTTGATGTATTGATTCATAATTCGAAAGATGGGTTTCAATACTAGATCTGTGAGTACTTGACATGAATATTTGCAAGATTGAGAAGTCTGTGAATATTTGTGAGGATATTTAATCTTTTGTGCTTTTGGGAGTTGGATATCTCATGCTGAGTAGAGATGCTAGCATAGATATTCCAATCAACGTTTTAACATGCATCTCGAGAGAGAGGGTAAATTACTTTTGTGATTGTTCTATACGGAAGGATACGTATAACTTTGGTTTGATTAATCTGATAAAAAAGGGGAATTAGCAATCTTTGCTTTGTCTTTTTATGCTAAATTCTTGTCTTTGTTTTATAACACCAAATCACTTAATTCCGATCGCCTGGATAAAAATAAGGATATTATAATCCCAGTACTTAGTACAATAATTTATTAGTCCATGTGGATTCGATCTTGCTAACCCTATTCTATAAACTGCACCGTACACTTGTGGTGAGGCTAAAAAATAAGGCGAACAAGTTTTTGGCACCGTTGCCGGGGACTAATTAAATTTTTAGTACTAATATTGCGATAAATAGAACTATTTTTAATTTAGACATTTTTTCTTTTCTTTTATTGGTTGTTTAACTTTACTCTTACTGTGTTTGACTTGTTTTCTTTAGTTGGTTCAGGTAGTGCATGAACACTCGCTCGAAGCAAGGAGAATTAGCATTGTTCATACCGGAGGTTGAGGCTTTTGCTAGGTGAATTAGTGCGGCTACTAGACGGGCAGAAAGACGATAAGGACAGGCAGTCCAGCAATGGAGGTAACAATGGGGCCAACATGGTCGTTAATGAGTTACCAGTACCAGAGGTTCCGGCAGTCCAGCAGCAAGCGATTCGCGATTACTTTCGCCCACGGACCAATCGCAACTATGGTGGAATTGCCAATGTCCCAATTAATGCGAATAACTTTGAGTTGAAGCCAGCACTGATCTCGATGGTGCAAAGAAAATCGAGTTGGGGGTTTCGCCCCGAGGATCCCAATTCTCATCTTGCGAACTTCCTGCAAATTTGCAATACAATCAAGATGAATGGGGTGACTGATGATGCTATACCTCTGTGCCTATTCCCTTTATCTTTAAGGGATAAGGCTAGAAACTGGTTAGGCACACTAACTCAGTGGAGTGTGAGTACTTGGGATGAGCTGAGTCAGAGATTCTTGTTTAAATACTTCCCACCAAGTAAGACACTACAGCTCAAAAGTGAGATCAGCGATTCAGCGGTTTGACTCGAGCCATCAGATGAGGCCTGAGAGAGATCCCAGGATTTATTGAGGAGGTGCTCGCAACACGGATTTCCAGAGAATCAGCAGCTCTGTTTCTTTTGCAATGGGTTGATGGGACAGACTAGGTTGTTTGTAGATGTCGCGGCAGGAGCCTCTTTACTTGCAAGATTCCCAGAGGATGCATTCAACTTGCTCGAAGAGATGTCAATGAATAGCTATCAGTGTTAGATAAATGTTTTTATCGAGATTTTGATGATTATGTTTAAATGAGTTTTTATACAAAAACTATGTTTATGTATGTTGTCCAAAATACTCCTAAATGTTTTAAAATATTTTTACTAATTTTTGGAGTATTTCTTAGAGTTTATTATTCGATAAAATATTGGACAACATATTCAATGTTTTTATGTTAATTGGTTTTTACACCAAAACAATGTTTATAAATGTTGTCCAAATACTCCCAAGTGATTTAAAATGTTTTTACTAATTTTTTGGAGTATTTCTTGAAGTTTATTTTTGATAAAAATGGGACAACATTTCAAGATTGGAGGTCGACCGGTCGCCCAAAGCGTCGACCTGTACCTGAAGAAAGAAAACTTGAAACAGAACGTATGAAGTCAAAAAAATAAAGAGGGGGACCGGTCCAGCAGGGGGCTGACCGGTCGCACCCTAAGGCGACCGGTCGCACCCCCCATTCAACCGATCAACCCCTCTTTCGACCTGTACCTGGATCGCACTATTGTTTTCAAACATTCGAAATCTTAAACAGGGCAACCGGTCGCCCTGTGCAATTCTGTGACAGAAAAATTGTACCATTTGAACTCTTTGACAGCAAGATTTACTTTTCATTTTTGTACAATATTTCTACATCTTGTGATCCTCTTTTTGTAGACAAAAGCAAACAAGAAGGAGCCTATGTTGGGAGCCTATGTTGGTGAAGACTCTCCTATAAATAGAGGTTGAATTGAAGACACATGACAAGAACAACACAAGCAAATACACAACAAGAAATCTGCAAATTTCCAAGCTTTCATTTTCAACACTCTTGTTGTATTTATAGCCTAAGTATTTCACTTTCACATTTTGAGGTCTAGGCTTTATTTCTTGATTACACTTGCACTCAAATTGTAATATTCATTATTGAGTTGTAATCTTGATTTTTGTCATCATTCAACACAAGACATCCTTGTGAGTATTCTTTTGGAAAGAATACACTTGGGTGATCTAGGTGATAGGTGTTTCAAGAGTGTGGTGCTCTTGAGGTGTTTGAAGAATTTGGTATTCTTCAAGATTGAAGATTGTGGTGATCTTCAAAGGTGCCGTTGACGGAAGATTGTGGTAATCTTCAAAGGGAGATTGTGGTAATCTCCAAAGGTGGTGTTGAAGAAGAGTGTGGTGCTCTTCAAGGTGTTGTAAGTTGAATTTGTATTAATTGTGGTAATTAATAAAATTCTTTTTCTTTTTCAAAACCCATCCCGGATATACTGGGGTGGTAGTAGATTAGGCCCTAGGTGGGTTGAACTACTATAAATCGTCGCGTGTTATTTACATTCCGCACCTTTTCTATTGTCTTGGCGTATTTGATTCAAAAAAGAGGGCGAAATCGAAAAGATGGAGATAATCTATTCACCCCACCTCTATATTATCGTAGCCTCTTGGACTTACAATCAGTGGCCCTCCGAGAAAACTAATGTGAAAAGGGTAGCCGAAGTCACTGTTTCGGACCTAATTAAGGCATTGACAGCTTAGATGAATGCGTCAACCAATCAGCTGAGTGTATTGACGAAGGGGACTGATGGAAACGCGGGTGCAAGTAATGGGGGAGTTCCTCTAGATCCCATGGAGGAAGCAAATTATGTCAACAACCGGAATTTCAACAATTACCGGAACAATCAAACTCCCACTCATTACCATCTGGGTTTGAGGAACCATGAGAAATTTTCTTATGCAAACACGAAAAGTGTAATGCAACCACCACAGGGGTTTAATGTGACGAACGGTGTCATTAATGCAGAGGCGAAGCCATCTTTAGAGGACATTCTCACCTCGTTCATGGGTGAAACGAGGAACCGATTCAATAAAGATGAGGCTAAGATAGATAAGATTGAGGCACATATCATGGAGTTGGACAACACTGTGAATTCACGAATGAAAAACCTAGAAACTCAGATTGGCCAGCTAGCGACGATCATTGGTGGACAACATCAGAAGGGCCAGTTTCTGAGTAACATGGAAGTCAATCCGAGAGAATAGTGTAACACCATTCGTCTAAGGAGTGGTACGGAGTACGAGGGGCCAAAAATTCTGGGAAGTGAAGAAAAAACTGAAGACGCACGACCCGTGCGCTGGAGAACGACCAGGTCATGCGTGGTACCGAAGGATTCCAGGAATAGAACATGAGATGCACGACCCTTGCGTCCAAGCACGGGCGTCCCGTGCGTGATGCCAAACGGGTGATTTCGACCCTAGGAGATGAACACGCAGAAGCAAAGGGCGATGTTGAGGCCGAGGAAGGAGTCGAGGGTCATATTGCTGAACAAAAAGGGGCTGAGAAGCTTAAAACTTTCTCTAACTCTGATCTTTCAAAGTTTTCTATACCACTTCATTTTCGTCAACGTTTTCAAAAGAAAAAGTTAGATGCCCAATTTGCTCAATTCTTAGACATCTTTAAGAAACTGCATATTAACATACCTTTTGCAGACGCATTGGAGCAGATGCCCAATTATGCAAAGTTTTTGAAGGAAGTGATGTCAAAGAAGAAAAAGTTGGCAGAATTCGAGACAGTCAACTTGACTGAAGAGTGCAACGCGGTCATTCAGAGGAAATTACCACAGAAGCTCAAAAATCCCGGGAGTTTCACTATCCCTTGTGCTATTGGTGGTATTGTCTTTTGATAAAGCACTTTGTGATCTAGGAGCAAGTATTAACTTAATGCCCTTGTCCATTTTCAGAAAACTTGGATTAGGAGAGATGAAGCCGTCCACGGTCACCTTAGAGCTTGCGGATAGATCCCTCACATATCCTAAGGGAATTATGGAGGATGTGCTCGTGAAGGCAGATAAGTTTATATTCCCAGTGGACTTCTTGGTGCTTGACATGGAGGAAGATCGAGACGTCCCTCTGGTACTTGGGCGTCCATTCCTCGCCACTGCACGAGCCTTGATAGATGTGCAAAAATGAGAGCTCGCATTACGAGTTAATGATGAGCAAGTGTTGTTCTCCATCTATAAGGCTGGGAAAACTCATGATAAAATAGAGAGCTGTAAATCGTTATCAATCGTTGAGTCATGTGCTAATAATTTTAATCCGAGTCATTGTGTGTGTGCTTTAGATCATGTGCAGGAAGTACTGAAAGGTGAGAAAGTGAAGCACACGGAGAGGGCCAGCAGCTCAAAAGCACGCATGTACTGCTGCTCACACAATGCAAACGACATGAATATAGCATTTGACCGACGTGTGACTTATACGCTAGAGGCCTTCAAAGGAGGCTCGAATTTATGCGAGTTGAATTGGCAAGGAGAAAGACATGAAGAAGTGACTCACTTCACTTGGCTAGAACCGTGATCGAGTAAAACAGGCGTCAATCTATAGACGTTAGATTTAGTGTTTGTTGGGAGGCAACCCAACGGTTTGCTGTTTTATTTCTTCCCATGTTTTTTTCTTGGTTTCCCTTTTTCTAAGTTAGGATTTTTTGCTTTCCTTTTATTATAAAAAAAAAAACTGGAAAAAGGACCGTCGCAAGGACGCACGGACGGCCCGTGCGTCAGTTCGTTGCCGCATTAGTAGGTCGCAAATTTAGGTATGCATTCTCAATCCACACTTTTCTTTGAAATTCTATCTTCTCTTCTATGCGATATAATTTCATTCAAGTTTGGGGGAGAGGTAGTTTTTTTTTTGATTGAAGGGTGTGGCGATATTTGCATTCATATAGTTGCATGTAGAGCATATAGGTTGCATTGCATTAGATGCTTGTTTTTTATTTTAGCACGTTTATTGTTTTCCTAGGTTTTTAGGGAGTGAGTTGACCGCTATTGTGTGCTTGATGTGATCTTGGGAATATTTGTTGAACGGTTTATGTTGTTTTGAATTGGGTGTTGAGTGTGAGTTAACCGAGTTTAGAATAGATGATATGGAGCATGTGAATATTGAAATCATGGTTGATATACTTTGAATTATGCAATTACAAGCCTGTGAGCTTTTTGAGCCTTTACTGCTTTCATTATATGCAGTCTTGTTTGTTGATTGAGTGTGTCATTCATGTTGATATGAATTCTAGAACTTGCTTTGGTATCTCTGTTGAAGTCACATGTCGCATGCAATTTATGAAGATGATTTTAGGCCATTTTTGTTAAGCCTTTCAAGCCTTTTACCTACCTAATGACATTTAATCTCCCTAGTTAGCCAATTTGATCATATTGCCTGATTTTTTGGTAGCCACGTTTCAAGCCTTAAACTTGATATATTTGTTACCCTAAGCTTGAGCGTATAGCATTGAGTAAGGGGATTGAATAAAGGTTGAATAGGAGGATATCGAGAATTTAGATAATGGTGTGCATGTTGGATGTTGGGAATAAAACAAAAAAAAAGATGAAAAGGAGGATATACTCACAAAAGAGTCGAAAAAAAAAATCGACTGCATATGTGAGTTGGCCTTAAATGAATTTATAGGTAGAGGATTATGATGTAAGGCGAAAGAGAGCAGATTGTAGGAAAAAAGGGGAAAAAAAGAGATGTGATAAGAATAAGAGGTAATTGGGGGTGCATATTTGATTTGAATGAGAATATTTGAGTGGGAAAAAAAGATGTGCTTACCAGTCTATACACTTAAGTTTGAGTAACTTTCTCCATATTTCCCTACCTTAACCAAAAAGCCTTCATTACAACCAAAAGAAAAGTCCTTTCTGATTTATGAATTGCATACAATCGAGAGGTGGAGATGTGAGATGATTTGCAAGCATATGGTAATTCTTCAACATTGATATGATTTGAGCGAATACACGTCCCTTATTATTCTAGAGAGGAGAGTATACACTTTATCCATGAGAGGCGTGATTTGAAGAATTTCCCATGGTTTTTAATTGACTTGTGCTCTATGTTAGATATTCGAAGCTTGGTTGATTTGTTGCTTGACGTCTAGGGATAAACAACATGAATTGTGAGGCGTTGTTATTGATTTGCTCTTCATTATCCCCATTTGTGTTTTGTCTTGTTTATAAAGCGTTGACCGGGATTGTCAACAGTTTAAGTTTGGGGGTTTGATTGGTATGTGTTTTGCATGTATTTTGAGCTTAATTGTAGTTAGAATTAGTTGTTATGCATGCATTACTTAAGTGAAAAGGGCTTTATTTCTGTTTTGTGGAAAAGGTATTACGCTTTGCTTGTTTTGTAGGAATTTGTTGATAATTGTAGCATTTTGGCAACAATTCGGAGCATTGCGGTAAAGAACCGTTGATACTTGAAGTAATGTACGAAGTTTAGAGTTGAATCGGGAAGAAGTCAGACGAACCGGACGAGAATCGGAAAGAAACGAACAAGTATCAAGTCCAGCAGGTGCAAACGGGCAGGGCGTGCATCCCTAGCATGACCTGTGCGCTAACCCAAGACTGAGACTAGAGCTACGGCATGACACACGGGTTGGTCGTGCGTGAAGCGCATGGCCCGTGCGTCCTTCAGTAAAAGTTGAGTTTCTGCGGCACCTAGCATGGGTTGGGCGTGCGCTAGGCGCATGGCCCATGCGTCTGTGCGGGAAAACAGAGTTTGACAGATTTTGAACTAGGTTTTGAACTGAACAGAGTACAAACAGAGACGAGGCGGCCACAAATGAGGACACTGACTTTTGCCCTAGAACACAGAGAAAAGAGCAATTTTCCACCGGAGAATTGGAGAGATCGATCAAGGCACAACAGCACGCTTGAGGATTGAAGATAGATTGAGAGATCATCGACATCCCCGAGTCTTCGCATTCCATAGTATCTTTATTTTTCAATTAGTTAGACATGAATACGAATAATTTGTTTATGGATTATTTATTTTCTATGTCTGGCTAAACATCTTGTGATTCCCAGGTTTGGGAGTAGGTTAATGGATACTTTTATTTGAGGATTAATTGCAATTGAAGTTACTGTTTTCCAACCCTATTTGAGTACTTTGTTTTAATTCTTGTTTTATCAAAAAGCTATTGGTTTAACTTGTTTAATGTATTGATTCATAATTCGAAAGATGAGTTTCAATACTAGATCTGTGAGTACTTGACATGAATATTTGCAAGATTGAGAAGTCTGTGAATATTTGTGAGTATATTTAATATTTTGTGCTTCTGGGAGTTGGATATCTCATGTTGAGTAGAGATGCTAGCATAGATATTCCAATCAACTTTTTTACATGCATCTCGAGAGAGAGGGTAAATTACTTTTGTGATTGTTCTATAGGTAAGAATACGTATAAATTTGGTTTGATTAATCTGATAAAAAAAGGGATATTAACTGAAACCATAACACAGGAATCCATTCATCTCCTTGATCTTTCAATCCATCTTTGCTTTGTCTTTTTATGCTAAATTCTTGTCTTATTTTTATAAAACCAAATCACTTAATTCCGATCGTCTGGATAAAAATAAGGCTATTATAATCCCAGTACTTAGTACAATAATTTATCAGTCCCTATGGATTCGACCTTGCTAACCCTATTCTATAAACTGCACCGTACACTTGCGGTGAAGCTAAAAAATAAGGTGAACAATGTGTTAACCTTTCTTTAATTAACTCGAATGCATTGTCTTGGGCTTCATCACACTAAAACACAACACTCTTTTTAATTGTCTCCATCAACGGCGTTGCTATAGTGCTAAAATCTTGTACAACCCTCCGATAAAAACTCGCAAGCCCATGGAAGCTACGGACTTGACTGGCTGCTGTTGGCTTACGCCAATACTGAATAGCCTTAATTTTCTCCTGGTCCACCGTTATTCTCCTTAAGCTCCCTACAAATCCCAAGAATATCAATTGCTCAGAACAAAATGTGAACTTTTTGATATTTTCATATAGTTGCTCTTTCCTTAACACTTCTAATACGTCTCGTAAGTGATATAAATTTTCGTACAATGATTTACTATAGATGAGGATATCATCGAAGTAAACCACGACAAATTTTCCAATAAAAGCCCTCAAAACATGGTTCATCGATCTCATAAATGTGCTCGGTGCATTAGTTATCCCAAATGGCATAACTAACCACTCATACAAACTATGATTGGTCTTAAAAGCCGTTTTCCACTAATCTCATTCCCGCATCAGAATCTGATGGTATCCGCTCCTTAAATCTATCTTGGAAAAGATGCTAGACCCATGAAGCTCGTCCAACATATCATCCAAGCGAGGTATGGGGTGTCGATACTTAATAGTGATTTTATTAATATCCCTACAGTCGATACACATCCTCCACCACCCATCTTTCTTTGGGACTAGTAACACAGGAACTGCACGGACTCATACTCTCCCGAATGAGTTTCTTACTCAGCGATTCATGAACTTGCTGCTGCAACTCCTTGGTCTCCTCCGGATTGGACCTGTATGTTGGTCGGTTTGGTAAGGATGCTCCCATGATGAAGTCAATCTGGTGCACAATCCCCCGAATAGGCGGTAACCCATCCGGCATCTCGTCTGGAAACACATCCTCGAATTCTTGCAACAAAGACAACACAAAACTAGGCAAATTGGGGTTAAGACTATTAGTAGATAAATAAGTGCCATTGTAAACCAAGAGTATCATCGAACAACCACTCGTTGTGGTTTTCCTAAGGTCACTCATTTTTGCCATTAAATTTATTTTTCCTTCGTTTCTTACCTCAAGGCCATTCGTCCCCCTTTTTGTTTTTCGCCCTTTCATTAATGTTACTCTCCTTTTTCCTGACTATCTCTCATGCCTCACTTCTACCCTTAGTTGAACCCTCACTCTTGTTTTTTCTCAAGCTCTCATTTTTCTCGTCTTTATTTTGATTTTTCTTATCACTAGCCAAACTCTCTTTTTATTTTGCCTCTCATGCTCTCGGTTTTATTTGATCCTCATAAATTTCTTTAGGAGACAAAGGCACAAGTACAAAACGCCTTTGGTTATGGACAAGTGTATACTGGTTGGTGTAACTGTCATGATGTACTCTCCTATCAAACTGACACGGCCTACCCAACAAGATGTGCCCCGCCTGCATCGCCCCAACATCACATAGCACCTCATCCTTATATCCCATTATTTGGAACGCTACTCTCGCATGCTTAGTGATTCGCATCTCCCCTCAGTCACTTAACCACTGCAATTTATACGGTTGGGGGTGTTTCATCGTTGGAATCCCCAGTTTCTCTACCAACTTCGTGCTAGCCACATTGGTGCAACTACCACCATCTATAATGACACTACACACCTTTCCATTGACAAAACACCTTGTATGAAAGATGTTTTCTTGTTGGACTCCCTCATATGACTTAGGCTGAATACTCAGCACCCCTCGGGACACTAAAGACAACGCATCCCCCCTCACGGCTCTACTACCTCCGTAATATCCTCCAACTCCAGTATATCACTATAATCCGGCTCTCCCTCACTCTCCAACTCCAATTCCCCATTATCACGCAACACCAACACCCTTTTATTTGGACATTGACTAGAAATATGCCCAAAACTATGACACCTAAAGCACTTAATATCCCTCGTTCGAGTAGTTGAGGGTTCGAATTTACCTGCGGGTTTAGGCTCGGTCGCCCTCCCCCTTTGCTCTGTTGTTTTCGAACTCTGCTCCTCATTTTTGTTAGTGTTCGACTTCTATGCATTGGAGTTAGAACTCAGTGATTGTCGGTTGAAACCCCTCCTTTTGAGCTGCTGCTCAACTTTCACGGCCATGTGCACCATCTCCTCAAGATCGACACAATGATGTAACTCGACGACATGTGCTATAAGAGTATTCAATCTTGCGATAAATCTAGCCATTGTAACCTCCTGATCCTCCTCTATATTAGCCCTCACCATTAGTTCTCCATCTCTTTATGATAATCCTCTACGCTCTTAGACCCCTGTGTCAATCTCTGCAATCTTTGATAGACACCTCAATAATAATGATTTGGTATGAAAAGACATCGCATCAAACTACTCATCTCCTCCCATGTGGAAATGGGTCACTCGCTGCTTCTCCTCCTCGAAACCATTAATTGATCCCACCAAACACTTGCGTAATCCAATAACTCAGTGGATGTCAATTTCACCTTTTTCAATTTGAACTAATTTTGGCATTCAAATACATTCTCGATTTTCCTCTCCCAATCTAGATAGGCGTCCACTCTTTCCCTGGAATGATGGAATTTGCATTTTGATGTTACTCAAATTGCCATCTTCCCATCCCCTATCACCTCTATTTCCACGCCGACCTATGCCCAGATTGTAATTTTGCTCCCTTTCGGAATCAAAATCATCCATCACATCCGCCCATTCCTCCAGTTCGAATCTCCTCAGCCTTCGTGCCCTAGTAACATGCTCCTCTATTTTTGGCGCCTCATTGAGATCCCTGTACGTCTCGATCATCACTTTCTTCGTGAGGCTTGTAAGTGCCTCCATATGCAACTTATTGCCTAAATCTAATGGTTGTCGGTTTTACTCAGACATGGTTGATTCACTCCCTCACGTGTATACGCTCGTGTTTCACTCAACTCACAATTTCCAAGTACTCACACTGGTCACAATTATAAACCAATCAGTCAATTGCAAGTATGTCTCAACAACCAAGACAATCGCCAAGCAAACAACGGATCTCGATAAAATGAAATTTGAAGAATAGGTTTGTAAATCCTGATTTTCTAGAATTTTAGAAAATTTTTTCTTTTTTTTATGCACTCGGATTATGAGTTTTTTTTTTACCCGCTGATTTTTTTGTGCAATTTTCGAATTTTTTTTGTACCCTTGAAGAACTAGGGTTTATAAGAAAATCTGGAAAATAACAAGAATTAAAGAAACAAAGATAGATTTAACTTTGCTAGATATGGCTTTGATACCAACTGATGTGAACCGTAGCAACGACGTGCATATGACCCAAACAATAATATGTTGCTAACCCAAGTTCTTCACTAGTTTGGTTAAAGATGGTGGAATTACCTCGACCCGTTTCTTAGAAAAGCAAGAACCTTGGTATGCGAAGATGCCACTAGCAGTTGACTTCTTGCATTCTTGAGTTGGTTGACTTCACTCAGCTCTTCTAGTCCTATCTATTACAATACAGAATTATAAGGAAAATGGGGTGCCAACTTCCTAGTCTAAGTTTTACATGGTATCATCAAAATCTAACAAATAAATTTCCTAACAATTTCCCCCCTTTTTGATGATGCCAAAACTTAAAACAAACAAAATAAGTAAATAGCGAATACAAGCAGTGCAGTAACAAAGAATTTTGAAGAGTGTTCTATCCACCTTGCCTTTGGTGAATCTATTGTCAATTAGAAACTGAGACAATTTATCATACCATGCTATTGGTGCTTGTTTCAATCCATATAGTGCTTTCTTGAGCTTGTAGACTTTATCTCTAATAGTTTTCTGCTCAAAACCTGGAGGTTATTCATCATAGACTTCTTCCTCTAACAGTCCATTTAGAAACGCACTCTTCACATCCATTTGGTATACAATGAAGTTCTTATGTGCAACATAAGCAAGAAACATTCTTATTGCTTCCAATCTGGCAACAGGAGCAAAGGTTTCATCAATATCTATACCTTCTTCTTGGCAATACCCTTTGGCTACCAGTCTGCTTTGTTTCTTACAGCAGATCCATCCTCATTCATCTTGTTATCGGAAACCCACTTAGTACCAATAACATTTTGGTGGGTAGGCCTTTGAACTAATTCCCATACTTTGTTTCTTTCAAACTGATTCAACTCTTCTTGCATGGCCGGAATCCAAAGTGTGCCTTCCAATGCTTGAGACACATCTTTAGGCTCTAATTTGGGAATTAAAACAAGTGAACATTGCTTCATGTTGTGCTCTGGATCTGGTTCTTATTCCATCTCTAACATCTCCAATGATTAACTCGGGTGGATGGTCTCTCAGCTATCTCACATCAGGTTGGAGTAAGTTTGCTGGATTCAGCCATCTCGCAGCTAAGTTGTCTTGAACAGCTTCTTCATCTTCATTCAGCTGTATACCTTCCAGCTGCCTTTGAGATTCAGTTATCTCATCATCATCAGGGTTGAGTGCTCTCACATCTGCTTCAATATGCGGACTCTTCTGCATAGTTGACTGATTCAGCTTATCAGCTAACTCATCAATGTCTTCTCCATTCACATTAGGTTCATCAAAAACCACATGGACAGACTCTTATGTGACCATAGTCCTCTTGTTTAGCACTCTATAGGCTTTAATCTCAGCTGAGTATCCCAAAAAGATACCTTCATCAGCTTTAGCATCAATAGCCTTCAAATTATCCTTGCCATTGTTGTGGATGAATCGCTTACATCCAAATATCTTTAAATATCCAATATTTTGCTTTCTCCCTGTCCAAATCTCATAGGGAGTCTTGGTCAATTGTCTGTTTATCATGCATCTATTCTGAGTATAGCATGTTGTATATAGGGCTTCAGCCTCATGAGCAATACCATTTTCAACACAATAATGAGTTATTATTCCATTAACAAACTCAATGTTCCTGTCAGATCTTATATTTATAATGGTTTGACCATTCTCATTTTGAACTCTTCTCATCAGCTGAGGCAATTTTTGCAGTGTTTATTTCTTTTTACACATGAAAATTGTCCATGTATATCTTGAATAGTCATCCACCACCACTAAGATGTATTTCTTTCCACTGATGCTAGCTGGCTCAACTGGACCAAATAAATCCATATGCAACAGATGCAATATCCTGGTTGAAGAAGGACTTGGCTTATCCTTGAATGATGCTTTGATTTGCTTTCCCATCTGGCATACATCACATATTCTTTCTTTCTTGTCCAATGAGTCTGGCAATCCTTCTACAAGATGACTCCTTGCAAGCTTGTTGATTGTCTTGAAATTCAGATGACTCAGCTTCTTATGCCATAGCCAACTTGATTCGGCTGTGCTTCTTGCTAGCAAATGTGTGCTTGGTGTAGCAGTAGACCAATCTACCACATACATATTCTTTTGCCTTGTTCCTTGCAGCATAATTTCATTTGATTCAGCATCTTTGATCTGGCATATTCACATGTTGAATCCTACATTGTAGCCTTTGTCACAGAGTTGATTGATGCTTAACAGGTTGAAGTTGAGGCCTTCAACATAAGCAATATATGTGATCTCCAATGCATTTTTCTTGATGGATCATGTGCCTTTGATCTCCCCTGGAGCTTCATTACCTCCAAATATGACTTTAGCACCTCTAATCTCCTTGAAATTTGACAGATTTCTTTTATTCCCTGTCATATGTCTGGAATAGCCACTATCCATGTACCAGGTTCCTTGGCACTCAGCTGTTCTTTGAACCTGCAATCAAGGAAATCAGTTTTTAGGTACCCATACTTGCCTGGGGGGTTAGTGCTATAAGATGTTCCAACCCACCTATAGCTAGATGATCTGACTCTAAGAGGTTGCCATCTATCAGTACCATAATCATAATGCACATTAGCAAATTTCTTGGGAGATTTAGGATCATACAGCTGTCTCTTTTGTCTGTATGCCTGTGTGTTTGTTTTAGCAATTGCTTTCTTGGGATAGTTGTGAAATCTTTGATTGTTGTGCCTGGGTGCATAAGTGTGCTGATAATAGTTCTTTTTCATTGGGAATGACCTTTGCTGAGGTTGATGTCTTTGCCATTTTGGCTTGTATCCCATAGGTCTTTGTTGATATTTCACGTTATTCCAATCAGCTTGGTTTGGATAATTTCTACCATTCCCATCATATGTATTTCTTTGATGAATTTATGGGGCTTTTGGTAGCTCTGTTTGGCTTTTACAGAGTATTTTCTGTTAGGAGTCTGCTGAGGGACCTGTCTGAATTTCTTCTCAGCTGTCCTTTCATCATACTCTACTGGCTTCTTTCCTTTTCCCTTGTAACTAAGGCCAGTATGATTGTGATTTTGCTTTGGTGTGAATGTGGGTGCAGCATTTGGTGTTTTAGGTTTTTGGAATCCTTCATTACTTGAAGATCCCTTTCCCAAAATCACTCTTGGAGTTTGACTATGCACAAAGAAATTAAATCCTATGCATGTCTTGTCTCCACATTCTTTTTTACTTATAATAAGTTCATCCAATGATTTGGATGCTTTTGTAATGAGGCAATCACATTTTTGAGATCTTTTTCCCTCTTTTCTGTGGTAGCTAACTCTACTATAATCTTGGCATTTTCAGCCTTCAGCTTAGTGTTCTCATTAGCTATGTGACTTAGAGTACTCAGCTCTTTTGTCAATTGTGAGTTTTGGCTTTTAAGTTGGCTGTTTTCCTCATTCAAAAGTGTTGAAGAGGTTTTAATGTTCTCAAAATCTTTCATCATTTTGCCTAATGAATCATAAAGATCTATGGGTGATGAAGTGTGTGTATCACCGTCACTATCACCTGAATCAGAATGAGATGAGTTAGAATATACCTCATCTTCTTGGTCTTGTTCTTTAGTCATGAGGCAGATCAAAGCCTCTTCCTCTATATCACTTGAGTAGTCAGCTTCACTACTATCAGAGTCTGTTGTTTCTTTACACTTGGCTGGCTCAGCAGTCTCAGCAGCTAATATGGCTTTCTTCTTTCCTTGTCTCCTTTCTCTGAAGACTATTTTTTCTTCCTCATTTCTATATTTGTTGACTGGTGGATAGGAACAGTCAACAGCAAAATGTCCTGGTTGTCTGCAGTTCCAACACAGGCTTTCAGCTCTTTGATCAGCTATGTCGGTCCTTTGATAATCAGCTCTCTTGGGCGGCCTGTCCTCCCTTACTTTGGAGGGTGTTGAATGTCTTATAGAGGTTTCACCCTTGTTTCTTTTGTAGTTCTTCTTAAAGAACTTATTGAATCTCTTTACCATGAGGGCAATCTCCTCCTGGTCAATGGTCTCATTTGGCTCAGCTCTTTTCCCATCACTGGCCAATAATGCAGCTGTTTTGGGTACAGCTGTTTCCTCTTGCTCTTTCCTTTTCAGCTCAAACTCATAAGCTTTGAGGTCTCAGAATAGCTCATGATTAGATGTTTTTGAGAGGTCCATTGAATGTCTCAGGGCCATGACCTTCATTTTCCATTCAGCTGGAAGAGCTCTTAATATCTTCATGCACATCTCCTTCTGAGTGTATTCTTTCCCAAGAGCTGAAAGCTCATTTGTTATCTCTGTAAATCTGGCATCCAGCTTATCCAGATTCTCACCTGCAAGCATTTTAAAATTTTCAAAATTTTGAACAGCAACAGTTAATTTATTTTCCTTAATCTGTTCTGATCCTTCACAAATCAGGGTTAGCTTATCCCAGATTTCTTTGGCTGATTTGCACGACTTGACTTTGTTGAACATCGCTTTGTCCAACGTTTTGTGGAGTATATCCTTGGCCACATTGTCCATGTTATATCTCTTTCGATCTTCATCTGTCCATTCAGTGCGTGGTTTTTCAACCATGGCTAGTCTAGCCTAAGTAGCAGATTCTTCTACCTCAGCTGCAGCTGCTCTTCTTACAGTCGTATTAACTTTAAGTATTTCAATGGCTCATCCTCTATCACAATCCACATTTCATAGTGTAAGGCAGATATATGAGCCTGCATGCGAATTTTCCAGTCATCAAGCTCTTCCACAGTAAACATTGGAATACGAGTTAGATTAGCTTCCATGATAATAACTTTACTTAAAAGATGAAAGACTTTGAAAAACAGAAGTGTTAAAACCTTTGAAAAAAATTGAGAACTTGATTACAAAGTCTTCAAGACGCAACATGACTTGTATCCCATGGCATCCTTCACTTGATCAGTCTGAGGTGAACTCTTGAACGTTGATGATGCAAATCAACTGGACCACTCGAACATCTTCCTCCATCGGCAACGCACTCTCGGTCTTTTTTTGAATGACGTGAATCAACCCATTGAGTGCCCTTGAACTTCCTTTCTCGAGCTCTCATCACCGGACCAATTGGCACTGTTACTGGATCTTTCGTCCATGGATTCTCATCACAACAAGAACAAAGATAAACAGAAGGGGAAAGGTAGCCCTTAGCACTCCTACGAACCGAAACCAAAAGCAAAGAAAAAACCAGAGACAACGAGGGTAGAGAGGTGGTGGGAGAGGTAAGAAAGGAGATCGAGAAAAGACAAGGCGATAGCCGGGGCTTCAACAACGATGGGAAGAACCAGGAGGGAACCTAACCCTAGCAAAACCCTAGAGGGAACTTACGACTCCTTCCAGAAAGAGGACTTTTCGGTTAGTATTAATTAAAATGGTTAAAATGAAAAGAGTTTGTTAAAATATGATTTTATTTTGAAAATAAGGTGGGATCCTCCACCTTTTCAGAAAGAGATATAAATTTCGAACATGTTATTTTGGAACAAGCAATTTTCTTCCTTTCACTCTTGGTAGGAAAATGTCATATTAAAAATTAAAACATCTAGATATCAAAATATCAGTGATATTATTTTCCACTTAAATGTGGCATAAGGAATTTTCTTCTTCGCCAATTGCAAAGAGACATTTTTCAATGTAAATCAATATCAAGAATTTGAAGCAAATATTCGCCAACAGAAACCTGATTAACGAAACAAAGAACATGTTTTACCAACATTCGTGTTCTTGTACAGTAAAAGATGGTCATGCATTTGGCATTGGCAATATTTCTATTTCCGCACTCGATTTTTGAAATATTATATCTAAGATAATTAACACCATATTTTATTTTTAATAAAGTAATAAATTTATGGGATAATTACAAATAACCCCAGAGGGTCAGGCTAATTACAAGAAAAATCCACAAGTTTTTGAAAATTACAAAAAAAAAAAAAAAAAACCTTGAGGTATGATTTCGTATTACATTTTTTCTCTTAAGAATCAAAAAACATTTCAAAAATCCCCTGATATTTATAAAACTATTATAGTTATCCCCTTTTTTTAAGACATAATCAAACATGATAGCATTTTTTTGTAATTTTAAAAACATCTTTTTAGGGCTTTTTGTTGTTAGCCCAAACCTTAGGTTTTTTTTCTTTTTTAGTAATTATCCTTAAATTTATTGATACTTAAAACGATCGATAAAACAAATATACATGATAATCCTTGCACGAATAAAGGTACACGAGAAGAAAGCAGTATGTAATATCTAGGGGTGAAAATGGGCCAAACCATGCTTTGATTTGGAAGGCCTGGGCCTGTTTTGTTAAGTTTAGTCCCAAGTCTGACCTATTATCTGTAACTAGTGTTACACCCATGCAACGCACAGTGAGTATTATATTAGAGCTTTGCAATTGGATTATGTTGAATAATATAGAGTTTGTTGTATCGAACCATTGAATGGATGTTAAAATATTAACATTAATCAAATATAAACATGTAAAATAGAATTCAAAACAAATTATTGAAATTAAAGCACTATATCAAAAAACTACAAATTTTGAAAGATTTCTCGGTACACTACATTCATTGTTTGCTTGTTGTTTGATTTATCGTCACCACAGACTAATATTTTTAAACTCTTGCAATTGGTGACTCGGGAAATAGCAACGTATAATTGTCCATGACTGAATACTGAATTCTGCAAAAATAGTCCGACATTGGAGAGAGATTCGCCTTGACTCTTATTTATAGTCATTGCATACGATACAATAAGAGGGAACTGTCTTTGTTGAAACTTGAATGGAATTCTAAGATCCGATGGGGTCAATGTCATTCGCGGAATCAACACCTTATGACCTGCATTCGTTCCGGTGAGAATTTTAGCTTCAAGTACATGTTTGGCGAGCCTCGTAATAACCAATCTAGTGTCGTTGCATAGTCCAATCGAATGGTCCATGTTCCTAAAGAGCATATCCGGAGTACCAACCTTCAAATGCAATTCATGGTTAGGAACATCAGAACATCTTATCCCATTCAAAAATTCTGTCGGAGCTCAAATAAGTCTAGTCCTCAGATGAATTTAAAGATGTCATATATTGATTTATGGACTCAACAACATCAAGGGTCTGTGCCAATATATCCCTCTCATTCAAATAAATCGGATCACCAACAGCGTCTCTAAACATCGGATAAGTAATTTCAACAATATTGCAATCGGATTACCAGAAGATTCTAGCAAGATATCATTAGGTATATCAATAGTTGCACAACCATCATTCGATCCTCCAATTGTACCGTCTCCGATGCTTGCAATCTATTCAGAAAATTGCACCAAATCTGCATAATTATCGGTTCCACCTAAGCTTTGAAGACGCATGTTCTTAGTCAGTTTTAAAACATAGGGAATATATTTTACAGATTTCATCTCTTTAAACATTTTTCGATTTTTGACATTTTCAGATCTCCTCGCCATTTTATGGCGATAGAGAAGAAAAGCTTGTCAAATATTATCTTCAAAACAGAAAAATTTTGAACCGATTAATGGTTGTGGTAGTTCGAAATTTAAATTTTTATAACTATTTAAGATTTTGTGTTGAAAAATACCCAGATCTACTCTGTTCATTTTTTTTGATATGTTTAAAATATTGAAAAATACTTATAACTTCTAACACCAAAAAAAATGTGTCGGTTCATAGACCTGTTTTTTTATTTATTTCGAGATTTATGAATATTGTGTATTTTACTATATTTTTTATATATTTTAGATTATCATTTGGAAATTTGTTTTAAGAGTATTTTTTTTTTTTTTTTTGCCTACTGATTATAAAACCTAATTTTTGGCCATCAGTTTTTGGTTCGGGTATATGGACAATTTTATCTTACTCCCTAATCATTTTCATATCTTCTGTTTAGACGATAAAAATATGCTCGGTTTTTTATAAGTTCAAAATTTAACGATTTATTTCGAGTTTTTGGTTCTTTATTTCAGATCTGAACACTCAAGGTGCAGATCTGAAAAATTCCAAAATAAAGATAAGTGCCTTTTTTTGGATCTGCTAATTTATTAACTATCTTTTTTTTAAATATTTTGTATGTTAATGTTTTTTTTTATGTTGCAGATTAGTTCATGTGGGTGATCAAAATAAACCCGAAAAATCCAGATCGAGAAGGATATACACCAAAAAATAAGATAAGTTTTTTTTGTTAGCCTTCTCTATGTATCTTTTATCTGATTTCATATTTTTTTTTGCAATTTTTTTTGTTAAAATATGAATAATATTTTGATAGTTGTTTATCTATTCTTATTGTAAAATGGGGTAAGTAGATGCTACCCAAGTGGGTAGTGCCCAACACCCGTAGGATTGTGACATGTGTCTCATTTTAATTTTCTTTTTTTAAAATAAAATACATGCACATGTCATAGTGGGACACTTGGCAAAATCACAAGGGACATGTGCACAACTCACTTGGGTAGCATCAAACCTCCCTGTAAAATGTTCTGGAAAACTTGTAAGTAAGGTGTTTATTAGGATAGTTAACTATTTTAGTGAAAAATTATCTTATTTTGATAAACTGTCGATTAGTTGCACGGTTTTAAAATGATGGAAATTTTATCTTATTGTAAAGGTAGATAAGTGCGACATATATTCTTTCCATTTTTTGCAATTTTCAAATATTATTTATTTCAGTTAATAGATCTACAAAATAAATGTTATTATTCAAATTTCTTATGATTTGTATGTTTATTTTTTGATTCTGATATTTTATTTTCTGTTGCAGGATAGATCCGTCCTTTTTGAAACACAGAAATGGAGAACTCAACACATTAACAGATCAAAAAATATTTAAGGGCGAAAAAAAGATAAGTCCTACAAACAAACGTCATATTCCTTTTTTTCGAGTTCTCGAATTTGTTGTTGTTCAACATTATATTATGTTTTGAACTATTAGTTTTTTTTATAAAAAATGATTTGACAATGAATAAATTCATAACTACTTACTGTTTTGCTGGAAAATTTGAATATTTTTATTAATTATATGACCAGATATTACGCTTTTCAACGTGCTAAAATGATTGAGCCTATAATGTGTTTGATGTGGAAGGATGAATGGAAATGTTTGATGAACAATCTATATATATATATATATATATAATAACAAACATTTTCCTAAATTTGTTTTCCCGCCCATAATGTTGCTTCCAAATTTGTTAAACACGTTTTATGTTGTATTTAATAAAAATGTTGTTTAACTTAATAAAAAGGTTTGAGATTTTAAAAAATGGAAAGCCAATTATTTGGTTGCTGGCAATATTTAATATGTTACTAAATTATTTAATCCGATATTGTAAATATAAGGAAAGATTATCTACAAAATTCTGTATCCAAATTGAATATGGTCAGTATCAAATTGTCAACATTCCCTATTTTCATTTTTTTCAGAAAATTAACAAGATACAATAAAGTTTCCATTTATAAAATTATTAACTTTCCTTATATTTGTAAATTATAATTATATAATATTTTAATATTATACCAACCATATATACATTAAGACATATAATTATGAAATTAATATCGATAATAATTACGAAATTTGGTTAATTGTGGCGCAAGCAAAATGAATATGGCAACAAAATTAAATTGATAATCTAATTAACATTCCAAATTCACATTCATACAAAATTAACATTAGTAACTTAATTACAATAATACAATCTTTTGAATTATTGACCAAGAAAATAATAAATAACAGAAAAAAAAATGTACACATAATCATTGACTTTCCATTTACAATTTTATTGCGCTAATTTCAACTCATAATCTTACAAATCTATATAATCCAAAAACAATTTAAATGGTAATTTAATAATTCAATTATAAAAACTTGCTATAATAAAATCAAAAATAATATTTAATTTTTTTTGTTAAAATTCTAAATGTGTAAAACACGTTTATATTAAATTTCCAGATGAACAGAGTAACAAAAATAAAATCTTCTGAATTGTTGACCAAGAAAATAATTAAAATAATTAAAAAAGTGTACATATAATAATTGACTTTCCATATACAATTTCATTGCGCTTAATTCAACTCATAGTTTTACATAATCCATATAATCAAAAAACAATTATAATGGTTATTTAATTAATTCGATTATAAAAACTTGTTATAATAAAATCCAAAAATACAATTTATTTTTTTTTGGTTAAGATTCTATTTTTTCCATAATTATTCTCATTGCTCACTTATAAATATGTTGTGCAGTTTCATTATCAACCTTAAGCATTCAAAACTCACTCCCTGCAAAGCCGAGAACTAAAAACACCTCTGTGAGATATTATCAATAACCTATCAAGATTAATGGCACTCATGATTACAATAATTCATGATTTAAACATAACCAAAACTCAATGGGTGGTCAAACCTCGTTTGATTCGGCTGTACGAAAAGCCCGCATACAATGATAAGAACACAATACAAAGCTTTGAATGTGTCTTCCACGATATGGAGGTAATCTATACATGCAGTTAAATTTTGATTTTATATTTTAATTTTTATTGATCTTATTACTTTTGTAGGGAGATCGGATCCAAGGGACGACATTCAGATGTTTTTAGATTGATTAGTTCACAAAAATATTGAAAGAATGTTGATTTTACGCAATTCGTGAATTTATTGTCGCTCACCAGACGGACAAGTACAATGCTACCACAACAAAGCACAATTTTTTTCATGGTAGAAGTAATATTTTTGAAATGTTTGATAATTCATTCCCACGATTCATGTTTAATTTTAAGAATTTCTCAGAATTGTCAAATGCTGATACTGTTGATGAGACATTGCTATTTGGTATGAATTTTTTATATTTCTAATTTGACTACAAACATGCAATTATTATATATTTTTGTTTTTCATAAATTTATTTGTCAAAAAATTTCCAGATATTATTGGAAAGGTTATATCTATGCAGTCTGCACAGAACAAAGAATTTGGAGGAAAAATAACCAGATTCATCGAGCTCACACTAGAAGATTTGGAGTAATTTTAATTAAAAAAATTCAAGAAAACGTTTAACATCTAAAAATTCAAATAAATATTTTCAAATTTTTATTTTACAGGAATAATCGTATAAGCTGCACACTATGGGAGAATTATATTGATTTGATCCTAAAGCATCTAGAGACCCAAAGTTTAGAGCCCATAGTGATTATACTCCAAATGTGTGGGGCGACTCGGGCCAAGGTTTACAGAGGCAATATTGACAAAAGTATATTATTAAAAAATATAAAAAATAAATCTAATTTTTCTCTCCTTCGGTTGTTAATAAGTTGTTTCAATTTTCCAGATCAGATTAAGGTCACAAATTTCTTTCATGTCACAAAGATGATTGTTGATGCCAATTTTGAGGAAATAAATGAGTTAAAACAGAAGTAAAAATGTTTGGTTCAATTTTCTTTTTTAATATAGGTAATCTCTATATAATTATTTGTATTATTGTAGGATTCTAGAAACATGCACTCAAACAAGGTCTATAAGCTATGCTACAGTTTCGTCGGCTCGCACTATAGTTGAGGATTTAGAATCTAAAAATTCGTCATTCAGAACATTGGATCAATTGTACACAAGAAGAGAGGTTGCAAATTTGAAACTTATAATTTTTTCTTTTATTATTCTTATATTTATGTTTGATATATTAATTTTTTAATATATTTTTAAATTATAGGTGGGAAGTTTCTGGGTTTGTACAAAGATTGTATCTTTTATCAGAGAGTGGTGGTATCTTTCGTGCCATAAATGCCTAAAAAAACTCGAAGAAGCCGGAGAACAATTATATTGTGCCAAATGTGACAGTCAATATGAGACTGGAATTTTTAGGTATAAAATTCAGTTTCAAACGGTGGATAAGACCGCCTGTGCGTCTCTTCTTTGTTGGGACAGGGACTGTGAGACTCTAATAGGAAAACCGTGCACAGTCTTGAAGGAGGAGTGCATGGAGGTAACTTTTATTTGTTTAACGATTTGTTTGTACTTTAGTTGATATTTTATTTATTTTTAATCTATATTAATCAAATAAATTTTTATGATTTATTTTGTTTAGAAACCAAACACAAATGAAACTTCTTAAGAAATATGCTCCCTACTTGAGAAAATGATACTGCTTAATTTCTTGACACTTTGATTTGCACTTTAAACAGTATCTTTTTCTCAATTAGGGAGCATATATCTTCAGGAGTTTCATCTCTGTTTGGTTTCTAAACAATATAAATCATAAAAACATTTTGGTTAATATAGATTAAAAATAAAGAAAATATCAACTAAAGTACAAAAAAATCGTTAAACAAATAAAAGTTACCTCTATGCACTCCTCCCTCAATACTGTGCATGGTTTTTCTATTAGAGTCTCATAGTCCCTGTCCCAACGAAGAAGAGACGCACAGACGGTCTTATCCACCGTTTGAAACTGAATTTTATACCTAAACATTCCAGTCTCATGTTGATTGTCACATTTGGCACAATATAATTGTTCTCCGGCTTCTTCGAGTTTCTTTAAGCATTTATTGCATGAAGGATACCACCACTCTCCGATAAAAGATACAATCTTTGCACAAACCCAAAAACTTCCCACCTGAAATTTAAAAATATATTAAAAAAGTAATATATCAGACACAAATATAAAAATAATAAAAGAAAAAATTATAAGTTTCAAATTTGTAGCCTCTCCTCTTGTGTACAATTGATCCAATGTTCTGAATTACGAATTTTCAGATTCTAAATCCTCAACTATAATGCAAGCCGACGGAACTGTACAATAGCTTATAGACCTTATTTGAGTGCTTGTTTCAGGAATCCTACAATAATACAGATAATTATATATAGATTACCTATATTAAAAAAAGAAAATTGAACCAAAAATATTTACCTCTGTTTAAACTCATTTATTTCCTCAAAATTGGCATCAACAATCATCTTTGTGACATGAAAGGAATTTGTGACCTTAACCTGATCTGAAAAATCCAAACAAATTGTTAACAACCGAAGTAGAAAAATATTTTATTTATTTTTTATATTTTTTAATAATATACATATTTTGAATATTACCTCTGTAAAGTTTGGCCAGGCACATTTGGAGTATAATTACCATGGGCTCTAAACTTTGGGTCTCTAGATGTTTTAGGATCAAATCAATATAATTCTCCCATAGTGTGCAGCTTATACGATTATTCTTGTAAAATAAAATTTTGAAAATATTTATTTTAATTTTTGATGTTAAACGTTTTTTTTTGAATTTTTTTAATTGAATTTACTTCAAATCTTCTAGTGTGAGCTCGATGAATCTAGTTATTATTCATCCAAATTCTTTGTTCTGTGCAGACTGCATAGATACAACCCTTCCAATGACATCTGGAAATTTTTTGACAAATAAGTTTATGAAAACAAAATTATATAATAATTGCATGTCTATAGTCACATTAGAAATATAAAAAATTCATATCAAATAGCACTGTCTCATCAACAGTGTCAGCATTTGACAATTCCGAGAAATTCTTAAAATTAAACATGAAACGTGGGAAAGAAATATCAAACATTTCAAAAATATTATTCCTGGCATATATGAAAATTGTGCTTTGTTGTGGTAGCTTTGTAGCAACAATAAATTCACGAATTGCGTAAACACGACCTTCTTTCAATTTTTTTTGAACTGATCAATCTGAAAACGTCTGATTGTCCCTTGGATCCGATCTCTCTACAAAAGTAATAAGATCAATAAAAATTGAAATATAAAATCAAAATTTAATTACATGTATAGATTACCTCGATATCGTGGAAGACACATTCGAGACTTGGTATAGTGTTCTTATCATTGTATGCGGTATTTTCGTACAGCATAATCAAATGAAGCTTGACCACCCATTGAGTTTTGCAATGTTTAAATCACGAATTAGAGTAATCATGGGTGCCATTAATCTTGATAGGTTATTGGTAATATCTCACAGAGGTTTTTTTAGTTCTCGGCTTTGCAGGAGTGAGTTTTGAATGCGTAAGGTTGATAATGAAATTGCACAACACATTATTTATAGGTGAGCAATGAGAATAATTATGGAAAAATAGAATTTTAACAAAAAAAATTAAATCGTATTTATGGATTTTATTATAGCAAGTTTTTATAATTGAATTATTAAATAACCATTATAATCGTTTTTTGATTATATAGATTACGTAAAATTATGAGTTGAATTAAGCGCAATGAAATTGTATATGAAAAGTCAATTATTATGTGTACACTTTTGTTTTACTTATTTTAATTATTTTCTTGGTTAACAATCCAGAATATTTTAGTTTTGTTACTCTGTTCATTGGAAAGTTAATATAAACGTGTTTTACAAATTTAGAATTTTAACAAAAAAATTAAATATTATTTTTTGATTTTATTATAGCAAGTTTTTATAATCGAATTAATTAAATTACTATTTAAATCGTTTTTGGATAATATAGATTCTGTAAGATTATGAGTTGAAATTAACGCAATAAAATTGTAAATGAAAAGTCAATGATTATGTGTACACTTTTTTTATGTTGTTAATTATTTTCTTGGTCAACAATTCAGAAGATTGTATTATTGTAATTAAGTTAGTATTGTTAATTGTATGAATGTAAATTTGGAATGGTAATTAGATTATCAATTTAATTTTGTTGTCATATTCATTTTGCTTGTGCCACAATTAACCAAATTTCGTAATTATTATCGATATTAATTTCATAATTATCTGTCTTAATGTATTTATGGTTGGTAATAATATTAAAATATTATATAATTATAATTTACAAATATAAGGAAAGTTAATAAATTTATAAATGGAAAATTTACTGTATCTCGTTAATTTGCTGAAAAAACTGAAAATAAGGAAAGTTGACAATTTGATAATGACCATATTCAATTTGGATACAGAATTTTGTAGATAATCTTTCCTTAAATTTACAATATCGGATTAACTAATTTAGTAACATATTAAATATTGCCAGCAACGAAATAATTGGTTTTCCATTTTTTAAAATTTCAAACCTTTTTATTAAATTAAACAACACGTTTTTATTAAATACATCATAAAATATGTTTAACAACTTTGGAAACAACATTATGGGCGAGAAAACAAATTTAGCAAAAGGTTTGTTATTATATATATAGATATAGATAGGGTTTTTTTATAGGCTCGGCTTGGTCTTTTTAAGTAAAAAGGTCAAGTCTAAACCTATTTAAAACATGTTTAAACCTATCAAAGTCAATTTAAAAAAAAATATTAATTTTAAACTACAAAAAAACACACGATAATTTCACGATAGTCAATACAAGATACATAATAAAAACATCAAAATGCACGTGACAGTAAAATTCATTACGCTAAATTTCCAAAGAATATAAATATGATGATACAATATCCAATGAATCCATAACAATAACAAATTCAAGTACACAATAAGTAACTGATTAGTGTTCTAATTTTATATTATATATAAGATATATATAATATTTTTTATACAATTTATATCTTCAAAATATATTTTATAATATAATACATACATGTATTATATATAATATTATATATGTACTATATATAATATTATATGTAAGTCTTAATCAATTATTAAATAAGTCAAGCCAAGCCAAGCCAAATTAGTAGTAGGCTGGGCCATAGGTCTTGTTAGACAGCATGACCTATTTTCACCCTATTTATATTCCCTTCGCCACTGTACCTGAAAATATCATCTTCCACCACAAAACGACGTAAAAATGGAGGTGGCCTCACTGCAAACCATCCTCCTCTTCATCTCCTTCATTTCTTTCTACGTTTACATCTTCTTGCTGCGCCGTAAAGCCAACAAAACCGCCACTCACGGCTTCAAAAGCTACCCACTCGTCGGTACTCTCCCCGATTTCCTTCTCAACCGCCACCGCTTCCTCGACTGGACCACCGCAATCCTCTCCCGGTGCCCCACCAACACCGCCGTCTTCCGCCGCCCCGGTAAAATCCACGGCGTCATCACCGCCAACCCCCAAATCGTCGAACACATGCTGAAATCCAACTTCGACAACTTTCCCAAAGGCGTCCGTTTCAGAACCCTACTAGAGGATTTTCTCGGAGAGGGCATTTTCAACTCCGACGGCGACCTCTGGAAAATCCAGCGCAAAACGGCGAGCTACGAGTTCAACACGAAATCCCTTCGTAATTTCGTCATGGAAAACGTCGCGTTCGAGCTGAAAACGCGATTAATCCCAATCCTCGAGAACTCGGCGCGAAACGACACTGTTTTGGACTTCCAGGACATTCTCGAAAGGTTTGCTTTCGATAACATCTGTAAAGTCGCGTTTAATGTCGATCCAGGTTGTCTCGGCGGAGATGGAACTGTAGGTGGCGAATTCATGCGAGCTTTTGAGGACGCTGCAAATCTCAGTTCAGGTAGATTCATGTATGCTCTTCCAAGTTCATTTATAATCAAAAAGTTTCTCAATCTGGGCTCGGAGAAAAAACTGCGAAAATCTATTGCTAAAGTGCATGAATTTGCTGATAAGATAATAAGAACAAGAATGGAAGAGAGAAGTGAGAAAAAAGATGAAGATTTATTATCAAGATTCATAGCAAACACTGAAAATTCAGCTGAATTTCTCAGAGACATTGTAATTAGTTTCATTTTAGCCGGGCGGGATACGACGTCGTCTGCCCTTTCTTGGTTCTTCTGGTTATTGTCTTCAAAACCAGAAGTGGAGCTAAAAATCCTCCAAGAATTGGAAAACATTCGACTTCAAAACGGGAAAACAATAGGCGATACGTATAGTTTCGACGAACTACGCGAAATGCATTATCTTCAGGCATCAATTACAGAGGCCATGAGGCTTTATCCACCAGTTCCAATTGACACAAAAGCTTGTAATAAAGATGACATATTGCCTGATGGAACTTTTATTGGGAAAAACTGGTTTATTTCATATCTAACATTTGCTATGGGGAGAATGGAGAGTGTTTGGGGGAAAGATTGTTGTGAGTATAAGCCTGAGAGGTGGATTGAAAATGGGATTTGGAAACAAGAAAGCCCGTTTAAGTATCCGGTTTTTCATGCCGGGCCGAGGATGTGTCTTGGTAAAGATATGGCCTTTATTCAAATGAAATCCATAGCTGCCTCTGTTTTGGAAAGGTTTGGAATGGATGTGGTGATGGAGAAGGGTAAGTCTCCTGAGTATTTGTTGTCTTTGACATTGAGGATGAAGGGTGGTTTACCAGTGAAAGTGAAGGAGAGGATTGTGTGAATGTTATTAGTTTAAGTTATTTAATCTTGTGTGGTATTATAGGTTGTAATGATATGATAAGGGTTCATGTTGAGTCCTTGTTTTATAGAGGTTTATTTTCTATTGTTTTGTATGTTTATTGTTTGGTATTTTCTCCTTGTACAAATATGGTTTTTATGGATTATTAATAATACCTTGTGGACTTAAATGAGGTGGGTGTTTTCTCAACTTTTTAAACTAAATGTGCTATTAGGTGCTGGTATGGTTATGCCTTCATTGAGATTTTATTATTTTCACTATTTCCATTGCGGTGTTTATGTGAATGTGAGAATATGTTTAATTGAAATGCATATATTGAGAATATTATTAGGTTTAAAAATGAGATGATGTATGGTAGTGTATTTTTAATAGGGATAATTACAAAAACCTCTGGCTAATTACAAAAAAATCTGGAGATTTTTGAAAATTGCAAAACACCCTTAAGGTTTGATTTCGTCTTACATTTTTCCATTCATGGATAAAATATATTTCAAACCCCCCTGATATTTATAAAATATTACAAATTACTCCCATAAATTTAAGGTAGAATTAACCTTGAGGGGTTTTTTGTAATTTTGAAACATCTCTGGGTTTTTCTGTAATTAGCCCAAACCTCAGGAGTGTTTTTGTAATTATCCCTTTTTAATATGATCTTTTTGCACGAAAGTAAGAGATAGAAATAAAAATATGTTTGGAGGTGTTTCGAAAATATAAATTGCAAATAACTCCTTAAAGTGTTACAAACACCCCTTTGAAGTTTGTATTTACATAACAAATACCTCAGGGTACAATTTGTAAAAGCAAACAAATATCAATGAGTATTTGTAATTTTTTGGAAAATATATATATATACTTTTTTGTATGCTAAACCTTTCTTGTAATTAACCCATATATAACCAGGATGCGCTCCATATTCTATTCCAAGCATTATAAATGCATGTCAAGTGTAAACTAATGACATCATCAGTACACTTGGCGTGTATAAATCATATTTGGAACACGAGATAATATACAGTTTGGAATAGAAAATTATTTGTCAGTAAATATAAATCATCAGCATTTGCAAAATGCTTGGTGCAACTTGCTCATATATTCCATTCCCCTAATGGAGACAACTTACAGTTTCTCAAGACAAAAAAAAAAAAAAAAAAAAGGAAAAATAAGTTCTCTATTCACACTTAAAAGATAATGACATCTTGACCACTATTGTGGACTTCCCACAACCCAATTTACACAAAACTACTCTTATCTTGAATCCAAACATGTCTAATTTTACCATCACTTTGACAACGGTTTTGTATTATTGTCAGACTCAACATCCTCATCACCACTTTCAATCTCAGTAACCTCATCCACCGGCACCGGCTTGTAAGTATAAAACCATGCACATATCACATAATACACCAAATTTACAACTTGTATACCTGTCACAAGCCAATAATAATTCTCCAATCTCCCCTTATTTAAATTCCTATCCGGTAGCCAGTTACTCTTCTTACCACTGTACTTATGAACCAAACTCACCATTAATGTACTCACATAATTCCCCATCGCTATAGCTATCCAATAAAGCGCGCCGCCCGTACTCCTCATACTCATCTCCGCGATTGGTCGTAAAGACACTCCAAATGACCAACGGACATAAAAACCTCCGCCAATCCATGTAGACAAATGAGGAACCAACCGAGAACACAATTATAGGTATAACATCGGTCGGTCTATCAAGAAGGTTGTGTTGTCTAGCCACGTTTTCCGTTTAATTTTGGCAAACGCGAAACGATGCTTGCGAGAATGTTGATTGAATATCCGATCCCCATTCTCTGCAGGCACGTGATCCCCACGGGATTCTTGGTGAAACGTCGGGCGAATGGGACGAAGAGACGTTCGTATAGGGGAAGGGCGGTTAGGACGGTTAAGGTGGAGAATATGGACATGGTGGCGGGTGGGATTTGGAAGGAGGGAGATAAGTGTCAGTCCATGGTTCGGGCTTGTTGGATGGTGAAACGGTGGAGATGGGAGTGTGAAGCGACGAGTAATATGGTTGCGGCCCAGATTGGGAGTAGTCGGACGACGGTTTTTAGTTCTTCGACTCTGTGGACTGTTGCTAGTCGCCATAGGTTTGGTTTGTTTGGTTCTTTCATGTCGGAGTCGGATAAAACGGCGGAACGATCGAACCACCTTCATGTTCCAAGAAATGTAAGTATGAGTTTACTCGTGTGGAAGAGGACATTTTAGGGCAAATGTATAAAGCAATAATAATTGGTCTTGCTAAGGGAGTGTCTGCAAAAACTTATGTTGTTAGAAAAAGTGATTTACTATAGTAAAAGTTAAAATATCTAGGGATGGTAACGGGGAGGGTTTGGCAAACCAGAGATCCGCCCCGTCAAGAAAAATCAAGACCCAGGACCCGCGCCGCACTGCCCCAAACCCGCCATTTTTTTCCTAATCGCAATAATTTATTTTTTTTGTATTTGTTGCCAAATTTTTAAAAGCAATCCAATGCCAATAGGTCAAAAAGTATAAATGTAATTACGAAACTTATTATAACACATTTTACAACTATTTAGCTACTATAAGATTTTTTTTTTTTTAAACATTCCCTAAGTCTCCTTAGAGATGGCAATCATGCCAGGTCGGGCCAGCCTGGTATCGGCCCATCGGGCCAGAGGGCAAAATTATGTCGGGTCAGGCATGTCCGAAATTCCATCGGGCCGATTTATTCACTGTCCAGTTTGGCTCATGCATGTAGTTCATTTTACCCTGAGCCAGCCGAGCCAAAAGAGGCTCATTCCTTTTGGGGCCTAAAAATCCTTGGCCCACAGCCTGGCCTAAGATTCGGGCTGAGCCAGGATTGTCACCTCTAAGTTTCTTATATTGCTTTAGTTTCAGGTAAATTGTAATTTTAATCATGTAATTGTAGAGGTGAGGCAAAGTTGTCCTCTTTAGATGATTGACAAAATCACCTTGTATCTTTAAAAACTCTCGGATTTAGTCCTTAATTTGCCAAAAAATTCATTTTATACAAAAAATCTCTAGTGAGTTGCACCCCACCCTCACTCCCCCCCTAAAAAAGAAAAAGGATTTTTGAATCTCCATGTGACACCCTACACTTGATTGATTCAGAATTTAATTTGGTGTAATTTTAATTATGTTTTAGTATTTTATTTCTTGTAATTTAGTAATATCTATTTAGTTAACATATATTTTATTATTTATGTGACTTTATGAATATATATGTAAGAGTAGATTTTTTTATTTGATTGTGTATAATATAATATATAATTATTTGGATTAACAATATTAAATTTAATATTATTGTAAATTTTATATTTCCTCCATATCTAAATATTCTAGCCCAAAAATAGATATGGAGGAAATATAAAATTTACAATAATACTAAATTTAATATTGTTAATCCAAATAATTATATATTATCTTATACACATAATCAAATAAAACAAAATCTACTCTTACATATATATTCATAAAGTCACATAAATAATAAAATATATGTTAACTAAATAGATATTACTAAATTTCAAGAAATAAAATACTAAAACATAAATTAAAATTACACAAAATTACATTCTGAATTAATCAAGTGTAGGGTGTCACATACTCCCCTCCTTCAAACTCCAAATAAAAATTAAAATTCGCTGATGTATTTGTTGAATAGCGTTGGGAAAACTCTCAATATTTGGCTGAAAGTAGGCTGGTAACACTAATATTTGACCGGAAATTCGAAAATGTATTAAAGTTCAATTTATGTGAGATTTTCCGAGCTACTTTGAAATTTCCGACAAAATGAGGACTAAACCTGATAAGTTTTTAAAGATACAAAGTAATTATTCAAATGTAATTTAAAAAGGACTAATTTTGCCGCACCTTATAGTTATGTGACCAAAATTGCAATGTACCCTCTAGTTTCATACTCCAAAACCAAGTTTGTAAGACAAGTAACTTACTTGAACTGATTTGAATGCATAAGCCTCCCATTGGTAGAGATCCCAAAGATCAAGTCGTTCTGTTTTCATATAAGGCACCAGAATCACTTGGGACATCCACTTTTCTTTTCTTAACAACTGCAACAATCACTTGTGCCACTCTAACATATGGGCTCCCACCAGGCTTAATCACCTGAATTGTAAGAAAATTTCTCAAGTTTTTGAAAACTTGAATAAAAGACAATATTTTCATAGTGTTGGGTATCAACCCTGCTGTCGAGCCCATACGCCATAGCCATTCTCCAATACTCTAACAGACTTAACTATTACAAGATGCAGCCTATGGGTTAGGGATTAGGGATTACATGCCTTTTTCTATAAAAGTAATAAACTAGAAAACAAAGCCGTGCGATGCACACGCACAAGGGAAGGCACTTTTCCATTCAAGTCAAAGCAAAGAAGCAAGAACAACAGGCAGAAGCTAAAGGCTACAAAAGCTTAAAAAACTAAAGAGAACTCTAAACCCTTTTTGTCACGGAGCGATCGAAAACGGGCTTGAAGAACGCGAATCACGCCACAAAAGCGGGGTAAAAATATCGTAAAAGCTATAGAATAAGACTAAAACTGAAAAGAAAATAAAGGAACGATATCACCGGTTCTTTGACAGAAGCGAATCGGACGGGGATCAAAGAAAAAGCTCAGATCGTGTGTAGAGGCCCCTTCACTGTCGTACGAAACCGGACGCGCCTAAGGTAGCCACAAAGATACCCGAAGCCCTATAGCCTTCCAACGCCCAAGTTTTTCCCGAATCGCCGGAGAACCCACAAAGAGAACGACCACCGGACGAGACCCACTGGAAAAACAGGACCACCCTCAAAGGACCAAGCCCCTCGAAACCCACAAACTCGAACACCCAAAACCGAATCCTCACCGGAGAAGATGATCGAAAAAACCCACAGAAAAACCTCACCACAACTCACACTGATTCACAAAGAATAGAAGAGCAGTAGAGATTTTTCAAAGAAGGAGAGATGGGAGCAGTCTGTCGAGAGAAAAGAGAGAGAGCCGTAAAATAAGAGGGTTAAGTGATTAGGGTTTGAGGGGGCTTGGTTTATTGGGCAAATGTAGGGCCAAGATCAAATACCTAAATCCAAGGGTCAAATTTAAAGTAAAGGATCCGTGTGTCTCAGTCGGGTCAAAAAACTGACCCGGGGAAACAAGGGCTGGTTGCTTTGGGCTTCTTCATCAATGGGCTTGGACAAATGAGGTATGGGCTCCCAAACAAATTGGGCCACATTCCAACATTCTCCACCTTGGCATAATTTCGGTTCCTACGACTCGGGACATACACACATAATCATCATCGCTTTTATTGTTTTTTTCATTTTTCATTTTATTGCACATTCTTTAAAAACTTGATTTATAACAAGCACATAGCAAGTTATAAAAGAAAAAACCAACAAATCATTTCGCTTAATCACTCAGTATCAAAATTCAAAATTTTTAGACATGTCAAAAATTTACTCACAGGCAAGCATTTAGTTCCCATATCATTAGGATTAAATTCAGACAGTATTTTTTCAAGACAGACTATGCCCTTCGCAATAATATCACGAATATAATGGAACCTCACATCGATATGCTTAGTTTTATCATGAAAAACAGGATTCTTACACAATTGAATACCAGATTCACTGTCAGAAAACACAACAACATTACCATCAAGAAAACCAATTTCGGAAATCAAGCCTTTAAGCCAAATGGCTTCTTTAAACGCTTTAGTTACAGCAATATACTCAGATTCAGACGTAGACAATGCAACAACATGCTGTAATTGTGATTTCCAACTAACACATGAACCACACAAAGTGAACACATAAGATGTTGTTGATTTTCTGTTATCCCTATCATTTGCATAATTAGAATCCACATAACCTTTCAATTTAACCGCATTTTTGCACTTAGCAAATTTAAGACTATAATTCAAAGAATGTTTCAAATATCGCAAAAGCCATTTAACAACATTCCAATGTATAATTCTAGGATTAGACATGTATCTATTCATGCAATTCACAAAATAAGCGATATCGGGTCTAGTGCTAACCATAAGATACATCACAAAACCTATAACATTGGAATATGGCACATTCTTCATAGAATTAACATCATGATCAGTTTTAGGACATTGTTCTTTACTCAACAGAAAATGACCAGCCAAAGGAACATTCACAGGTTTAGAATCAACCATAGAAAATTTACTCAGAATCTTTTCAACATAAGAAATCTGATTTAGAAAAATCACAGAGTTTTTTCTATCGCTAAAAATGTTCATTCCTAAAATCCTTTTAGCATCTCCCAAGTATTTTATGTCAAACTTAGCACTTAGACAGTTTTTAACATGCTCAACAGTTTTAACACAGGGGCTAATTAACAACATGTCATCAACATAAATCAACAAGAAAACAGGCACTTTAGCATCTTCTTTAAAATACAAACAATGATCATAAGAACTTCGTTTAAATTTCAAAGACAACATGCAATCATCAAATTTCTTGTTCCAACATCTAGGAGACTGTTTCAAGCCATACAAGGATTTTTTAAGTAAACAAACAAAATCAGGATTCTTTTTATCAACAAAACCAATAGGCTGACGCATATAGATTTTTTCATTCAAATCACCATGCAAAAACGCAGTTTTGACATCCATTTGTTTTAGTTCCCAATTAAACTGAGCACACAAGGCAAGCATAATTGGACAAAGAGTAAACTTCACAACAGAGCAAAGATTTATGTATAATCTATCCCCTCTTTTTGAGTAAATCCCTTAGCCACTAACCTAGCTTTAAATCTAATGATTCACATTCATTCTTCACCTTAAACAGCCATTTATAGTCCACAACAGAACAATTTGCAGGTTTGGGCACAAGAATCCAAGTATTGTTAACATGCGAAGAATTCATTTTCTCATTCATAGCATTTAACCACTCAACAGAATTTTTAGATTTTAAAGCTTCATAAGATTTAGGCTCAGAATTATCAAAGAGTCAAACACACTAAAAACAAATGAAGTCATCTGAAAATCATCAAACCTAGCAGGTTGCCTAATGTTTCGTCTTGCCCTATCTCTAACAAGTTGATAATCATGCATATTTTCATTTTTTGGTTCATTTTCTTCAATGATTTCATCATGCACAACAGCATCATCATGATTTTCAGGCAAAACAGGTTCAAAATCATACGAATCAGGTTCAGTTTCAGGCGTAACAGGTTTCGTTTCAAGCATATTTTCAGGATTTTCATGCACAACAGCATCAGGAAAAATATCCACACTAGGAACATGCTCCACCTTATTAGGTGTACCATTTTTAGAATCAGTCATAGGCATAGATAAGCACGGCATTTCAGATTCATTAAATGTCACGTCCCTACTAATTAAAACTTTAAAAACCAGGTTGAGATTTTAACCACAACCTATAACCTTTAATACCTTCAGGGTAACCAAGAAAAACACATTTCACAGCCCTAGGTTCAAGTTTATCAAGTTTTTGATGTGCAAACGCATAACATCCAAACACTTTCAAGTTAGAAACATCAAATTAAATATTATTTTTTGATTTTATTATAGCAATTTTTTATAATCGAATTAATTAAATTACCATTAAAATCGTTTTTGGATTATATAGATTCTGTAAGATTATGAGTTGAAATTAGCGCAATAAAATTGTAAATGAAAAGTCAATGATTATGTGTACACTTTTTTTTTGTTATTAATTATTTTCTTGGTCAACAATTCAGAAGATTGTATTATTGTTATTAAGTTAGTATTGTTAATTTTGTATGAATGTAAATTTAGAATGGTAATTAGATTATCAATTTAATTCTGTTGCCATATTTATTTTGCTAGCGCCACAATTAAGCAAATTTCATAATTATTATCGATATTAATTTCATAATTATCTGTCTTAATGTATTTATGGTTGGTAATAATATTAAAATATTATATAATTATAATTTACAAATATAAGGAAAGTTAATAATTTATAAATGGAAAATTTACTGTATCTCGTTAATTTGCTGAAAAATTGAAAATAAGGAAAGTTGACAATTTGATACTGATCATATTCAATTTGGATACAGAATTTTGTAGATAATCTTTCCTTATATTTACAATATCGGATTTACTAATTTAGTAACATATTAAATATTGCCAGCAACGAAATAATTAGCTTTCCATTTTTTAAAATTTCAAATCTTTTTATTAAGTTAAACAACACGTTTTTATTAAATACATCATAAATATGTTTAACAAATTTGGAAACAGCATAATGGGCGGGAAAACAAATTTAGCAAAAGGTTTGTTATTATATATATAGATATAGATAGGGTTTTTTTTACAGGCTCGACTTGGCCTTTTTGAGTAAAAAGGTCAAGTCTAAGCCTATTTAAAGCATATTTTAGCCTATCAAAGTCAATTTAAAAAAAATATTAATTTTAAACTACAAAAAATGCACGATAATTTCACGATAGTCAATACAAGATACATAATAAAAACATCAAAATGCATGACAGTAAAATCCATTACGCTACATCTCCAAAGAATATAAATATGATGATAGAATATAAATATGATGATACAATACAATGAGTCCATAACAATAACAAATCCAAGTACACAATAAGTGACTGATTAGTGTTCTAATTTTATATTATATATAAGATATATGTAATATTTTTTATACAATTTATATCTTCAAAATATATTTATAATATAATACATACATGTATTATATATTATATTATTCATTTCTATATATTATATATGTACTATATATAATATTATATGTAAGCCTTATCCAATTATTAAATAGGTTAAGCCAAGTCAGACCTTTAGTAGGTCGGGCCATATGCCCTTGTTGGATAGCCTGACCTATTTCCACCCTATTTATATCCCCTTGGTTCGTTCGACCAACAAAAAAAAAGAGCTAGTCGCCTGTCAGACCGTCTAAAGGATCTAGATCTGTTAGACGGGTCAAACTATCCTATCCATTTCGGTGACCCGGTTCCGCCAGTGAAAAAAAACAAACAAAAACAAGCCCCGTTCAGACATTCTCGCGATTTGGAGCCCTAATCCCAGCTTCTTCCTCCTTCAACACAACCACCGCACCGCGAGCCACATCCCCCGTGAAAACAACCACAACGGCGGCGAAAAACAACATGAAGGGGGCGTAAAAAACACCACATCATGGCGCACCAACCGGTACGCACCTACAATATGTGATATTTCCCTTTTCCGCCATCTCTGCAAATTGACACCACCACCTCCGTCGACCATCACCTCCGTTGCACAACCATCAATATATGTGTTCGCGTCGAGCCTAACACGTATTAGTTTGTGTCTATATTCCAACTACTTAGTAGTTAAAACTACATTGGGCAAAAAGCTTAAGAAGGTGAGACAATGGAGGCTGGAGGCAACTTGAAGAATGACAGAGGTGAATGTCGTGTATTTTTAATTTGATAATATTAAAAAGTATTACACGTCGCATTCGAATGTATTAGTTGTATTAAAAAAATGTATTAGACGTATTAGACTTTACAGCTTGGTTGAAAAGTCTCCTGTTTTATAATTAAAAAGCTTAAATTTGTGTATTAGTATTAGACATTGCATTTCAATGTATTAAATGTATTAGAAAAATGTATCAGACTTTACACCTTCGTGTAAGTCTCCTATTTTATGATTAAAAATCTTAAATTTGTGTATTAGTACTAGACATTGCATTTCAATGTATTAAATGTATTAGAAAAATGTATCAGACTTTACACCTTCGTGTAAGTCTCTGTTTTATTCTTAAATGGCTTAAATTTGTGCATAAGTATTACACATTGCATTCTAATGTATTACATGTATCAAATAAATGTATCAGACTTTACAGGTTCGTGTAAAGTCTCCATTTTATTATTAAATGGCTTAAATTTGTGGATAAGAAATAAATCTGTCTTATTTCTTAATTGTTCCTAACTTATATTACTTTTAGGTGTAATAACACTAACAGATTCCAGTGATGATCATGAAGAAGGAAATAATGACACAGACCAGGGGGACAACATTATTCCAATAGAGGCTGCTGAAGGTAAAAGGTCTGATATAACAACTAATACATTGCAATGTAACAATTAATACATTTCAGTATAACAACTAATACATTGCAGTGTAACAACTAATACATTCCTTCCCTATTGATTATTTTCTTCTATTAATTATAACAAAAGACTTGACTGGTTGTCTTATTGGAATGAAGAGGAATAATGTTAAAGAAATATATACATTGTATCGCAATCATGCTCGACAGCTTGGATTTAGTATTCGTAAAACAACTACGAGATGCAATGATGTTGGTGTTGTGATGGAAAAATATTTTGTATGTTCATGCGAGGGATCTACAAGATCCAGAAACAACATTGAGAAAAAAAAAAGAAAAAATTTTATAATACACGAACAGTGTGTAGGGCATCATTGAGGATAAAATTGAACAGTGATGGTGTTTATGAAATTGTTGACCATAGTATGTTGCACAACCACAAACGCACTAGAAAAGAGTGGAGTCATTCGCATCGTTCGGAAAGGGTGATTACCACTGAAAAGGCTAATGCTATTGGGGAGATGATTTCTTCTGGAATGAGAGCCACTGAATCTTTCCGATACATGGCGCAAGATGTAGGGGTGAAGAATGCATTGGTCATACAATGAAGGACCACTTGAATTTTGTGAATCGTTTCAAAATGAATGCAATTGAGGCAGGCGATGCACAAACGCTGATTGAAGACCAAGACTTCTTTTTCAGAGTTGAATTAGATGATATGTGAAAATTGTGTAATATGTTTTGAAGGGACTTAATGATGAAGGAATATTACAAGATATACGGTGATGTTGTTGTATTTGATACAAGATATCGAACAAATCGGTATAATTTGATTTGTGCCCCTTTTATTGGGAATAATAATCATTGGAAAAACGTGATGTTTGGTTGTGCCTTCATAGCGGATGAAAAAACTGAATCATTCGATTGGCTTTTTGAAGTTTTTAAAAAATCAATGGAAGGTCAATGCCCTATATCAATCTTCACAGATCAAGATCTAGCAATTGCAAATTCAATGAAAAGGTAAAAAAATACAGTACAATTTGCACTTCAGTTAATGTGTAATACTTTTCTTTGTTAATGGTAATACATTATAATGTCGTGTGCAATACTTTTAAATGTCATGTGTAATACTGAACTGTGATCTGTCTTAAAAACTGCACTGGACTTTTTTATATTCAAAAAATACACTTTTCTGTTTATATATAATACTTTTCTTTCTTAATACTAATACATTCAGTTGTTATATATAATACTTTTAATCTTTTTGTTTTTTTTTTGTGTAGGTTTTCCCAGGAACGCGGCATAGGTTATTCTTATGGCACCTCTACCAAAATGTTGTAAGCCGGTTCGGGAGGTTGAAAGGCGACAAATGCTTCAATGACGCATTTACCAAGTGTTTATCGGGGTGCACAACTGAAGCAGAATTCCAGGACTGTTTGGATAAAATGATTACAAGAAATGGGTTAGAAAGCCATTCATGGTTTAAGAGGTTATTCGATTTAAGAGATAAGTGGTGTACAACATTTAACAAAGACTTTTTTTCGGCTGGAATATTGTCGTCACAGCGAAGTGAAAGTACAAACTATGCCATTGGATTTAATGCGAAGTAAACAACCAGTTTGACTGACTTTTATGGGATTTTCAAGGAAATAATTAAACGTTGGAAGAGCAATGAAGCAAAGGATGAATTTCAGTGTTCAAGAGCGGCTTCTACATCTGTATTGCCATTGACTGGACTATTGAAGCATGCTTCTGAGGTATACACATTGAGACTTTTTAAAGATTTTGAAGATGAATTTTTAAAGTCAATTTCCACTTCTTGTACAATGTTACATTTTGAGAGCGACATTATGTTTTATACTGTATCGAATGATGATGGAGTTGGTTCACATACAGCAACATTTTGTAGTGCAACTAAATTGATAAGTTGCTCTTGCAAGAGATTTCAGGAATGTGGTTTACTGTGTTATCATTCGTTACGGGTCCTTCATGTGAATTCGGTGACTGAAATACAAAATTGTTATATCAAAAGAAGGTGGACAAAGTTTGCAAAAAAGGACTTATGGGATAGATTAGATAGAGGAATTGGACTGAGTACCAGGCCTAAGGATTGCATCCATTGGCGTCATGAAATGGCACGCTAATATTATAATCTGGTATTGAAATGCCAAGAAAATGAGGATGCAAGAAGAATCCTTGAAGATGGTTATAACCGGGATTCTATGGCAATTGATGAATTGATGGCTGCTACAATGAATTCTACAGCTGAAACTGAGATTTCTAGTTCTTCTACTAGTATCCTAGATCATACTCGTTTAGTTACAAAGGGCAAAAAACAAAGAGCGAAAGGGCATTTTGAAAAAAACAAGAAAAAGAAGAGTGCTGACACATCAAACACAAACACATCAAGGGAGTTCGGGTCCAAAACTCCTAATCTTAGACTGTTTTAGAATATATCAGTAGAGAGTGTTTTAGAATGTTTGATTATTTATACTCAAATCTCTGGTAATACATTGTAACTTATCTGCTGATACTTTTGTTATTTGTGTGTGATACTTTTTAACATATCTCAGTTTTATTGTTCAGGGATTATTTGTTATTGAACACTGTAATACTTGATCACGGGACTAATACTTTTCAATGTATCTGCTGATACATTTGTTATTTGTGTGTGATACTTTTTAACATATCTCAGTTTTATTGTTCAGGGATTATTTGTTATTGAACACAGTAATACTTGATCAGGGGACTAATACTTTACAATGTATATGCTGATACATTTGTTATTTGTGTGTGATACTTTTTAACATTTCATTTTTATTGTTTAGGGATTATTTGTTAAACACTGTAATACTTGATCAGGGGACTAATACATTGTAACGTATCTGCTGATACATTTCTTATTTGTGTGTGATACTTTTTAACATATTTCATGTTTTATTATTTATTATTGAACACTATAATACTTGATCAGGGGACTAATTCATTGTAACGTATCTGCTGATACATTTGTTTTCTGTGTGTGATACTTTTTAACTTATCTCTTGTTTATTGTTCAGGAATTATTTGTTATTGAACACTGTAATACTTTGATCAGGGGACTAATATTGTAACATATCTGCTGATACATTTCTTATTTGTGTGTGATACTTTTTAACATATCTCATGTTTATTACTGGGATTGTTTATTCATTTGACTTAATGCATCGTAAAACACATACATGAACTTATAATACTTGCAACTGCTTGTAAAATAGACCTCAGCAAGAAGTCTGTATAAAAACATTACTCGTTTATGTTAATACTTTTATGTTTCACATCTAATACTTTTCTTTTCAACAACTAATACATGTATACGGAAAATGTTTTTTTTAAGACAAACACATGAAAAACATACATATATTTTCAAGTTTCAATACTAATTTGTTAGTTGTACTTCTAATAATCTCTTGTACCAACCATCTTTTCATACATTTACACGAAACTACTAAAAGCAGTGCTAATACTTTTTACATTACATGATAATACATTTGCACATAACTACTAATACTTGCCTAAAATATTCAAATTATTTTTTGTAACATTCAAAAAATCCAGCCAGAACACAATCCCATGTACCAACCATTCTCTACATCATAAACACCCAAACATTCTTCAGAACCTGTACATCATAAAAACATTATGTTAACAAAAAATATCACTGTTAAACTAATAAAATTGATTCTAGGTTCAATAAAATCTTACTTGTTTACTTCATCTCTCTCACAAAATAAGAACAACTTTCTCAAGTTGAACTCGTTTCTCATTCAACGGGTTCAACAGAATTCTAGAAGAGAAAGATGCCCTTAAAGCACGCCGTACATTGCGCTACAAAAACAACACAAAAAAGAAAGGCATGAAAAAAAATTCCTACAGGAAGGGATGAATATAAGCAATATTTGTTTCAGCAAGAATCATACCACTTTCAAATCTGGCTTTGAGTAGACTTGGCCAATAAAATTTCCCATGTGGTGCATTAAAAAAACACCACAGTCCATGTTGTTCGCGAGGGCTTGCCAGCTGAAGGGAACATTTTCCCAGGGAAAACGCTCAACCTCCTGGGCTTGTGGATGTCTTAGTTCTTTCGCCAGTTGAGAAAACTTATTTTGATGGATCAAGTGAAAAAAAAACCATAAGAACATTAACTAATTGTGTAACAACTAATACTTTAAAATATACTAGCTAATACATTGCAATGTAAAAACTAATACATTTCAGTGTAATAACTAATACTTACCACAACAGTCCCAAGTTTCTTGTACTTTTCACCAGCAGCCTCGTGGTGGATCAAATTGTCCAGATATTGGACCTTCCCATCAACAAAATTAATGACAACAAACACAAAATGGGCTTTGAAGCAAATTGGGAAGAAAATCTACAGTTTCAACAAAAATAATAATATTTAGCTAATACATTTAAATTTACCAACTAATACCTTATAGTATAACAACTAATACTTTACAATATAGATGCTAATACATTAGAAACAAAAATGATTTCTTACCAAGTCCAACCCACTCAAATCCATCACAATTACTGCTATCATCCAGTGCATCCAACAATCTATCAATTTTTTTCCCCAATCTCTGCCAGGGATTTCTTCAGCCATGTTTCCTATGTATAACTGTTGAAAATAAAACACAATGTTAAACATGCCATTACTTAATGTAGAGCATGACAATACATAAAAAAAACAACATTGTTTGCTTACAGAATGTTGAGCATAGAAATAAAAGCATTTCTTCCTCTTTGCATCCACAGTTCTTCTATTGAGGAGCAATGCACATGCATCAATTATACTGATGTGGATCAGACTTTCATCGTTCAACGTGCGCATATCAGCCAACGACACGTAAGAAAACCCACCATGTGCAAAAATTGGTTCATCTCGACTGAAAAAAATAACTTATATTAGTTAATAATGAAAAACAAATATACCGATCGTTCTATATATCTGTATCGTATTATTCAAATAACATAATCAGAACTGGTAGTTGAAACATTACTTACTCTTTCTTTCTTTTATGATTGAAGAAACAGTAATCAACCACATCCTTTTGCTTTCTTGACAACACAACACCAGTAAAATTATTGTTGTGATTTTTCATAAATGAACACCTGAAAGCTTTCTTCACACGGATGGGCCACTGTTCAGCTGTTTCCACAAAACAAATAGTAAAGTATTAGTATCACAACTAATACATTATAGTGTAACAACTAATACATTACAAAGTGCACCAACTAATACCTAATGAGTAAAAACTAAATACGATTCAATGCAACAACCAACTAATACCTAATAGAATAACAACTAATACATTATAGTGTAAAGTATTAGTATCACAACTAATACAAGACAAGGACTCAGCGATGGAGAGCCGGTGAAGAGCATTTGTGAAGTGTCAGTCAAGTCAACTCAAGAAGCCAAGTCTACGAGTTGAAGTGACAGTTGAGCCAATCCAATGATTGGAGGAGACTCAAGTCACCTGGGGTAAAAAGCGACAGATCAAGTCAAGACAATCGCTTAGATCGTTGATTAAAGCCAAAATATTACTCCATATAGTAATATGTCAGGCTGCCAGGTCTAAAAGTGGTCTTCCCAGAATTGTGCAAAAGGAACGAGCCAATGGGAAACACTACACCTTGTGTCAGACACCTGCAAATGCTGGAATGCCATTAATACGAGGAAAGGTCAACATCACCAAGGTTGCAGACCAAGAAAAGACAAGCCAATGAACACAAAGTGACATTTGAAATTAGCCTACTCTTCAACGGGTAAAATTTCAAATGGGCACTATAAAAGGCTGAGGAAGCTATTGAGAAGAGGCGACATTGATTACCTGAACCAAGCAAGAGCAAGCATTATTCAAAGCAATTAACCTGCAATATTGTCATAGCAATTCAAGCAAATCCTCAAGTCTCAAACTCGAAGAAACTCGATCCAACACAAGCTGTGAAGGAGAGATAACTTCAACCAGTTGAAGATGAAACTTTTGAAGAAGCAAATGGGTCTACTTTCCAAGTTAGGATTGTAGAAAGGTTCAAGGTCGAACCATGATCAAGTTTGTTGGAGGGCTTCGTGATCAAATCTAAGAACTTGCAAGTTGAGAGATGTTCCATTCCCAATGGCAGAAGAAGGATGCAACTTACGATTAAATCGGTCTTGTTTACTCCTGGCATAAAGCAGGCAAAATGAATGAACACAAATAAGTTTTGAAAAACACTTCTTTAATACAACATATATTGGTCGATGAACTTGTACAGAGTAAATATTATAATAAATATGGATTAAATAATACGTACACAACAGAAAACTTTTTAACAAAAAAAAAAACAAATAAACTATCTTTAAATAAAAGAGAAATTTAATCATGGAGTTGTACATTAATAAAATATAACAACATAATAATATAAAAATAACAATAAAACAAGTTTTCTACATTGAATTTATCATTGGCTTTTTATCTAAATGTATTCTATTGTTTTGTACGACACCAAATTTAGAAGAGTTAGGAGAATCTTCAACATTCCTTCAAGAAACAATCGTAGAGGCACTACTTGGGCTTTAACAGAAGAAAATCGCAGCAAATGATAATTTCTCGTAAGTTAATGATGTGTTTCCTGCAAAATAAGTATTATTTATTATTTGAAGTATCTGTATATACAATAAAATAATCAAGAATTATGAATAAAAAAAATAATATTGTTTGTGTATTAGACAAATAGGAAATTGATGTCGGATATATAGACTTTCATAGAACCTTCACCACTACAATATTGAAAATCAAAATTTTCTGCAAAATAATTTATCCACGATAGTTGAATAAAAAATGCCAAATAAATTAGAATTTATATATACTTAATGATCAACGGACTTAGAAATTAGATTGAGTTAATTTAATTTTGTGCTAAGCCATATATGGGTAGCTTTAACTGAAACCTCAGAATTTATATATGCTTAATGATCTCCATTAATATAAGAATGCTAGACATAAATTAACTTATGTATTACGAACATGCACTTATGATATGTGTAGGTCCCAAGGGGTGTAAGTGTAAGGTTTAGAAGGGGGGTTGAATAAACCTTACCAAATTTTCGATTTAGTCCTTTTAAAAATTCGAGTTGATACTACTGCATTTTGTGTCCTTGGTGGACAATCGATTTAGATAATCGAAGAGAGTTAGTCTCTCAATGGACTCAACTAATTTGTTGATGGAATAACTCAGTTGTTAAGTCTAAATTAACTCAATCGTGGTTTGTTTTTTGGAAGACTTAACACCCTTAAGTTTGATTAAGCAAGGATTTAGTGCTTGGTTTAGTACTTAGAAATTATCAAGTGGATAGCAAATTTATCATTGATTTAAACAATTAAGATGCGAGGAATTAAAATTTGAAATGTAAATGACACAATAAAATTTTTATAGAGGTTCGAAGATGGGGTAATTCTTCTACTCCTCTCTTCTCCAACTCCTGGAGGAATCCACTAGGTATTGATCAAGTATACAAAGTGGTAACAGTCCGGATACAAGTCTTGATCACACGGTGACTAGATCCTTTGGGACTCGATCTGGAGATGCCTTGATCACTCGGTGGCTTCTCGTGCGACTCGACCTTCTTCACAGGCGTTTTGCTTGCTACTGACTCACTTGCTCAAGCTCTTTGGATTTGATCACGAAGCCCTCCAAAAGCTCAAGACTTGGTTCGACCCTCGAACCTTCCTACGATCCTTCGTGGAGTGTAGACCCCTTAATTTTTCAAGTATTTTCCTCTTCAAGCGATTGAAGTTATCTTTCCTTCACGGTGAGTGTTGGATTGATGTTCTTCGTAGTGTAGGGTTGAGGATTGAGAATATTTGATTTTCTAATAATTGCTTGAACATTTTTGGTTTCTGTTCTTAGTTCCTTGATTCCCTTTTTCAAATAAACTCCTCGGCCTTTTATATTGATCTTTCAAAAATTTGCCCGTTGAAGAGATAGGCTTATTTTTGAAAGTCACACTAGCGATCGTTGGCTTGTCTTGTTGCGATCCTTGGAATTGCCATTTCCTCGTATGAATTGTTCTCCGCTTTTTAGAGTTCGACACGGTGTAGTGCTTCCCATTGGTTAATTCCTTTGTACGCTCGGGGATCGAGCACTTCGAGAAAGGTAGTATGGAGATATTACTTGTTTAAGTAATTCTCTTGATTTACGTGCAACGGATCTTTTCGATTATCTCGACTTAATCGCATTTCTTTGCTTTCCCAGGTGACTTAGAGTCGACTTCCAATCATTGGATGACTCTTGTCACTTCATCTTGAGACTTGGCTCTTCTTGAGTTGACTTGCGATACTCTACTCATTTGCATCTCACCGCTTTGCTTCTTGATAGAGTTCCGTCTACTCTTCTTTGCCATACTCAGCTGTCTCGCAGCGGAGTTTTCCTTTTAGTTCTCCAGTTGTCTTCTTGCATGTTTGGGCGTAGCTGACCTAACTCAGCTTGATCAACCCTATTTATTACAATGCATTTTACAACAAGAATGGGGTGCCAACTTCCTATTCTAAGTTTTACATGGCATTCATCAAAATCTAAACAATAAGTTTCCTAACAATATGTTTCATAATACATGCAGAGGATATTATAAAATATGATGTTTCATTGTTAATTCTGATTTGTATATTGTTTTATGTCGTGATTTTTTATCACAGTGTATATAAGTCAAATTATTGTTTCATTTGTTAGTGTATCAAAACTAAAGCAATAGGGACTGTAGTATAGAAATAATTTTAATCACGACAAATAAAAACCTTACCAAATTTTCGATTTTAGTCCTTTTAAAATATTCAACAGAGTTGACTCAAAAAGTTGTGTTCTTGGGGGACAGCTAAGTTACCCACTCAACAGACTCGATAGAGATGTTGATAGTATAACTCGGCTGCTTAAGCCAAATACTTAACTTGGCTGGTTTGGTTTTTAATAGCGGAAGACTTAACATCCTTTGATTTGTTTTAAGCTTGTTTTTAACACTTGATTTTTAGCACTTGGTTATTTATGAGTTGGATAGCAAATAAAATACTAACAGCAGATATAAAGCAAATATGCAGGAAAGTAAATTTGTTGAAAGTAAATGACACAAATATTTTATAGAGGTTCGAAGATGGGGTAATTCTTCTAATCCTCTCTTCTCTAACTTATGGGGGAATCCACTATGTAACAAATCAGTTTACAAAGCAGTTATCTGTCTGGAGATAGCCTTGATCACACAGTTAGCTTCTCTTGTGACTCGAACTTCTTTTACAGGTATTTTGCTTGCTACTCTTGACTCACTTCTCGGTAAGAAATAAGAAATAGCTAAATTCGGAAAGGGTAAATGAATCTCTTTATTTTTTCAAATTTGCTGACAACCTCATCAACATATTCATGCAGCTTTGCACTTGAAGAAAACTGTTGAGTATCAGACAACTCAACAGCTGGAGACAATGAAGTCTCTTTTTCAGTGAATTGTTCCTACAGCTTCTTAACCTTTCCATGTGCGCGTGAAATATGACATTCATGTTTCTTTCTCTTCTCTGTCTGCCCTTTCTTCCCGTCCTGCTCATGTTTTACTCGCTCTTCTTTCTCACCAATATATTTCCCTTGCCAAGAGTTTTCTTCCCACTCTGCCCTTTCTTGCGAGACACGGGATATGTGTCTGTCAGGAACTCTCCATGTCCGAATTCACCGGCTGCAACTTCTTCCACAACCTTTTTCTTGATTCTATTTGTGTTCCAATGATGTATCAATGGTAGGGTTGTGGGTTCCGCATGACCTTGCCATTTCAACCGATGAAAATACAAGATCTGCAGAACCAAAACGCAGCCGCTCACATTCTTAACACTCCCTGATTTATACTTGTTAACGGCAACACACAGCCTATTAAGAAAATGTGTGCACCAATCCAACTGTTTTATTTTTTCCACCTCAACAACTGAACGTAGAACACCAAAGTCCACGTTCCTATTGGCACTTGGTGTTAAGAATGAAGACAATGAAAATAAAACAAAAAAACGCTTAAAGTCATCACCACCGTCCACCATACTCTCCATAATAGACCTAAAAGACTTCAAACTAACTTCTGCCTTAAACTTATGCCTAGCGTTCCAATCAGTCATTAGAGATAGACTCTCATTATTTTTTTAAAACGTCACAATCTTCGTTCCTTGGCAGAAGGAAACAATCACAAATATCCTCCGCCGTCACAACAAAACTCCTATTTTGATCAATCCTAAGAAGCTGGCTTGTACCATTGAAATTGCTAATTAACCACCTCAAAATTTTTGGTTAGATTGCATTCACCCCAGACATCTTCAGCAGTCCTCCAAAACCAATGGCTTCAACGTCTCTCTTTTGAGCAACAGTAAGATTGGATATGACTGTTTGATAAATGGTTTATCATGATTTTGATGATTTTGATTTTACACCAAAACAATGGTTTTAAAGGTTGTCCAAATACTCCTAAATGATTTAAAATGGTTTTAATATTTTTCGGAGTATTTCCTCAAGTTTATTTTCGATATAAAATTGGACAACACATTTAATGTTTTTAAGTCAATGAGTTTTTACATTGAAACTATGTTGTCCTAATACTCCCAATTGATCTAAAATGCCTCTACTATTTTTCGGAGTATTTATTGGAATTTATATCGAACAACACTTTTTGTGTAAATGTTTTATTTCTTCAAAACTATATTTCTAATGTTGTCCTAAATACTCCCGATCGGTTTAAAATGTTTTTTACGAATTTTTGGAGTATTTCTTGAGGTTTATTTTCGTCAAAAATCGGACAACATTGCATTTAGGCGGTCGGCCAGGTCGACCAAAGAGACGACCGTGTACACAGGAGCAAAACATCGAAAGCAGAAACTTTGTTCTTTCGGTTTTGGTTAGTGCAACCGTCGTCGCCCTAGCCTTCGACCGGTCGAGGTGCACTTGACCGTGTCGCCTGTGTTAATTTCTTTGCGATATGTTTCAAACTTCTATTTAAATGCGCCGTCGCCTCTATGCTTTGACAGCAAAATTCTAACCGTTGTGCATCAGACAACTTTCCCTTAAATTGTGGGATTGATTTCTAACAGCTATAATCTTGATTTTAATTGCAATTGTTTGTAGATATCAGATTCCAAGAGGAGCCTATCAAGTATCAATCATCTCCTATAAATAGAGGAAGAATTGAAGCAACAACACAAGAGAGAAAACTACAACACAACAAGATACACTCAAGAATACACTTGTTCTTACATTGTCTTATTTCTTGTTGTAATTTGCCTAGATATTCACTTTCACATTCTTGAGGTCTAGGCTTTTCTTGATTACACTTGCACTCCATTGTATTATCAATTATCGAGTTGTAATCTTGAATTTGGGTAATCATTCAACACAAGATATCCTTGTGAGTGTTCTTGTGGTAAGAACACACTTGGGTGATCTAGGTGTTAGGTGTAAGAAGATTGTGGTAATCTTCTTGTTGAGGTGTTGAAGAGTGTGGTGCTCTTCAAGGGTGAAGATTGTGGTAATCTTCACAAGGTGCCGTTTGGAGATTGTGGTAATCTTCAAAGAGATATTGTGGTAATCTCCAAAGGTGGTGTTGAAGAAGAGTGTGGTGCTCTTCAAGGTGTTGTAAGTTGAATTTGTATTAATTTTGGTAATTAATAAAATTCTTTTTCTTTTTGAAATCCATCCCGGGATATCTTTGGGGTGGTAGAGGATTAGGCCCTAGGTGGGTTGAACCTCTTTAAATCGACGTGTGTTGTTTACATTCCGCACCTTATTATTATCTTTGAGCATTCGGTTTGAAAAAGAGGGCGAAATCGAAAAGATGGAGATAATCTATTCACCCCCCCTCTAGATTATCGTAGCCGCTTGGACTTACAAGTGGTATCAGAGCCAAACTCTTTGGCAAGCTCGTTTCACATCGCGAGTGAAGAGAAACGATCGTCGGCTACGAATGAAGCTCATCTTTCTGGCACCTCCACCACCAAGCCACCTCGGTTTGATTCCAAAAATTTTACATTTTGGAAAGAAAGAATGGAATGCTATTTACAAGGTTGCGGGTTCGACATTTGGAACACCGTCATTAATGGAGAATCCATTCCAATGAAAGATACACCACACACCTCAAAAGGCTTCAAAAAGCTCAATGATGAAGAGAAGAAAATCATCTCCTTAAATGGTAAAGCTCTTAATATTTTACATTGTTCACTTACCATTTTGGAATTTGATCATGTTGTAGGTATTCGATCGGCACATGAAGTATGGCAAAAATTAGAAGCCATCTATGAAGTATATGCAAATGAAAGGAGCAACTCAAAAGCATCTACTTCACAAATGGATACAACATCAAATCCAACAACATGGGATAAGCCTTCTACAACCTCCCATGATGAAGAAGTTGAACAATGCCTCATAGGCATCGAAGAAGAAAACGAGGTAAGTTCTAAACCCTCTACTCCTATGATAATGATTATAGTGATTTGCAAAATGATTATGATGAACTTCAAAATGAATTCCAAAGCTTGCTTGTTAAATACAAAAATTTGAAAAAGGAATTCAATGTTTTGAAAAATGAAAAGGATAGTTTATTTACTTCCTATGAATCACTATCATGTGCTCACACCACCACACTTGACAAGGTTAGAAACCTTGAAAAAGAAAATAGTACTCTTGTTGAGGATATTAATTGCATGAAAGGGGATTTATCTAAATCCAACTTGAGTACCGATGAAATTGTTGATTATTGTGATAATTCGAAACTAGAACTTGATCATAAGTTTAATGTTGTCAATCATATGAAAAAGAATCAAGTCTCTAAGCATGTTGGTCATTATGCTCCTAGAATTATTACTTGTTTTTATTCCGGTAAAAAGGGTCATACGGCTAATTTTTGTCGAGCTAGAAATAGCTCTAATTATTGTTGGAGACTTAAAAGTCTCAAGACTAATCCCAAAGGACCCAAACACATAAGTGTACCACAAAACAATGTCATATTAGGTACTCGGCGAAATAATGATCGAAGAAAATTTATACCGCCAAAAAGACATCAAATGACCGTTTCATTTGATCAAAGAAGAAGAAACTATTTTCAACAAAGCAAATTTCCAAGAAGAGGATATACTCAAAAATGGGAAGAACACAATCCTTGGAAATGGCAAAGATATCATCAACAAGATGATTTTCAAAGAAGAAGAGACTTTCAACAATGGGAAGGCAACAAACCTTGGAAATGGAGTAATCAAAGAAGTCATCATCAACAAAGTGACTTCTCAAGGGGAAGATATCATCAACAATGGGAATGACACAACCCATTGAAATGGCGTAATTGGTAACCCGTATCTCCCTAGTTAAATATGCATTTTATTTTGTTATTATGTATGCTTTTATTTGTGTCTTAATTGCAAAATGAGTTTTCAAGTATTTGTTTTTTAATTAAGGTCTTCAATATATATTTGTGATTTTAAAATATTTTTGAAAAAGAAGACCTTATATGATGTTTTTAAAACTCTTGTGCATTTTTGTAGACTAAAGTGTGTTATCATCTCTTATGGATTTTTATGGCATGTGCTTACTTGTGATATCTCTTAGCCTACACTTTTATCATTATGATTTGTGCTAGATTTGTTTTAAGAATTATGTAGGAATTACATATTTTCACAAATGGCCATTTACGTCATTATTTGTCAAGAAAGGCATAAATTATCGAGGTACGTTTACTTGTGTTATTCTTACTCTTATAGACTCGATATATGTATTGCCATGTGCCTATGTGCTTGTTTTTCATAGTAATTAATACAAGTGCCATTAAGAGGACTTTTAGATTTTTTGAAAGGCACTATTCAATATTTGATTGCACATATTTGCTTTATCAACTCTTGTTCAAATACTTTTTTTTAATGAGGTCTCAACTATATGCTATCGGATTTTCAAATTTCTAAAGAGACCTTTTGTAGCTTTCTTAAGCTTATTTGAACTTGCATGATTTATTAGATTTTTGATGATATTCTAAATGCATAGTATGTGTTTCTTGCTTCATGGTCTATATATATATATATATAGTGTCTATTTCTACTATGCTCTTATTCAAGATATTTTGTGATTGATGATTGAAGCATGTTTTTACACTTGGATTATTCTTTCTTGCTTATATAAGCGATGCCGGTAATGAGTTTGTCAAGTTGTGTAGATGAGAAATGAAGTACTCCAAATATTGTTACCTCAAAATATTTGGAAGTAAATGTTCTATTATGAACACCTTAGATCAATTGGATGCCCTATGATGATAGTAATGAAGAAGACAAAAAGGGTATTCCGGAACAAACTCGATGACCAAGGCAACATTGGTCGAACTAAGGCAAGGTTAGTAGCTCGAAGGTATTTTCAAGAAGAAGGTATTGATTTTGATGTAATATTTGCACTTTACTTGCCCATTCTTGTTTTAAGAAAATTTCAAGCTTTACCAAATGGATGTTAAATCCAATTTTCTAAATGGTTTCATTCAAATAGAAGTCTATCGAAGTTTAAAATTTTAGGCCAAATGATTTTTATAAAAGACCTTGTATGGTTTAAAACAAGTACCCCATGTATGGTATGATAGACTTAGCTATTTTTTGCTAAATGATTTTACAAGAGGTAAAGTTGATACTACTCTCTTTGTTTTTAATAAAGGGCAAGATTGTTTACTTGTGCATATTTATGAGAATATTTTTGGTGCTATTAATGAATAGTTGTGCAAGATATGTTTTTCTAAGTTGATACTAGGTGAGCTTGAAATAAGTATGATGGGGGAGCTCAATTTCTTGCTTGGACCAAGAAGATGGCTATATTTCAAAAGAACTCTTGAAGAAGTTAAGCATTGAAGAAAGAAAGAACCATCTCAACCTCTATGGCTAAAAATTGACAAAGGTTGAGAAAGGCATATCGGTTGACAAACAAATTCGAGGTATGTTTTCTTGTATTATTCCAATAGACTCGACAATCCATATGCCTTATGTCTATATGGCTCGACTTCAAAAACTATCCCAACGAATCTCATTAAAGTGCCATTAAAAGAAATTTTCAAATATTTGAAAGGCACTTTTTCTTATGACTTGTTGTATCCAAAGTCTCAAAACGTTATTATTTTTCGGGATAACAAGTCCGGTGATAATAATTTTTCAAAATATGGTTCGTCATAATCGAACTAAACATATTGAGATTCGATAATTTTTTTAACGGGATTGCACGTTTAACAAAAACTTGAGATGTGTTTAATTCCGTCTCAAGGATCTCTCGCGGACTTTTTAATCGCTCAACGCTGAGCATTTTACCTCATTTCGAGCTTGATCATGACATAATGTATATTGAATGAGGTCTACGTTTGTATTTTGCACGTTTTTAAAACTTAGGGGCGAAAAATCGGATTTTTGGTTGAAAATTCGGATTTTGGAAAAAAAATGACAGACAGTGGGCTGAAAGGGTTGAGGGCAACCGGTCGCCCTCAACGTCGACCGGTCGCCCTAGGCTATAATTTGGATTAAAATGGTTCTGTCTTCAGCATTCGTCACTTTGACACATTTTGGCCATTTTTCGTCTCCTTTGCAAATTTCACACACAATTCACTTCAAATGAGTTTTGATGCATGAATTATATATTTTGGGGATTATCTAGCTCGACTATCATCATCATTGCTCGTCTTTACCGATTGAATGGTAAGAATTTCACTATCTTTAGCTCAATTGGGTTGAACCCTTGAGTTTGTGGCTTATATGTATTTTTCTTGATGTAATTCATATATGTTTGTGATGAGCTTATTGATTGTTGATGAATGATATTTGTTAAATTGTATTTGGTGATGAAAAACTTGGCTTGATTTCACTTACAAGGGCTATATATAACTTTTTCTATTTTTGACGCCCGCCAAGTGTTCGATAAAACGTTTCAATGAAAAATTCATCACCTACATGACTCTCTCGATTTCAAAAGTCTCATATATTTATAGAGATCATGTTTTTGCAAATCAAATGATTTTTTCATAAGCTTCTACAAGTCGTATGATTCGACTCTTCTATTTGGTTTAAAAGCTTCAATGTTCAAATGGCTCGATACATCGGTTTACTTGCGCACTTTGATAAGAATATATGATGTATTTATCGTGCTAACATTCTTTTTGATGATTCCAAAGGGGGAGAAACATGTTATAAGCTCATTAGCTCAATAAAAGCTAAGATAAGCTTAACGAAAAGAAGCTATAAGTTATGGCTTCATAAAGCCATAAGTTGTGGATCATATTTAGTCCACTTGGTGCATTATGGTTATGTATGAATCATGGCCCATTGGTTGTAGTATGGACTTATATACGGTTCTAATGATGTATCTTTTGAGGGGAGCTTTTAAGTTATTGATACTTAAGCTCAATATCGAAAAGCTAATATTTTAGCTTATGTTTAAGTTGCTTCTATATAACTCTTTGTGCATGTTGATAGGGGAGCATTTGCTATATGTGTTTGAATATCTCTACTCCCATCCTTGTGTTTTTATTGCATGGAATGTTGTCGCTCACAACGGATAGTTCTCTTTAACCGGTAAAATTGTTTTGTTTTCAAAATCGACCTCGTTAAAATTGTTTTGGTTTGTAATCATCAAAAAGGGGAGATTGTTTGATAAATGGTTTATCATGATTTTGATGATTTTGATTTTACACCAAAACAATGGTTTTAAAGGTTGTCCAAATACTCCTAAATGATTTAAAATGGTTTTAATATTTTTCGGAGTATTTCCTCAAGTTTATTTTCGATATAAAATTGGACAACACATTTAATGTTTTTAAGTCAATGGGTTTTTACATTGAAACTATGTTGTCCTAATACTCCCAATTGATCTAAAATGCCTCTACTATTTTTCGGAGTATTTATTGGAATTTATATCGAACAACACTTTTTGTGTAAATATTTTATTTCTTCAAAACTATATTTCTAATGTTGTCCTAAATACTCCCGATCGGTTTAAAATGTTTTTACGAATTTTTCGGAGTATTTCTTGAGGTTTATTTTCGTTAAAAATCGGACAACATTGCATTTAGGCGATCGGCCATTCGGCCAACCAAAGCGGCCGTACACAGGAGCAAAACATCGAAACAGAAACTTTGTTCTTTCAGTTTTGGTCGGTCTGCAAACGGTCGCCCTAGCCTTCGACCGGTCGAGGTGCACCGACCGGTCGCCTGTGTTAATTTTTTGCGATATGTTTCAAACTTCTATTTCTGTGCGACCGGTCGCCCTATGCTTTGACAGCAAAATTCTAACCGTTGTGCAGCAGACAACTTTCCCTTAAATTGTGGGATTGATTTCTAACAGCTATAATCTTGATTTTAATTGCAATTTTTTGTAGATATCAGATTCCAAGAGGAGCTTATCAAGTATCAATCATCTCCTATAAATAGAGGAAGAATTGAAGCAACAACACAAGAGAGAAAACTACAACACAACAAGATACACTCAAGAATACACTTGTTCTTACATTGTCTTATTTCTTGTTGTAATTTGCCTAGCTATTCACTTTCACATTCTTGAGGTCTAGGCTTTTCTTGATTACACTTGCACTCCATTGTATTATCAATTATCGAGTTGTAATCTTGAATTTGGGTAATCATTCAACACAAGATATCCTTGTGAGTGTTCTTGTGGTAAGAACACACTTGGGTGATCTAGGTGTTAGGTGTAAGAAGATTGTGGTAATCTTCTTGTTGAGGTGTTGAAGAGTGTGGTGCTCTTCAAGGGTGAAGATTGTGGTAATCTTCACAAGGTGCCGTTTGGAGATTGTGGTAATCTTCAAAGGGAGATTGTGGTAATCTCCAAAGGTGGTGTTGAAGAAGAGTGTGGTGCTCTTCAAGGTGTTGTAAGTTGAATTTGTATTAATTTTGGTAATTAATAAAATTCTTTTTCTTTGAAATCCATCCCGGATATCTTTGGGGTGGTAGAGTTAGGCCCTAGGTGGGTTGAACCTCTTTAAATCGGCGTGTGTTGTTTACATTCCGCACCTTATTATTATCTTTGAGCATTCGGTTTGAAAAAGAGGGCAAAATCGAAAAGATGGAGATAATCTATTCACCCCCCTCTAGATTATCGTAGTCGCTTGGACTTACAATGACTTCACACAGACCTCGTGGTCTACATTGTGTGACAAAATCACTGCAAAAAATGTGGAAAAAAAAGGTTAGTGCTTATACTTTAAATTGCAAACACTAAAAACTGTTAAAAGAGTATAGTACATGTTAGCTCTTTTTCTTTTCAAAGCAACATTTTTCTCTTGCAGCTGCTTCTTGGGTGGAATATATTCCTCACTTGAGGAGGATGGGTCCTCGTATGGAACCAGAGCCAATGGAGGGATATCATCCTTTTTAGACCTCTTCACCGGTCTCTTCATACGCACCATTTTGTTACTGCAAACACCAACAACATAAAACTCCACAGAAAACAAAAACTAGCACTATTCATACTATTCAGAATAATCAATGCATTTCAGTGTAATGCCTAATACTATTCAGAGTAAGTAATACATTTAAAAGAAAACCAGAACAGCAGCACATAAGCAGGACACTATGGTTTTGGATTAATACATTTCAGTGTAACAACTAATACAATTGAGAGTAACAACTAATACAAAAAACAAAAAACTACCAATAATATACACTTTAGTACATGCCATAAAAAAGAGAGAAATCATTACTAACACTTTACATAATAAACACAAATACTATTCAAACTAACTACTAATACATTTAAAAGAAAACCAAAACAGCAGCACATAAGCAGGACACTATGGTTTTGGACTAATACATTTCATTGTAACAACTAATACAATTGAGAGTAACAACTAATACAAAATACAAAAAACCACCAATAATATACACTTTAGTACATGCCATAAAAAAGAGAGAAACCATTACTAACACTTTACATAATAAACACAAATACTATTCAAACTAACTACTAATATATTTAAAAGAAAACCAGAACAAAAAGAGAGAAATCATTACTAACACTTTACATAATAAACACAAATACTATTCAAACTAACTACTAATATATTTAAAAGAAAACCAGAACAGCAGCACATAAGCAGGACACTATGGATTTGGACTAATAAATTTCAGTGTAACAACTAATACAATTGAGAGTAACAACTAATACAAAATACAAAAAACCACCAATAATATACACTTTACTACATATCATAAAAAAAAAAGAGAAATCATTACTAAAACTTTACATAAACAGTAATACTATTCAAACAAACTACTAATACATTTAAAGAAAAACAGAACAGCATAAAAAAAGCAGGGAACTGTGGTTTTGCACTAATACTTTGGAGTGTAACAACTAATACAATTGAGAATAACAAGTAATACAAAATACAAAAAACCTCCAACATAAAAAACAGGGCAAAAACTTGACAACAGAAGAAAACATATACATCATTGCTAATACTTTACATGATAAAAACTAATACAATATGAACTAACTACTAATACATTTAAGAAAATGTTTGTATAACTTAAATGTTCAGTAACAAAAACATATAAACAAACAGAAAATAACAAAAACCCTACCAAAAACCAGAAAATAGGGTTTGGAATTCGAAAATATCAAACAAATCACCACAAAACTTTAAACCCTACACATTTAAACTGGACGAAACTACCGTTTTCAAAGTTCAGAGATCTTAAAAACCCTAGCATGAATCAAACATTACCTTATTTGACAAACACGAACGATATCAAACTCGAACTTCGAAAACCGCAAAGGAAATGTGGTCTTCTGTCAAACTCAAACGAAAATGAACGATAATGCTACAAGATTTCGAAAACTTCACGACCAATGCCACAAACGCACGCACTCTTTCCGATTTGAACGAACTCTGTCTAAGAGTTTTTTGCAATGTTGAGAATTGAGAAGTTGAGAAATGAGAAGTCATTAAGTCTCCTTTGAGTGGAGTGGGAATTTTCTCTCTCTAGAGAGAACCTTAGTTTGTTACCTTTCTTTGCTTTTCACCTGCCTCTTTTTTTCTTTGTGTTTTCCTTCTCAGCCGCCGTCACTGTGTCTACCATGAATGAACATTCCACCATTACTAAGCTTTTATGAGACAAATGTCCACTTTAGGGACCTGGTTCATGGGACCTCCCATGTTTTTTGTCGGATAGACCTTGTTCAAAGTCAAAAGAGCAAATCTTTCAAATAAAATATTTTAAAATGAGCATTAAAAACTTCTGTTATTTTTTTAATATTGCTTCTCATAGTGGTATTTTCACCTGACTCTTCGTGTCATTTACTGCTTCATTGTCCCCCCTCCTTTCGTTTTTATTTTTCATCTTACCTTTAATCATTTTCTTGTTTCCTTGGTGTGGCCCTTTATTTTCTCACAGTCTACAGGTGGCGAGATCTTATATTAATCACTGAGGTTGGATCGATGGCTTAGATCTTCTGTTACTATGGATAAAGATCTTATTGAAAAACTGAAAGAGTTCACTCTTACCGTGGAGGAAAAAAACAAAATCCTACTCGAAGAAGTGGACATTGCTAGAACCAGGGAAGAATGTGAGGGAAGCTTGGTAGGGAAAATATATGGGGGAAAAAAATCAATTTCTCTAGGCTCAAGAACACTGTCATTAGCATTTGGCACACAAGGAACCCCTTCTCAGTCAGGGAAATAGGGTCGAACCTCTTTCAGTTTGTTTTTGGATCTCATGATGATAAGGACAAAGTGCTAATGGGGCGAACCTGGTCCTTCGAAAACCAATATCTTCTGCTCCGCAATTGGTCCGAAGATATTCTGAAAAAGGTGGAGTTGATTAACACAGTTGAGCTTTGGATTCAAATTTGGAGCGTCCCATTCCACTGGATTAGCGTAGAGACAGGTAGGAAAATTGGTCAGAAGTTTGGGTCAGCACAGGATATTTTGATCCCTAAAACTGGTAGTTCTAGAGGGAGGCATATTAAGATCTTGGTTGAGGTGTTCCTGGATAAGCCTCTTCTGCGGGGTACGTTTGTTAAGCTGGGACTTGAAACTTGCTGGGTGGATTTTCGATATCGAGAATCTCCATGGATTCTGCTTCTATTGTGGTATGGTTGGCCACCTTGAAAGAAATTGCACGACTAGGAAAACTGACATACAACAGAATTTGTTTAAGGAGGGTCAATTTGGGGATTGGATCCGGGCACCTGAATTTCTGGTTAGTAGACCTGTTATAAGAGAGCAAAGAGGTGTTGACTTGAAAGACAAGGCCAACGATCAGTCAGGGTCGACTAAACCTAAGGAGGGGGAAGATTCATCGAATTATAAAGATGTTAATGCCAGGAAATCTCAACATGACACCACTACCACTGAAAAGAATCTTGAGGGGGATGAGTTATGCTTTGAAATTAGGAATTATTTGAACCCCTGTGTTCATAACAATCTTCCAATAGATTCTGACATTGGGAATTTAGTGGAGGGAAGGAAGTCTAGGAGGAATTTGCAGCCTATTAAAACAGGGTCCAACAAGAAGAATGAGAGTAATATTGAAAATCAAAATCTTGCAGATAGGCCCGTGAATTTGGGAAAGAGCAGAGTCCCCTTTCAGAAATTTTAGACGAATCAGCTGCCCAGCTGAAACACACCAAAAGTCAGCCGAAAGAGGGCAGGCGTGGTCCCCTTAAAGGTGATAAGAACAAGTATGAAGTGGGCCCCATGGATGGTATCCTACCAGAGGAAAAAGGAAGAGGCTCACTAAAAAGGCCTCTTGAATTACTTGATGAAGAGATGACTTTTAAGATTGGAGAAATAAGAAATCTAAAATTGAGGAAGATGGGTCTATGGATTGGGGTCTTTTGGATAAGGTGGAGGTGGCCACCTAATAATGGGCCCAAATTGATCAATGAATGCTTGTGTGTGGAATTGTATAGGATTGGGAGGACCCTGTACAATTTCCCAGCTTAAGGAGTCGTTGAGACTCCACCTTCCGGATTTGGTATTCCTTTGTGAAACTAAGAAAAAAAGGGCATTTGTTCAGTCGGTGTGTAAAAAGCTTAAAATGGATGATAGATGGTTGTGTGTTGACCCGGTTGGCTTGAGTGGTGGGTTGTGCGTTTGCTGGTCTAAGAAGATTGTAGTTCATCAGTATTTGTTGTCTGAATTTTGCGTGGAAATGGAGTGCCAGTTTGCTGACTGTGAGGAAAAATTCTGGGCCATATTTGTGTATGGAAGCACTAATCGCGGTACTAGAACTCATCAGTGGGATTTTCTCTTAAATGCAAAAGATAAATGGGGACAGAAATGGCTTCTCGGGGGGGACTTTAATGACATTGTGGATAGTGAGGATAAGAAGGGTGGGAGATCGAGGTCTTTAAATAGTTTACTGGGCTATAAGAATTTCATTGCAAATATGGAAATGGGAGAGGTCCCTTTTTATGGGCACCCTTTTACTTGGGTGAATAATAGAGAAGGGGAAGGCTTCGTGGAAGAAAGGATTGACAGAATTTTTGGTCTCCGGATTGGCTCCTCCAATTTCCCCACGCTCGTGTTCATCACATGGAAAAGCAAGCATCAAACCACTATTTGCTTTTTCTTGAGAGCAGCCCTTCCAAACTTAAGCTCAAAAGTAGGTTTTCTTTGATAAAAGATGGTTGGGAAGAGAAGATGTGGAGTGTGTGGTTGAAAATGCTTGGAATAAGCAGTTTTGGGGAACGCCTTTATTCCAACTGCAGAAAAAGATTGGAAGTTGCAGAGTGGCTCTACTTAGCTGGAGTAAGGGACATCACTCAAACTCAGTTAAAGTTATCCAAACATGCAAGCAAAAACTCTCTCAACTGAAATCTCAGGAAGGTAGGGGAAATTGGAAAGAATGGCAGTCCCTCAGAAATGTTTTGGACAAAGCCTATAAAGATGATGAACTTTTTTGGAGCCAAAAAGCTAGGGTCAATTGGCTTAAAGAAGGAGACAGGAATTCAAAATTTTTTCACGCTTATACGTTGCAAAGATGGAGGACTAATGGAATTGAGAGATTGATTAGGGAGGATGGCAACGTTTGTGATTCTACTGAAACTCTGGAACGGGAAATCTCGGAATTCTATAAAAAGAATTTCAGTTCTTCTCATCCCCGAATTGAGTCTGATCTTCTTGATGGCATTAAGCATTCGATCTCATCCTTAGTGAATCAAGATCTCATCAAGCCTGTAGAGGACCAGGAGATTAAAAAGGCGCTTTTCGAACTCTGCCCGAACAAAGCTCATGGAATTGATGGTTTGAGCCCCATTTTCTTTCAACGATTTTGGCCCATTGTTTCCCCTCATTTGCGCTTTGCCGTTAAGAATTTTTTTCAATGCTCAAAAATGCTTAAAAGTGTTAATCATATTGTTATCACTCTCATCCCCAAAATCAAAAACCCCACTTCTATGTGTCACTATAGGCCTATTAGTCTATGCAATGTTGTGTATAAAATCATTTCTAAGTTGCTTGCCAATAGACTTCAACCTGTTTTATACAATTGCATTAGTGCTAATCAATCGGCTTTTATTCCAGGGAGGCAAATTCTTGATAGTGTTGTCATCGCTCATGAATGCATTCGTTTTTTAAATGGTCTTAGACAAGGGAAAAAAGCTTTTATGGCTCTTAAATTGGACATGTCTAAAGCTTACGACAGGATGGAATGGAAATTATTGGCTTCTATTCTTTGCAAAATGGGCTTTAATTGGATTTTTGTGAAATGGATTATTACTTGTGTTTCCTCTTCTTCCTTCTCCTTTAATCTTAATGGACAGGTGACAGGATTTGTGGTCCCTTCCCGATGGATTAGACAGGGGGATCCTCTTTCTCCTTATCTATTCATCATTTTATCTGAAGCTTTCTCGAATTTGATTCATGGAGCCTGTGGTAAATCTCTTTTTAATAGCATTAAGATCTGCAAAAATGGCTCTATGATTACACATTTATTCTTTGCAGATGATTCTATTATTTTTTGTGAAGCCTCTATTAATCAAGCATGGGTGGTTCATGATATTTTAGATAAATATTGTAGAGTCTCGGGCCAACTTGTTAATTTATATAAATCCTCGGTCTTTTTTAGCAAGAATTCTCATTGTGATCTTAAGAGTCAGATTTGTTCTATCTTGCAGGGGTGAGTGTTAAGAACAATGTTAAATATCTTGGTTTGCCTTTGGTTATTGGTAGGTCTAAGAGGGAAGTCTTTGGCTATGTGCTTGAGTGTGTGAGAAAAAGGGTGCTTGGATGGAGTAATAGATTTCTTTCTTTTGCGGGGAGAGAAGTACTTATCAAAGTTGTCATTAACGCCCTTCCCAACTATGTCATGTCTTGTTTTAAACTCCCGATGAATATTTGCAAAAGTATTTGCCAGTTAACTGCTTCTTTTTGGTGGGGAGGTGGGGGTAGTTTGGATAGGAAGATTGATTGGGCCTCTTGGGATAAAATGGTTAAACCTAAGTTTGAGGGGGGGTTGGGTTTTCATGATATTTCTCTTTTTAATGAAGCTCTTCTTGCTAAAAAACTTTGGAGGTTAATCACCCAAACCCAATTTGCTTTCTTGTAAGCTTCTTAAAGCGAAGTATTTTGCAAAGGGGGGGCTCCTTCATACGATGGGCAAAAATAATGACTCGTTGCTTTAGAAATGTTGGCTCAAGGCTAGACGAGCCTTATCATTAGAATTAGATATAGGGTGGGGGATGGTAAAGGAATTAGAGTGTGGGAATCTCCTTGGATCCCAAAAAATCCTCTTTTTAAACCTGCTTCACTTCCCCCTTCTTCTGACTTTTCTTTGTGGGTTAGGGATCTTATGAACTTGGAAGGTACTTCTTGGAATGTTGAACTTTTGGCTGAGTATTTTTGCCCTCTCGATTGTACTAACATTTTACAGATCAATATCCCCCCGGAGGGAGGCAGAGATACCTTTGTTTGGCACTTGGAGAAACATGGAAAATTCTCTGTAAGCTCAACATATAAGCAGCTGCTTGCAGTTAAAAAAGAGAAAGAAGATACCGATCAAAAAAAAAAGAGAAAGAAGATAGACCTAAAGCAAGTAGTTACAGTGGAGCAGGGGAGAAAATTTGGAAAAAATGTTGGGGGCTTGAGATTAAAGGCAAGGTAAATCACTTCTTTTGGAGGTGTATCAACAACATCTTGCCAACTGATGATCAGCTCTGTAGGAGGGGCATTAAGCACCATGGCTTTTGTGAGATGTGTGGAGAGGAAGCGGAAACTAAGGTGCACCTGTTCTTCCAATGTTCGCGTGCACAACAAGTTTGGAAACTCTCACCTGTCTCATGGAATAATACTCAGGCTGAAACTTTTTCGATGAAAGATTGGTGGTACAACATTTGCAATTTGGATAAAACTCAAATTTCTCGAGACCAGATTCAACTATCGGTTTACATGTTGTGGTGGCTTTGGAAAACTCGGAACCTATGGGTGTTCCAAAAAATCAGAATTCCAGAGATTCAGATTGTGGAAAGAGCAATGAGGGAATGGAATGAATTTCAATTAATCTGTGGTAAAGGCATGAGGTCTGCTTCTCTTCAGACTTCTTGCACCCAAGCTACGCTTGCGAATCCAAAAATTCAGGCTACTGTAGGGTCACATTTTGATGTGATCAGTGCCGCTGCTTGGATTAATGGTAAATTCTGCTTGGGGGGATGGATTTTTGGGGATAGAAATGGTATTACTCATGTTTGAGCGGCGTCTAGGGAGGATATTGTGAATTCAGTGGAGGCTTCTCTTGTAGGCAATGTGCGTGGTTCAGAAAAGTGGAATCAAGAACGTTGCCATACGAGTAGATGACAAGGATATTGCGCTCAAACTAAACAACAAACTCCCGTTCGGATTTGATGTGTCGCCAATAGCCGAAGACATCTATTTATTATGTTACCTCTTTTATTCTTGTAATTTTGTACCGTTAGACCAAGTGAAAATTTCTTGTTGTAATAGACTAGCTCTTTTGGCTTTTGACTCTATTAATGATTTGAATTGAGTTAACCAATTCCCCTCTTGGCTCCATGTTTAGCCATGTAGTCCTAAGCCAGTGGGCTTCGATTTCAGTTGTAATGTTTCTTGTTGAATTTATTAATAAAATCCTATCGTTTGAGAAAAAAAAAAAGAAATCAATTCGAGAAGTAGCGTTCACCTATCCAAGTAATGACGGTTCAGTGATTTGCCCGCTGAAATTGAAAAGACACGTTCAAATCACAAAATTGTCACTACACGATTGGAAATTAAAAAAATATCACTACTGAGCTGCGGATCCGGGTCGCGGGTCAGACCGTCTAATGGATCTGACAGGAGTTTTTGTGAAAAAAAAAAAATCCCCTTCGCCACTGTACCTGATAATATCATCTTCCACCACAAAACGACGTAAAAATGGAGGTCGCCTCTCTGCAAACCCTCCTCCTCTTCATCTCCTTCATTTCTTTCTACGTTTACATCTTCTTGCTGCGCCGTAAACCCAACAAAACCGCCACTCACGGCTTCAAAAGCTACCCACTCGTCGGTACTCTCCCCGATTTCCTTCTCAACCGCCACCGCTTCCTCGACTGGACCACCGCAATCCTCTCCCGCTGCCCCAACAACACCGCCGTCTTCCGCCGCCCCGGTAAAATCCACGGCGTCATCACAGCCAACCCCCAAATCGTCGAACACATGCTGAAATCCAACTTCGACAACTTTCCCAAAGGCGTCCGTTCCAGAACCCTACTAAAGGATTTTCTCGGAGAGGGCATTTTCAACTCCGACGGCGACCTCTGGAAAATCCAGCGCAAAACGGCGAGCTACGAGTTCAACACGAAATCCCTTCGTAATTTCGTCATGGAAAACGTCGCGTTCGAGCTGAAAACGCGATTAATCCCAATCCTCGAGAACTCGGCGCGAAACGACACCGTTTTGGACTTCCAGGACATTCTCGAGAGGTTTGCTTTCGATAACATCTGTAAAGTCGCGTTTAATGTCGATCCAGGTTGTCTCGGCGGAGATGGAACTGTAGGTGGCGAATTCATGCGAGCTTTTGAGGACGCTGCAAATCTCAGTTCAGGTAGATTCATGTATGCTCTTACAAGTTCATTTATAATCAAAAAGTTTCTCAATCTGGGCTCGGAGAAAAAACTGCGAAAATCTATTGCTAAAGTGCATGAATTTGCTGATAAGATAATAAGAACAAGAATGGAAGAGAGAAGTGAGAAAAAAGATGAAGATTTATTATCAAGATTCATAGCAAACACTGAAAATTCAGCTGAATTTCTCAGAGACATTGTAATTAGTTTCATTTTAGCCGGGCGGGATTCGACGTCGTCTGCCCTTTCTTGGTTCTTCTGGTTATTGTCTTCAAAACCAGAAGTGGAGCTAAAAATCCTCCAAGAATTGGAAAACATTCGACTTCAAAACGGGAAAACAATAGGCGATACGTATAGTTTCGACGAACTACGCGAAATGCATTATCTTCAGGCATCAATTACAGAGGCCATGAGGCTTTATCCACCAGTTCCAATTGACACAAAAGCTTGTAATAAAGATGACATATTGCCTGATGGAACTTTTATTGGGAAAAACTGGTTTATTTCATATCTAACATTTGCTATGGGGAGAATGGAGAGTGTTTGGGGAAAGATTGTTGTGAGTATAAGCCTGAGAGGTGGATTGAAAATGGGATTTGGAAACAAGAAAGCCCGTTTAAGTATCCGGTTTTTCATGCCGGGCCGAGGATGTGTCTTGGTAAAGATATGGCCTTTATTCAAATGAAATCCATAGCTGCCTCTGTTTTGGAAAGGTTTGGAATGGATGTGGTGATGGAGAAGGGTAAGTCTCCTGAGTATTTGTTGTCTTTGACATTGAGGATGAAGGGTGGTTTACCAGTGAAAGTGAAGGAGAGGATTGTGTGAATGTTATTAGTTTAAGTTATTTAATCTTGTGTGGTATTATAGGTTGTAATGATATGATAAGGGTTCATGTTGAGTCCTTGTTTTATAGAGGTTTATTTTCTATTGTTTTGTATGTTTATTGTTTGGTATTTTCTCCTTGTACAAATATGGTTTTTATGGATTATTAATAATACCTTGTGGACTTAAATGAGGTGGGTGTTTTCTCAACTTTTTAAACTAAATGAGCTATTACGTGCTGGTATGGTTATGTTTTCATTGTGATTTTTTATTTTCACTATTTCCATTGAGATTTTTGAGTTGTAGTGGTGTTTATTTGAAATTGAGAATATGTTTAATTGAAAATATGTTTAATTGAAATGCATATATTGAGAATATTATTAGGTTTAAAAATGAGATGATGTATGGTAGAGTATTTTTACTATGATTTTTTTTGCACGAAAGTAAGAGATAGAAATAAAAATATGTTTGGAGGTGTTTCGAAAATATAAAATTGCAAATACCTCCTTTTAAAGTGTTACAAATACCCTTTTTAGGTTTGTCTTTACATAACAAATACCCCATTTTGAGGGTGCAATTTATAAAAGTAAATAAATATCAATCAGTATTTGTAATTTTGAAATATATATATATATATATATATATACTTTCTTGTAATTAGGCTAAACCTTTCTTGTAATTAACCCTTTTATTTATTCAAACTAACTGAGATTCTACAAATGCAATGTCGGACTTTTCCTGAAATCTCGTTATTAAAAATATATATGATCAATGAATCTCGGTTCTTTATACCAAGGTGCATTTTATCGCGTATTCCAAGCATTATAAATATGTTAGAAAAATGAACTACATAAAATAAAATAAAAGACAATTCTAGGAGGAAGAGGAATTTTATTAACTTGATGTCTTGCAAAATTATAAGTACAAATGGGTATTTATAGATGCATAAAAGACCTTTCAAACTAACTAATTTAATGTACTAAATCAATGGACTCATCCACGTACATGCATCTAAAACAATCTAGAACATTCTCTACTCTTTTCCATTAACTCTAGCTAGATTCATGAACTTAAAAGTTGCAGTCAACTAATATGACGTGCTCACACCTTGTGCAAAGACATAATCTGAAAATTCCAAATTATTACTAACAAAACACACGTCAAGTGTAAATTAATAACATCATCAGTACACTTGGCGTGTATGAATCATATTTGGAACACGAGATAATACATAGTTTGAAATACAAAATCATTTGTCGATAAATATAAATCATCAGCATTTGCAAAATGCTTGGTGCAACTTGCTCATATATTCCATTCCCTAATGGAGACACCTTACAGTTTCTCAAGACAAAAAAAAAAAAAGAAAAAGAAAAATAAGTTCTCTATTCACACTTAAGAGACAATGACATCTTGACTAATATTGTGGACTTCCCACAACCCAATTTACACAAAACTACTCTTATCAAGAATCCAAACATGTCTAGTGTTACCATCACTTTGACAATGATTTTGTATTATCGTCAGACTCAACATCCTCATCACCACTTTCAATCTCAGTAACCTCATCCACCGGCTTGTAAGTATAAAACCATGCACATATCACATAATACACCAAATTTACAACTTGTAAACCTGTCACAAGCCAATAATAATTCTCCAATCTCCCCTTATTTAAATTCCTATCCGGTAGCCAGTTACTCTTCTTACCACTGTACTTATGAACCAAACTCACCATTAATGTACTCACATAATTCCCCATCGCTATAGCTATCCAATAAAGCGCCGCCGCCGTACTCCTCATACTCTCCGGCGATTGGTCGTAAAGAAACTCCAAATGACCAACGGACATAAAAACCTCAGCCAATCCATGCAGACAATACTGAGGAACCAACCAGAACACACTTATAGGTATAACATCGATCGGTCTATCAAGAAGGTTGTGTTGTCTAGCCACGTTTTTCCGTTTAATTTCGGTAAACGCGGAAACGATGCTTGCCAGAATGTTGATTGAATATCCGATCCCCATTCTCTGCAGGCACGTGATCCCCACGGGATTCTTGGTGAAACGTCGGGCTAATGGGACGAAGAGACGTTCGTATAGGGGAAGGGCGGTTAGGACGGTTAGGGTGGAGAATATGGACATGGTGGCGGGTGGGATTTGGAAGGAGGGAGATAAGTGTCGGTCCATGGTTCGGGCTTGTTGGATGGTGAAACTGTGGAGATGGGAGTGTGAAGCGACGAGTAATATGGCTGCGGCCCAGATTGGGAGTAGTCGGACGACGGTTTTTAGTTCTTCGACTCTGTGGACTGTTGCTAGTCGCCATAGGTTTGGTTTGTTTGGTGCTTTCATGTCGGAGTCGGATTGTACGGCGGCACGATCCAACCACCTTCAAGTTGCACGAAATGTAAGTATGAGTTTACTCGTGTGGAAGAGGAAATTTCAGGCCAAATGTATAGAGCAATAATAATTGTTGTTGTTAAGGGAGTGTTTACAAAAATTTCTAAAGCGATTTACTGTAGTATAAGTGAAAAATAGTTAAAAATTAGAAAATTATAGTGTTTGAACATCGATACTGAAATATGAATAAGTTAAAATAGAGTGTTTTGTGAATAAGTTGTAGAATATCTTATTTGTGTGTAACGGTAAAACCAGGAGTAATCAAAATCAAAATTTGATATATTCTTTTGTAATATTTGAAAACACTACAAACGACTTATTTTCAGCAAAAGTTGGCGATCAATTTTTCTCAATATTTCCAAACATTTCCTAAGTTTCCTTAGATCGCAATCAGGGTGGGCGGGCCGATTTTTTCACCGCCAATCTCGCTCATGTAGTTCATTTTACCTCAGGCCAAAAGAGGCCCGGTCCTTTTAGGGCCTAAAAATCCTTGGCCCAGCCTGGCCTAAGATTTGGACCGAGCCAGGATTGCCACCTCTAAGTCTCCTACATAGCTTTAGTTTCAGGTAAATTGTAATTTTAGTCCTATAACTATAGAGATGTGGCACAGTTGTTCTTTTTAGATGATTGAAAAGATCACATTATATCTTTAAAAACTCTTGGATTTAGTCCTTAATTTGCCAAAACATTCATTTTTTTAACAAAAAATCTCAAGTGAGTTGCATGTGACCCCCCCAAAAAACAGAAAGGATTTTCGAATCTCCAAACAAAAGTTAAAGTTTTCGCTGATGTATTTGTTGAGTAAGCATTGGGGAAAATCTCAATATTCGGCTGAAAGTAGGCCGGTAATACTAATATTTGACCGAAAATTCGAAAATTCTGTTTTTTGTGTTTCACGTATAATTCACGTGAGATTTAGGGCTAAAGGTGTTTTAAAGATATAAAGTAATTATGCAAATATAATTTGAAAAGGACTAATTTTGCCGCACCCTATAGTTGCAGGACTAAAATCTCAACGTACCCTCTAGTTTCATACTCCAAAACCAAGTTTGTAAGAAAATTAGCTTACTTGAACTGATTTGAATGCATAAGCCTCCCATTGGTAGATATCCGAGCATCAAGCTGTCCGTTTTCATACAATGCACCAGAATCACTTGGGACATCCACTTTTCTTTTCTTAACAGCTGCAACAATCACTTGTGCCACTCTAACATATGGACTCCCACCAGGCTTAATCTTCTTGTACAAAGAGGATCCCAAAATAAAAGCTGCAAGAGATATTCCCATTGCAATTGTTGGAATCCCAAGACCCCACCCCAACTTATGTTGTCTTGAATGTAAACCACAATGGTTAGAGCAAGCAAAGATGCCATCCCCATGCAGAAATAGTACCAGTTGAAAAAGTTCCAACTCCTGGACTCTGTTTTCAGTTTGCTCATGTCGAATTGGTCGGCTGCGAACGTGACGACGCACGGTCGGATTCCGCCGGTGCCTAACGACGTTAAGAGAAGAGCAAGGTAGAGAACCCATAGCTGTGAATTGGAGGCTTCTTGGCAGTTCACCTGCATTGAAACAAAATTCTCCAATTTTTTGAAATAACTCGAATGAAGGACGATATTTCTATACGACGTTGAAAAATCCTGTATATAAATGGTTCATAAATAATAATGTGCAAGGTTGCAGAAATCACTAGGCCATAGTATGCCTAGCGCCTAGGAATAATACTAATTTTTATTTTTTTTTTTTAATTTTGACCGATTTTTGGCCAGCTAGGCAGATGCGTAGGTCGATATTTGGTTGAAACAATTTTTTCAATGAATTGGGCAAAATTGGTTTGGCCTAGGGACAGCCGCCTAGGCCAATTTTACAACACTTTTGATGTGACAAAATCGAATTAATCTTGTTTTTGTATTCAAGTTTTAATTTTATCATACTACATTAATTCTTTTAATAAGGTGAGAGGAGTGGAGGAGAGGAGATAAAATAAACTCAAAGACTCAAATTCAAATTCTGATCAACATTTCCCTTGTAAAGGGTACCACATGAGCTACAATATCATGGTATTATACTACATTAATTTATTGTTTGTAATTTTATGTAATTTTATTGAAAAATATAATATTTGAGAATAATTTATTAGAATCTTCCTGTAAAAATTAAATGTGTAGTTTTCTATAGAATAATCAAACATTTTCATGAACCATACCCGGATTAACCATTATAAAGACGAATTTTATTGTACAATCGAACTATTATCAAATAAAATCTTACTTTATCCGGAATAAAACCCTTTATATGAATTTTAAGGGGTAGTGAATTATTCTGAATTCCCTGTGACAAAGTACACATCAAGATGAGATTTGTCATTATGTTCACCTGACTTGGACATGGAGGAGGACGGAGCTGAGGCAGAACGGCCGATATTGTGATTGTAACCATTCCCTGTGACAAAGTACACATCCAAATTATACATAAGTTTATTTTCATATCATCTGTTTTTTCTTCTCATATACATTATTAATCTTTTCAAGAAAAGTTTTTTTATTATTATTTGTTTGATGGATATTAGGAGATGGAGGGACAAACCAGCAAGTAAATAATGGTACCGATGATGATTGTCCAAAATCGACCAGCAAAAGAATCAGCAAGAAAAGCACCAATAAGAGGGGTAAAACTGGAAGTTCCACCAAAATTGGAAATTGTATTTGAGGCCTTGACAAGGGGCAAATTGAGGACCTGTGTGAGATATGTTATCATGTTGGCATGAAAACCAGCACCCGCAAATCTGTCGCATATTTCATTTGCTGTATAGATTCCGAAAAATAAATTTGTTAGTGTAAATATGTCCTCTACTTGCAATATTTATAATTATTGGAATTTTTTTAGTAACAACGTTGTATAATTCAGTACGATGATGAAGCTGTCTTTTTTTTTCGATTTTTTATATTGCCACCAAACATGTGCCGTCCTATTTTCACCCGTTGATTAATTAAATAAATGCCAAATTTTTACTGATTTCTTGTAGTAAACACAATGTGAGTTAAACAAAACATTGATGTGAGATCGATCCCAGGAAGGGAAAGGCCTTTTTGTTGAAAAGCTAAAGTGAAATTTAATTAAAAAATATCCTTATTGATCTCCTGTGATCTCATTCACTCTCCTGAGTTACCAACTTAAGTGGTAACACTACTCCTTGTAAGGGTGTTGATCAGGGTTCGGATGAATTTTACGTTCTCCTTCCAACCACTACTCCCAATTTATAAAAAAAAAAAACTCACTCTCCTCAGTTCAAATCAAGGGTCATGTAAGTCGCACGTGCACGTGTGTGCTAACAAAAGTGGGGTGAGTCGAATGTGTGTGTTTGTGTGTGCATTGCAAGTGCTTCTATTCTGTGTATAAGTTATTAGATGCAAAATTAGTCCAAATTCGATCACAAATCCAAGAAAACAAACACTAAGCACTGCAAAAATTTCCTAACACTCTATAATACCATTCTTCATTTTACTTTAAGAAATATTCAAATAAACTGCTATTGATTGGTTTGGCCTAATTACAAAAAACAAAATCCAATTATATTTTAAAATCATAAATACCCTTTAAGGTATTAAAAATATACTCATTTAAGTTTGTATTTACTTAAAAAATACCCAAAATAAATATCGATGCACTACTTGTAATTTTAAAAGATAACTGGTTTTTTTAACACACTAAATCTATTCTTTTTCTTTTTTTTAGAATGACACTAAATCTATTCACTTACCAACAAAAGTTACAAAACACATACACATTGAGTTTCTGCCATTAAAAACACACACACACAATAATTGGAAAACAGAGTGCATATGATTTAGGAAACATTTGCAGAAAAAGATGAGGTGGGCTCACCAAGGATGAATGGCATTGTTCTGACACCTCCAAGCTTCTTTTTCTTGTCTTTAAAATCTTGTTTCTTTTGTTCCTCACCATTTTCAGAAATCTTGTTTTCTAACTCAAACTTCTCCATGTTCATGTGTGAGATGCAAAATATACAAGCATATCAGTATTTATAAGATGTGTGTGGACATAAAAAAAAAAAACATTTAATTTTTTCTTTTTCTTTTTGTGAAAGAAGAGATAGTGAAGAATAAAACACAGTGATTGGTGGGGACAAATTTGACTCTATATTGGCATTCATGTGATATGCTTGTCTCTAATAAAATATGTGCAATCACTTTGTAGAGGTTGTCTTTTTTTATTGGAAATCATAATGCAGATTATGTTTTGAGGTGTTATTATTTTTTGCAGAATTTCCAATCAAGAAGATTGGATATGCGTGTATATATATATATATATATATATATATATATATATATTATCATCTGTATACATTAGAATTTATGAGCCAATGCATAGAAAAAGAAGAAGAAAAAAATACATGGATGGGATAAGCATGTATATATAACAAGGGATAATTACAAAAACTACCCCTAAGATTTGGGTTAATTGAAAATATTCCACAAGTTTTTGAAAATTAAAAATACAAAAAATTCCGTGAGTTTGATTCTATAGTACACTTACTCCTTCATAAGTAAAAACATTTCAAACACCCCCTTTAGTTTATAAAAATTAATATTGCAATTATCCCCTTACATTTGACATGAAATCAAACCTGATGGAGTTTTTTTTTTTATAATTCTCAAACATCTCTGGGTTTTTTAATGATTAATCCAAACCTCAGGGATAATTTTTGTAATTATCCATGTATAATAAATAAATTTATGAATATCTTACCTACATTAATTATCCCTATTGCCATTTGCTTATGTTTTAGCTGAAAATGTGTTTGGTTAAATTTTGTTCCTTCAGATATTGAGAGCCTTTTTTGTGAATTTTACATATAGTAATGTTGAAGGCCTTGTCTAAAGGTATTTGAATTTGGCAAACTTTCCTAAAGCGAAAGCTGTGAATTACTCTTCAGAAACATGTGAGTTTTTGTCTTGTAAGGTTTCAGTTATTGAGTGAGTAATTATTATATCCTCTAATTTAACTAAGTGTATGTATTCATGTTCCACTTTGTGTATTCTACTTCTTAGTTCACTTCGTTGGGTGATTGACAAAATGACAAGTGTTTATATGATAAACATGTATTGTTGATTTTTTAGATGTATTTGCACATGTTAATCATCCGTCGATGGAATGTGATAGGAAGTGGAACAGATAGTGAAACAGAAAATCTAATACCATATAATTGATGGGGGAAAAAATCAAACACTAGTGTCAATTAATTGAGTTTTAATATAACCAACAGTCACACGAAAAATCTTATAAGCATGAGTATTGAAATTTAAATTGAATTTGGCTCTAAAAGAATCACATGTACAGTATAGATGTGATTGAAGATGTGGTCACATTCACAATCACCTGTAGCGAAATTTCGAAAATGAAACAAGTGACAAGATATAAAAATTATCTACAAGCCAACTAGCTTGTAAATGTGTCAATATGGTGAAACTTTCCACTAGTAAAAAAGTTTGATTCCATATACAAAAATACAAAAACCAACTAATAGAAAATCAACGAAAACTCCTAGAGTAATTAAGAAATCTATGTAATTCAACTCATCCAACAATGGATATTGTGGAACGTTAATCACAATACTAAAAACAATGGATAAAAACATTTTTATTTTTGTAGGTTTTGAATGTAATCTCAAGTCACATTCGAGATCGCATTATTTAAGTTGTTTAGTCTTGTGCTTGTATGACTTTTAACTCTTTCAAGACTTTTAATTGTGGTATTTTCTTGTGTTTAATTTGATCTTTTCCTCTTTCCTTTATATAATAGGGTCCAAAACCTTCAAGAGTCCTAACTTTTTTTACTAAAAGAAGATATATACAAATATATGACAAGTGAATCACTTATATTAGGAAAAAAAAAATATCTAAGAGTCCTAATATATCAATATTATATCAATATGATTTGTTTCCTAATCTAAATAAGTCTCAATCATACCATAATCTAGAAAGGCAATACAATCAAAAACACAATCCTTTTATTTAAGAAAATTACTTGGGCTAAAATTTACGCCCTAACACGTTCAAACTTGGTTAACCTAATATAATTACTATACCTTCAACAATTACTATATACATATAAAATTATATATCTTAAATTTAGTCCCAATATAAATTCACAAAAGTGAGGAAAATATCAAGATGCAGTAAATCCAAACTCAATGTGTGTGGCATAAAGTCCCATCCTATATAATTTTTTTTTTTTTGAGGAACATCCTATATAATTGCTGCATGAATTGAAGGTAGAAATTTATAGGGGTAATATAGTATTTGCAATCTAACAAAATGCTGATATTGGTGACATCTCTGCTTACGTAAAACTCACTAACTGATTGAAATTTGTCAATCAAATGATGAGACACATACAATAACTCTGTCCTTGCATGGCTCAAAAATATTGCACGGTCCCATTTCATATAAGTTATAACCCGTGAGTAGTCCCACTCCAAACAAAACCTCATAAAATCTTAAATCTTCCCTAAGGGCAATTTTTAATTTTAGTATAATCATTTGGAAAAAAAAAAAAGAAAAGGAATCAATTTTAGCCTAGTACATAAGTTAAGTTTTATTGCAATTTTAATCCATTAGTTAAAATTCGCTTTACAAGATTTGTATATATATAAATATATATATATATATATATATTGATTTATTTATTTGAATATGTTGTAAGTAAGAATGATTCACAAAGATGTAAAGTAGATTTTCTGTGAAAAATGAAGTCTCGTCCAGTTTCTCCTCCACTTTGGTGACGTAATGATATATATATATATATATATATATATATATATATATATATATATATATAGTGGCGATCTCTTCTTACTATGGCGGTGTGGATGATCTCATCCATCCATCCTATTTAATCAATGGTTCAGAATATGCCTAAAAATACACCATTTTTTAATTTTTTAATGTGTAAAAAGGATAAATCGGTAACTATCAAAATGGTGTAAATATAATAACATATTTACTTTCCTAAAATCAAGGGATATATTCAATATCATCTTTCCATAACAGACACGTCTAATCATGAGCCAAAAAAAAAACGGATTCACCCTCTTCTTCACTCTTCATTGACGCAATACAACAGGAAAACAATTTTGCATCAAAATCACAAAAACAATCCCTATCCACCTTTTTTGAACGACAAAGAAGGTGTTCGACATGGGAGATATGTGTATTTTGGTATACAAATATTTATAATATTGTGCTCTGGTCGCATTGTTTCGTGTATAGATATATATATATATATATATATATATATATTTTTGGTGCTAATATAACATGAAATATGGCGTGTTTGGATGTTTATTTGAAACTAAACGTTGGTACTTAAATTGGTATAAAAATATTGACAATATTGTACATTGGAAGCATATTTTGGTGTATACATGTGCATACTTTTGGTGCTTTATAATCATAAAAATATGGTATAAAAATAATTCCATTATGGTACCCTGAAATCATATTTTGGTGTACACTTGTCCAATATTTGGTGATAATATAAGTATTCAGTAGTGCATTGTTAGATGTTTAATTGAGAATAATGTATACTAATATTGACAATATTGTATATTTTGAAAATTATTTTGTGTATACATTTAACTGATTTGGTGTACAAATATGCATATTTTTCAACATTACGCTCTGTCTGATAACACCCACGTGTGTCGCATATGCATTTGTGTGTCGCATATAAACTAACTGTATACCAACAATTGCCTACTGTATACCAAACTATAGCTAAGTTTTCATCAATTCATATCACAATTAAAATAAAAACAACTGAACTAATTGTACACCAACTATTTACTAAATGTATACCAACTTATAGCTAAGTTTCATCAATTTATTTCCACGGGTACAATAAAACAAAATGGGCCAAAAAAAATATAAGCTACAATTTCCTCAGTTTGGGCATCGAATATTTCAAAGCAGATTTGGCAGTCTTGGAGATGCATGTCTTTTCATGTTTCCTCTTGCCATTGAAAATTATAAACCTGGTATTGAGAATGAGAAACATGAAATATATTAAAGAATGCGGAACTCAAGCACAATATATCAAAAAAATACACCAATTAAACTAATTGGGCACTGTATGAACTCTATTTGTATACGAAAATAATGTTATTTAAACACCATTCGTCATTATGCATTGCATGGACATTATATACTAATTACAAAACCACAAACACGCATGTTACACTTGTAACTTCCACTCTATATCTCAACTTACATCATCTCATATCAATAACATAAACATTACACAAACTATTAACTAAATATACATCGTTTTTACCTAATTTTATACCAACAATATCTCTACCAAATCTGTACTATTTCACACAAATATAACTCCAGAAACAAAAACAAAAAAAAAAGGATTCTGTAAAAATCGAAGATCAAAACCCTAGTTACTTCAAAATAAAAAATTGCCTACTCTACTTACTGCAGGTTACTCCAAAAACCCATAAAAGACATCGACATGTTTCAACAGAAAAAGAAAAAAAAAATTAAAGGCTAAACCATTTCTATCAAAATCTACAACCAAACAAAGGAAAAAAAAGAACCAGACTCTTACCTTTACCAATAATTTGAAGGGCGTTTTGGTTTTTGATATCGAAGAAACCCTGACAAGCTTCGAAATTGAAACAAAACTGATGGGTCTCGGCAGTCGTCCAGCAGAATGAAGAAGAAATAGAAGAAAATGGCGTCTGATAGAATGAAGAAGAAAGAGAAGGAAAAAAAAATGAGTTTTGATTTTGTGAGAAAAGAAGAATGCATAAAAGGGGAGAGATTAATTGAAATCCCCAAAAAATGGGGATTATGGGGGTTACCATAACTGCCGTGTGATTTTATTTACAAAATGACCATTGTGACCTTAAATGGGCAATATTAAATGTAGAAAAAAAAAACGAAAAAAACTTAGCCTTAGGATTAAACAGATTAATAGCTTAGATTGGTCCACACTGCCACATGGTAAGGCCCTTGCCACATATGATCTTATCCCTATATATATATATATATATATGGAGGGGATCCTGTGAGACCACCCTCCTAGGTTAGTCCATAAGACTAAATCTACACCATCCAAATCTTTTCAAATAGTAAATCAATGGCCAAGTTATATTACAATAAATACAGCATTTCATAAGTAAGTATACAACAGAATGGATAAATTAGGAATCCAGGAAATTAAATATAGTAACTGTTTCCTAAAAATTAGGGACGTGATTTTGTATTAATCACGTCCCCATAATCAAGCGATTCACATTTCCTTTCTCTCCCTTCCTATTCGAACCTGCAATTTATTCTAATATGGCAACAAAATCGTGCAACAATTAATGAAAAGTATACAATTACACTAAACTAACTATACATTAAAATATTACTAAGTATACATAAACAATTAACTAAGTATACAGTTACACTAAACTACTTGTACATTAAAACTTTACTAAGTATACAGAAACATTTAACTAAGTATACAATTACATTGAACTAACTATACATTAAAATAATACTAAGTATACGAAATATTTAACTAAGTATACGATTCAATGAATTACTTATATAACTAAGTATACAATTCCATTGAACTAAGTATACAAATCCACAGAACTAAGTATACAAATTTACTAAACTACTTACTAAACTACTTATATAACTAAGAATACGATTCCACTGAACCAAGTATACAAATCAACTGAACTAAATATCCAATAAAACATGATTAAGTATACAAGTCCACTGAACTAAGTATACAATAAAACGACTGTTCACAAATATGGGGGAAATAATTATCAATTTTGAAAAAAATGCTTGAAGTTGATGATTTTTCTTCCCTAAAAATCGGGTAACTGAAAAGGTAGGATTATGTTTCCTTAAAAATAGCTAATAACCGTCCAATTAACATAAATAATTAAATATAAAAGTACAATTATACTCTTATATGCCTAAATTAACTAAAATGATCTACACCATCCAAAATTTTAAATCAAGAGTCCATAAGTACTCTTATGGACTAACCTAAAGGGATTGGTCTCATTTGAACCAATCCATATATATATATATATATATATATATATATACCCTATATATATATATAATATGATACTACAATCAAAGGCGCACCTTTCTAATTCGTAATTTAATTAATTAGTTTTGTTGGAGGGGAATGTAAAAGTTTTTATACACGGTGGAATGAAAAGTTTAAATACCCTTTTGCAACAAAGGACCTCCCTCATCCGACTATAAATATGTTGTCGAGAGTCTCGAGACTAGGTATGCCCTAGCGGCTCATTTGGCGTTTGTGAAAACAATGGATTAGACACCTTTTCACTCTATTTCTTTTGTTTGGAAATTTTTGGGCCAGTCCGCTACAAGTAATGAGGCCCGATTGTTTTTAAGCTCTTTTTATAATATTTTATCAAGTGGTCGGAGATGTGATAAATTTATACCAGCAAATCCTTAATACAAAAAGTCATTTGTGCCCCTAAAATCTACTGCGATAAGATATTTTTGCCCCCCCTGATGTTAAATATTTTGAATCTGGTAACATAAATACCATTTTTCCTGAGCTGCGAAAAACCCTAGCCAAGCCCGCTCGCGGTATCAGGTGAAAATGGAGGATGTGTTTGATTTGTAAATGCCATTCTCTGCATCAAATTTTTTGGATTAAGTACCCTAATTTTCAACAAATTTATTTGTGTTGGGGTTGATTTTGGCGTTCATAGATGGGAGATACATAATGGTAACACGCAAAAGGTTCGATTTTGTGTTCATATTACCATATCTTATTTAGCACAGTTGAAAATCATGGGTTATGCCGTTTATTACAGAGTTTTGGGAAATATTTGTAATCATTATTCTGTTTCCGTTAAATCCTACATTTTACCCTGAAAATGTGCATACTGACCTTGTTTTTGGATGAATTACGAATTTGTAATTTTTGTGCAATTGGGTTGTCATTTTTGTCGATGGATTAACTTTATACTTGTCTCTAGAAATTGTTTATGTAATTGTTTTTGCATATGTTTGTCTGTGTAAATTGTTAAGTATGTAATGAAGATTTTCACTGCTAATGTTAATGTAAATTCAATTATTTTATAGATATGTATTTTCTGATTTAAAATGTTATTGTCTTGTGTATAATTTCTGTATTTTGTGTTTCTGATGAATTGTGTTAATTGAGATGTTGGAAAGAGGATATTTCGTGTTTAATTTATAGATTGTGATGACTAATTCCTCTTGGTTCTGTAAGTTGTTATTGTTGTAAGTTAATAAATTTTGGACATTTTTTCTTTTATCACTTAGTGGCCATTTTACAGCTTTTAATGGCCATTAAGTTAGTTTTTCGATCTTACATTTGAATTTTCATAATGTAAGGCGGTGTTAGTTTCTTAACTTATTTATCTTCCAACTTTTTTATAACTTTTAATGTTCAAATCAGAGATAGATGATGAAGGAATGCATATCGTGGTTATTGTAGAAGAAATAATGACGTTGATCAAAATAATTTTGCTCCTTGTTTGTTATGATCGTCGGCGTTTTATGTTAAGATGTCCTCGTCGTAGGCGCAGAATTGGTCATGCTCCTTATAGAATGCTTGACTGTGTACCCGGTCAAATTGAGCACATGCATCATCTCATCCATGTTAGTGATACTACGTGTATCGAACAACTACGTATGGATAGAAATGCATTTGGTAGGTTGTATTTTCTTTTGGAGGCTGTTGGTGGTTACAACGCATAAGACATGTCCAGATTAGTGAGCAGATTGCGATATTCCTCTCAGTTTGACTCATCATAAAAAAAATGTGGTTGTCAAATTTGACTTCAAAAGATCTGGGTACAATATCAGCACACACTTTAATAATGTTCTTGTGGTTGTGCTAAGGCTTCATTCCATTTTATTATCCACACCTAAACCCGTCAGTGACGATTGCACCGATGAAAGGTGGAAATGGTTCAAGGTAATTTAGAATAAATTAAATTGTGATATGATTGTATTTTGTCACTGTTGTTTAGTTTTATGTTTTGATTTTGCTTTTAGTGTGACATATGTATGTCTAGGTTTATTAGATGGAACATACATTGATGTCCATGTAGCATTGAATGAAAAGGCACGATATAGAAATCGCAAAGGGACAGTATCTGTTAATGTGTTTAATTGTTGTTTGTGACTAAAACATGAAATACGTTTATGTATTGTCTGGATGGGAAGGATCTGCTGCCGATAGTTGTGTTTTACGAGACACAGTTACTAGGCATAATGGTTTTAGAATCCCCAATGGTCAGTTTTATGTTTCAAACTGACTGTCTCCACAAAAAGTTTATTGTAATTTATTCCTATAATAGGACACTCCAAATTAATAAAAAAACATTCTTTCAAATGATAGGTAATTACTACCTATGTGATTGTGGCTACACAAACGGACCCGGGTTTCTAGCACCATACATGATCATCAAGGCCCCAAAACTTTAGGGAATTATTCAACCTAAGGCATGATAAAGCTCGCAATATAATTGAACGATCATTTGATTTACTGCAACAACGATGGGCTATCATAAGGAGTAAACAATTTTATCCAATAAAAATGCATAATCGCATAATAATGGCCTGTTGTTTATTGCAAAATTATATTCGAACTTCTATGGTTGTTGATCCTTTAGAAGCTAAAGTACCCAAATATGTGGTTGGCCAACCTCATGAAGATGCTGATAATGAATTTGTTGATGTAGTAGAATCATCTCAAGTCTGGACTAATTGGAGAGATAACATAGCTAATTCCATGTATAATGAATGGAGAGGGAGGTCAACTTAGTAAATTAATGACATTTTGTGGCTGTGGACAATTTATTTTATCTATAAAATAATGTTTTATTATTTCAGTCTCGTTTAGATAACATTGTGAGCACTTAGACATTTAGTTTGTATCCATAACAGGGTATATTTGGGTTTGTGTGATGTTAATGTTTTGGCTATGTCTGATGTTATCGATGATTGTGCTTTTTCATTTATAAATATTGATATGTTTTTTAAGTCAGGGACTTGTAGTTGTGTGATAGTATGTTTGTTAGTTAATGCATTTATACATGTAGGTGCATGAATGGAGTCGTTTGGGAGTGTACCAAAACAAACTGGACCTAGAAAAAATAACACTCATAGTAGATGTTCTTGGACAATGCAAGAAGAAAATGTACTTCTTCATGGACTAAAGGAGATCATTGTTCGTGGCTGGAAATGTGATAATGGTTTCAAGTCTCGGTATCAATTTTTGCTTGAGCAGTTAATGGCCAAAGCCTTCCGCGGGACTGACTTGAAGGTTATTCCCCATATAAATTCCAAAATTCATGTCTTGAAAAAGGACTATGGTTCATTGAGTTCCATGCTACGTCTTTCTGGATTTTGCGAATGGAATAACTCTTCGGAAATATTGATTGTTAAAGATGAGCATAAGTGGAATGACTATGTGAAGGTAATAAACAAAACCAACTTAAGTTTAGCGTGATAGTTATTTTTCCATGTTTAATTCTCTATATTTTTTTGCAGATAGATGGGAACGCAAAGACAATGCGGTACAAGTCATGGCCATATTATGGTCAGTGGTGCGAAATATTCGGTAAAGATAGAGCAATAGATGAAACTGCTGAAGCTTTTGCCGATGTAATACAGGACATTCTCAGTGGTTCTCCACAAGCTAACCAACAACCATCTCCTGAAGTGCAGATTGAAACACATTTTTCCAGTTGACGAGGCTGATGGTACCTCAACTTACCATGGCGAGGGTAGTACATCAACTAAAAGTAAGTCGTCTAACTGTTGAGGACAAAATTGCCATTTCAAAGCGCCTATGTAGTGATGCGAAAGACCTCGACCTGTTTTTCAGCCTTTCTTCAGACAACAAGGCTGTGATGGTTCGAATGATGTGCGAAGGAAAGATCTGATGATTTGGCATGTATTGCCATATTTGTTGTTTTGTGAAGTATGTAATAGCAACCTGATACAATGTTGCGTTAAGGAAACCAACTCCGCATATAAGCTTTTTTGAAGGTCATCACTTGGCTACCTTTTTTTGTGCTGCAATGACAGTAATTATGGGGTCTATTTGGTACTATGGGAGATCATTAATACCATGCTTGCAATTGTTATGTTAAACTAAAGTATTTTTGGTATTTGGTTTTATGTTAACATCATTTTCTTAAATAGAAGTTGCACATAATTATGAATTATCATTTGATGAACAATTTTAGTAAATCTTATAAACATGATTATTTGGTACGCATTGCTTATTTTCGCAACTTGGTTTGCCATTACAATAATAAATGGTTGGATGTGAGGTGTGGACTTCACGGGACATTGTCAGCAGTTTATGTAGACACGTGAGTGCAAATATCCAAAGTTATTCACTTGTTTGCTTACCAACTACACCAAACAATAACTTTGTCAGTATCTAAACATATTTGGTGTCAGTTAACAGTGTGTAGGGCCAAATTTATTTGTCCGAGTTTGAAGTTAGTATCAATTGTGGCTTGTCTTGTAATAACGTTACATTTTCCAATTTTAGTCCCTGTTGGTGAATGTTTATTTACTAGAAACAACCACCATGATGGAGGCAAAACTGACAAAACAGTTGGTTGCCTTTTAAATGAAAAGGACACTATTTACAAGCTTTCTTTTAAATCCAAAAATTTAGTGATATTTATGAATTATCTTTCAAAGAGTATGCATTTGAGTTATAGGTAGGTGATCCTTCGTGTTTGGAGGAAGGTAATGAGTCAGACGCCTCTTCAATGCATATGGGAGGAATTTGTAAGGATGGATTGCCTCTTGGAATTCAATCACTATCCATTGAAATGGAGGTTAAGCCAGACTTTTGCTTTAATGCATGTAAATGCATCGATTAAGTCTTCACCTACTCCAATATTACGTGCACAATTAAATGACCCACCAACCTCACCTCTTTGCCATAACTTTTCGGATGTTTGATTATAAATAAAGAGTCACACATTAACTTAAGAGCCATTACACGAGGGTTAGATTTCTGCTCACTTCCTAACAATTGGAGATATCAGATTTAGTCATAATTTAAATTTATTTGTCATGTCTTTTAATGATTTTTTGTAATAACATCCCATGAATTCAGATTTTAATATCGTGTTTTGTAGTTTTGTCATGCAGAACAATGGTTCGAACGAGGAATCAAATTTCCAGAAACAACATACGAGGAGGTGACTGGATGGAACAAGAAGAAGCCCATTGCTACAGAATGTTTTTCAGAATCTGTTCAAGGCGCCGTGACATGCATGATCCAGATATGTCCAGTGGTGTCTTCTATGAGTTGACTCGTGTGCTAACTGATTCTTTTGGAAAGGAATTAAAGTTGCACAAAGTGAAAGACAAGATTCAGATGCCAAAGACACAATTCAAGGACTTTGCAAATTTCACTGCACTGCCCGGAGTCACCTTTGACCCTTCAGAAAACAAAGTTACTATCCAGCCTGAATACTACGTGCATGTTGGGCATGTGAGAAATATTTGGTAGTACTTGTTTCATAAATGTTTAGACATGATTATCATGGATCTTATGACCAACGTTTTGCATAATTGTTATGTAGGAAAGCAACATTAACCGTTATTGGAGGAATTACGGGTTTGCATGGTATTCTGAATGTGACAATATTTTCAACACTTTGAAGGCTGTCGAAATCGACTTTGAAAGAGTGTTGGGATATACTAAGGAGAACCCACTGGAGATTCAAGGTGGATCATCTGATGAAGATGAAATGGACGAGAAAGTTGATAAACAAATTAAGAGGATAGAGGAATGGGAGTTTCATGGTTTACCGACACCAAATGGTTTCGACAGTGATGGTGAAGCAGGATCGGGTGTAGATAGCAATTGACTTGTATTAAGGAAAGAAAAGACTGTTGGAAGGATCCTTAAGTATGGCTATTTTCGTAGTATTATATTTAAGCATGTTTAGTTTATGTAAGTGTTGGGAAATAATTTTTAGATTTTGATGAATGCCATGTAAAACTTAGAATAGAAAGTTGGCACCCCATTTTTGTTGTAAATTGCATTGTAATAGATAGGGCTGGTCGAGCTGAGTTAAGTCAGCTATGCCAAGATATGCAAGAAGTCAACTGGAGACTAGAAGGAAGACTCCGTTGTGAAGCAGCTGAGTGTGGCAAAGAGGAGAAGACAGGAACTCGACTGAAGGTGCAGCTGAGTGAAGTGTCAGTCAAGTCAACTCAAGATGACCAAGTCTCAAGTTGAAGTGACAGATGAGTCATCCAATGATTGAAGTCGACTCGCGATCACCGGGGAAGTCAAGAAAATGCGGTCAAGTCGAGACAAATGAAAGAGATCCGTTGTACGTAAGTCAAGAGAATTACTTAAACAAGTAATACTTCCATCTTGCCTTTCTTAAAGTGCTCGATCAAAAAGAAGCGTGCAAAAGGAATAAACCAATAAGAAGATTTGTGTCGAACTCGAAAAGTGAATACTCATTCATACGAGGAAATGTCAATTTCAAGGACTGCAACAAGACAGCCAACGACCACAAGTGTCTTTTGAAAATTAGCCTATCTCTTCAACGGGCAAATTTTCAAAAGAACACTATAAAAGGCTGAGGAATCTATTTGAGAGTATGTTGGTTACCTTGACAATCAGAAAACAAACACGAACAAGAAAAGCAATATCTGTAACCAAAAATATTCTCAAATTATTCAAGTTCAATCCTCAAGCCTACACTACGAAGGAAATCAATCCAACACTTACCTGTGAAGGAAAGACAACTTCAATTAGCTAAAGAGGAAACATTTGAAGAATCAAGGGGTCTACACTCCACGGAGGATTGTAGAAAGGTTCAAAGACGAACCAGTCTCAAGTTTTTGGAGGGCTTCGTGATCAAATCCAAGAAGCTTGAGCAAGTGGACTGTAGTAGCAAGCAAACCGCCTGTGAAGAAGTTGAGTTGTACGAGAAGCGGTTTTGTGTGACCAAGGCATCTCAGATCGAGTCCCAAAGGATCAAGTCGGTTGTGTGATCAAGACTTGCATCCGGATCGTTAACCACTTTGTATATTGATCAATACTTAGTGGATTCCTCGGGAGTTGGAGAAAGAGAGGAGAAGAAGAATTACCCCATCTTCGAACCTCTATAAAAACTTATTGTGTCATTTACATTTCAAAGACTTTAATTTCTCGCACATTACTTTAATATCTCACGATAAATTTGCTATCCAATTGATAATCAACAAAGTGCTAAAACCAAGCATTAAAACATATTTAACCAAAATTCAAGGGTGTTAAGTCTTCCAATAAAACATATCACGTCGAGTTAAGTCTTTAGTCAAAGCAGTGAGTTATTCTATCAACGGCTCGAATGAAGTCTCATTGAGTGACTAACTCTGCTGATTAACTAACTTAGTTGTCCACCAAGGACTCAGCTGTGAAGTATTAACTCTGAACGTTTTAAAAGGACTAACTCGAAAAGTTGGTAAGGTTTATTCAACCCCCCTTCTAAACCTTACACTTACACCCCTTGGGACCTACAAGTGGTATCCGAGCGGTTGGTTCATTGAGCCTTCCGCACTGGTTACTGAACTAGATCTCCAAATTTTTCAAAGCTTGTTTTAGCACTTGATCTTTCAAAACACTTCTATTCAGCAAAGTTATTATCATGCAGGCTCATCTATCAGCATTACACGATGAAATGTGGATAGTAATAGAAGATGGGCTACTGCAAATCTTAAAAGTGAAACACTGCAAGAGAGAGCATTGCGGTGAAGGAGAAGAGGATCTTTGCTCCCGGACGGCGATGGTTGAAAAACCAAGAGCTGAATGGACAAATGATGATAGGAAAAGATATAACTTGGACAATGTGGCCAAGGACATTCTTTACAAAACTTTGGACAAAGCCATGTTCAACAAAGTCAAATCATGCAATACGGCAAAAGAAATCTGGGACAAGCTAACCTTGATTTGTGAAGGCTTAGAGCAAATCAAGGAAAATAAACTATCTGTTGTTGTACAAAAATTTGAAAACTTTAAGATGCTTGCAGGAGAAACCTTGGATCAGCTTGATGCTCGGTTCACAGAAATTACCAATGAACTATCTGCACTTGGAAAAGAATATACACAGAAGGAAATGTGCATGAAGATTCTAAGAAGTCTCCCAACTGAGTGGGATATGAAAGTCATGGCCATGAGACACTCCATGGACCTATCAAAGACATCCAGCCATGAGCTATTCTCGATCTCAAAGCCTACGAATTTGGTGAGAAGAAAAGACCAAGAGGAGACAGTTGTGCCCAAAAAATTTGCTTTAATAGTTAAGGATGGTAAAAGAGTTGAGGTCAAAGAAGTCATTGACCAAGAGGAGATAGCCCTGATGGTTAAAAGGTTTAATAAGTTCTTCAACAAGAATTACAAGAGAGGCAAAGGTGAATCCTCCAGAAGACACTCAGCTCCCTCCAAGTCAAGGGAAGATAGGCCAACCAAGAGAGCAGAGTATCAAAAGGTTGAGTATCAAAGAGCTGACAACCCAAGAATGGAAAGAACCGATCAAAAAGTTGAAAATCTATCTTGAACCGCAGTAACCCGGTCACTATGCCATTGATTGCCCATATCCTCGTAGTCAACAAATATAGGAATGAAGAGAAAAGAAAAGTCTTGAGAGAAAGAAGACAAGAAAAGAGAAAGGCAATGTTGGTGCAGAGATCGCCGAGACAAAGCCAAGTCAAAAGACGCAGCAGACTCGGAGAGTAGTGAAGCAGACTACTCAAGTGACTCTGAAGAAGAAGCCTTGATCTGTCTATGGCCAAAGAACAAAACCAATCTGACCAAGAAGATGAGGTACACTCTAACTCATCACACTCAGATACTAGTGATAGTGATTGTGACACACATACTTCATCACCCACTGATCTTTATCATTCATTAGGCAAAATGATGAAAGACTTTGAACACATTAAATCCTCACACACACTACTAAATGAGGAAAACAGCCTACTCAAAAGTCAAAACTCACAGTTGACTAAGGAACTGAGTACTCTAAGTCACATAGCTGATGAGAATAAAAGTTTAAAGTCTGAAAATGCTAAGTTAATAGCAGAGATAGCTGCTATAGAAAATAGGGAGAATGACCTAAAAAATGTGATTGCCTCATTCACTAAGGCATCTAAATCCTTGGATGATCTCATTATGAGTCAACGAGAATGTGGAGATAAGACAGGCTTAGGATTTAATTCCTCTGTGCTATGTCAAGCTCCAAAAGTGATTTTGGAAAAAGGATCTTCAAGTAATGAAGCATCTCAAAAATCCAAAACTCCAAATGGTGCACACACATTTATTCCAAAGCACAATCACAAGCAAACTGGCCTTGGTTATAAAGGAAAAGGAAAAATGGCCGAGTTGAGTGTCTTTGAGAGGACAGTGAGAAGAAATCGGCCCGAGTTCCTCAAAGCAAACTCCAAACAGGAAGTACTCAGAAAAGAAGAAACAGAGCTACCAAAAGCCCCCAGAAATTCTATAAAAGGAATACATATGATGGGAATGGTAGAAATTATCCAAGTCAAGTTTGATTGGAATAATGTGAACTATCGAAAAGATCTATGGAATATAAGCCTAAATGGCAAAGGCCTAAGACTAAGAAAGGCCATTCCAAAGGCAAAAGAGCTATCATCAAGCACACATATGCACTCGGCACTATACTCAAAGATATCACAACTACCCAAACAAAGCAATTGCTAAAACACATACACAGCATACAGACAAAAGAGACAGGTTGTATGAACCTAAAATCCCCAAGCAATTTACTAAAATTAATTATGATTATGGCAGCGATAGATGGCAACCTCTTAGAGTCAAATCATTTGGCTATAGGTTGGTTGGATCATCTTACAATACTAACCCCTCGGGACCCGCACAAATATGGGTACCTAAAACCTAATTTCCTTGATTGCGGGTTCAAGGAGCGGTGAGTGCCAAGGAACCTGGTACATGGATAGTGGTCATTCCCGGACACATGACGAAAAACAAGAAAAATCAGTCAAAATTCAAGGAGATTAGAGGTGCAAAAGTCATATTTGGAGGAAATGAAGCTCCAGGAGAAATAAAAGGCATTGGATCCATCAAGAAAAATGGATTAGAAATTACAGATGTTGCATATGTTGAAGGCCTCAATTTCAACTTACTAAGCATAAGTCAACTCTGTGACAATGGCTATAATGTTGGATTCAATATGGGAGTGTGCCAAATCAAGAACACTGAATCTAATGAAGTAGTGTTGCAAGGATGCAGACAAAAGAACATGTATGTGGTAGATTGGTCAACTTCAACACCAAGCACTTGTCTACTAGCAAAAAGCACGGTTGAATCAAGTTGGCTGTGGCACAAGAAGCTGAGTCACCTGAACTTCAAAACAATTACCAAGCTTGCAAGGAGCAATCTCGTGGAAGGACTTCCTGACTCAGTATACAAGAAGGAAAGTGTATGTGATGCATGCCAGATGGGAAAGCAAATCAAATCGTCATTCAAAGAAAAGACATGTCTATCTTCAACAAGAATATTGCACCTGCTACATATGGATCAATTTGGTCCAGTTGAACCAGCTAGCATAAGTGGGAAGAAATACACCTTGGTGGTAGTAGATGACTACTCTAGATATACATGGACAATATTCATGTGTAAGAAGAAAGAAACTCTGCAGAAACTACCACAGCTGATGAAGAGAATCAAAATGAGAAGAGTCAAACCATTATAAAAATAAGATCGTGAGGAGGAACCGAGTTTGTCAATGGTATAATAACTTAGTATTGTGTTGAAAATGGTATTGGTCATGAATTATCAGCTGCAAGGACTCCACAGCAAAATGGAGTTGCAGAAAGAATGAACTGAACTCTCAAAGAAGCAGCAAGGACCATGTTAGCTGAAGTAGGGTTGCCTAAAAGATTTTGGGCTCAAGCAATAAACACAGCATGTTATACTCAAAATAGATGCATGATAAACAGACAGCTGACAAAGACTCCTTATGAGATTTGGACAGGGAGAAAGTCAAATATTGCATATTTTAGAATATTTGGATGCAAATGCTTCATCCATAACAATGGCAAGGACAATTTAAAGGCTTTTGATGCTAAAGTGATGAAGGTATCTTTTGGGATACTCGGTGAAAGCAAAGCCTACAGAGTGCTCAACAAAAGGACAATGGTTCTTGAAGAATCCATTCATGTGGTGTTTGATGAACCCAATGTAAATGGAGAAGACATTGAAGATTGAAATTGATAAGTTTGAATCAACCAACCATGCGTAAGAGTCCATATGTTGAAGTCGAAGTCGGAATTAAAAACCCGAAGAAGATGAGATAGCCGAGTCTCAAAGACAGTGGAAAATGCAACTAAGTGATGATGAGAGAGCCGATCAAAATAACACAATTTTGCAAGACTGAATCCGCCTAACTTACTCCAACTGATGTAAGATGGCCGAGAGACCATCCACGAGAACTAATCATTAGAGATGTAAGAGAAGGTGTAAAAACTAGATCCGAACCCAACAAGAAGCTATGTTCACTTGTTTCATCTCACAAATAGAGCCAAAAGATGTGTCACAAGCTTTGGATGACACACATTGGATTCAAGCCATGCAAGAAGAGCTGAATCAGTTTGAAAGAAACAAAGTGTGGGAATTGGTTCAAAGACCTACCCATCAAAATGTTATTGGCACTAAATGGGTGTTCAGAAACAAGATGAATGAGGAAGGTTCTGTGGTAAGAAACAAAGCAAGATTGGTAGCCAAAGGGTATTGCCAAGAAGAAGGGATAGATTTTGATGAAACATTTGCCCCTGTTGCAAGATTGGAAGCCATAAGGATGTTTCTTGCCTATGCAGCTCACAAGAACTTCATTGTATGTCAAATGGATGTGAAGAGCGCATTTCTCAACGGTTTATTGGAAGAATAAGTGTATGTTGAGCAACCTCCAGGATTTGAGCAGAAGACTCTTGGAGATAAGGTATACAAACTCAAGAAAGCTTTATATGGATTGAAACAGGCACCCAGAGCATGGTATGATACATTATCACAATTCCTGACTGAGAACGGATTCACAAAAGGCAAAGTGGATAGAACACTCTTCAGAATTCAAGATGGGAAGAGTATACTGCTTGTTCAAATATATGTGGATGACATCATCTTTGGATCCACAAACAAAGAGCTGTGTAATAAATTCTCAAATCTTATGCAAAGCAAATTTGAAATGAGCATGATGGGAGAGCTGACATTCTTCCTTGGACTCCATGTAAAACAGCTGAAGGATGGAACCTTCATAAGTTAGACAAAATACACCATAGATTTAATGAAGAAATTTGGTATGGAAGAGAAGTCTTCGTGAAAATACCAATGAATACATCAATCAAAATGGATATGGATGCGGATGGCAAGCCTGTGGATCAAACAAGATCTGAGCACTTATGGGATCACTGCTCTATCTTACAAAGAAGCGAGGCGGACATCACCTCTGTTGTAGGTGTATGTGCAAGATTTCAATCTGCTCCAAAAGAAAGCCACATGATCGGGGCAGCCAAGAGAATCTTGAGATATTTGAAAGGAAGCCAAGAAGTTGGCTTATGGTATCCAAAGGAAGGTGGATTAAAGCTAATGGGTATTCGGACTACGACTATCTTTGGATGTAGAGTTGACAGAAAAGTACCTCGAGGCACATGTCAAATGCTTGGAAATAGGCTAATTTCTGGTTTAGCAAGAAGCAAAATTCAATAGCTACCTCACAATCAGAAGACGAGAATACATAGTGGGCGGTGTTGTGCCCAAGTCTTATGGATGAGACAAAGAAAGAGACTATGAAGTTGAAGAAAAGGAAATTCCAATTATGTGAAATAACACAAGTGCAATTGCAATCACTCAAAATCCTGTGTTGCACTCAAGAACAAAGCACATTGATGTCAGATATCATTTCATAAGAGATCATGTTGAAAAGAAGGGCATCACCTTGGAATATATCTTAACTGATAAGCAGTTAGCTGACATATTCACAAAACCATTATGTGAATCAAGATTTGAAGAACTCAAGCATGAATTAGGGTTAATTGAGCTAATGTTAGGAATTCTATTGTTTAGATTTTGATGAATGCCATGTAAAACTTAGAATAGAAAGTTGGCTCCCCAATTCTTGCTTTGAAATGTATTGTAACAATTAGAGTTGGCCAAGCCGAGTTAAGTCGCCTACGCTCCAACTTGCAAGAAGACAATCAAGGCTTGAAGGAAAACTCTGTGAGACATTTGAGTACAACAAAGAAAGAGATGAGAACTCGAAGAAGCGGTGAGATGCGGTGAGTGGAACATCATCAAGTCAACTCAAGAGAAGCAAGTCTCAAGTCAAGTGTGGAAGAGTCATCCAATGATTGGAAAGCGACTCTAAGTCACCTGGGGAAAGCGAGGAAATGCGATCAAGTCGAGATAATCGTAAAAAAAGAACCGTTGCCACGTAAATCAAGAGATTTACTTAAACAAGTAATATCTCCATACTACCTTTCTTGGAGTGCTCGGTCCCGAAGCGTGCAAAAGAAATGAACCAATGGGAAGCACTACACCGTGTCGAACTCGAAAAGGTGATAAAACATTTCATACGAGGAAATGTCAATTCCAAGAAGCGCATACCAACGATCGCAAAGTGATTTTAAAAAATGAGCCTATCTCTTCAACGGGCAAATTTTTGAAAGTTCACTATAAAAGGCCGAGGAGTTTGATTGAGAAGAGCGTGCGTGGATGAATGACACACGTGAGATATACAAGCTTATCAATAATCGAAACAATCTCAATCCTCAAGCCTACATCTCAAGTACATCAATCCAACACTTACCCGTGAAGGAAAGAGAACTTCAATCGTTGAAGAGGAAAATATCGAAAACAAAGGGTCTACATTCCAAGAAGGATTGTAGAAAGGTTCAAAGCGTGAACCAAGTCTTAAGCTTTTGGAGGGCTTCGTGATCAAATCCAAAGTGCTTGAGCAAGTGAGTCAGTAGTAAAGCGTTGCCTGTGAAGAAAGAAGCCGAGTCGCACGAGAGCCACCGGTGAGTGATCAAGGCGTCTCGGTGCATCGAGTCCCAAAGGATCAAGTCGGTTGTTGTGATCAAGACTTGTATCCGGACTATTACCACTTTGTAAACCGATCATTACTTAGTGGATTCCTCCGGGAGTTGGAGAAGAGAGGAGTAGAAGAATTACCCCATCTTCAAACCTCTATAAAAACTTTCTTGTGTCATTTACATTTCAAAGATTTAAATTTCGCACTTTTAATTGCTTATATCTCACGATAAATTTGCTATCCATTTGATAATCTATAAGTACTAAATCAAGTAAAAACTTGCTTAATCAAACGTAAAGGGTGTTAAGTCTTCCATGAAAACAAAACCACGGTGAGTCAAATTATAGCCAACGGTGAGTTACTCTATTAATGTGACTCAAATTTGAGTCATTGAGAGATTAACTCTCTTGAGGACTAATTCGATTTGTCCATCAAGGACACACGGTATGTGTAGAACTCAGTAGATTTAAAAGGCCTAAATCGAAAATTTGGTAAGGTTTATTCAACCCCCCTTCTAAACCTTACACTTACACCCCCTTGGGACCTACAAGTGGTATCGAGAGCGGTTGGTTCATTGAACCCTCCATGACCAGTTCTTGAACTAGATCTCCAATCTTTTCAAAAGTCCGCTTTAGTACTTAATCTTTCAAAACTCTTTTCTATCATTAAAAGTTATTATCATGGAAGCAAATCTAACACGCATTCCTATGTTCACTATTGAAGAATTTGATGATTGGAAAATTCGTATGCGAGCTCATCTATCGACTTTACATGATGAGATGTGGATAGTGATAGAAGATGGGCCTCTGCAAATATTAAAGGTGAACACAATTGTCACGAAGAGTTGCGGTGAAGGGGAAGAAGATCTGCACGGACGGTCATGGTTGAAAAACCAAGAAGCGAGTGGACAAATGATGACAGAAAAAGATACAACCTGGACAATGTAGCCAAGGATATTCTCTACAAAACCTTGGACAAAGCCATGTTCAATAAAGTGAAATCTTGCAAAAGCGCTAAGGAAATGGGACAAACGACATTGATTTGTGAAGGCTCGGAAGCAAATCAAAGAAAACAAACTATCGGTGGTGTACAAAAATTTGAGAACTTTAAAATGATCTCGGAGAAAACCTGGATCAACTGGATGCTCGGTTTACGAAATCACAAATGAGTCAGTTCTACACTTGGAAAGGAATATACACAAAAGGAAATGTGTATGAAGATCCTAAAAAGTCTTCAAATTGAATGGGAAATGAAGGTTATGGCATTGAGACATTCCATGGACCTATCAAAGACATCCAATCATGAGTTATTCTCGGACCTCAAAGCCTACGAGTTTGAGTGAGAAGGAAAGACCAGGAAGAGACAGTTGTACCCAAAACATTGCTCTAGTTGTCAAAGACGGAAGGAGAGCCGAGGTCAAAGAGGCAATTGACCCGGAAGAAATAGCCCGATGGTTAAAAGATTTAACAAGTTCTTTAACAAGAACTACAAGAGAGGAAAGGGTGAATCCCCGAGGAAGACACTCGGCTCCTCCAAATCAAAGGATGATAGGCCAACCAAGAGGACAGATCATCAACAATTTCGAGTATCAAAGGGCCGACAACTCAAGAATAGAAAGAGTCGCATTCAAAAGGCTGAATATCTATGTTGGAATTGTAGACAACCAGGTCACTATGCCATTGACTGCTCATATCCTCGTAGTCAACAAGTACGAAACGAAGAAGAAAGAAAGGTCTTGAGAGAAAGAAGACAAGAGAAGAAAAAAGGCAATGATGGTGAGAGATCTGGCCGAGACAACCAAGTCAAGAGAGACGGTGACTCGAGAGAAGCGATGAAGCGACTACTCAAGTGACTCGAAGAAGAAGCCTTGATCCGCTTAATGGCCAAAGAACAAGATCAAGAAGATGAGGTTGAAAGTGAGTGCCAAGGAACCTGGTACATGGATAGTGGTACATTCCGGACACACATGACAGAAATAAGAGAAATCTGTCAAAATTCAAGGAAGTCAAAGGAGCAAAAGTCATATTTGGAGGAAATGAAGCTCCTGGTGAAATAAGAGGCCTTTGGATCCATCAAAAGGAATGGTTTAGAAATCACAGATGTTGCATATGTTGAAGGACTAAACTTCAATTTACTAAGCATCATCAACTCTGCGACAAGGGCTACAATGTTGGATTCAACATGGGAATATGCCAAATCAAAAATGTTGAATCTAATGAAGTTGTCTTTGCAAGGATGTAGACGAGAAAAATATGTATGTAGTGGATTGGTCAATGCAACACCCAAAGACTGCCTCTCTAGCAAAAAAGCAATTGAATCAAGTTGGTTGTGGCACAAAAAGCCGAGTCACACGAACTTCAAAACAATTAATAAGCTAGCAAGAAGTCATCTTGTAGAAGGACTTCCGGACTCGATATCAAGAAGGAAAGTATATGTGATGCATGTCGAAGGAAAACAAATCAAGTCGTCATTCAAAGAAAAGACATGCCCATCCTCAACAAGAATATTGCATCCGCTTCATATGGATCTATTTGGCCCAGTGGAACCAAAGCAAGCATAAGTGGAAAGAAATACACCTTGGTGGTAGTAGATGACTACTCAAGATATACATGGACAATATTCATGTGCAAGAAGAAAGAAACTCTACAAAAGCTACCACGGTGATGATGAAGAGAATACAAAATGAGAAGAGTCAAACCATTATCAAAATAAGATCGGATAGAGGAACCGAGTTTGTCAATGGAATAATAACTCAAGATCTTGTATTGAGAATGGTATTGGTCATGAACTATCACCGCAAGGACTCACAGCGTGAGAATGGAGTTGCGAAAGAAGAGAAAGAACCCTCAAGGAAGCAAAGAAGGACCATGTTAGTGAAGCGGGGTTACTAAAAAGATTTTGGGTCAAGCAATAAAACACGACTGCTACACCCAAAACAGATGTATGATAAATAGGCGGTGACAAAGACTCCTATGAGATCTGGATGGAAGAAAACCAAATGTTGCATATTTCGGGATATTTGGATGTAAATGCTTCATCCACAATAATGGCAAAGACAACCTAAAGGCTTTTGATGCTAAAGTCGATGAGGTATCTTCTTAGGATACTCACATTTGAAAGCAAAGCCTACTGAGAATACTCAACAAAAGAACTATGGTTACAGGAAGAATCCATTCATGTAGTATTCGATGAGCCAAACATAAATGGAAAAGACATTGAAGAGTCGGTGATAAGTTTCAAACATCCAACCTCACGAGAAGAATCCTATCTTTGTCAAGCTGAAGGGGATTATCAATTGAGAAGAAGATGAGATAGTGAATCTCAAAAAAAAGTGGAAAATCTGCGGTGAGTGATCACGAGAGAGTCGACCACAAAGAACACGGTACCGCAAGTCGATCAATCCGGCTAACTTACTTCAACAGGCGTAAGATGGTGAGAGACCATCCACGTAACTTGTCATTGGGGACATAAGAGAAGGTGTCAAGACAAGATCGAACTCAACAAGAAGCAATGTTCACATGCTTCATCTCGCAGATAGAGCCCAAAGATGTGTCACAAGCATTGGATGACACACATTGGATTCAAGCTATGCAAGAAAGAGTGAATCGGTTTGAGAGAAATAAAGTATGGGAATTAGTACAAAGACCCATACATCAAAATGTTATTGGAACCAAATGGGTATTCGAAATAAGATGAACGAGGAAGGTTCTGTGGTAAGAAACAAAGCAAGATTGGTAGCCAAAGGATATTGCCAAGAAGAAGGAATAGATTTTGATGAAACATTTGCTCTGTAGCAAGATTGGAAGCTATAAGGATGTTTCTTGCCTATGCGACTCACAAAAATTTCATTGTATATCAAATGGATGTAAAAAGTGCATTCCTAAATGGATTATTGGAAGAAGAAGTGTATGTTGAACAACCTCCAGGATTTGAGCGAGAAGACTCTTGGAGACAAGGTATACAAACTCAAGAAAGCCTTGTATGGATTGAAACAGGCACCCGAGCATGGTATGATACCCTGTTACAATTCCTAAGCGAAAATGGATTCACTAAAGGAAAAGTAGATAGAACACTTTTTAATTCAAGACAAGAAGAGTATCTTTGCTTGTTCAAATATATGTGGATGACATCATTTTTGGATCCACTAACAAAGAGTCTGTGTGAAAAATTCTCAAACCTCATGCAAAGTAAATTTGAAATGAGCATGATGGGGAGAAGCGACATTCTTCCTTGGACTTCAAGTGAAACATTTGAAGGATGGAACCTTCATAAGTCAAACAAAATACACGAGAGATTTAATGAAGAAATTTGGTATGGAGGAGAAGTCTTACGTAAAAATACCAATGAACACATCGATCAAAATGGACATGGATGCGGATGGCAAGCACAGTAGATCAAACAAGATCTGAGCACTTATTGGATCACTGCTCTATCTCACGGCTAGCGGGCCGGACATCACCTTTCTTTTGTAGGTGTATGTGCAAGATTTCAATCTGCTCCAAAAGAGAGCCACATGATTTGACTAAGAGAATATTGAGATACTTAAAAGGAAACCAAGAAGTAGGGCTATGGTATCCAAAGGAAGGTGGATTCAAGCTAATTGGCTATTCGAGACTCGACTATCTTTGGATGCGAGTGGACAGAAAAGTACTTGAGGCACATGTCAAATGCTTGGAAACAGTTAATTTCTGGTTTAGCAAGAAGCAAAACTCAATAGCCACCTCTACGGTGAGGCGAGAATACATAGGCGGCAAGCGGCATTGTTGTGCCCAAGTCCTATGGATGAGACAAAGGTGAGAGATTATGAAATTGAAGAAAAAGAAATTCCAATCATGTGTGATAACACAAGTGCCATTGCAATCACTCAAAATCTGTGTTGCGGGGTCCAACGACACCCTGGTGAAGAAAATCGCGGAGAAGCTAGAAACGTGGGATGAAACCGTTTCTAACACTGGAGTATCCTATGACCTATGTGGAGGAGGTCGCACAATTCTACGTGAATCTTTGAGATTCACGATGAAGGAATCAAGTCATCTGTTCATGGGAAGCGGTGACTATCACCGCCAAGATTTAGTCTGAATATTGCTCACTACCGTGAAGGAGCAAATCGAAATTAAGGAAGCTGATGTAAACTTGGCGACGCATGGAAAGAAATAGCCAAGTCCGACGCGTTCTTTGACAAAATAATATACACGACAAACAAGAGACTGGCGAAGGAGGATTATCACAAATTGTTGGACATAGTTGCCAAATGCATCGACATCAAATTTGGCGGCTTTGACCAACTGTCAAAGGCAAAATTGATTGTGATGGCTGCAATAATCGAAGAAAAGAAGATAAATGGGGGCTGAGTTTATCTACTGGTTTCGCAGATTTCTGCCCGAACGTGGGGAACAAGTCCTTCAAAGAAGATGGGTCATTTGGAAGATCTCGGGATATGGCCTGGTGATTGGCGGCTATTGGAGGTGAAAGGAGTACCTCTTAGACATGGGAAGGCCTTCCATGTTAACAAGAGGATGTTGAGCTAATCTCTCCGGTGCTCGAAGCGTCGTACGCCAAGAGAGCGACACGGTGTGGGGAATCGGTGACCAAGACACATTGCTTCCTCTCCAACCAAGAAGAAAGCGCCCCTGCGGCCGCCAAGAAGTCTCACGCCCCTGCAAAGCAAAGAAAACCAAACATGCTCATGCCCCCTGCAGCAGAGTCACCCGCCCCTGCAGCAGAGTCACCGCCCCAAAGCGGCCGTGTCACCCGCCCCTGCAGTTAGCGGCGGTTGAGAAGGACTCACAAATTCCTTCTCGATCGTCAAAAGGAGGAGAAGCCCGACAAACCTAGACGGCCGGCTCCTCGAAACAAACACAAGCACGGCCCCGGCCCCCAAGACTCGAGAGGACACCGTCTCTACGAACCGAGAAATCCCTCCGGTACAAACTAAGAGACGAAGAAGACTTGTAAAGCAATCCGACGGGAGAAACCGGTGAGTCGGCTACTCGGCTAGCACATATCTGGGAGACTACTTTGGAGAAAGTAGAGTCTCCGGATGTAATTGATGAAACAGCCAAGTCTCTTTGAAGGTGATCGTGAGAGGCAACCGAAGACACGGTGTAGCTCATACTGGTGAAGCACAAGAAAGAACCGGCCCAAGCAGATAGTGATGTAATGATCCTATCTCCACCTTACCGGACATCCAAAATCGTCTGCGTGAGTGGAGAAAATGGAAGTTGAGCAAGTCAAGGGCAGTTCCAACTACTTTGAATTCATAGAAGAAGAAGAATGCTAAATTTCTGGATTATTATCTTTGTGCTCGGCTCTAGATGAAGACAAGCGCATGAATATTCTCAGATCTACAAGGACAAGAGAGAGAAAAGCAAGTGAAGAAGCCGAAGCACGCGAGAAGGCAAGCATCGCCCTATCTCGGCACCACGTAACACTTCCATCCTCTCCTTGATGTCTTCTCCGAAAGTGACGAGGAACCAGAGAATCTTCGCCCACGGAAAAGTGCGGATGCGCAAGCATTGCATGAATCAAGAATCCTTAACGAGCAAAAGGCGATGGAGGGACAGGAGAGTCCTCGAACACGGTGAAATCGATCCAATGGGAGTGGTTCACAAATAGCCACCGATGTTCTTGCTACCACTTCCCAGCCTAACTCGGAAGAAGGCGATAAGGAGATGGCGATGAAACCGGGCTAGTGGGGACCCCGGTCGAGCCAACCCCTATTGAAGGTGTGCCACCACCGCCCCAACGGTGAACCATCAATTGCAACAGCCGGGAGTTTGGAGACGAGTAACCCCACTCCAAGTCACTCGGTGGTGCGCCCGGTGGGGGAACTCCTCCACTCCCAGCTGCGGCAAGGTCGGAGGATCTGCAGATGACTCCACAAAGAATGTAGGAGGCGAAGCAAAGAACACTCAAACACAAGAAGAACAGCAAGTTGCCATCGAAGCTCAGGCGATTGAGACTGTCTCGGTGAGGTGCCAACCGCTCACTCGAAGGCTAATGACGCGCGATGCGGTCGAGGCACGAGGAAGAATGACCACGGGAGTTAACACTGCAGGCGATGAAAGCGCAATCCATGGGGTTGAGACTCCAATGGATGCCATCAAGAAGACCCTAAAGGCAGTGACACTTTGTCGAAAGGGAAGACAAGGCCTCGCAGTAGAGAGACTATTTGGAGGAAATGAAGGCCACGGGAGGTTGAGACTTCCGGGGTAACACAACTGTTGAAGTAGAGAACATCCCTCCGCAACCATCGATCCATCGAGAAGGAGATCGTGCACTTCATGATTCCCGGGACAACCACGATGTCACCTTTCCGGGATCGGAAGGCGAAGAAGAAGTTCGAGTCAACCCCATGACAAATCCAAAAGACTCAGTGCGGATGTTCAGGCACGAGCAAGTCTCGATCCCAAGACTACTCGTCGGACCTTTAATTTTGATGATGAGCCACCAATGGAAATCTCATCATCGTCCGATGACGCTCCGATAAGGCCGAGGACCGATCTACTCAAAAGGAGAAATCGGTGAGACCAACGGTGTTAAGACAACCGAGGCTCGGCAAGCCGAGTCTCATCGCACCACAAAACCAGTGAACCAACCGACCACTTTGCTCCGGCTCCTCTCAAGCTGGTGGATCGATTCCCAAAAGAACTTCACGCCCACCGCTTATCATCGAACAAATCCCGGATGGCGGTGATGAATCCTTTGTGGAATCTTTCCCTTTCTCACCGGAGATACGAGAACTCCACGAAGAGTCGAAAATGAGCAAGCACGCTATCACGGACCAGCTCTGTTTTTCACTCAGGCACCATTGTTCCCGACTTCGATTTCGACGGTGTATGGCCATCACCGCAATGAAGAATCATTTGAAATACGAGAAGTGTTCAAAGCACTCTTTCTTTGAAGTTGAAAAGATGGAGAGGCATCAGGCCTCCTTAGATATGCGCCTGGACAACAGAGATGCCAACCTTACGGTGACTTGAGAGGCATCACAATCGAGGATAAGGGAATGGTGTCAACAAAGAAGAATCAATGCGTGTGGAACAGTGAGATACGCGGACAATTATTCAACAAGTTCTTGGTGTGGAGAGCTGAAAATGTTGATGCGAAAAACGAAGCTGCGGGAACACATTGACCATATGCACGAAGCTCACACGCCGAGATCAAGGCTGCTGCGTGAGCGAAATGCAAATGATATACGGCGTTTGGAAGAACACATGACAAGAAAATTCAGCCTTCTCACGGCTGAGATGAAGCGATTTGTGAGAATCCAACGCTACTCGATTCAATTCGCGCAAAGATACAACGCAGCAGACTTGAAGCAAAATTCAACCATCGAGAAGACTCAACTTCATGCTTGCCAAAGATGTTCCCTGGGGTTCCTCTATCCTTTGATGATGCCAAAAGGGGGAAGAGGAATACCTTAAAGCAAACAAAATCTGAAGCTGAAAAGAAAGAAGCGGTGACAAGGAACAGTGAGAAGGGAAAATCACTGAGGAAATTTTGAAATCAAGAAAGGAAAATCTTTGAGGGGGAAGGATCAAAGAATATGACCTTGATGATTGCACAAACCCCCAGCGAGGTCCCATCACGGTGACATTATAAGCAAACAAACTCCCGTGACTCGCCACTCTAACACTAACACGATGTATCTATGGGTGAGAAGAGAAAAGAAATTGAAGCGAGGGATGAAGGAGGTGGAAGGAAGAATGGATGCCAGGGTGATGAACATTTTGAAAGAACACGGAGGCATTCCGGTTGCAGAGACACGTATGCCATTTCGGATGTCGGGACAGAGCAAGATCGATTGACGAATTCAAAACGCTCGAATCGAAGGTTATTTTGCAAATATGTCCTTAGCTCAAGCTTGGGACTTAGATCGGGAAAAGGGTCTCACATTATGTGAAGAAGGCGGAGGCAATGAGACAACCGCGATCGCTCTGCTTTGGTCACTCCGCCGGGCACTCATTTGGAAAAAGAAGGCCCAAAGACAAAGATACGCCCCAGGTAGAGAGGAAGAAGCGGCGGTGGAGGAAGAAGCTTGACCCAGGCCTCCGCCAAGAATATTGAATACGTAGATCCGGGAAAGAAAGGAGGGATCTCTTTGGGCTGGGCTTGACCATGTGGCGAACTTGCAAGTGGCTAAAACCAACGCCGAGTATGCAAAAAGAATAGAAGAAGAAAACAAGACAGACAAACTCGGCTATGGCGGGAGAGACGAGGAAAGAATAAGGAAAGATGAAGCTGCCAGGAAGGCATATGAGAAGAAAAAGAAGGCGGTGATGACGAGAAGAAGAGAAGAAGAGAAGAAGATCTTGATCAAGATGAAAGAAGGAGACAATGAAGGAGATGAAGTGTTCTTTGTCCAACCCTTCGTGTATTTTATATGTAAATACATACAATGTAAGTCTTCCGTAATAATGCTAAATTTTTTTTACAAATTACATACTACGATACACCTTGTAATGATTGAGTTGTGTTAAGTACAAGAATGATATGATCAATAAAAAGATTGATTATGTGCATACATTCTATGTCAATACACTATCGTATGTATCTTTGTTATTTGCATCTTTGTATGATTTAAGTTTTGGCATCATCAAAAAGGGGGAAATTGTTAGGAATTCTATTGTTTAGATTTTGATGAATGCCATGTAAAACTTAGAATAGAAAGTTGGCTCCCAATTCTTGCTTTGAAATGTATTGTAACAATTAGAGTGGCCAAGCCGAGTTAAGTCGCCTACGCTCCAACTTGCAAGAAGACAAGCGAAGGCTTGAAGGAAAACTCTGTTTGTGAGACAGTGAGTACAACAAAGAAAATGACAGAACTCGATGAAGAAGCGGTGAGATGCGGTGAGTGGAACATCATCAAGTCAACTCAAGAGAAGCAAGTCTCAAGTCAAGTGATGGAAGAGTCATCCAATGATTGGAAGTCGACTCTAAGTCACCTGGGGAAAGCGAGGAAATGCGGTCAAGTCGAGATAATCGTAAAAGAACCGTTGCACGAGAAATCAAGAGATTTACTTAAACAAGTAATATCTCCATACTACCTTTCTTGGAGTGCTCGATCCCGAAGCGTGCAAAAGAAATGAACCAATGGGAAGCACTACACCGTGTCGAACTCAAAAGGTGATAAAACATTTCATACGAGGAAATGGCAATTCCAAGAAGCGCATACCAACGATCGCAAAGTGATTTTCAAAAATGAGCCTATCTCTTCAACGGGCAAATTTTTGAAAGTTCACTATAAAAGGCCGAGGAGTTTGATTGAGAAGAGCGTCGTGGATGAATGACACACGTGAGATATACAAGCTTATCAATAATCGAAACAATCTCAATCCTCAAGCCTACATCTCAAGTACATCAATCCAACACTTACCTGTGAATGAAAGAGAACTTCAATCAGTTGAAGAGGAAAATATCGAAAACAAGGGGTCTACATTCCAAGAAGGATTGTAGAAAGGTTCAAGGTGAACCAAGTCTTAAGCTTTTGGAGGGCTTCGTGATCAAATCCAAAGTGCTTGAGCAAGTGAGTAGTAGCAAAGCAAGGCAAATGTGCCTGTGAAGAAGCCGAGTCGCACGAGAAGCCACCGGTGAGTGATCAAGGCGTCTCGATCGAGTCCCAAAGGATCAAGTCGGTTTGTTGTGATCAAGACTTGTATCCGGATCATTACCACTTTGTAAACCGATCATTACTTAGTGGATTCCTCCGGGAGTTGGAGAAGAGAGGAGTAGAAGAATTACCCCATCTTGAACCTCTATAAAAACTTTCTTGTGTCATTTACATTTCAAAGCATTTAAATTTCTCGCACTTTTAATTGCTTATATCTCTTTGATAAATTTGCTATCCATTTGATAATCTATAAGTACTAAATCAAGTCAGTAAAAACTTGCTTAATCAAACGTAAGGGTGTTAAGTCTTCTTATTTGAAAACAAAACCACGGTGAGTCAAATTATAGCCAACAATTTGAGTTACTCTATTAACAATTTGAGTCGTTGAGAGATTAACTCTCTTGAGGACTAATTCGATTGTCCATCAAGGACACTGGTGTGTAGAACTCAGTAGATTTAAAAGGCCTAAATCGAAAATTTGGTAAGGTTTATTCAACCCCCCTTCTAAACCTTACACTTACACCCCTTGGGACCTATAGCTAAGTTGACACTTAGAAGAGTCAAAGAAAAGAGATGGAACATGAAAAGATGAAAAAGGGTGAACTCTTGAATCGCCTAAGTGAATCACCAGATCGGAGAATGTTGCATCCGATTAAGCGGCGGTGAGTACCTATGTGCAAAGAGAGAAGAGTTAAATCGGCTAAGGAATAAGTGAGTCATTTATGAGCAAAGTGACAAAAACGCGATCGTTTTACTAAGCGGGAATGTTTTTAAGAATGACGTCAAAGATAATGATGATGTGTACTGATCAAAAGTCGCATACAAAGCTTATGATTGGATATAAATCTTGCCGCATTAAATACGAGAAATTAAGTGTTAATCGGCGTGCAAAATCGAGCCGTTGATCTTGATCAAATTTCAAAAACCACCCGCACGTCCTTTCATAACCCATACTTATACCGTTTCGCCCAATTTTCTCTCACTTTACCAAAACTGTTCATCTCTCTCTCTCGAAGGCAAAGAAAGAAATTCTCTCTCAAAACCCTACAAATCCTCAAGTTCATTTTCAAAGTTTCGTTCGGTAAAACATCGAGAAATGGCATCTACTCATGATTTCGTCAAGTTGGGAAAGCAAATCCACACCGGGTCTCTTGTGGATTTCGACGGCATGATCAACAGGTCCGAGCGACACCCTCGTGAAGAAGATTGCGAGAAACCGGAAAAGTCCGGATTAAAACCGTTTTTGACGATGGAATTTCCGATGACCTACGTGGAAGAGGTCACACAGTTCTACGTGAATGCTGAAGTTCACGATGAGGGCATCAAGTCCTCTGTTCATGGGAAAGAGTTCACCATCACCGCCAAGGATCCGCGAACATCGCATTTGTTCTTGCCGGCGGAAGGAGTGCCGGGAGATTTATGAGGGTGATGTTAACTGTTTCTTGCTTGGAAGGAATATCCAAGCCCGATCGTCTTTGCGAAGGTTGTCTACACAGCTGAGAAGAAGTTGTTGAAGGAAGACTACCACAAGCTGCTGGATATTGTTGCCAAGTGCATTGATATCAAATTTGGAAGCTATAATCAGCTGTCCAAGACTAAGCGATCGTGATGGCTGCAATCATAGAAGAAAAAAAGAAGGTGAATCGGGCTGAGTTTGTATACTGACAGACTGCGCGAGAATATTGGGAATAAATCCTTCAAGGAGGATGGTACGTTTGGAGGATCCCTGGGGTACGGCCTGGTGATTGGCCGGATGATGGAAGTAAAAGGAGTCCCTCTTCGACATGGAAAGGCATTCTATGTTAACAAGAAGATGTTCCGGTCTAATCTCTCTGGAGCATAGAGGAGAGCTTATGCCAAGAGAGCTGACACGAGTGAGGGGGAATCAGCTGGTCCCGAAGAAACAGTTGTCTCCTCCTCTCCCGAGAAGAAGGCTGCCCCTGCAGCTGCAAAGAATATTGTTGCCCCTGCAGCAAAGAAGAAGAAAACAAAAGATGCCCCTGCCCCTGCAGCCAAGTCACCTGCCCCCGCAGCCGTGTCTCCTGCCCCTGCAGCCGCAGCGGAGAAGGAACCTCAAATACCTTCTCCGGTTGTCAAGAAAAGGAGGACTGATAAGCCGAGACGGCCAGTTCCTCAGAAAAAGACAACAGCACCGGCCCCGCCGCCCAGGACTCAGAAGAAACCATATTCGAGCCAGAAATCCCTCCTCGGTAAGGACTAAAAAGAAGAAGAATCTTCAAGCGTTGCCCGAGCTTGAGAAACCGGGCCGAGTCATCCACTCACCAAACAGATCTAGGAGCTGCCTGGAGAAGTAGAGTCTCGAAATCATTGATGAAACAGCCAAGTCGATGAAGCCGTCAGCAGAGGCACATCAAGACACGGTTGTCGGCTGCAGAATAAATTTGAGACACTAAAAGCGGTGAGAGAGCAAACTCTCTGTTGACGGGGTTGTTTCCCCTCCCGCAACAGACGCTGCGAGGGTGCGGGCACCAAAGTTTGCTACCTTCAATCCCCGAGAACGAGGGACAAAGAGGGGAGAAGATGACAAAGATGATGATGATGTGATGATCATATCCCCACCATATCCGACATCCAAAATAAATGCGAGAATGGAGGAAGTGGAAGTTCGAGTCGATCCAGGGAACGATTCCAAAGACCGGAATTTATTGAAGAAGAAAGGCGAAATGTTGAACTTTTCGGATTGACCAATGTGGTCCAAGCATTGGATGAAGAAAAGCTCGCATGATATCTTGCAGATCTTCAAAGACAAGGAGAAGCGGACTAGTAGAGAGGAAGAGAGGCTCATGAAAAGGCCCGATGTTGTCCCTTTACTGGAACCACCGATCATACACATCCTCATCTTGACATCCTCTCTCGGGGAGTGATCGGGATCACGGATCCCGCTGCCGCTCTGAAGAATTGCGGTCTGCAAGCAAGCCATGCGGAATCCAGGAACCGCATAAGCAACGGTTATTGGAAGGACAGGGAGTCTTCCACATCACGGTGGAGATCGATCCGATGGGAGTGGCAAAGCATATTTAGAGATGGCAGTGGGGCGGGGATTCCCCGAAATTTTTCCCCATGGGGATGGGGACGGGGAAAATTTTCTCCCCCTTGGTGGGGACGGGGCGGGGACGGGGATCATACTCCCCGCCCCGCGGGGATCCCCGCCCCGTTCCCCGCGGGGAACCGCTTATTAAATATATAATATAATATTTATAATATAGTATAAATATATCCACATTAAATATGAAAAATAACAAAATATTTAATTTATTTTATTAATGAGTGATTTATTAGTTTTTTATATAATTTATTAATATAAAAAATAATTATTTTTATAAAAAAATTGAATTTTAGCAAACAAAAAATTAAAGCGGGGAGCGGGGAATCCCCGCGGGGATGGGGATGGGGGGAAAAGTTTCCCCGATTGTCTCGCGGGGACGGGGACGGGGATGGGGATCGCTCCCCCGCCCCCGCCCCGCCCCGTTGACATCCCTAAGCATATTGCCACAGTTGTTGCTGCCACCACTTCTCCAGCTCACTCAGAAGAAGGTGTTAAGAGGCGGCTATGAAACCGGGATTGTGGGGACCCCAGTCGAGCCTACCCCTAATGAAGGTGTCTTACCACCGCCCCAATGGCCGACTACTCAAAGGGGCAGTAGGGAGTCGGAGACGAGTGACCCTATTCCAAGTCACTCAGCTGGTGTGCCAGCTGAGGGGGAAACTCCCTCCACTGCAGCAAGGTCGGAGGATGTTGCAACTGACTCCACAACGAATCTTGGAGGCGAAGTGGAGACGGAACAACAAATAAATACACAAAGCAAGTTATCAGCGAGGCTCGAGGCGATTAAGATCGCTGTCTCGGTGAAGTGCCAACCGCTCCGCTCTGCCAGGACGATGACGCTCGCCAGTGCGATCGAGGCACGAGGAAGGAAGCGCCCGGGAGTTAACACTGGGCAATGAAAGTGCAAACCATGGAGTTGAGACTCAGTGGATGCCACCTCGAGAAGACCCCAAACACGTTGCTTTGTCGAAGGGGTATCAAAGCCTCATTGCATTTGAGACTGCGGGAAGTAGTGAAGGCCAACGGGAGGTTGAGACTTCCGGGGTAAAGAGGCGGAAGCCAGAACATCCCTCCTACTATCATTGATCCATCCGAAAAGGAGATAAGTGCTCTTCACGATTCCCAAGAAAATCTGATGTAACCTTTACGGGATCTCGAAGGTGAAGACGAAGGCCGAGTCATCCCCTATTGCCAATCCAAAAGACTCGCTGAGGATGTTCTCCCAAGCACGAGTAAGTCCGACCTTAAGGCTACTCGTCAAACCTTTAATTTTGATGATGAGCCACCCTTGGAAATCTCATCATCGTCCGATGACGCTTCTCATATGGCCGAGGACCAGTCAACTCATGTGGAAAAACCGGTTGAGACCGACGGTATTGTTAAGACAGTGAGGCTCGGCAAACGTGTCAACTTCATAATGACCACAACAAACAGAGTCAATGTGCGGGCTCCCTGCCGCAATAGGATCGACTCCACCGGGAACTTCACAAGCACAAGTTGTCATTCAGCAGATTCACGTTGCCCGTGATGATTCGTTTGAAGAATCATTTCCCTTCTCTCTGGTAAAGAATCGACCTTCTGAAGAATCGGCTCGAGATCAAGAACGTTTCCATAAACTCCGATCCCGTTATTCCAACAGACACCATCATCCCAATGAGACTTTGACTTTGACGTTGGCAGCCTTGGTGAGCAGTGAGCGGTGAGGTTCGAGAAGTTTTCAAGGTCATATTTGCAGAGATAGAGAAGATAGAGAGGCACCAGGCCTCACTGGACATGAGGCTGGATAACCGAGACACAAATCTTACTGCCGATCTGCGAGGAATAATTGTCAGGATCTGGGAATGGTGGCAACAACAACAAACAATGCGCGTAGAACAAGCTCGATATTTCAGGACATTGTTCAATAATTTGCTAGTCGGCGGGTGAGAATGCGTCACGAAGACAAGAATGCAAGAGAACATCGAACGAATGCATGAATCTCACCACACAGAGATGCAGCTGCTACGTGAATATAATAAGAAAGAGCTCCTGCGTGTAGAGGAGAACATGGATAGGAAGTTCAGCCTCCTCATAACTGAAATGAAGCTGGTGACAGCAGAATCCAACGCCACCCGCTCCGAATTTCGTGCAGCATACTCCGCAGCAGATTCGAAGTATAACTCAGCTATCAGCCGCTTAGATTTCATGATTGCTAGCTTGTTTCCAGGCGTTCCTCTCTCCTTTGATGATGCCAAAAAGGGGGAAGAGGAATACCTAAAGGCATTGAAAGGATCTAAAGCTGAAAAGGAGGACGCAGCTGTGAAGGGAAAGACAGCTGAGGAAGAGAGAAGAAAGGAAAATCTGTTGAGGGGAAAGGTTCGAAAGATATAACCTTGATGATTGCTAAAAACCCCCCAACAAGGTCTTGTCACAACTGATATCATCAGCAAACTCCCTGTGACTCTGCCGCTCCAACATCCTGTAGTACCCATGGCTGAAAAGAGAAAGATAGTTGAAGCAGGGATGAAGGAAGTGGAAGGAAAGATGGATGCCCGAGTTATGGATATTCTGAAACAACATGGAGGCATTCCAAGAGACGAGAGACACCTATGCCATTTCGGATGTCGGGGCGAGGCAAGATCGTTGATGAATTCAAGACGCTCGCATCCGAAGGTTACTTCGCAAATATGTCCATGGCAAAAGCTTGGGATTTGTATTGGGAAAAGGCCTCAAGCTATGTGAAGAAGGCGACGAGCGCGAGACTCTCGGCGATCACTCTGTTGGACACTCTCTTTGGTCACTCAATTTGGGAAAAGAAGGCCCAACAATACAATACACGCCCAGGAGGAAGAGGAAGAAGCGATGGTGGAGGAAGAGGTTTGAGACCTAGACCTCGCCCAAAAACATTGAATATATAGATCCAGGCAAGAAAAGAGGGATCTATTGGGCTGGATTCGATGAAGTAGCCAACCTGCAAGTGGCTAAGAACAATGTTGAGTATGTGAAGAGGATTCAAGAATAAAATAGAAGACAAACTCAGATGTGGGAGGAAAGACAAGAAAGATAAAGAAGAGATGAAGCTGCCAGAAAGGCTTATGAGAAAAAAAAAACAAAAAGGCGGCTGAAGATGAGAAGAAGAGAAAAAGGTCAGAAGATGACAGAGCTGAAGAAGAGGAAAGAAGGAGGCAGCGAAGGAGATGAAGTGTTGTTGTTCACCCCTTCATGTATTTTACTATGTAAATACGTCTTTATGTAAGTCTTATGTACATCGAATAAAATTGTATAATCTCTATACTTGCGTAGATATAGAACAGCATGGTTACCTTAAGTTCTGTTTAAGCGTACCGATACACTCTCAGAACAATTTGTGTAAAGAATAAGAATGTTATGATCAATAAAAGATTGATTCTACGCATACATTCGCGTGATTCTACATTGTGCATGCGTATCTTTGTTGTTCAATTATTGAATGAATGTTTTAAGTTTTGGCATCATCAAAAAGGGGGAAATTGTTGGGAAATCATTTTTAGATTTTGATGAATGCCATGTAAAACTTAGAATAGAAAGTTGGCACCCCATTTTTGTTGTAAATTGCATTGTAATAGATAGGGTTGGTCGAAAGTGAGTTAAGTCGGCTATGCCAAGATCTGCAAGAAGTCAACCGGAGACTAGAAGGAAGACTCATTGTGAGGCGGTGAGTGTGGCAAAGAAGAGAAGACATGAACTCATTTGAAGGTGCGGTGAGATGCGGTGAGTGAAGTGTCGGTCAAGTCAACTCAAGAGACCAAGTCTCAAGTTGAAGTGACGGATGAGTCATCTAATGATTGGAAGCGACTCGAAGTCACCTGGGAAGTCAAGGAAATGCGGTCAAGTCGAGATAATCGAAAGAGATCCGTTGTACGTAAGTCAAGAGAATTACTTAAACAAGTAATACTTCCATCTTGCCTTTCTTAAAGTGCTTAGTCCGAAAGCGTGCAAAAGGAATAAACCAATAGGAAGATCGCACCGTGTCGAACTACGAAAAAGTGAATACTCATTCATACGAGGAAATGTCAATTTCAAGGATCGCAACAAGACGACCAACGACCACAAGTGTCTTTTGAAAATTCGCCTATCTCTTCAACGGGCAAATTTTCAAGAGAACACTATAAAAGGCTGAGGAATCTATTTGAGAGTATGTTGGTTACCTTGACAATCAGAAAACAAACACGAACAAGAAAAGCAATATATGTAACCAAAAATATTCTCAAATCATTCAAGTTCAATCCTCAAGCCTACACTACGAAGGAAATCAATCCAACACTTACCTGTGAAGGAAAGACAACTTCAATTAGTTGAAGAGGAAACATTTGAAGAATCAAGGGGTCTACACTCCACGGAGGATTGTAGAAAGGTTCAAAGACGAACCAGTCTCAAGTTTTTGGAGGGCTTCATGATCAAATCCAAGAAACTTGAGCAAGTGGGCTGTAGTAGCAAGCGGTACGCCTGTGAAGAAGTTTCGAGTCGTCACGAGAAGCCATTTGTGTGACCAAGGCATCTCGGATCGAGTCCCAAAGGATCAAGTCATTGTGTGTGATCAAGACTTGCATATGGACTGTTAACCACTTTGTATATTAATCAATACTTAGTGGATTCCTCCAGGAGTTGGAGAAGAGAGGAGTAGAAGAATTACCCCATCTTCGAACCTCTATAAAAACTTATTGTGTCATTTACATTTCAGCACTTTAATTTCTGCACATTACTTTAATATCTGCTGATAAATTTGCTATCCAATTGATAATCAACAAAGTGCTAAAACCAGGCATTAAAACATATTTAACCAAAATTCAAGGGTGTTAAGTCTTCAATGAAAACATATCGTCGAGTTAAGTCTTTAGTCAAAACAGTTGAGTTATTCTATCAACAGCTCAGTCGAGTCGTTGAGTGACTAACTCTGCTGATTAACTAACTTAGCTGTCCACCAAGGACTCAGCTGCGAAGTATTAACTCTAAACGTTTTAAAAGGACTAAATCGAAAAGTTGATAAGGTTTATTCAACCCTCCCTTCTAAACCTTACACTCACACCCCTTGGGACCTACAGTAAGTTAACTAATATTAGTTTTTTTTAGCTGCTACTATGGAAGTTAACTAATGTAAACCATGTATTCCAAATTTTCAGAACTTTTAATGGACACATTGGTCTTTTATATAATCTGCGTCCAGTTTATTGTGAAATGATTATAACACCATAATGCAACATACTCAAAACACAACATATTTGGTAGGCCAGAAGTAAATACAAACAACATAACTTAGGCATTACTTAAACTTAGTACAAGAAGAACAGATAATTATAAATACATAAAATGGACTAGATAATAAGCCTAATCCACCTACATAGCCGATACATATATGAAAAAAAGTGGTGGAATACAAAAGACATATATTAAATATGCATTTACTGTTCTTCACAAAATGTGGTGAGATTACTTGGGACTGTTGGATGAACCATGTGTTTCATCACTTTTAGAAGGGGATGGAATATTTTGCTGAGGAGGGCGACTGAAAATTGTAGGACGTCGATAAAATGATGGGCCGGGTTATTCTTTAGGATCGGTGACAGGCTGGACTGGTTGATTTACTGAACTTTCAGATCCGGAAACATATTCATTCCCAATTTGAGCCAGTAGTCCCAAAAAGAGCGATCTCGTGATGAACCCGAAGATGAGATATTAATTTTGTTGAGCTGATAATTTGGTTTAGGCAACCCATCCAAATTACCAGTATCTTCGGTTTCACCGTCAGATGAGATGTCGATAACATCAGCGTCTTCGGGTATTGTTTCTTGAGTGCTCGGATCCAAATAAGAGTTTCAACTCTGGCCAGTTTGGGTCTCCAACTTCTTGATAGGCCAGGTCAAACTCATCTTTCTGAAAGAAAAAATATAGTATTAAATTTTATTAGTAGAATTAACAGATGAACTTGGAAAGAGTGGTAATTCAGCAACGAGTGTATGCAGATTGAAAATTTTATACAACTATATGACCTTGACAATTTCATCCCAAACCCAATCAGGTACAGAGACTGTATTTGTGCTTTCCTCATATTTAACACCATGCTTTCGTTTAATCCAATAAAAAGTGTGGTAACGCTTGTGCAGTATTTGAAGCCTCTGTTGACAGTATGCAAATTTGAAATTTTTGTTCAAAGCCTTGTTCATTGTGAACTGAGCTATCATCCTGAGCTATCAAGAGTGCATGTGCATTATTATCACCCGGCTTGAAATTTCCTAGCAATTGTTGGTCAAGCAAGACAGAAATGAACAATTTATTTGTTTCCTCCATCCACTCCAAATCATATATATAGTCAGCCTGAATAATTGGATATGGAATGGCCATTTTTATGAGTCTACCCTTTGAACTGCTATGTGTTAATGTAAAAAGGTGCAAAAAGACCAGGCAGAATTTATAGAGAGTACGTAAAAAGAAACTATTTGACCACATAATCAAGTCCCTTTTGCATCAAAATGGAGGTTACAAAGTCGGCTGGGGAGTTGTATGATCAAAAAGACTGATTTGATGCCAAAAGAAAACTGCAAACAAAATCTAGAAAGATATAGTGAATCTTAATGGCTAGTCAAGATATGCATTATACCAAATTTCGAAACATGTGGTCTATTCTTTTTTTGAGTGTATTTTATGATAGGAGCCCAAACATATATGCCAATTTTAGCGTGTTTTTGACAGATAAAATGTAATATCTACAATAGTAAATTAGTATATAACAAAAGGGTAGAGACTGCACACAAATCTGTAGTCATGGCAGGAGAATCTGGTTACAAAGTATTTCATGCTCAGGTACACAGCATACAGACTACAGCTCCAAGTGGGAGGCTTTAGATGTGTGATGATGAATTGATCAAATAAATACTCAAAACCAAAAATAATTTTCCATTTTACAACACACATAAGGAGTCAATGACTAATAAACAAAGATTACAGAAACATGAACATTTTTTCATAAACGAAATAATATAAGTTGTACACATACCATGGGCTACAAATCCTAATTACAATACCATAAAATTGTCATCAAATGGCTCAATTTCCAGAATTAAGATTGTTATAATAAACTATTCTACATGGTTGTTTGACACAAACTTATTACACAAACTATTAATGATACATAATCTTGTGATTAACGTACGGAACGCTTAACACAACAAAAGTTATAAGCCACGAATACTTTGTCAGCCTAATTAATTGAGATTGACGTTGTTTGCAAGACTCCGGTTTTGCCTTGACAGCTTTAAGACGCCCATGAAAATCACTTATCAAAGTTAATTTAAAAAAAATATTAATTTTAAACTACAAAAAACACACGATAATTTCACGATATTCAATACAAGACACATAATAAAAACAACAAAATGCACAATGGCAGTAGAATCAATTACGCTACATCTCCAAAGAATATAAATATGATGATACAATATTCAATAAGTCCATAACAATAACAAATCCAAGTACAAAATAAGTGATTGATTAGTGTTCTAATATTATATATTATATATAAGATATATGTAATATTTTATACAATTTATATCTTCAAAATATATTTATAATATAATAGATACATGTATTATATATAATATTATATTTCTATATATTATATATGTACTATAGGGATTGGACACAAATCTGACAGATAAAATGTAATATCTACAACAGTAAATTAGTATATAACAAAAGGGTAGAGACTGCACACAAATCTGCAGTTATGGCAGGAGAATCTGGTTACAAAGTATTTCATGCTCAGATACACAGCATACAGACTACAGCTCCAAGTGGGAGGCTTTAGATGTGTGATGATGAATTGATCAAATAAATACTCAAAACCAAAAATAATTTTCCATTTTACAACACACATAAGGAGTCAATGACTAACAAACAAAGATTACAGAAACATGAACATTTTTTCATAACACAACAAGTAAAGATTTCATTAGTAACGAAATAATATAAGTTGTACACATACCATCGGCTACAAATCCTAATTACAATACCATAAAACTGTCATCAAATGGCTCAATTGCCAGAATTAAGACAGTTATAATAAACTATTCTACATGGTTGTTTGACATAAACTTATTACACAAACTATTTAATGACACATAATCTTGTGATTAACGCACGCCACGCTTAATACAACAAAAGTTATAAGCCACGAATACTTTGTCAGCCTAATTAATTGAGATTGACGTTGTTTGCAAGACTCCAGTTTCTGCCTTAACAGCTTTAAGACGCCCATGCAAATCACTTATCATGTGCTTGGAACGGTCATCAAACCCATCCTCGAGCCACCGGAAGAACTCATATTTATTAGGTTGAACAATGAGTGACATATATGCACCAAAAATACAAAAACACACTGTTAGAATGTGACTATATGATATGCAAGGTAATAGCAGTTGCTATTACATAGTTATTACTAACCCCTCGAACTGGACATGACAAAAATCTTCGACCAGGGTTGGCTTTGGTCCATGATGTCTGGACTCTCAAGTAGAATCCACAATGGCATTGCACACGTGAATCACCTCTTTCGCTATTATCTCCAAGCATTTCGGTCTCCAGAGAATACAGGATTACTGTTACTCGAACTCATTCTAACACTCTACGCTCAATACGCCTAAAAACATAAAAGTGTACACCTAAATCATTCACCAGACAAAATCAAAACAACACAAAGTTTGAGTGCTCCATATAATAACCCAGTATTCATAGCCAAGAAATTAGCACAGATACTGACAACTACCTTCAAATAATTGCTAACTATGGTTTCAAGTCTTCCTGCTTTTTACAATTTAATCGAAAACATCTGGAAAAATTTCAGCAGACATATGAAGGAATGTAAGCGAAAATTAAACATGCCTCCTCATTCCAAACACTATATTCGGCAATAGAAGTGCACATAATTCGTCAAATGTGATTTTTGGAATTGCAAATTAAGGTATTTTACAGAAGAAATAGGTTTTCAATTGAATCACAAAATCACATAAGAGTTAGAGTTTGCAGATGTGTACCTCAACTAATCGCTAGTGAAGTACTTGGCATTTGTGAAACAACAAAGCGAGCACATACCAAAAACCTTCTCCGGCGGAATAAGATGGTGGCAGAATTTTGCTTCGTCTGGGATTGAACGGTGTTCTTCTGGAAGGAATTGGGTTGGTTTGATTTTCAAAATGGTTAGATGGTGTATCAATTTTGGGAGGGGCACATTAGTAATTTTCGAAATTATCAAACATAATCAAGAAACAAAAACAAAGATTTCAGTTTAAAAAGGTGAATTGTATATCAAACTCCAAACATGATATTAAACAGCACAAATTAATCATGTACAGTGCTATCATTGCTTATCCGTAAATCTTGTATAAAACTCATCTTTAATGCCAATGAGCCGTAGCAAGACTACAAATCTAGGAAAACATTATCACAATTATCTTAGTAAAGATTATAATTACTCCTTGTTGTCAAAAGAAGATTATAAGGAAGTGATTGGATATGAAAAATTTTCGTTTTTGTTCCGTTAGAGAATTTTTTTTAACCCAAAATACAATTGTTTATGAATTTTTTTCAAAAAATACACCATTCACTCTCTTTTACTTTTTCTCTTATTAATCACATCTATACACTTTTTCAAACACAACTAATCATTATTACACATCCTTCCACAAATTTTATTATTTACTCACTCACACATTTGTATTCCAATCATATCTAATCATTATATTACTATATTTATATCAAATCAACTTTCATCATCACTTTTTCATCTCGTATTCAATTACATTCTCAAAATTCATCATTTTTTCTTTCAAAATTTTTTACCACTATTCTCCAGGAAAATGAAAACTTTCAAAATGGAAACATAACCTATTGCTACCTAATTACTTCTGTTTAGAATTGAAATTATCTCAATAATCCCACCACTTATACGGCCAATGATGATTATGTTTTACTATATGGATACTGCATAGTATGCGTTTAGGGCTTTTGTCCTACATTTTTCCTTGTTTGCGATTGCTCATTACGGCCCAGTATAGGATGTTCAGCCCATGAAAAAATCACATTGTCATTTAACAAAATATCAACTATCACACCAATTTACCTGTTATTATCTCATACAGCGATTTCCATTTTCCAGCAAACATCAATTATCATTTCTGCCCTTTTAATCCATTGGAAATACCATACCTTGTTTTGTCCTAAATCATGATGTGTTATTGTTTCAAAAAAATGTAGGGGTACTTTAGTGATTTCACGATATTATACTACATAGTCATAAATGTAAAACAAAGAATTGCATAACAATCTTAAAAAATAATTAACTCAATCCCCAAACCCCAAACACAATATTACACAACATTATATAATACACAATTCCATCAACAAAAGCAAACAGAACCATAGACAGTGGAGGGGCATTCAGATAATGAAGTCAGGAATTTACCAAGATAAAGATACAGCCACACAGAAACTTAAGGATAAACATCACCAAAAAATTAAAACGAACTTAAATTTTTTTATTACTGGATAGCATCTTCAAGTCTACATTTCAAAGTCGACTTGGTTGACAAGTTCTACAGTTACTACATTTCAAAGTTTGACATGGTTAACAAGTTCCCGTTACATAGGAGTGTATAAGTTACTGTAAGCTCTAAAGACTGTCATACCTTCATTATCTACAAAACTGATTCACCATACACTTACTTCTACCCCTCCATCCTCATGCAGTCACTAGATGAGGAGCAGCAGATCCCGTGAACGGAAGCATACACGAGTAGGTGACATACTTAACACTGTCGATTAATACAACAACAAAAATTCGCGAGAGGGTCTTCGTACCCATCACGCCATCCACGTCAGCATCACCTGCCTCTCTAGGATCGAAGAGCACAGAAACCACCATCGAAGATGAATTATTATTTCCATTCAACTTCTCCTTCTCTGAACTTCTTCCAGCGTGTTCTCTGGAGATATTACGAGTGGATTCAGGAAGTGGGACAGGATGGAGGATCCTCCTATTTCTTCCCTTGTTAAGGTGTGTCGAATTCTGATTCTGCTCTTCGGATATATTTCTTTTAGTAGGAGCTGGAATTATGGCTCCTGCAGCAGATGATACGTCAAACTGGAAAACTTCAGTGCACAAGCCGGCGCTTAACATTGGCCCTGGAAACAGCAGGCAGGCGATGTTAGAAAACAAACATATGCTGCAAAAATAGAATGTGGGCTAAAGCAATTAATGCCAGTACAATGAATACAAAGTGCAAGGTTGATTGATAATCAGCATTTTTAAGTTCCAAATGGGTGAATAACATTTTTCCCCCTAGTGAGATGTGAAAAAAAGCTGAAAACTCCCGATGCATTTTAATTGGCTGATTACTCCCCTTGAAAAAAATCAAGAAGCAAGAAAATAAATACACACACATTAGACAATTGGCCCTTGTGAACTAGATGAGAATAAATTTTCTCCTTCCCATGAGGAAGTCAGATTCTTTTTTCTTTTCCCTTCGTATTTACATTAAGAAAAAAATCAAGAAGCAAGAAAATAAATACACACACATTAGTAATTCATGATATGTGATTTACTATTATATATGTACATATTTAATGATTGTTTTTGCTATTCTTAATTTCGTACGTTGGTGTTTTCAGATTTTTTTTCATATTTCACTTGTACTCTAATTAATGTCACAATAATTTAATAATACGATAGCAAAACAGAAAAGTAAGGCATCAAAACCTTCATAGAACATTTGAAAATCGAAAGCCAAAAGAGATACACGAAACAAGCCTGGACAATGAATAACAGCATGCAAAACATCTGATACACACAGCTTTTATCCAATATGCTCCCCAGAAAAACTACAGTAATTATATTCACAAGGCATGTCCTAGTTTTCGAATTCAGGTGAGTATCAAGATCTAAGAAAACACATGATGTTGCAATGTTTTGATTTCGACCCAAATTTAACTAGACAAGTACCATCACAGAACAACTGTATAAAACAAAGAATCACATGGAAAAAAGAACTATGATTACCTGCAAGTCCTTCACGGAACCACTGCTGCAGCCTTCCATCACTAGTTGTTGACTTCATACTATCCTTGTCCGATGAACCAGAACCAAGAGCCCTTAGCTGGGGATGTCTAGCACCATTTTTTCCCACACCTGGGACAGGAATTGCAGGGGCTAAATCTCCAGGAACTACCAGACCAGTCTCACCACTTCTCTTCCCATGAGATGCCATAGCTTTCTCAGTTGCCAAGACCGAGTGGATAATCAAATTTCCATCTATCTTAACAAGCTTATCATTCCTAGGAACATACAACGATGCTGCAAGCGGTTCGCTCTCATTGCCCGGTCGAACAAATTCATCTGGACTTGGCTCCGCTCCACTACCATGACCTCTTTGACCACAATGTACACTACTATTACTACTAGAATCTCTTCTACCACCATGTTTCTCACCATACTCAGTACCATTCACCATCAAGACTCTCCCATGATGTTTCTCGCTAAACCCACCTACAATATAACTATCTCCACCTGTAAATGCTTCCCTAATTCCTCCATATCTCACGTTAACCATTGGAACCAAGCCTCCAAACAACATTATGAAAAACAGCAAACCAAGAAAACTAACACTTGCAACCTTCTTGGTCTTTGGCCCCTCATTCTTCTTTGGCCCCTCATTCTTCTTACTTCCTGCCTTCTTATTCGTCTTTGGTGCCTGATCTGGCTGCTGTGGTTTCAACCTTGGAATGGGCACCAAAGGCACTTGAGACCCTTGCGGTTTCATCATATAAGGTGGAGGACATGGCATCCATGGATACATCATGGCTGGATGCGGGTACATGCCAGGAGGCGGGGGCGCCATTGAAGGAGGTGGAACTGCAGCGCCGGTGGCAGCGGCACCACAACCACCGCCCATTTGTTGCCGCAAAGTTGCATTCTCAGCCATAAAGTATGAAATCTTCGAATTCAAGTCTTGAATAGTTGAATGCATGGTCCTCACCTTATCCTCCAACTCCTCTACGTAATGTTTCTTCCTCTGTCTAGATAATTGGGCACTCTCCCTATTCCTCAACAACCTTGCCTTCCTTTTCTCTTCCTCTTCACTCGACCCTCCACAGTCTCCACTATTATTGCTACTAATGTTATTCTCTGCACTACAATTAGATTTTCTATATTTGTTAATCCTGGACTCTACATTATTATTCATCAAATCTTCGCCCTCCTTTTTCCTTTTTAGCAAAGAATTATTGCCGTTATTATTAGCCGACTCCTCTAACTTAATTTTCTGATCAACAACTCCAGTCCTAACCGAACTGTTACTCGAATTAGGTGAAGAACTTACCGATCTGGTGGCGCAGTTGTTCGAGTCTTCGGACACATTAGACCCGAAATTCCCAGAACCCTGAGAATCTGGCGAGTGGCAATTCAACACCTTGGCATCACCATCGCAATTTTCATCGCTATCGCGATTCGATCCGTTCGATTCAGGTGACGGCATGTTCAGATAGCCAGAAATCTGTTGAGATTCCAATTCCGGGGAAGCGGAACTCAGAACCCCGGAGCCATCCCAGCTGTGATCGCCTGGTAGATCGCCGTCTCCGGAAAGATGACGCAATTCCGGCGACGTTGATTTGAAAACGGCATGCAATTGATCGAAATTCGGTGTGTATTGGGCGAGATTGGAATCCGGTCCGGGTTGGGGATCGGATTCTTGAAGTAGTGTGGGGTTAAGGAGGTTGTCGAGGTCGTCGGAGGAAGGGAGACAGAGATCATCGAAGGAGAAATCGAAATCGAGGTCTTCGATGACGACGTCGTTTCTATTGTCGCCTGGGGCACCATCACCATCAAAAAGGTGCTGGGAAAAGAAGGCGGTGTCAAGAGGTGGAACAGGGAGGCCGGCATCAAGCTCACCGGTTTGAGGCGGCTGTTGTGGTGGTGGATCGACGGCGACCACCGTCGACTCAGCCATTTATTCTGCGTGTGTGATTTTGTATGTGAGATGGGGAAATGAGAAAACTGTGCCTAGAAAGACGTTGAGTTTCAAAGGAGAAGAATTTCTCGGGTTTTAGAAAGGGGAAGGGAGGGTCTAACGTCTGTGACTCGATGATATTACACGCACTTAAGGGGGTCGTGAATCGCACGATTGTTTTGTGTGTGGATTGGGTGAATTTTTCATTCATTTAATCACTTTAGTCAACTGTCATGAATTACTTTGCATAACTTCAAGGGAAAAAAAAAGGAAAATAATTTTGCTTTAGATGAACTTGAATATAGTAATGGGCTAATGGCAATTCTTTTTGGACCTAAACCATGATGGAAAAATGTAACCCTGTGCATATAATACTGTTTTGATTTTCTACATAAAATTTACATTTGAAATATATCATGAAATAAAAAATTGTGTAAGGAGAAATATAAGTAGAAAAAATAGAGAAAGAATTGATGGAGATAATATGTTATATTATTGCAATCATATTGCATTTTATTATTGGGATGTTGTGATAACTCACTTAAGTTTGCTAGTCTTATCTTTGAAAATCCAATAAGATTTTTTATTTCAGGAAAACAGCATATGGAAAATTTTCATAAGTATTAGATTACGAGTAATTCCCTAAATCTAAACATTCTTTACCTTTATTAATACTATTTGTCCAAATTAGTTTTTTTTTTTTAGGGTAGTCCAAATTAGTATTATATGGATAGTATCTAATTACAATAATTATTTGTCAATCAATTTCTCTTTTAACAGAACATATTTATTATGTTAGAATTAACTCATGTTGCATTCGGATGAGGGGATTTGGATTTGGGGAGAGGATTTAGGGAATGATTTCAAATGACTCCAAATAGGAAGGATTTGTAATCCTCCAAAATAACTCTAAAAAACTAGCTTCCAACGATTTGAAATTCATTATAAAATGACTCCATCCTAACTATAGATGTTAAACGGTTTGGCCCTAGCCTTATAGGGTCAGTCCTAGCAGGCTTCGAGTTAAACGGGCCACTATCGGACTATAAGTCAAAAAAATAAAAAATTATATATTTAAATCTAAAATTTTAAACTCGATCATATATAACATTTAAGTTTAAACGTTAAGTTAAAATATTCATTATAAAAAAATCTTGCATAGTTTATAACTATATTACATTAACAGAATTATAAAAGTTAAATATTCTATGATCTAATTTTTTAAATAAAACTATAATAATAAAAGATAGCATTATATAATATATATATATACTCATAAAAAATGAAAAAAAAATAATATTTTTTTTAAAAAAATATTATTTTGATTATAGGTCATAGTTTTAAGAATTATATATATTTAAACCTATTAAAGATGAGGAGATGTGAGCTTGAAAAAATATATTTAGTAATAGGTAATATGTAATAAAATAGATTTATAATATTAGAATTATATTTATTTTTTAGAAAACACAATTGGCGGGCTAGCGGGCTAGCTCTAACAGGCCTCGGGTTAAACGGTCCGGGCCAAAAAAGACCCGAATTTAAACAGTCCAAAATAATTCGGCCCTAACCCTATTTTTTCCCGGTTTAAATGGTTCGGGCTAACGGGTCGCGGTCGGGTTATCATCTCTAATCCTAACAATCCCAATGAATTTATTATTATTAATTTGAAATACATAGCTCAGATCCTTTCATCCAAATGGAGCCTAAATTCTTAAGTTATCAAATTGGTTTAATTTTGTTTCAGAAAAAGTTGTTTGATTTGTCTCACTTTATCCAATTACACTCTTACGGCATGATTGGTATGTGGGAATGGGGTAGAAATGGAATGAGCATTGCTTGTTTCATTCTCATTCACATGTTTGGTATGCTTTAGTAATGGGAATACTCATTCCCATGGGAATCCCTATTCCCAAAAGTAAGGGAATTGACCATTCCTCCTCTCCCCCTTGGGTTTAGCTATTCCCAATCATCAAAAATGACTCAAATTTTATTTTTAATAAAATTATCTTTCTATAATGACTAAAAATGTTGGATATAATCTATATTTTCGAAAAGTAGTGTTATAAATAAAAAAATTATTTATAATTTAAATATAAGTTATATTTAATAATTTAATAAATCATAGTCTATTTCTATCAATATTCAATAGTTAAATCAAAATTTTGATATAGAGTTCTTTTGTTGATTTTTTATATTAAAAAATAGAGATAATTACAAAAATACCTCTGAGGTTTGGGATAATTACATAAAAACCCAGAGATTTTTTAAAATTACAAAAAAACCCTTGAGGTTTGATTCTGTCTTACATTTTTCCCCTTCATAAGCAAAAAAAATATCAAAACCCCCCTGATATTTATAAAAATACTATAGTTACCCCCTTAAATTTAACACATAATCAAACCTGATGTGATTTTTTGTAATTTTAAAATAACTCTGGATTTTTTTATAATTAGCCCAAATCCCAGGGGTGTTTTTGTAATTATCCCTAAAGAATATTATATAAAATATTTTTGATATCATCGATATAAATCTATATATATAGTTATCACACATTAAAATAATCTTATATCAATTTACGAATAACATATTTAATAAAATTTATTTTAAAAATCTTATTTAAGAGAATTTGATACTTTAAAATTATTTTTCTCAATTACTATCATTAATTTATAATTACTAATCATGATATTTAAATCAAGTAAAATATCGTCATCCATTCATTTCTCCATTCCTTGTACATACCAATTATAAGAATAGTAATACTATATCATTCCATTCCTAATGTTATTCCATTCCAAAATTCATTTCATTCCAACCTAATTTCATTCATTCATACCAATCATGTCGTTATTTCATCACTTTGCCCTGTATATTCTTAAAAATAACATAATTATATTTGCATATATTTTTAGTATAATTCTTATAAAACTAATTAAAATACTAGACCTGTATTTACATTATATGAATAAATAAACACTAAAATACAATAAACTTTTAAATGATTTAATTAATAGTAAGTATTAGTTGATCAAATTGAAAAACATATTATCAAAAAATAACATAAGTCTATTAATTATAAAATATTTTAAAACTTATTTCACTAAATATAATGTAAGGATAACAACGTACCGTATTGAGAGTGAAAATACAATACAATAAATTGAGGATTGTACTCAAAAAAAAATCTTGATTCGAAAACCTGTCTTTTTCTCCACTTATTATAGTAAAATAGTGATCTCAAAAATAAAGTAGTCTATTATATTTCAGAACCCAGATCAAGTCAAATGTACAAGAAATCAGATTAACTTAATTTATCAAATCAAGTAGCAAATTACAAACACTATCATAAAAGATTACAAGATTATTTTATTACACGTAAATGTAATAACAAAATTAATTGGCGAGCGCGTGAAAGACAAAGATTGAAAGGTGCGATGGCGGGGAAGTAATTTTAACTAAATATAGGGTTTAAGGCCCGCCCATCCCCTTATCCCGAAACTTCCTTTGCTTTTGACTTAACTTGTACACTTTGCCTTTACGAAAACGTGAGATGATGATTTTTTTTTTTTTTATTACCTGAATATTGTTTTTGTAATCTTTTATCCTCAACTTTCTGTTTGGAGCTTTTTATATTATTTCACAGATTTAGGTTGCTTACCTTCTACTACTTAACCTTCATTTTATTTATTTATTAATTGATTAAAATATTACAAATATCGTCTCACTAATGAATGCCAGAAATTTCAGTATAATTGATTTGCGACGTGCAGATTTGGTGTATGTGTTGGCTATACATACATTGTTAAGCATCTTAAAGAGTTGTCTATTTAACCAAAAGGATGAACCTCCAAACGATGAATCTCATTCCTGAGACCCCCACTGTCCCACCTCTAGAGCTTCGTGGATGAGGTGAATTGAGGGATATACTTCAACGAGTCAAAGTCCTGAACTATTTTACATTAAGTCACCACACAAAAAATCTTTATCCAACCTATTATCAGCAAACCTCCATGTTGGGGGTATCAGCGAAGCAGACATCATATCACTCATATATTTTACCAGTTGAGCTATGTCTGGATGCTCTATTTAACCAAAATTATGGGCTCTATGGGTCCTATGATTCATATATTGTGATGACTGGTGCACCAAATGAAAGTCATCTATCAAAAGTCCATAATACTCATTTTCGTCATTCTTTGGAGATATGCAATTATGTTTGCATCTTGAGAATCGGATTGATTTTGTCATGATGCTCCCAAGAGAGAAGTCTTCAAGCTAGTCTTCTTCCTAAGAGAGAAGTCTTCCCGTCTTCTGCTGCTAGAGCTGCTAACTCATTCGTTTGGGAACTTGGTTTCACACACGAGCAACGTTAGAAGACCCCGGGTTTTCCCATGGAGGCCTAGAGACGTAGCTTACTCAGGCCCAGTGCGGTCATTGGACCGCACTGAAATTTTGGGCCAAGCTAAAATAATTTTTTTATCCCAAAAAAATTTAAATAAGCCCTGTTAAGTTTTGGGCTGGACCACACTCAAAATTGGTCCAGCCCATTAGTAAAACTAATAACCCCATCCCTATAAAAAAAAAACTAAAAAACCCAACTAATCTGCAAATAATTTGAAACACAAAGTGAGATAAAATAAAAGAAAAACACACGCACAGTTCACAAACCTCGACAGAAAGAAAATAAAACCTGGGGTTAGTGGATGGAAACCGCCGACAGACCGAAAGCTTTTTCTTGTTTGCTGTCGATGACGGACGATCGGAAGCTCGCCGGAATCCGGAAGAATTGAAAATTTTGTATGTGGTAAACTATCATTTTTAACTTTTAATTTATAAAGCCCTAATTTGTTTAGTTTAGACTTCAATTGGTTAATGGTAAACTGTTATTTTTAGCTTTTAATGTGTAAAGCCCTTTTTATATGATTTCATAATTATATTGTTTTTCTTCCTTGTTTCTTTTTTCTGAGAATTTCAATTTGTTTTATTTTATAGTTAATTTTTGTATTAATAACATGGCCAAATTGGTGTTTGTGATTTAGTGGATAGTTAATTTTTTGGGATCCAATAGGCAAAATTGGTGATTGTGAAAGCAAATATGTTAACTAAAAATTTATACATTTCACAATCAATTAATTAGAAAGTGCCAGGTTTGGGATAATTTCAATTTGATTTAGTGGATAACCATATCCTTGGAATTTATGTTTAATTTAATATTCTTGTTGGATTTTGTAGATTATGAAGAGATATTTTAGAAAAAGATCTACTGAAGAAAGTATAACTGTAGAAAACACAAATAGAATTTCGAAAAGTATAAACAATGCATCAGAGGCTACAAATAGAGTTAAGGATGGTTCAAACACAATTGAGAAAAGCTCAAGTATGCTTGTTGAATTCGATGCCGCACAACTTCTCTATGATCCTGGACTTAGGATTCCAATTGCAAACTACAGTCCTAAAATTAGAGATCAAGTTCGAAGAGTATATTTGCAAAAAGGTCCTTGCCAACCTACAGATCATCCATTCCCAAAACGTAAATTTGGAGAAAGCACATATAGAAGATTCAACTCTTCATGGTTTTCTGAATTTGGTGATTGGTTGGAGTATAGTATATCAAAAGATGCCGCTTATTGTCTCTCTTGTTATTTGTTTAAAACAAATAAAGGAAAATAATCAGGAGGCGATGCATTTGTTAGCGAGGGATTCACTTATTGGAAAAATAAAGAAAGTCTTACAACTCATATTGGGCATCATGATAGTGAGCACAATCAAGCCGGAATGAAGTGTGAAGCATTAATGAACCAAGATCAACATATTCAAATAATTTTTCACAAGCAATCAAAACAGGCAAAAGATGATTATCGAAATCGTTTGTATGCATCGCTAGATTGTACTCGACTTTGGTTGCAACAAGGATTAGTTTTTCAGGGTAGCGATGAATCAGAGAGTTCACACAAATCCAGGTAATTTTCATGTTCTGTTGAAATTTTTGGGTGATCATAATGATGTTATTAAAGGTGTGACATTGGAAAATGCTCCTAAAAATAACAAGTTAACATCACCTGATATTCAGAAGGATTTAGTTAGTGCTTGTGCTGCTGAAATAATAAATGTTATCTTGAAAGATCTTGGTGATTCATTATTTTCCATTCTAGTTGATGAATCTCGTGATGTGTCGACAAAGGAGCAAATGTCAATTGTCTTACGTTATGTAGACAACAGTGGACATATAAATGAATGTTTCATAGGGATTGAACATGTCACTAGTACCACATCAATCTCACTTAAGGCTGCCATTGATAAGATATTTTCTAGATATAATTTGAGCATATCAAGACTGAGAGGGCAAGGATATGATGGGGCTAGTAATATGCAAGGGACGTTTAATGGTTTAAAAGCACTTATTTTAAAGGAGAACTCATGTGCTTATTATATACTTTGTTTTGCTCATCAACTTCAACTAGCTCTTGTGGCCGTGGCAAAGAAAAGTATTCCAGTTGCTGAATTTTTTCGTGTTGTTACTGATGTGGTAAATATTGTTGGAGGATCTTGTAAACGTTCTGATCTCCTTCGAGAAAAACATTCAAACTTTATTATTGAAGGATTGAAAACATGTGAGGTTTCAAGTGGTCGGGGACTTAATCAAGAAAGTAGTCTTCGGCGTACTGGAGATACACGTTGGTGTTCTCATTATAATTCTTTGATCAGCTTGCTTTCCATGTTTTCTGTTGTATGTTCTTGAAATGATTTATGAAGACGATTCCTCTTCTTCTGATCAGAAGTTAGAGACATTTAATTTGTCAAAGTCGATACATTATTTTGATTATGCATTCAATTTACACATTATGAGAATTGTATTAGGAATTTCAAGTGAGTTGTCACAGGCATTACAGTTGAAAGATCAGGATATTGTGAATGCAATGGATTTGGTAAAAGTTGGCAAGCAACGTCTTCAAATGTTGAGAGAAGATGGGTGGGATTCATTTTTAGATGATGTTTGTAATTTCTGTCAAAAGCATGACATTGATGTTCTCAAAATGGATGATATGTATATGCGCAATGATATCCGTGGTCGTCCACAACGTAATGCACCAAAGCTAACAAATTTACATCACTATCGTGTGGATTTATTCTATGTTGTGGTCGATTTGCAACTACAAGAGTTGAATGACCGATTCTCGGAGGTAAGCACAGAGTTATTACTTTGTGTAGCTTGTTTGTGTCCACAAGATTTGTTTTGTGTGTTTGATAAGAATAGATTGATTCAACTTGCCGAGTTTTACCCATAAGATTTTTCAAGAACATATATTAATAAGCTTTATGATCAACTTGATACTTATATTTTTTATATGTGTTCTAACAACGCATTTAAAGAGTTGAAAGGCTTGAGTGATCTTGCAGAGAAGTTAGTTGAGACAAAGAAAAATAAGATATACCATTTTGTTTATAAACTTTTGACTTTATCGTTAATTCTACCGGTTGCCACCGCTACGGTTGAAAGAGTGTTTTCTGCGATGGGCTTTGTGAAGGATAAATTATGCAACCGAATGAGTGATGAATGGATAAATGATTGTCTTGTTTGTTATACAGAAAGAGATATATGTCACAAACTTGATAATGATGTCATTGTAAAGCGGTTTCAAAGTATGAAAACACGCAAAGAATTATTGTAAGGTACGACTTTTAAATATGTGTTTTTATTGCAATGTATTTTATTTTCTATTTATTAAAATATTGGCTCGACACTCGCCTCGTTAAAATGAAAAAAATATTTGACCGCACTGACTGAAAATCCTGGCTACATCCATGTGCACGAGGACGCTTGAGATGAGAGCCTTTGACCATGTCTTCCAAAAATAAATTTTCTCTCCCCATCTCTCAACTTTGAAATTTTTTGCTTTGTAGACATAGGAAATTTCTTGAAAGTTGAGGTGAGAGGTGAGATGAGGATGGATATTGCTTCGGAACGCTTCCTCGGGGTGGACGAGGGCACCCCATAGGCGTCCTTGTGGGGAGCACTAAAAGGCGCCCTCACCAAATGGGTTGATATTTCCTCCAAGATTTGAGCTTTCTTAGCCCATTAACCTTTCTTAGCTCATTAACAATTTATCTTGTTGCTGCTCATATAATCATTTCCATGTAGCTGCTCACATAATCATGCAATGAACTTTTCCTACATTTCATGCGCCCTTTTGCGTGGAGGAGGGCGCCCTTTCGGAGGGCGGCCCAAGGCCCCTGGTCCTTAATTCCTTGTATTTTCTTCATTTTTTCCCGAGTTTTTTCCCGTTTCGAGCCAAATCTTGGATTTCGACCTTTCTTCATTCCCGCGTTCCTCCGTCTTCTTGTAAGTTTAGCTTCTAATTCCTCATCTGTGGGGACTTGTTCTTTTTGCATAGATGAATCTTTCCCTTTTAAAAGGAAGCTTTTATTTCTTTTGGAGTGGCCGGAGATACCGGTGCTTTGTTTTATCCCTTCCGGAGCTCGGAGGGAGCACCCATCTCAAGCTCGGATGGGTCATCCTTCTTGAGCTTGCAGGGAGTACCCTTCTGGAGCTTGGAGAGAGCACCTTTCTGGAGCAGTGATAGTTGCCCTTGACTCCTGCCCACATGTTTAGGCTTGCTTCATGTATTTGGATATTCATTGATTTCTCTTTTATGATGTTGCTTCTACATGCTTTTCAGGTAAGGAGAGTTAGATCATATTGCAGAGTTGATGGCTTTCAAAAAAAAGGAGAAGGCTAAGGAGAAGTCTGCTGCTGGCGGGAGCTCGAGTGTCTCGCCTCAGAGTGATAGGCCCCGCCCTTCTCTCCAGGAGAATGAGAGGTGCCCTTCTCATCAAGATGGTGAGAGGCGTCTTGGCTCATGCTCCATTGATTGTGGTGATGTCGCTCCAGCTCCGCGTCCTTCATTAGGCCCTCCGGGAGGGAAAAGGCCGAGGATGGATCCTAGCGTTGTTGCTTCTGAGAGTGTTGGTCCCCGAGCTCTCTTATCTGGTGGAGTGAACCTTCGCGAGGGGATCTAGTCCTATTGGGACTATACTAATTCTGGCTTTGGCTACGCCAGTACTCGATAAGCTATATCATCTGATGACAAGTCCCGCCTTGGGTCTTTGTCCTTCAAGAACATGGAGACTCACCTTTGCGGGGACCTTGCTCGGGTAAGGTTCCATAATTTCTTCACATTTCCACCTTTCATGCTTTGTTCTCTTTACTTGGCCAAGACTTGTACAAATTATGTTGTAGGCCATGAACCTCGCAGCGGCTTCGAACCATCTAGGCGAGGTGACCGAGGCAGAGAATCAACGGCTTCGAGGTGAGGTGAAGGCACTCAAGGCCGCAGCTAGCCATCACAAGTGTGAGATGTCATATTTGTCGAAGCAATGCGCCCGAGCAAAGTGTCAGCTTGCCCACGAGGCCGAGACGGGTGAGTTGTTCTTCCAGTCTCCCTCTGGAGTTGAGTTGCTGGCTAAGGAGAGGTCTAGTTCTGTTGAAGCTTACAGAGGTTCCTTGTCCTATCGCTCCGACATGATGAGAGAGTCTTGCACTTATTGTGACAAGATGGTGCGCCACTGCCAGAAACTTCTATGGCGAGTGGAAAGGCTTCTAGGGAGCTGATCGTCATCCTAGATTGTGGTGTTTCCGAGGAGGAGGAGGAGGATGAAGAGGTCGAGGCTTTGGCGGATCTTCCCGACGATGTTGGTGGCGATAGAGATGTTGCTGATGGAGATGAGGCACCTCCCGCTTGAGTAGTGATAATCTTTTCTTCATGTCCAACTGTTTAGGGCTTGCTTTACGCATTTGGATATTTTCTTTTATGCACTTGAATATTTCTCCATTCCTCTTAACCTTGAGATGTTTGTTTGCCTGATGGGGCTGGATGATTCCTCAAATTTCTTTATGTCTATTAGCTTCCCGTAGTCACATTTTACTTGTGATATTTGTGTATAACTTCTTGCGGGAGATTAGACTTTGTATTAAATTTTACCATCAAGGGGATCCCTTCCGAAACTCGGAGGAGGGCGCCCCCATGGGCCTTCCCCAAGTCATTATTTAGCGTAATGATCTGATATAATTTTTTTTCTGTGGAAGGCTTTTTTACTTTCCACGTTGAGGTGGATCTTTCCTTCGGAAGGAAGTCTTGATTCTTTCGGAATAGTCTAGAGTACTCGTGTTAAACTTTAATGTGCGCCATTCTATGAGTTTTTGAGGGCGCCCTTCCGAAGCCTAATGGGCGCCCTTACGGGGTTTGGAATGGGCTTTATTCTGGAACTCTTCTCTGGCCTTACTTTTTATGTCTTCCCCATGTGTTAAAGTATTTCTTTCTTCTTTCGCTGGGGAGTAATATTTTGAAGGATGTCCTTCCTGAGCTCGGAGTGGGCGCCCTCTCAAAGTTCGTGGGGCACATTTCCTAATCTTGGAAGGGGATCTTTTATGCACCATAATTTTTGTTTTAGACTTTTGATCTCTTCTCCATATGTATTAGTATTTTTCACCTCTTTTTTTTTCTTGCACATTTTCATCATGTAGAAGGATTCACCGGGTCTCTTGTGAAGAGGCCCCTTCCTCCGGGGTCTTAGTTGGAGGGCAAAGAATTTTTACTAGGACCTCCTTGTGAGGAGGCCCCTCCTATCTGGGGTTTTAGTCGGAAGGGATCATCCCACCTGGGGACTTAGCTGATTGAGGTCATCCCCTCCGAAGTCTTAGTCGGATGAAGTTAATTACCAGAACCTCTTATGAGGAGGCCACTCCCATTTGGGGTCTTAGCCAGAAGGGGTCATCTCACCCAGGGTCTTAGCCGGGTAAGGCCATCCCCTCCGGGGTCTTAGCCAGGGGAGGTAAATTACTAGGACCTCTTATGATGAGGTCCATCCCATTCAGGGTCTTAGCCGGAAGGTTAATATGTTGAGGGCCCTGGATAGCGTGATGCTACCTCACTAGCGGCATTCCCCGAAAATCCTGAATAGCATTAAACTACCTCACTATGGGTTTTAATGAGGGGCTCTAGATAGCGTGAAGCTACCTCACCATGGATGAACTCTGTAGCCTTGGATAGTACTAAGCTGCCTCACATGGGCAACCCCAGGAACCATGGGTAGCGCTAAGCTACCTCAATATGGGCATCCCTCGGGAACACTAGATAGCACTAAGCAACCTTGCTATGGGTTTAAATGGGGGGCCATGGATAGCGTGAAGCTACCTCACTATGGGCGACCTCTATAGCCCTGGAAAGCATTAAGCTACCTCACTTTGGGCAATCCCCGGGAGCCCTTGATAGCATTAAGCTACCTCACTATGGGCATCTCCCGGGAACCCTGGATAGCACTAAGCTACCTCACTATGTGTTTTAATGAGGAGCCTGGACAGCGCAAAGCTACCTCACTATGGGAGACCTCCGGGAACCTTGGATAGCGCGAAGCTACCTCACTATGGGTATCCCCCGGGAACCCTGGATAGCATGAAGCTACCTCACTATAGGTAACCTCTAGAGTCGTTCTGACTTGAATGTCTGCTACTTAGATTCAGGGAAGTCCATGTTGATAAGTTATAAGTCACCATCCATGTAAGTGTGTTGCACATGTCTGGATAGAAAACAAGAACTTTATTCATAATTCGATTGCCTTGGCAGAGAAAAAAATACGTAGATACTCGTCTCTTAGGCCAGAAACACAAAATAAGTAGACTAGCATCTTAGGAGACATTAAATAAAAAAAAATAAATGAAATATTGAAGTGCCACGGATGGGTCCTAGGCGTACTGAAGGCTGGAGAGTGGTGGAGTTTGTACTCCACTCATTTCTGGCCTTGGTTGCTGCATTTTGCTTCGTGCTGCTTTGGATCACGATGACACTTGATCTGATCCATATAATCCTTGAGGTGGCCCGTATGGATGAGTCGTTCGATCTCATTTTTCAAATGGAAACACCTATCCGTAGCGTGACCTTTGTCTTGATGGAAACGACAATATTCATTGGATTGAGCTCGTTTGGGACTGTCCCTCATGTAAGTCCAAGCGGCTACGATAATCTAGAGGGGGGTGAATAGATTATCTCCATCTTTTCAATTTCGCCCTCTTTTTCGAACAAAACAAGCCAAAACAATAATAAAGGTGCGGGAAGTAAACAACACGCGTCGATTTATAGAGGTTCAACCCACCTAGGGCCTAATCCTCTTCCACCTCAGTATATCCGAGATGGATTTCAAAAAGAAAAAAAGATTTTATTAATTACCGAAATTAATACAACACCTTACAACATCACCTTGAAGAGCACCACACTCTTCTACAACACCACCTTTGAGATTACCACAATCTCCAACGGCACCTTGTGAAGATCACCACAATCTTCAACCTTGAAGAATATCAAATTATTCAACACCTCAATAAGAAGATCACCACAATCTTCTTGCACCTATCACCTAGATCATCCAAGTGTGTTCTTACCACATGAACACTCAAAAGGATATCTTGTGTTGAATGATAACCCAAAATCAAGATTACAACTCGATAATGAATATTACAATTATGAGTGCAAGTGTAATCAAGAAATAAGCCTAGACCTCAAGATGTGAAAGTGAAAGACCTTAGGCTATTACAACAAGAATAATAACAATGAAGAACAAATATGTTTGCTTGAGTATATCTTGTTGTGTTGTAGTATTCTCACTTGTTGTGTTGCTTCAATTCTTCATCTATTTATAGAAGATGTCTTGGACATGATAGGCTCCTCCTAGGAGATTGAAATCTGTAAAAAATTGCAAGACAAATGAAGAATATAGCTGTTAGAAATCAATCCCACAAACTAGGGAAAAGTTGTCTGCTGCACAACGGTTAGAATTTTGTTGTCAAACCATAGGGCGACCGGTCGCGCACAAATAGACGTTTGAAAAATAAGAATACACATTTACACAGGGCGACCGGTCGACCCTGTGTCTAGTCGGTCGAGCAAAACCAAAAAACGAGTCCAGGAGGTTCTGTTTCAAAATTGCTCCCAGACACCGGTCGACGCCCTGGTCGACGGCACCGGTCGACCACTTGGTCGACCGGTCGATAGCACCGGTCAACCACCTGGTTGACCCGTCAACCAGCCTTTTTTCAGCAAATAGTTTATTCACTGTTTTTCACAACTTTCAGGTACGGGATGCCCTATAGGGCGACCGGTTGGCCTCAAAACAAAAGTGTTGTCCAATTTTATATCAAAAATAAACTTCAAGAAATACTCCGAAAAATAGTAAAAATATTTTAGACCGATCGGGAGTATTAGGACAACATTTAGAAACATAGTTTTGATGTAAAAACTCATTAACACAAAATCATCAAAAGTGTTGTCCAATATTTTTTTCTAAAATAAACTTGAAGAAATACTCTGGAAAATTAGTAAAAAACAATTTAAATCATTTAGGAGTATTTGGACAACATTTAAAAACATTGTTTTGGTGTAAAAACAAAATCATCAAAATCAAGATAAAACCATTTATCAAACAATCTCCCCCTTTTTGATGATTACAAACCAAAACAATTTACCAAAGTCGATTTTAAAAACAAAATAATTTTACCGGTTAAAAATGAACTATCCGTTGTGAGTAACAACATTTCACGCAACATAATCATAAGGATGGGAGTATAGATTTTCAAAAATATTTTTGCAAAAGCTCCCCCTATCAACATGCACAACAAGAAAATGTAGAAGCAATCAACCAAAAGCTAAAAGCTCCACTTTTACAACTTGAGCTTAAGTATCAAGAGCTTATAAGCTCCCCCTGTGAACAAAACATCATTAGACATGAATATGAGTCCATACTACAACAAATGGACTAAGTATAATCCACAACTTATGGCTTTTAAGGAGCCATAGCTTATAGCTTCTTTCACAAGCTTATTTTAGCTTGTATGAGCTAATGAGCTTATAACTTATTTCTCCCCCTTTGGAATCATCAAAAAGAATGTTAGCACGATAGAAACATCATATATTCATATCAAAGTGCACAACTTAACCAATTTATCGAGCTATTTGAACATTGAAGCTTATAGACCAAATAGGAGGGAAAAGTCGATCATATGACTGGTAGAAGCTTATAAAAACTCATTTGATTTGCAAACCATGATCTCTATAAATATATAAGACTTTTGAAATCGAGAGAATCATGTAGGTGATGAATTTTTCATTGAAACATTTTATCGAACACTTGGCGGGCGTCAAATATTGAAGAAGATATATAAAGCCCTTGTAAATGTAATCAAGCCAAGTTTTTCATCACCAAAAGAAATTTTACAAATATAATCCAACAACAATCATCATTCACAACACAATTATATAAGAATTCCATCAATATATCAAGTAGAAGCATTTTCTCAAGGGTCAACCCAATTGAGATAAAGAGAGTAGAATTCTTACCATTTAATCGATGAAGATGAGTAACAATGATGATAAACGAGCAATATAATCCCCAAAATATGTAATTTATGCAACAAAACTCATTTGAAGTGAATGGTGTGTGAAATTTGCAAAAGGGACGAAAGTTTTGAGAAATAAGCCAAAATGACAGAAAATAAGAACAGAGACGATTTTAACCAAAATCTTGCAATGGGCGACCGGTCCAGGCTGAGGGCGACCGGTCGGCCCCAGCCCTGGCAGTCCACTGTTTCAGTTTGATTTGCAAAAGTCCGAAATTTGATCCAAAAATCCGATTTTTCGCCCCTAAGTTTTAAAAACGTGCAAAATGCAAACGTAGACCTTATTCAATATACATTATGTCATAATCAAGCGCGAAATGAGGTAAAAGACTTGGCGGTTAACGATTTTAAAAACAAATGTCCGCGGGTTATCTTTGAGATGGAATTAAACACATCTCAATTTTTCGTTTTTAGAAACGCAATCCCTTAGAAAAAATATCGAATCTCAATATGTTTAGTTCGATTATGACGAACCATATTTTGAGAAATTGTAATCACCAGACTTGTTATCTCGAAAAAATATGAACGTTTTAAAACTTTGGATATACAAGCCATAAGAAGAGGTGCAAATTTCTTTTAATGGCACTTTAATGAGATTCATTGGGATAGTTTTGAAATCGAGCATATAGACATAAGGCATAGAAAATGTCGAGTCTAAAGGAGTAATAAACGAAGATAAACATACCTCGAATTTATTTGTCACCCGATATGCCTTCCTCAACTTTTGTCCATCTTGATATTGTTGCCATAGGAATAGAGATTGTTCTTCCTTCTTCCTAACTTCTTCAAAGGTTCTTGTGTATGCTAGCCGTTGTTTCTGGTATTATCCCATCCCCTACTTCTTGTGAAATATAACCACCTTTATGGCATTGTTCAACTTGAAATCCGAGGAAGAAATTGAGCTCCCCCATCATGCTCATCTCAAATACACCTAACATCAACTTAGAAAACATCTTGTACAAAACTTGAATAGTAGCACCAAATCAACCTAAATTTGCACTAATAAGCAATCTTGCCCTTTTTCGGAAAACAAAGAGAGTAGATCAACTTTACCTCTTGAAAAATCATTTTGCACAAAACAATAGCTAAGTCTATCAAACCATACATGGAATGCTTGTTTTAAACATACAAGGCCTTTTATAAAAACCATTTGGCCTACAAAAAAAATTTCAATCCCCGGAGGTTGTTTTACATAGACTTTTTCTTGAATAAAACCATTTAGAAAAGTGGATTTAACATCCATTTGGTAAAGCTTGAAATTTTCTTAAAGCAAGAATAGGCAATTAAAATATGAATAGCTTCAAAACGAGCTACGGGTATAAATGTATCATCAAAATCAATACCTTCTTCTAAGCAAGACCCTTGAGCTACTAACCTTGCCTTGGTCATCAAACTTATTCCAACATACCAAAAAATTTCTGCAAAATCTTAGCAAGATATCTTGCACAAAAGCATAGTAATATCGAATAATGGAGACACTATAATAAGTAACACATACTATGCTTTCAAACAAATCATCAAGAATTCAATAATACATGTAAGTTTGAATAAGCTTATAGAAAGTTATATAAGGTCTCTTTTGAAATTTAAAAATCCGAGAGCATATAGTTGAGACCTCATTTAAAAGAAGCATTTGAACGAGAGTTTTGACAAGAATGAATATGAGCAATCAAATGCATAATTTTGAGAAGAGGATGAAGATCAAATGTTTTATCAAAATAAATATAATCATTTACAAGTCTAGGATAAAACAAGCTTTAGAGAATAGTGCCTATAAAAAAATACGAAAAATCCTCTTAATGGCACTTATGTGAAATACTTTGAAATAACTTGAAAAAACAAGCACATAGGCATATGACAAAAATATATCGAGTCTAAAAGATGAATACCAATGATGAGCGTACCTCGATAGTCTAAGCAACTCTTGAAGAGGATGAGGAAATATATATCCTACACATATCTTAAACAAGTATAGCACAAAACGAATATGATACAAGTGTAGGCTAAAAACAATATATGTCACAAGTAAGCTTATGCCAAGAACATCCATAGGAGATTATAAAATACATTAGTTAAAGCAAATGCACAAGAGTTTTAAAAACATCATGCAAGGTCTTCTTTTTCAAGGAATTTTAAAAACATAAATATGTAGAAGACCTCTTTAAAATATTTTGAAAAATCATTTTGACAATTAAGGCACAAATAAGAACATGCATAATAACACAATAAAATGCATATTTAAATGGGGAGACACGGTTTACCAATTACGCCATTTCTATGGGTTGTGCCGTTTCCATTGTTGATGATATCTTCCCCTTTGAAAATCATCTTATTGATGATAGCTTCTCCAATTGCTCAATCTCCAAGGATTAAGTCCTTCCCATTGTTGATAATATTTTTCTCTTGGAAATTCATTGTGGTGATGTCTTCTCCTTTGATCAAATGAGACGGTCATTTGATGTCTTCTTGGCGTTATGAATTTTCCTCGATTATTATTCCGCCGGGTACCTAATACAACATTATTTTGTGGTACCCTCAAGTGTTTGGGTCCTTTGGGATTAGCTTTGAGACTTTTAGGTCTCCAAAAATAATTAGAGTTATTTCTAGCCCGACAAGTATTTATCGTATGACCCTTTTTACCACAATAGAAGCAAGTAATAATTCTAGAAATGTAATGACCAACATGCTTAGAGACTTGACTATTTTTCATATGATTAACAACATTTGGATTATGATTAAGTCCTTTATCACAATTATGAATATCAACAATATTGGACATTTTATTGGTACTCAAGTTGAATTTTGATAAATCCTTTTTCATGCAATTAATATCCTCAACAAGAGTACTATTTTCTTTCTCAATATATCTGACCTTATCAAGTGTGGTGGTGTGAGCACATGATAGTGATTCATAGGAAGTAAATAAACTATCCTTTTCATTTTTCAAAACATTGAATTCCTTTTTCAAATTTTTGTATTTAACAAGCAAGTTTTGGAATTCATTTTGAAGTTCATCATAATCATTTGCAAATCCTTATAATCATTTTGCAAATCATTATCATAGGAAGTAGAAGGTTTAGAACTTACCTCATTTTCTTCGAAGCCCATAAGACAACGTTTGTCTTCATTGTCGTCGGAATTTGTAGGAAGCTCATCCCATGTTGTTGTATCTATTTGAGAAGTAGATGCTTTTGAATGGCTCCTTTCATTTGCATATACTTCCTCTAATTTTCTCCATTCTTTATGTGCCGATTTAATTCCTACAATATGATCATATTCCGAAATGGTAAGTGAACAATAAATAACATTAAGAGCTTTACCATTTAAGGAGATAATTTTCTTCTCTTCATCATTGAGCTTCTTGAAGCCTTTGGAGGTGTGTGGTGTGTTCATCACCGGAATGGATTCTTCATTCATGACCGTGTTCCAAATATCGAACCCGCATCCTTGTAGATAGCATTCCATTCTTTCTTTCCAAAATGTAAAATTTTTGGAATCAAATAGTGGTGGCTTGGTGGTGGAGGCGCCGGTAAGGTAGACTTCATTCGTAGCCGGTGATCGTTCCTCTTTACTCGCGATGTGGAATGAGCTTGCCAAAGAGTTTGGCTTTGATACCACTTGTAAGTCCAAGCGGCTACGATAATCTAGAGGGGGGTGAATAGATTATCTCCATCTTTTCAATTTCGCCCTCTTTTTCGAACAAAACAAGCCAAAATAATAATAAAGGTGTGGGAAGTAAACAACACGTGTCGATTTATAGAGGTTCAACCCACCTAGGGCCTAATCATCTACCACAACAGTATATCCGGGATGGATTTCAAAAAGAAAAAAAAGATTTTATTAATTACCAAAATTAATACAACACCTTACAACATCACCTTGAAGAGCACCACACTCTTCTACAGCACCACCTTTGAGATTACCACAATCTCTCTTGAAGATTACCACAATCTCCAACGGCACCTTGTGAAGATTACCACAATCTTCAACCTTGAAGAATACCAAATTATTCAACACCTCAATAAGAAGATCACCACAATCTTCTTGCACCTATCACCTAGATCATCCAAGTGTGTTCTTACCACAAGAGCACTCACAAGGATATCTTGTGTTGAATGATAACCCAAAATCAAGATTACAACTCGATAATGAATATTACAATTATGAGTGCAAGTGTAATCAAGAAATAAGCCTAGACCTCAAGATGTGAAAGTGAAAGACCTTAGGCTATTACAATAAGAATAATAACAATGAAGAACAAATATATTTGCTTGAGTGTATCTTGTTGTGTTGTAGTATTCTCACTTGTTGTGTTGCTTCAATTCTTCATCTATTTATAGAAGATGTCTTGGACATGATAGGCTCCTCCTAGGAGATTGAAATCTGTAAAAAATTGCAAGACAAATGAAGAATATAGTTGTTAGAAATCAATCCCACAAATTAGGAAAAAGTTGTCTGCTGCACAACGGTTAGAATTTTGCTGTCAAACCATAGGGCGATCGGTCGCGCACAAATATACGTTTGAAAATAAGAATACACATTTACACAGGGCGACCGGTCGACCCTGTGTCCAGTCGGTCGAGCAAAACCAAAAAACGAGTCCAGGAGGTTCTATTTCAAAATTGCTCCCAGACACCGGTCGACGGCACCGGTCGACCACACCGATCAACCAGCCTTTTTTCAGTAAATAGCTTATTCACTGTTTTTCACAACTTTCAGGTACGGGATGCCCTATAGGGCGGCCGGTTGGCCTCAAAACAAAAGTATTGTCCAATTTTATATCGAAAATAAACTTCAAGAAATACTCCGAAAAATAGTAAAAACATTTTAGACCGATCGGGAGTATTAGGACAACATTTAGAAATATAGTTTTGATGTAAAAACTCATTAACACAAAATCATCAAAAGTGTTGTCCAATATTTTTGTCTAAAATAAACTTGAAGAAATACTCTGGAAAATTAGTAAAAAATAATTTAAATCATTTAGGAGTATTTGGACAACATTTAAAAACATTGTTTTGGTGTAAAAATAAAATCATCAAAATCAAGATAAAATCATTTATCAAACACCTCATCCCTTTGGGAGGCCCTATGATTCCCTGTCGTTGGGCTGCGTACATGACTTCGACTAGGGGTGCATTCAAAGGGGTGTGTTTACATTTGACTTTTCTTCCCCTTGGGCCCTTCTGGTTGTTTCTCTTAGGGCTTGGTTTTTCTTCTTCTTTCCGGGACTTGCGCTTGATTCTGGGTTCAAGCTTGGTGGACTCCTCCACTCAAATATGATTTCCTGCTCGGTTCAATAGCTCATCCATGTTGGATGGAGGCTTCCCGGCCAGAGACTCTTTCAGACGCCCTTAGCGTAGGTTCTGTTGCAATATCCCAGCCAAGGTCTCATGCTCGACGTTGGTAACTTCGTTGACAGCTTCCACGAACCGTTTCATGAATTCCTGCAGCGTTTCTCTTTCCTTCTGCTTCACCTAAAAGAGGTGAGAGATGGTCTTGGGACACTTTCTGCTGATGGAGAACTGATGCATAAATGCTTCTGTGAGCTTGTCCATCCCAGAGATCGATCCCATTGGGAGCTGATTGAACCATGTCAGTGCCCGCTTGGTCAGAGTAGTGCGAAACACCTTACAGTAGGAGGCATCCATGTGACATGATCCACCTTGTCCATGTGACATGATCCACCTTGGCATAGAATTTGTCCAAGTGTTCCTGCGGGTCTCCAGTTCTATCATACTCCGGGAGATTGAAGGTATTGATTCCTGATGGCGATAGTTCAAATAAGATCAGAGGAGCCAATGGGCTCATCTTCATCAATGTCGTAGCTCGCGAGTTGGCTTAGCTAAGATATACAGCTTGAGATTCTTCAACCGGTGGCGGCTCTTCACGATTTTGATTCTCATTGCGACCTTCTTCTCTATCATTCCGATCGCGTCAATTAGGGTCTTCAGCGGCGGGCAGAGCCCGCAGTGGTCTTCCTGCAACATTTGTTGCGGCTTGATGTCTTAATATGTCTTGGATTGTTTTCTGGACAGTCTCTTCCAACAAAACTTGCAAGGCCTCTCGAGTCAAGTGAATTTCTTCAGCGGGCAGAGCCCCCTCAGAAGGAGGGGGCGGCGCCCCTTTTGCAAACGGAGGAGGGGGTGAGGAGCATTGGCTCCCCGTCTTACAGGCGATCGCTCTTCTTGTTGGTCTCCGGCGCCTCGGCCTGCAATTTGAGATCCGTCGTCACGTGTTGGCAATTGAGTTTGCATCTTCGTGTATTTTGACTATTCCCACAGACGGCGCCAAAATGATGATGCTTTTTAGAGCAGATCACATACGTCAACTGAGTTGACCAAAATCCTCTTCCCGAGAGGGAAGTCTTCAGGCTAGTCTCTTCCCGAGGGGGAAGTCTTCTCGTCTTCTGCTCCTAGAACTACTAACTCCTTCGTTTGGGAACTTGCATGCACACACGCGCAAACATTAGAGGGCCCTGGAGGTTGTCCCAAGGAAGCCCCTCCGACGCTCAAGTCAGCACGGTGAACGAGAGAGAAATTAAGACAGTAAATGAATATTGAATGTGTAGGAGAATAATTAATTATAAGTTAATTACTTACAGTTAATATGAGAGACCTTTTAATACCTGGGAGATGGATCCCATGGGCTGTGTAGGAGAATTTGGCCTATGAGCGAGTCCACGTAGGAGAAAACGACCGCTTGGGCCAATTCGGACTCCTTTGGGCTGGTTTAATATCAAGAGCCCATTGGAAAATTAATATCAAATAAACAAAATATAAAATGAATTATATTTAATTAAATTATGAAATATAATTTTTGTCCCCAATACGTCAGGACAATTTGTTAATAAAAGTTTATAAAAGTTGCAGTAAGAGTCCTAAATTACCATATTATGTCCAATTGTGCTCCAAATTACATGATCACCCTCGTTTTCTGTCATATATTTTGTTCGTGAAATTGTTATATCTGCTTAGGCCAGCCTCATATTATGAGGTTTAGAGATCATGCTAGATTTCTAGCTGATAAATTTAATAGGGTTTACTTCTGCAAAGGTGTCACTAATATGTAAACTTAGTTTCAATTTGCTTAAGTCCACTAACAAAATAAAATAGTCCATTACGACCATATCAAGTCCATCATGTTTCCGTGTATTTACTAAAATCAAACCATATTTCGTAAATTCTTGACCGGAATAATGTCGGGTTGTATCTGTTGGATTTTACGAACAATTCCTTGCAGTTCAACCACACGGTCGCAATCAATAGTTCTAGACACGTATTCCTTCATCAGCACACCTAGCAGTCCAACACAACCTTGTTTTGTTTTTTACCTCAAGGCGCACAATACTATTTTTGGTAAAATTTTAACAAAGTTTCAGAGAAAGATGAACAAAAACATGGAGGTTTATTTAGACATAATAAAGTTTATTACGTTAGTAGCCACTCTAATTAGAGAAGGATATTACTTCTTTAGCTACTTACTATAGCTTCAGAACTCACACACATAGAATGGAAATGTTACAACTCTTTTTATTTTTAAGAAAGTTGGAGAGGATGATCGATGCCTTCAACTTCCTTCAAATCATGTATTTATAGACCGGACTTCAAATTCAGACTTCCCTAGCTTCTTGAAATTTTAAGACGTCATTGCTTATGTCTTGGCTTACACTATTGTCCTTCTGTCAGTTGGTACCTTTTTATTTTGGCAGAGCCTCGTTCACGTGTCTTTTTTATTTTTGCCGGAGAATTTTTTATTTTTTAGTTTTGTGGTCCATGATGAAAATACGTCTTTTGTGGTTCCTGCCAACTTGATCCTGCTTTTGGTATTCTTTGATACAATTTTATATCAACAGTATATAAGGCAAATTGAGTATACAAGTAGAAATAAAATTAATATTTGAGACCAAAATTGTAAAAGGTAAGAAAAGGGGACCAAAATGGCAAAATTAGGTTTGCGGAAATATTTTTGCAACAAAATGAATCTCATTGGAATATTTGCTCTATATGGACTAAATTTGCAATACGCAAATTCTTGTGGTACCATTTTTGCAATTAACTTGCGTTTAAAAAATAAAATGAAGATTTGAAAACTTATAGTTGGATTGGAGTTCCGCTTTAAATGTGAATATTTGTCTATTTATTTTATTTTATTATAGTTTATAACTAATTAATTGTTGATATTTGAATGGTCGTTGTTTAGTCATAGATGAATCTATGGTCATCGTTAATTAGTTGAATGGTATTTTTGATGTACATATGTACTTGACCATTACACTAAAAGTCTAAAACCACAAATTATCAAGGGAAATTCCAGGCTAATTTAACAAAATAATGTGAATTAAAAATCAATTTAACAAATTACTGTAAATTTTTTTTTTTTTTAAATATGTGAAAACAACGTTTGGAACGCTTTTTTTTTCAAATTCTCATAGAATTTCTGCGAAAAACAAACGTTCCAAACGTTGTTTTCGAAATTAAATTTTTAAAAAAATATTTTTTAATTTATATGTTTTTTCAAACCGAAATCGAACGCAATGCTATAAAAATCGAATCAACCAAACCGAACTATTTCGGTTTGGTTGTTCGATTCGATTTGGGCTTTATTTTGGGTCTTTACGTTTTTGCTAAAAATATATATTTTTTATATTTATTTAACAATTTAACAATAAAATATTATAGAAAATTAAAATAATAATATAAAAAATATATTAAAAAATATAAATTAAAATAATAATATAAAAATATATAAAAAATTATGGACCAAAACCGAATCGAACCGAAAATTCATTCGGTTTATTAGATTAAAAACGAACCAAACCGTTTAACAAATTGTTAAACCGAATAAATTTTCGGTTCGCTTCGATTTTGGTCCATAAATTTTTTTATATATTTTTTATATTATTATTTTAATTTATATTTTTTAATATATTTTTTATATTATTATTTTAATTTTCTATAATATTTTATTGTTAAATTATTAAATAAATATAAAAAATATATATTTTCTACAAAAAAACGTAAAGACCCAAAATAAAGCCCAAACCGAAAAACCGAACCGAACCAAACCGAAATAGTTCGGTTCGGTTAGGTTCGGTTCGATTTTTATAGCATTGCGGTTCGATTTCGATTTGAAAAAACATATAAATTGAAAAAAAAATTAAAAATTTAATTTCAGAAAACAGCACATATTTTAAAAAAAAAATCCAGTAATTTGTTAAATTGATTTTTAATTCACATTATTTTGCTAAATTAGCCGAAATTCCACCATACACTCTCCTTTTTTTAAAAATCCTCACTATTTACGCTCCATTCTCGTTTTTACCTTTTGGTTGAATTTTTTTGACTTTTTTTACACTTATCCATTATTTTTTGTTATTTTTTTTTATTTTTTTGTTCATGTATTTATTTATATGTTACTAGTCTTTTGCCTGTGCAATGCACGAGTATATATATGTGAGGCGTTCATTTTGTACTGTGACATTCCAGTATTTCTAATAGTTTTACGAATTATATTTCATACATTGTAATGATTTAATATAGCATCAAATAATTGACATGTTTAATGTTTTTTATTGATAAAGTCAAAATGAAAAATATCATACCTCAAAATCATTAAAAAAATACATTCAAGTCTATGTATTTGTGTTCGATCTTTGAAAACTGATTTTTCATAAAACCGCATAAGTGTGCCTTCATTATCCATTTCGTTATAGTCATGTTTAGATTCCTAATAAGTGTGAAAGTATGCATCATACTTTTTTTCAAGGTTGTAGTAGTATATTCAGATGCAAAATTATTTTTGAATATTGTTCGTATGTGTAGGAGAACTAAGTATATTAATTAAGAAAATAGGAGGCAATAAAACATAGTTTAGGCAATATTATTGATTTTATTATATCTATTTCTTGGAGATATTTTTACTTTTGCGGATTTTGTCATGTATATTATTTATTCACGTTGTTAAGTCAATTTTTAAATTTCAAAAAATTTAGTTTAGGGATTTGTATTGTATTATTTGGAATTTTCAATTATTATGTTCTATTCGGGTTCTCATATTTAGTATTTCCAAATTGTAAGTATTAAATCATGGTTCAGAATATGCCGAAATCATACCAATTATAAAAAACATAAGTATTCATATCACTTTTTTTATACAGTGATCTTCATTATTTTTCAAAGATGAAAATATAAAATTATTTATTTTAAATTAGGAAAGTATGAATTATGCGAAAATCCGATTTAATGAAACTAAAAAATTTGAATTTTTATAAGTTAAGAAAGTATAAAAGTTGTTGTTAAATTAATTTCACATTAATAATCAGAACTTACCAAATTACGTGGAGGGTGAAAACTTGATTTATTGAATATAAGAAATTACAACAGTAAAAATACATGAATATACAAATTGTTCAATAGTGCCAATGCATAATATTTAAAACCCACTATAAACTAAATTTTGAGTAAATATATATTTTTAATTTATTATATTTATTTTTATTTTATACATGCAATATGGGTATCAAATTGAATGTCATAAACATTTGATTAATTTAATATATTATACATAAAAAAACAAAATAAAAACGAAAAAAAATATTAATTTTTAAAATAAAAGGACAAATATAATAACTAATGCACTACACACACATATTTGGAAAACCAATCAATGGAGTACACAGATTTGGAAACCGTAAAATTAAAAATATTTTTTATATTTTATTTTTCCAGACTTTTATTACTTTTTATAGGAATAAAAATGGGCGGAAAAATTTTAAGGTTACTATTTTGAGAATATTCTCTCTTTTATATATATATATATATATATATATATCGATTTCTGTTGTTTAGATGTTGTTTCTATTTGTTTTTTTTTTTTTGAGAATTTTTTTCTATTTGTTTCTTGGTTATTTCTATGTTGTTTCATTCTTGTTTCGATGTTTCAATACAACTTTTATTATTTTTTATACTCTTTTTTGTTCATGTGTTGTTTTATATATTGTTTCTGAGTTGTTTCAATAGCATTGTTGTTATGATATTTCTTTGTTTTTTCCATGTAGTTTTCAATGTATTAACTCAATTTTTACCTATTTTTAAACTCTTTTTATTGATGTGATGTTTTCTATATTGTTTTTGTTATTTCTGGGTTGTTTCTATACTGTTTTTAATGTTGTTATAATATTTCTTTATTGTTTCCATGTACATATTCGATGTTTCAATGTATTTTTTTTTGTACCTATTTTTAAGTTTTTTTTTTTGTTTTTGTGTTGTTTTTATATTATTTCGGGATTATTTTTATATAGTTTTTAATGTTGTTTTGTTGTTTCTTGGTTATTTCTATGTGTTTTATGCATTTTCAAGGACTGGATCAAAAATAGTATTGTGTTTTTCACTATATGTGTTTTTTCTATATTATTTTCAATGTGTTTTGTTTTAATATGTGTTGTTTTATGTGTATATTTCATTATTTCTCAATTGTTTATAATATTTCGAGTATAAAATTGATTATTTAATGGGGAAAAATGATTTTTTTCACTGAAATTTTCTAGATGAAACAACCTTGAAACGACAACGTAAAAAATTCGGAAAAATTGACGGGAGCATAAAAATGTCCGGAAAAAGTGGGAGCATACAAATGTCCAGAAAAAACCGAGAGCTAAATGTGTCCTTTTTTCTAGAATGTTGGGTATTTTTTGTCCTTATCCCAGTTATCAATGTACAAACAATTTAAAAGCAACAACTAAGTACTAGAAATAATGAATAAACATTTACCTTTTACTAAAAACTAAACTAGAGAATTTGTCCATTCCTTTTTTTTCCTTTTGAGAATCAGACAATTTGCCCATACTTTTAGTGGAAGATCAAGATATGGTGCATTTTAGTTTGGTCATTCATATGGTACAGTGGGTACCTAACTGTAAGCCTGTAAGGAATACAAAGTGAATAACCTTTTTTTCTTCTTTTTTTAATTTCGTTTTTATAAAATAGTGTGAACTTTAGGAAAAGTAAATATCTGAATTAAAATGATGTTTCATTCTTTATAAAATAATCGTGTGAAGAAATCAGATATTGATCAAGTGATTAAGATTTTAAGCACAGATCAAAGAGCTGGATTTCAGACTCACATAAAAAAAATAGATATGTTTGTGAACCAAATGGAATGAGTACATTAATTTTATTGATTTTATTTACTTCATTCAATGGATTGGGCTCAATTCCTTCGTAAATTGTAATAAACCAAAAACCAATACATCTAGCACCCGTATTTCTATTGAAGGTTTCATTTTTCGCTTGTTTGGGTACATTTTTGATATAGACTTTAGATCTAAATAATTGTTTGAAGGTTAATTTAGAATAAATTTTTGGATGAGTTACTTATCTATAAAATTCGTTAGAGGAGTCAGAATAAAGATTTTTTGAAATGCTACTTATTAAGAAATCTATTTTTGTAAATGAACTTTTACAATAGTACTACTTTATCATTTACTTCATTCAATGGTCTGGGCTCGATGTTTTATTCTAACTTCTAGGCATCTAATCGGTTGAATTGGGCCTGATCGAAATAAATGAAATTCTTCTTTCAATTGAATGGATCAACAGCCCAAAACCACGGCCCAAAACCGTTTCATTAAAACAGGATACTTTAAAATCCTAACCACTAACATCCCGCCACATAATCAACATACACGCGGCACTCTATTATTGGTAATCCTCCTTCCTTCCGCCCATACACCACATCCACTGGATCGATAGATATTCCCGATTCCTAACGACTCGCTTGGCTACCCATTGTCCTTTTAGGACTTTTCATCTTCTTCATTCCGTGCATAAAGTTTGACAAGAAAAGAAAAAAGAAAAAAATCTCCCATGAAAAAAAAATCCCATATAAATCCAAATCCTAATTCTAGTCCATCACTCTCTTCGAGTGGTGGAAGGGATAGATAAACCCAAAGGAATTTGGAGAAAGGGGTTACCCTTTTCTCAATTCCCCCCTTCTCGCTGCTCCTTTACACAGGAGGAGTGTGTCACCATTCATACTTAGGATTTTATCTGTTATATATACCCTTTGTACGTTCTTAGTTTTGTATTGTTTTTTTTCTTCTGTTATTGTTGGAATATGGATTTGACTTCTCGAGTACCTGTTGAGGCGAGTGAGTGCAGCGCCGTATTGGAGGGGAAGGAGAATCAGTCGCCGCCGACGTATGTGTCTATGGTGGATCCGTTCCTCGTTGAGGCTCTTCAAAACCCTCGTCACCGTCTAACCAGTTAGTTCTTTTCGATTATTGTTATTATTATCTTTGTTCTTGGATGGTTTTTTGTGGTGCTTGTGTGTAATTTGCTCTCAGTTTGATAATTTGGTTTGTTCTTTGTTATAGTTGAGAGATTTGCTATTGTTTTTTTCATTTATTTATTGTTTTTGTGTGTAGTTGAGATGCAAGGTTTTGCTTAGAGTTAGGGTGCTGGGAGTTTGAATTTATTGAGTTATATAATGGGCTTCTATTTTGTCTGTCTTTGTCGTGGTATTGAATTGAGGTGGATCTGGATTGGTGACGCTGAATTGGTTCGTGAATTAGCTCGATTTTTCTCTTAAACGTCGAAGAACATAAGAGAATTATTTATTTCTGAGATACTATTGCATACCAGAATCTTACAGCAGTGTGCAGAATTGCATGACCTAGTTATTTTTTGATGTTTGAACTTTGAATTTAGTACTTACAATAGTTATGAGTTGTGAACTGAGAATACTTGTAGTACAGGTTATTCATGGCAGAATGTGTTGTCAAGATTATAGTTTGCGTTGTATGCTTAATCTTCTAGAGGTACTCATTGTCTCTCCATTGCTGGTTGGAAATCCAGACTGATTGAGAAACAAACGCAAACAGAAGCATGCTCTATTCTCATTACTTATCCTGATGGAGAACTGATTGGACCTCTTCTAGTGGCAACTAGTACATCATGTGGAAATAGATGCAATTAAAAGGTGGTTGATGCAGAGGTCATAATGCTGATAGGCACTGAAAAACTTTTTCAAATATTTATAAGTATATAATAATAGAACAACTATAGCCGGTAGTGCCAGATACTAAACTGAAAAATTATCCTGTATGGGTCAGGACTCATGAATATGGTGTATTGTGGCTTGATCAATATTATTGTGAGAGTTGGGTTAATGGAAATCATGATAGAGGCAATCTGTGTGGTTGGATATGTTATCGCTGACCTAGGTGGGGGTCTGAAGTGTTTAAGAAGCTCACTGCTCACATATTATGAGAAGCGGAAGCTACACTTGGTTGATTTAATTTAAAAAGGGAATATATGAATTGCAATAGTTCTTGATTAGTTTCTTTATGTTTCTTTCTTCTTCTGACTATGCCCATCAGTTCTTATACTTAATTTATAAAAGAGGATTTTGATGGGTTGGAATAATCAAATATCTCATTATTAGTTGGTTGGAGTTGGCACATTATGCAGTGGGAATGAGTTGGAGTCCATTCATGGTGCTTATCCAAATGGGAAGGGAAAAGGGAAAAAGCAAATAAGGGAAAAAAGAAAAAAAAAAAAAAAAAAAAAAGGGATCTATAGTAAAATATGAAGAGTGGAGGTCAAGATAGTGAAATTGGTATGGTCCTATGAAACATTTTATTTGAATTTTGTAAATTAGCATGGGGACAATAGTGGATTCAAACGAAAAATTATCCGACAATGAATCCTCTCTGGATTCACTGTTGGTTGTTGCACCAGTTTAATCAAGAGGCTGTCCAGGCCATGCTTTAACAATAGTTTGTGATGTTTTGAAATTAGTATTATTTTCCATAGCTTTGCTCTCTTCTTCCAATTCTTTAAGGTCATGATGTTTTGATGTTCTTTACAATCTTGTGATATGCCATGCTGGATATGTGGACATTCGTGGAATGTTTTTTTTTTCTTTATGATCATTTGATGTGTTGACGGCAATTTTTGCTGATGATATTGTTGTGATTCATATCTGGCAGCTTTTGTTTGAATACTTGTGTTTTAGTAAACTGATATGCATGTCCCACTTACTGAAAGAGAAAACTGAAAATTGCATCTAGATTCTACATAAGCATGACTGTTAGACTGGGGAAAATTAAGATTGTTTCAACCTACTAACAAATGTTTATACTGCCAAACAATCTTCAAAATTGTCACGTTTTTGTTTGAGTCCTTCTGTTTGGCTGTTGACATCTGAATGTGGTAAATTGTCAAAGATCATTGACTCATTTCTGTTTCACTTTTTGGAAATTTATTTTGGATATATCCTTTAATTTTTTAATTTAGTTTTTATAATAGGTTGTGACATACGTCTCTTTTGCTTGATTGTATCAGTTCTTCGGATGGAACTTGATATACAGAAGTTCTTGCAGAATCCTGATCTGCAGCAGTTCGAATTTCCACACTTCCCTACTTCATACCTTCGTCTAGCAGCACACCGTGTTGCTCAACACTATGGTTTGCAGACCATGGTTCAGGACGTTGTGGATGGACAAGGAATCCGGATTTTGGTAATAAAGAAGCCAGAGAGTAAGCTCCCTGCTGTCTGCTTAAAAGATGTTCCGGCTAAAGAGTCAGAAAATGACAGGCTTGATCAAATCAAGATTGTCATTAGACCAAGGCCTAAAACTTCCTCTAGTGATGCCAATGGACTGGGGCTTAAAAACAGTCAAGTAAGATCTGTGGAAGAGAGGAAGGAGGAGTATGACAGAGCACGAGCTCGTATTTTCCGTAGTCCTAGTAACTCTGAATCAGAAGATGCATCGGCTCGGGCTGCTTCTGATGGAACGAATTTGAATGTAGATGATAATGAAGTTTCGAGGAACTTGGGTGTGGATTGGGACAGAAACCTCTGCAGGGAAATTGGTAATTCCTCTAGAGTAGCAATTTTTAGAGACAGGGAGAAGGATCGCACTGACCCTGATTATGATCGCAGTTATGACAGGTATGCTCAGATGAGTTTGGAATAGAAAAGTAATAGTGATATATTCTGGAATTATTACTATGTCTATTTGATCACTGTAAATAATCTAAGAGAAGGTTGATATGCCTTGTGTTTCATGTTAAAAACTTTTTTATTTCTTGTCTCTTTTATACATCTCAGCATGCAAACATATACATATACCTCTGTGGAAGATGTTACGAATTAGGACTCATATACTCCTTAAAAGGTTTCATGTAAATTTTGATTCTGCCTAGCTTGTTAATTCATCTTTTTCTGTCTTTTGACTCTTTTGGCTGTACAAAATTTCGTCAATTGTTATTGAAGTCTTAAGAACGAACCCTGATTTGCTTGAATTGCCCATTGTTCTCTGATTGGCTGGGGCTATTTAGTGTCTGGTTGCCCTGTTATTAGCTTAAGAAGGTATAGTTCTTTCTCTAGCTACTGCACTGCTTGACCCTTTGCTTAACTCTTAGGAACTCTTTTAAAATCATGATTTAGTACTATCTCAATTCTAATGACCATAGGCTTTCTGAATGTTATGTTACGAGTAATATAATGTATGTTGTTATGTTTTAGAAAGATATATGTTTTGGTCGGAATTTACTACATAAATAGGACGGAATAGATTAAGCTGATGATCATGTCACTTTGGCTGAACTTGTCAATTCTCAAGTCCATCAGTCCTCACTCTAGCAGTATATGCTTGCAATTGGTATAGGAACTAATTCTCATATTCTTTTTCTTTTCTCGTATGATGCAGATATGTTAGGAGCATCCCAAGCACTCAAACTTTCGCCATGGCACCTTTTAATATGCAGAAATTTCAGCCTCCATTCATCCAATATGATTCTGTTTTCCCACAACTGGGTCAGATGCCTTCTCCTCAAGCTTCTGTTAACTACCGGACCCAAGTGATGAGCCCGTATTGTGCCGTGGGATTAAATCAGAATTCTGGGGATGCTTTATATATGCAGTGGCCAACCCAGTCAATGATGTATGCTCAGTCATATGATCAACTAAGACATGGCTTTGTTCAGGTAGGTACCAGGTTCTCTTTCTGTTGCTCTTTTTCAGTAGCCTACCCCCTTTGAACTAATTGTGGATAATATAGGTAAGTATGTTAGTCTTTTTATATTACTCCTACTCTTTGGATACCTTTTTCTATTCTCATTTATTCATTTAACTCTTAAAACTGTGCCATATTCTAACTCCCTTCCAATTGGCATTTAGCATCTTTTAAGATATTCAAACTTATTAATTTTGAAATAGGAGATGTGAGTTCGAGACTATAACTCTATTAAGTTGAAAAAATAAATAGATATACCACCTCTTCTAGTTCCTAAATTGTTCATTTGTTAAGAGGGTGTTTGGCCGAGCTTATTTATAATATCTTATAAGCTATTACATATTATAAGATGTTTTTAGAGCTTATAAGATGATAGGTTTTATTTTGAAAATAAGTTGTTAAAGTGTTTGGATGAAAAACGATGATGAAGCTTTTAAGATGTTAATGGCAGTTTTGTAATTAAATAGTCGAAAACTAAAGGAGGTAGGAGGTTGTTAAATAAGAGATTATTTCGAAAAAAAATTGGGATTCCCCACTTTTTCAGAAGTAGCTTATTAACCCCGTGACTTATAAGATCATTTTCTAAAAAGGCTATCAAACACTTTTAGAGAGTTTATAAGATATTTTGAAGAGCTTATAAACTTTTAGCCAAACACCCTCTAAATTGATTCGAAGTATCTTTCTAAAACTCAAATTCACCATGAAGACCATCATTCACTTGTAATACACATTTGTAAGTGAAAACCAATTTAAAAATGGACGTTATAAGCAACAAATAACATCACTGCTTATTATCTAAACCATGACAAATCCATCATTAGCACAACTGCACAGAGGTCAGTTAAATCAGACAGGCATGTAGTTAGATTCTTTGTGCCATATATGTGCTATCGTATCTTATCCATTTTACATATTCCTCATTTATTTCGGGAGCAAGTCTCTTGTGAGACGGTCTCACGGATCTAAATCCGTGAGACGGATCTCCTAAGGGCTCCGTTTTGATAACATGAATCATGAAAATAAATTTAAAAATAATAATGAACCATGAAGAAACAAAAATAAACCCTAAAAACATGAACCATGAAGAATAAACCCGAAAAACAAAAATAAACCCAAAAAATAAAAAATAAACCCTAAAAAAAACTAAAAATCCTAAAAACTCAAATCAATTAAAAATAAACCCAAGAAACAAAATAAACCCTAAAAAAACAAATATAAACCCTAAGAAAAATAAAATCTGAAAAAAAAAATCTTTAAAACTTTGTGTAAGGGCTCCGTCTCACGGATCTAAATCCGTGAGACCGTCTCACGCAAGTTTTTGCCTTATTTCGGATATATCTAATGAACTTCCGTAATGTTTGTGTAGGCCCCTTTTTGTCAGCAGCCTCTGAGTTTTGATTACTCCCAGAACCATCGATGACAGCCAGAATATTTACTCGGGAATGTCTGTATTCTGTAGGATTGTCCTGATTTAGGTTGATTGTTGGAAGACAGTTGAACTTTTTTGGATTTTTATTAGCTTGTTTTCACTTTTTACTTTTGATTGTTAAGTTGGTGAAAATCTTTTCTATGGACTTATTATTATTGTTGTTATTTTTATTATTATATGTTTGCAAGACCATGCCTATATGCCTCATGCCTGTTTGCTGTTTGCGATTTCTATTGTCATGAGGGAATTAGAAAATTATTTTGTGCAAGCTTTATGTCGGTACGAAAATGTTTGTTCGAAGTTCGAAATGGGTAGGGGCGACCATGGATCGGGTCAGCACTCGGAGATTTTACCTGCTAAGATTTTAAAAAATCTAGACTCCGATTCGATGGGTACCCATCACTGACACCACTAGACCTGGTTTAAAAATAATATTTTTATAAAGTACTATTAACCTTTTTTAGTTAATACGCGATCATACCCGTATAGTATTCGTATGCACAAATAATTGAAAAATATTTTCATTTCCCGTACACATTCTAAAGCGGCGTTAAATACTCCGTACTTTTCAAGTAAAATGTTTAATACTCGTATTATAGTTATCCGTATAAATTATAATACCTGGCGAACAAAATTTCATTTTAATATTTTTATAATATTTAAATAAATCAAAAATTCATTAAAAATCATTTATAAGTATAATTATAATATTATAAAATAATAAATAACAATATTAATAATATAAATATAGTAATTATTATTAAATAATTATCGTGGATTTATGTTAAGTTATAATTTAATACAATAAAAAACTATAGATTAAGTTTTATATAATCTAAGTATAAATACAATTCACTTAAAAACTCACTAACTATTATTAAATACTTATTTTCAATTTGTGTTATAATTTAATGTAAATTAATAAAGTATCTAAAATTAATCTTAATATAATCTAAACATAAGTATAAATTACAATCTATATAAATATAATGTTAAAATAAGCCGTATTATTACTCCCTAACAATTATATTATATTCGTATTAAATCCGTACGTCTATGGATCCGTATATTAAATATTTTCATATTTTTTGCTGATTTTTTCGCCATAACTTTCAAAAAATATTCCTAATATACTCGTATGTACTAATAACGAACTTTTCCCGTCCCATATTTAACTAACAAAGCTATTAACATATATTTCGTAAGTATGATAAAAATTTAAATAATAAACGAGTAGGTCGATGTCGGATCTGAGAGGTGGTAATGATTCCAGGTAAGACCCGGACCAAACCTAGACTCGCCTCATTTGGGGTGGGTATGAGACCAATAAATGGGTATGGATCGGGTAAGGAGTATTGATTTTTGGACCTGGGTTGGTATGAGTCGGGTAATAGGTATGATAGAACTTCTCCATCCTAAGTGCTGCTTGATGGCACCACAGCGTGGATGTTTGAATTTCCTTGATAACAGGATGAAAGATGATTTCTTGTGTGGTGACTCAATCTATGGCAGCTCAGGTGTCTGAGTTGTTGAGGCATATCCCGCGATTCACCTCATCTACAAAGCTTAAGGGCAAGGACAGTGGGAGCCTTCAGGGATGGGGTTCATCCTTTATTTTTAGTTTATATATTGTTGTTGAAAAACTCTTGATCTATATATGTTGTTGGTGTCTATTTCATAATTCATATAATGTCTACAAATTATATAAATATCACATTTGACATAAGTTTTGCCTGCATTATTTTGAGTAAAAATCCTACAAATTTGGCCAAATATATGAAGTTGACGGGTCTAATAGGTTTAACGGGTCTTACCAGCTAGACACATGTATGGGTCGGGATGGGTATGAATATTATATATTCTTAATGGATCGGATCTCCGGCCCAGGTGGACCCGACCCATTAACATTCCTAGGTCTCCAACCGGTTAGCTTCTGCTATCTGCCGGGCGGCCGGCAAGAAGATGACAAATTCAAAAGTGAGGATTAAAAGTCAGCAGGTTCACTCTGCTTTAATGGGGTGATCGGGTCCGGATCTTGCTTGGACCCATGTCCATTCCTAGAATAGGAATTTCAAGATAAAACGCCATGGACAAAAGTCAAAAAAATTATTAATAGCTAAAAATTTGTAATTGGATAAATGAAACTATTATTGCATCTCTTTGTTTTTGAAATATTTATATGGGTTTTTATAAGTCAAGTGATAACTGTTAAATAAACACTCGATAATCAATCAGTATGCTTGAAAATTAATATGATAATTGTTATATGTGTGACAATCACCATGTACTAAATGAATAGAAGAAGAAACATCATTTTAACACCCAAAGGTTAACACTTAACCTCTTTATGGTTGTCAAATGCGTATTAAATATTTAAATGCGCTACTAAAACAAAAGTTATTTGCATTGGTCTCACCTATTAGATGTGAAATCGATGTGAGATCAATGGTTCAAACTTTAGCCCTCCCTATAATCTCTTTTATTGGTTTAAATTTAACTTAAAAAAAGGAAAACGAAAGTTATTGCAATCGGAAAATCTATATTTATGTTCTGTACAAAGAAATATGAACACAAGCAGCTGTAGAAGTATTTCTTCATTAAAATTGCGAATAATTACTTGATTTAGTACATAATGGCACTTTACTTCAATCAAAAGATGCCACTCTAGTTATATTTAGAAATTAAAAGCCATGTTGTCTCTCCTTCTGGCAAAAGGCTTGTACCATACTTCAAGGTCAGTGACCAGAACACATCTTGAGATTTTGTTTTATCCTTTTTCCTTTTATTGAAAAAAATGATAATTACAAAAACACCCCTGGGGTTCGGGTTAACTACAAAAAAATCCAAAGATGTTTTACAATCACAAAAAGCCCCCTTAGGTTTGATTCTATGTTAAATTTAAGGGGTAATTGTTATATTCTTATAAATGTTAGGGGATTTTTGAATTTTATTTTTCATATGAAAGGGAAAAAACGGAGTCAAACCTCAAGGAATTTTTGTAATTTTTATAAGCTTCTGGACTTTTCTGTAATTAGTGTGAACCTCAGGGAGGTTTTTGTAATAATCCCTAAAAAATAATAAGTTTCAAAGCACATGGGTTCAAGGTAGGAGGCCATGGCTGGGTTTATTTTATTTTATTTTATTTTTAAAAAAGGCAAATGATGTGTTGAGAATATTCAGTGCCAGCTTGATATCATCATATTCTATAAATTTTTTATAATCCTTTTTTCTTGAATTTATAAAACTAAAAGAGTTGATGGATAATGGAGTTGTTTTATGATTTCCATACAAACTAAGGATTGCATTTTGGATTGATCTGAGTATGAACTGTCAAACAATGAATGAAGTTCCCCTTCCGACAAAATCAATATGGGAAATCCACTTCTTTCCTTATTTATATATTTGTATTAATTTATTTATTAATTATTTAGATTGTATAGTATCTTGTTTGATGAGGTAATAAGTGATTAACAGATCGGATCTGTTTGGATTATAAATTATGACAACCTTGAATCGTGCCGGTCGTGTAGGCGGGTAGCACGATATTATTTAAAGAATAATACAAACAAATATAATTTATAACTCATCGAATATTTGAATGATGTAAGAAAAACATTTATAATATTCATACATTTTATAAGGATCATAATACAACACATCATCCTTATAACAACAGTTGGTGCGAGTCAACTCTTCCTTACATCCGTACTTTCTAATTTAATTCATTATGTCTCAAAATTTGTGGTTTCATATTTTGATTATTATTCACAGTTCCATTTAGTATTTAATAAATTTTACTCTCTCTGGTCTTCAGTTCATAGTAAGTGTGGTTTTAGAAAAAATTACACATATTAAGAAACATGTTAAAGTACCCAATATATCCTTAGCTAATGTTAATTGAAAAATAATACATAATAAATATTATATTTACTAGATGAATTAATAGGTATAAACGCAATTAAAATTTTGGAAAAACCTGTGTTTCTTAGTCTTGAAAATGTCAAAGGTTACTCTTTTTGAAAAATTATTGATCACACAAAACGTCACTATGGCAGAGACTTGTAATAATACTTGATCAAATCAGCCCACAAAACAATTATGGATTGTACTGAAATTTGAATGGCTCAAATGCAAGTACTAAAGAATGAGAGAAAAAGGGCTCTATCTAATTTGTTAAGGTGGTCCATTGGAAATTAAATTAATTGTAAGGTGCCTTTTTATTTGCTATTTAAAATAAACAATTGGAGTTGTAAATATAAATTAATAATACCAACTTGGGCGAAGTAATGCCCCCAAAGTTGAACGTCCCCAAATCCAATTATATATAAATTTATATATTACATAGTGGGCACACAAAGATCCCTTCACCAATATATTTACATGTCTCGTACGATGAAAATCGGCTTTTTCTTGGGGAATTTCTCAATTGTCTTTTTTTTTTTCCCTCCTCTCTCATTCTCTCTTCGAAACACAAATAAACACAAATATAATGCAAAAAAAATTATTCTAACTACCAATGTTATAATTCAAATCTTTAAATTTTCATCGTAGTTCAAACATTACATTTTGAGTTTTAGTAATACAACCACCAGATGAAATACTTAATGGAAGATCTTTTTGTTATACCCAAGCTCATTATACAGTAGGAAATATATATATATATAAAAAAAAATATAGTAGGAAATATTATATCTTGATTTTTATTTTTTATACAATCATAAGGATATGCCATTTTGAAACCTTAACATAAGTCCTTCAGCAGTTAAAACCAACCAACAATTTTAAACCCCAAAAAAGCACGGCATTCATCAGGCAGTAACTACTAACTTGAGCAAATAATCAAGGGATAATTACAAAAAAGAACCTTGAACTTTTTGGGGTATTACAGAAAAACCCCGACAAGTTTCAAAATTACATGAACACCATTGAACTTTGATTCCGCCTTACATTTTACCCCCTTCATAAGCAAAAATATTTTGAACACCTCTTTTACATTTATAGAAAATATTACAATTACCCCCTAACATTTAAGAAAGAATCAAACCCAATGTGTTTCTGTAATTTTGAAACTTCCATGGGGCTTTTTCATATATACCCCAAACCTTAGGGTTTTTTCTGTGATTATCCCAATAACCAAACAGAGTGTTAGCATGTGCAGAGTTGAATATAGTTGAGCTAAAGCAAGGGCATGTGATACTATGCACTTGTAGAATTAAGGGCCCTAAATACTATAATCAGATAACTACAGCTTGGGTTGAATTATCTGAAACTTCATAGGAAGCTAATGTACCATTCATGATATGCAAGCCATCATATTCATGCAGGAAATTGAGATGCTATAAGGTAAAAAAAATTGAAACTGGTAAAACCGAGACCAAATTTAGTAATACGTTTGTAAGTCATATCTAATCTTCCTATCTTATGAAATTATTCAAATTTCAGAAACTCTACACGTCAGTTTGTCATCCAATAAGCTTACTGATGCCATTATATTAGAACTTAATTTCTACTACTTCAGTTTTGTTTTAGCCTACAGTAAGTCCATTTGACAATTACCTACATCATTGTTTCATCATTAACTCTAAAGTACCACAACAAAATCACGAGAAAAAAAAAAAAAAAAAAAGAAGTCGTATTTCATCGTAAAGAAACCTACTTTGATAGAGAATATTCCTGAAAATCATTCACCCCAAAAAAGTTATAGCAGCATAGCAGAGAGTAATTATTCACTGGCTGAAAAAGGACTAAGGAAAAAGATGGAGATCATAAAAGTGAAATCATACCATTCAATTTTTAAATGACTGAAAACATATGCATCATGGATACGATATGGAGGCAGAAAAATTATGATGAATGCCCGTTCGTGCACACAAAAGTAAAAAAGAAATGAAAAACAGAGTCGCAGATATCAATATGGAACAAGGAAAACAGGAGCATCATAAGATTTAAGACGTATATTGTCAACAATGTATTATATATCGATGCATCTATAGGTTATCAAGAATTGGCTTACAATTTGCTGCAATAATACTGGAAAATAAACATATTCATGTGAAGATTACCAAAAGCAATTGAGAGAACATTAGAATTGTTATTGTTTCTCTAATTAAAATGCCCAAATATGAAGCTTTTAAACGTCCGCTAAGAAATCACACCATTTACAACAACTATTGACCTCTACATTATACTAAACGAGAAACAACACAACAACATCGCTATAAGGATATCGCCACAAATCAACAAGAAAAAAAAAACCAGCACCATATTTGGCGCAGTCCGTGGATACTTTATCGCCATCTACAACTTCTTGAGAAAATCGCAGCGCTGTGATCATTGTAAGCATTATTTTTACTAATTGGTCACTCCATGTCTTGAGGTCTCTAGCCCGACAACAATTTAACACGACTTCATCGCCTCTCTAAGTGACATCATGGTTATCTTCAGTCACTAGTTCTTTGTTTTTGAGTACATATCTTGGACCTCTGGTCTGGATTTGAGAGTCTTAACCACTCGACCACTATCCGATTCCCAACATAGTAAAATTTAGTTCTAGACAGCGCAATGCTACCGAAAATCCTTAATTACACTTGTGGACTGAGAAACCACTAAAATTCAACCAACAACAAACTAAGTTCCACATGAACGACAAAGATAAGTTAAAATAGCGAATCATTTATGACATCCAAATGCCAATAACTAATTAATCTAGAGCATCAAGAACAGATTAGAAACACCGAATCAACAGGAAAAAAAGCTAAATTTGTACCGGAAAGACTGCATTTTTAAAATGCCAAGAAATTGGCAAATGCTCAATCATCCCCAGTTGGAAAAAGGGTGAGGACTTTTCTTCCATTCGCCGGTTCCAAATCGTCGGCATAGGGAGGCGGCACCACACCGTTACTACCACGGACCGGCGCCCCGATCCTCTGCACCTGCGCCTGTTGCGATTGCCTAATAAAGGGATGCTCAAACTGCCCATTTGGAGGCGAGCTCCCGAAATGCCTAAATTGTTGCTGCATCTGTGGGTGGTGGTGGTGGTGGTGCGTTGGAGGCGGCACCACCGCCATCTGAGGATGGTGGTGCTGCATTGTCGCAGCCACGGGCACAAACGGTAAGAAATGCTCTGAGTTCGACCTGCCCGGATGCAGGAAATGCGGAGGCACAGGTGAGCTGGCAAACAAATGGTCCGTGGCGGCGTCCATGCCGGAACCAGACAGCGCCGCGGGGCTATTGCCACCGCCGTTGCTCGAAATCCCCTGCATCCGCTTCAAATAGAGACGGTATTTCTGCAAATGGCTTGCGACGTTCTCCCTCGTGAGCCCGTCGACGCTCATGAGCTGCATTATCGTCTTCGGGACGGCGTTCTTAATCCCTAAATGCGCCACCGCGTCGACGAACCTCTTGTGGAGCTGTGGGGTCCACACTAGGCGGGGACGCTTGACAGTCCGCGCCGGCTCGTCGGACCCACCGGCTCCTCCGCTGCCTCCTCCAGCGGCTCCGCTCAGCTCCGGCGAGTCGAATTCGGCGGAGGAATTGGGTTGGGAGGAGAGCGCGGCGGATTGCGGCGGCGGCGGAGGCGGCGTGTGGTGGTGGTTGTGGAGAGGTTGTTGGTGAGGGTTTGGAATGTTGAAAGCTAGAGCTAGATCAGGAGTTATTAGGGTCTGGGATAAGGGCATAAGCTCCTCTGGCGATGGCAATTCGTCTTCCCATTTGGAAAACCAATTTGAATCATCTTCCCTCATTTTCTTACCCTTTTTTTTTCACTTTTTCAGCCTCACTCTTGGATATACAGTCAGTCACCCAAAAAAAAAAATCTTCCTTTTTAGAGTTTCAAGATCTTTTTGCACAGAAAACAACGAAATTTATATCCAAGTATTCATTTTTTTTGGTGGGTGTGTGAGAGATAAAGACAGAAACAAATGATTTTCTTGGGCTGATGAAATTTTTGATATTTGGGGTTGTAATAAACTTATAATTCCTCTTTCTCTCTCTCTCAAAATCAAGAAAGATAGATGAAATTCTAGAGAGAGAAAGAGGTGTGCGTGTGAGTGTGAGTGTGTGTGGAGGAAGAAGAGGGATGGTGTGTTTGGGAGGGGTGATCGAGGTGGATCTTGTTTTCTTCTTTTTTCAGCTGTTGTTAAGGTTACTGTTTGGTGATGCTTTTTTCTTATGATTTTTATGTGTGTTGTGGTGGTGGTCTATTATTCTTTTTCTTTTTTTCCAGGATTTAGGGGTCTTTTTAAGTCTTTTTTTTTATATACTTTTTGAGTTTTTCAGTTCTTTGGGGGTTTGTGTCACAAAAAAAGAAAAAGGGTTTTGTTTTTTTCATTTCAATAATTCTTTGATGATACTTTGTTTTATATGTGTGTATGTAATATACATACATACAGATATGTGTAATGAAGAGAGAACCATTTATATATGTCTTGTAGCGTGCATGGCACGGTGGATTGGTATTGGCCCAGAACAATCCAATCAGGTGGTCAGGTGATTTTGTATGGAAAATTTAAAGATGAAGTCAAGATCTGATAGATTTTTTTGGGTCTGAGAAATAGGAAGAAATAAAGGACATGGAACAAAGATTTTCTTTTTATAGCTTTATTTTTTTTCTTCTTGTTATCTTTTATTTGAAAATGGCGATTGTAATGCACGCATCTTGATGGGGGGTTTGGGTGAAAGTGGGCTTTTTGGTGATTACATAGTTTGATGGGGGTTTTGTGGTTGTACTTGTCTGGGGGTGTATGTGATTGGGATTAGAAATATTTTTATTTTTTCAGAAGTGGGAAAAAGGTGGGAGAAGGGAAAGTGTAAAGAAAAATGTAAAGTTAGGTCCCTCTTTGGGGATTGCTTTTTGGGTTTGTTGTTGATGTGGGAATCAAATGAACCTTTTTTTTTTATTTATTTGTCTTGTGGGAATTTTAGGGCTTTCTTGGTTTTGTTTTCAAGATTTTTTTTTGGTATTTTCAATGTAATTTTATTGGGTTTTGCGTGAAACGGGAACGAACATGTTTGGATGTAAAATTTGTTTGTGGTTGATTTTACGTTGAAAATATATTATTTTAAAGAGTTCGGATTATTATATCATTTATATTTGTCTATGATGGGCTCATGTTAAATATTTAAATGCAAGAAGGTGGTGTGTAATGAAATGAATAATCTGATACCTGTATATATGGAATTATGCGTAATGACCATGTATTTGTTTTAGAGTTTAGGTGTAATAATTATGTATTAGTTTTGTAAATTTTGAAAAGGGATAATTTCAGTTTTAGTACCCTAAGTTTATCTTCTTTTTGGTTTTAGTACCACATGTTCTAACTTAATCAACATTGGTACCTAACGTTAATCACTACCACTACCTACCGTTAGTTGACCGTCCAAAACTAATTGTGGGTGAATTTGTATTGAGCCCTAATTTACCGGTTCCCTAATCAATTTATCATGAAAGTCGAGTTCTTCCCCAAATTGACAAGTCCAAAGCCCTAAATTCGAACCCAGACCCTAAGAGACAAACCAGAAACATCGATTGAGAAGCTGGAAGGAAAGATCCATGGCGAAAAGAGGCAAAGACGATTCACAACCTGAGTATCGTAAATATTTATTTTGTTTAGGGTTCTAAGTAAATTCAAAAATATTGCAGTTAAATTTGTTTCTGATTTTTTTGTTTTTTATTTGTGTTTTTGGTGTAATGTAGATTCAATTGAACAAAGTACTCTTTTTACATTAAAAATTAACCATGGTGGGATGATGCATCCAGAACCAGTTAGACATTATGTACATGGCTCTGTCGATTATTTTGATAATGTTGATGGGGAATTATTTGGGCTAACTGAATTGAAGGATTCTGCAGAACAATTAGGTTCTGACAAGGAAAAGTTGAAATTTTGGCACCAATTTGGGAATAGCTTGCACATGGGTAGTAGGATTTTAGAAACTAATAGGGATGTTTATGGGATTGTAGAGCAAATAAAGTGGAAAAGGGAGCAAGAAAATTACCTAGAGCATGTTACTGAATCAGATATTGATCCCACAATGTACTCTAACCTTGACAATGAATTTGAATCAGTTATTGACTTTTCATTCCTTGATAATGTTCCTGAATCACCTAAGAATCTTAATGTTCCATCTCCTAGTGAATCTTCAGATTCATTTTTTTTTAGTGATACTGATTATGACATGGAGGAAGATGATAGGGAGTTTGAGAAATATGTTGATCCCAATGTTGAGTGGGAGGGTGATACAGGGAAAAGAAAAACTGTACAAAGTGAGGACAAGGTTGAGGGGGATTTTAAAGAAGCTGAGTTAGACAGTGATGACTTTGAGAGTGATAAGGGGTTAGATGAAGGAGAAAATATTACAAAATTGACTAAGTAATCCCAAGACTGATAATAAAAATCCTGATTTAAAACTTGGACTTGTGTTTAGTTCAAAAAAAGAAGCTAAGGAAGTAATTGAAACATATACTCTTAGAAGGGGAATGATAGTTAAATTTGTTTTCAATGATAAGAGGAGAATGAAAGCTGTTTGCAAAAAAGAGGGATGCCAATGGTATGTCTATGCATCACCAATGCATAATGACAAATCATGGCAGATTAAGGGGTACAATTCAAATCATAACAAGTGTTCATGGAACTACGATAATCCTAATCTGAAGTCTGGTTGGATTGGAAAACAATTTGTTAAAAAATTTAAAGATAATCCAAAATTGGGGGTGAGTGAGTTTAGAAGTGCACTCTGTACCACACTTAAATAATGTTGGTTCTACCTCTGCTTCAGAAGTTGCACCACAACATGAGGAGGCTCATCTGGGTGATTCATAGCATGTAACACTTTCAAGTACTCAAGGAAGTAGTAATCCTATCAAGTCCACATCTTCAGGAAGGAACAAACTCCCTGTAAGCATGTTACTTATGTACATTTATGCAAATTCTTTTCATTTTTACTGAAGTAGTTATTAATTTATTATCTGTTTCTGTTTCAGGTTAAAAGAAAATGAGGTTCTTGCAATATTAATGTTCATGTGGGAGGCTCCACAAACAAGATTTCTAAACTGAATGTAAGTATCTTAAGTATTTAACAATATTTAGTTTTCTTTCTTAAATATTTTACAATATTTAGTTTTTTGTTTTCTATTTTTATAGGTGAGCCAATCAAACAGAGTTCATACTCCAATTATTGTGAGGGGTGGAGTGAACTACATCGCCATGCCAAACGTGAGATCTGCTATCAGTGGTGAGCCTTTAAAAAGAGCATCAAAGGGCAGAGTCCCTGGGAATGACAAAGTGTAGCATTTCACATTTGAAGTATTGTTATGGGATTTTTGAGAACAATATTATTTATTGTATTTTAACTATAGGATGTGTGGATGTTTTTAAGAACAATGATTTGTAGGCTGTTTATGGGATGATTTGTAGGATGTTTGGATGTTCTATATTGGATGTTCTGTATTGTGTTATGGGATGTCTATGTTATGTATTTGAACAATTTGTAGGAAGTACATTTGAAGTATCTGTTTGGATGTTATGTTTAAGTACATTCAAGTATCTGTTTGGATGTTTGGATGATTTGTAGGATGTTCAAGAACTCTTATTTGAACTTTGTGAGCCAATTTATGTTTTGAACTTTGTGGGATAACTCTGTTTTGTCATTGAAACCAAATAGTTAATACATTTCAACAAACAAAGTACACAATTACATTATGGAAGTACATAACCAACAAAGACTGATACAATTACAACTAATATTAGAACCAAAGATCTATTTTTTTTTCTTCAATTCAACAACTTCTTGCTCCAACATCTCAACCCTACTATTAGCCATCATAATCTCGGTTTCCAGCTGCTCTTCTTTGGTTTGAGATTCTTCAATTTGTTCTTGCAACTTGTTGATTTTGGCTAGTAACCCAGGTATGATTTGCTTAGCTCTTTGGCACAATTCCTCTTCAGCCCACTTGAAATGACCACAATATCCATCTTGTTGGAGACAAAAAAATTCAAAATAAATTGCAATTCAATTAAAATTGAACAGTGCAAAAAATGAAAAAAAAAAAAAGAAAATTACCCCAAATTTCGGACAAGACCAGAATTTTCTACCAGGATTGGCTTTGGTCCAATAAGTCTTCAATGATGCATTCAATCCACAACAACAATACATTCCTTCATTGTTCACCGAGCTGGAGGATTTGGAAGAGTTTGGAGTGAAAGAATTCTTCATTTTAGCCTTTACTAATGGAGAAATAAGAAAAAAAAAAAAAAAAGCAGCATTTGAATACATGTTTACCTGCTGTAGCAAGTTTCCAGGTTGTCTTGGACGGTCAACTAACGGTAGGTAGTGGTAGTGATTAAAAATTGTAACGTTAAGTACAAATATTGATTAAGTTGGAACATGGGGTACCAAAACCAAAAAGTAAGTAAATTTGGGGTACTAAGTCTGAAATATCCCTTTTGAAAATTATAGATGTAAAAAATTGTTAATGAAAAACAAGATTAAGCAAACATGATATTAGATTTCGGAATAGTGTAAAATTAAAAGATGTCTTTGAAATGAAAAACAAACTAGGCCTTAATATGTTGACTAATCGTATCACTCAAATTGGATTATGATTGCTGAAGTTATTCATGCTAAAACATGTAAAGATATTTATGTCCATCCCTTTCACATAAGTTAAATATTACATATTTTTAAAGCTTTTCCTAAAAAGAATGATGATTATTGATAACCCCATCATATGAACTGAATGAATAATATTATACTACATATTCTTTTTTTTAATTGTCTTATCATAACATATATATTTAGCATATATAAACTATTAGGTGCTGCATCAACAAAGACATAGTTGATCATAAACTACACAATATTAATATTATTTATTCTTGTATACGTTCAATGCACGTCTATGTGTCTTGGGGCCATCGGATCAGAGATGACTTAAGATATTATTCATGAACCAGTGTGGGAAAATAGAAAATTAAAACAAAAGGAAATTATCATTAAAAACAAACTAGGTTAATGTGAATGTGAGGATATCTTAACTTATTTGTTTATGCAGATAGATAGATAGGATAGTGTTTTTGCTGTCAGTAGTAGGGAATATTTTTGGGGTGCTCGATGTGATTAGTGGTTGATTGATTGTAATGGTAATTGACTTTGATTTCTGAAATACCTTAGTTTAGTTGTGGCTACAAGTTAATGGCCTTTTTTTTTTTTTTTTTTTTATTTTTAGCCTTCCAAACTTACGCCCGACTATCATGACAACAAACTCCGGCTCCTCATTGTTGCCGCCAAGGTAAAACTGCGGGATGTACGACTGGCCAGTGTTCGACGGTCACGACATACAACCAGATCCTCCCAGGTAAAGAGAACAATTATGTTCGACCCCCCAATCTACTAATAACGATCTCTCCCCGAATCGAACCCACACCCAGGGAGCAATTTAATGGAGCAGGGATATGAACCCCTGACCTCCACCCCACAAACAATTTGATAGAGCAGGGATTTGAACCCCTGACCTCCACCCCATAATTGTTTGTGGTGGCCAGGTGAGCTAAGCCACCTGGTTAGTTAATGGCCTTTCTATCAATTAGGTGAGATGTCTGAAAATTAAAACCAAAGGAAAAGTGATGGAATCTTAGGTTGTTTAAAAGTAGTGGAAACTTAGAGATAATTCAATGGCGGCGAAATACTTTCAGAAAAAAAAAGGTATTATGAAATGAAAACCAAAAGAAATGGAAAGAAGAAATATGTAGGCTCTTTTGGATTTTAATTTTTAAATAAATTATATTGAGAAACGAATTTAAGAGAAAATACTCCTCCACTCTTGGCTATTTAGAAATAAGAGATAGTACATTTATCATTGCATTTATTTCAGAAATTATTAGTGGGTTCTTTGCATTTATTTCAGAAAATATTTCTTTTACTTTGACTTTGATTGAAAATATTATTTGTCAGCAAGAACGCAAATAATTATCTACTTATTTGTTAACAGAAAAAGAATACAAGTTGTAAGATACCTAAAGAAACTTAAGGGGAACAAAAGATAAATAAAATTTAAATCTTTAATGTTATTTTTGCAAATTGAGACTGTAATGCCATTTTTTCTCGCTTTCCATTTGATTCTAGGATATAAAAAGATATGCTGTATGCATGCAAAGACAAGTAAGCTAGACAAGATTAGAATAGTTTTAGAAAAGCGAACCAATATGGTAAAAGGAGGGTGAAAAATCATATTCTCCTCACTTGCTAATCTGTCAAAAGTTATTGCCATATTTAATCCACTGACTTGACATTTGACAATAATATCTTGGGGTGGCCAACTTTTTTGCACCTATTATCGCATTGCTTATCCACAACAGGGAAATAATGAATACAATTTTCAGACACACTAAACATCAAAATATCACATATTGACTGTGCAATATTATTTAGTCGTAATCTTCATCATACACTATTTTGGCTTATCAAATGAATGGTCTATATAACTATTGTGTTGGCATTTAAAGAAACTCATTTCTTATAGCTGTACAAGATTTGGTAATAAATTAATAATCATGAATAGCATAAGTTCTTGTAGCTATGGTGTACTGGAAATTCTTCCTCCCAGTGGTAGCAAAATAATATAGCATTCATCTCTGATGGAATTAATATTGCAGCACAAAATCTGGTGCAGGTTGAAAAAATGTATAATTCATATGTACCTGCTTCAAGAAGAATCTGGCCGTAAAATGAACTGTGGAAGCCGAAAAAGAAAAAGCACGGCAGATCTTATTCTGGACCTGCTCACCAAAGTTACATAAAAATAGTATCAGCTATTTGAATTAATGGACACAAAGATACTCCGAAATTTGATTGCAAAAACACATCTTGAAAGTGATGAGAAATAAATTTTTATATATAGAAACAAAACATACATCACTCAGAATTTCCAGAATCATACCCCAAATAGCTCTTAATTACACTACCCTTATTCACTAACCTCATTAAAGACAAGTCTAAGAGAGCCGGTTTAGTATGCTAAAGTTTCAATGACAGCCTTGAAAAAATAATTCCCTCTTGGATTAAAGCTCATTAGCTATGGCATTTTTCGTGAACAAAATACAGAGTTCAGAATATTGATTTTTTGAAGGTATTTTAGATATTGAGGTGAATAAATGTTTTGAACATTTGATAAGAGGCCATTCATTTTGAGAAAGCCAAGAAACAAGAGAGAGCTATCCAATAAGAGGAAAGTACAAAAGTTTCAATTAATTCAGCAATCTATTTATTCCGGAACATACATTATCTATGGAAAAATCATCTGAAACGCCCATTAAAATAGAAATGTAAATCATCTGATCAAATAATAAGCCACAGAAACGGACAAATGACGTACCAAAGAGCTATGTGACTTAGTTTACTCGAGCAAGGTTCGGGTCCCAAATCATCTTCCTTAGCAGTTGAATGAACAAGTCTCTGAAACTTTGTTGACAGCTTCTCATATATCCGAACATCAGTTGGCTGTACTTTCTCAATTCCAACTTTCAAGTGTTTCATTGTGATTTCTGAGGCAGAAAGGTTCTCCTGATAGGTAATAACAAAAGTAATTTATTAAAGAGTTGAAGTTGGAATAAGACAGCAAATAATATTTATTTTGAGATAGTGCTTTTACTTCCAGAGCTGCAATGCCTGCTCCACGGCATATAAGAGATATATCAGCACCTGTACATCCTTCAGTGAGAAGAGAGAGCTCACTGATGCATACATCAGAACTACATGGCATCCGCTGCAAATGGACACGGAATATATCTTCTCGATCTTTTCTATTTGGTGGTCCCACGTAAAGCAATCGATCAAAACGTCCTAACAAGTTTCGATATATTAGGCAGTGAATCGAATTTGTGCTAAATAAAAAAGAAAAAAGAAAACAAAAGTTGTGTAGAGATAATAAACACAAAGCCATGACAGCACAGCTGGGAAGTTACCTGGTCTGAGAAGAGCAGGATCAATCTTATCTGGCCGATTCGTAGCAGCTATAACCGTTACACTACCTCTTTCTTGCAAACCTATCGTCAGATATTTACTTTTAAGACCGATACAAAATTATTTTTACTGTTTCCAACAATTACAACAATAAATATATATTTCGGAAATAAAAAAGTTAAGCTAGAAATGGTTCGTAGTGTTAGTTACCATCCAATTCAACAAGTAGCTGACTGATAACCCGGTCACCAACTGAAACTCCATCACTTTCTTTTCCACGAATTATAGCAAGACCATCAATTTCATCAAAAAATATAATTGAAGGAGCATTTGCCCTTGCCTTTGCGAACAAAGAACGCACTGCTTTTTCAGATTCACCAACCCATTTGCTGAAAAGCTCAGGACCCTTTACTGCAAGAAAATTCAACCCTGCTTCAGAAGCTACTGCACGGGCTAAAAGAGTTTTGCTGCATCCTGGAGGACCAAACAACAATATTCCAGTGGGGGGTCGGGTTCCAATGCGCTCGAAGGCATCTTTGTGCTTTTGAGGCCATTGCACAGCTTCCATCAATTGTACCTTAACCTCTGTCTGACCACCAACATCTTCCCAGCCAACTTTAGGAATTTCAAGAATTATCTGATTGTAGCAAGCAAACAAGTCAAGCTAGAATAGAGAACATATAAAAGAATGTTGGCAACACTTTGCATTTAATAATGAACTGAATCATATTCCTAAAGTATAACATAGCCCAACAGTAAACTGAAGGAACTAGGACGTATTTATTCTTGTAGATGAAAATATTTTATCTAATAACTAACAAACTTAACCAACTGAAGGTTGGAGGCTTTAATGGCGTATAACAGACTCATCCTGAATCAATGGAGACCTAACAAATATCATTCACCACCTTCTACTTATTGTACAACATTAAAGTATTTGGAAGGTGTTTAAATCACACATAAAAGAAAACAAATTAAATAGATAGATGCATTCAATAAAAGGGACTTAAATGTTGATGCTGGTGACTCCCAAGTTGCCAGTTTCCAACTTTATAGCAATGATGAATAGAATGGAAAATTAATAGATAGAATTGCCAAGAGCTATAGGAAACAAGCTTGACACTAAGCTCTGACCAAGCTGTTGGGAAAAAGCTTCATGCAATACTCCTTAACAACGGGTGTAGTATGAAGATGCTGCCAACCAAAAGTGGGTACATTTACCTCTCTCATGGCACTTGGCCTTACTTTAACTCTAGCCTTCTCAAAGTCATCTGAAGTAACTTTCGAGATCTCCTTTGGAGAACAAGTCCTGTTCACTACAATCCCATCCATAAAGTCTGATGAGTTTTGTGTTTCCGAAGAGCAGGAAAAAGCACCCTCCAAATTACTTTTCAGAGAATCTCTTAAACTTTGAGGGGTATCCAAATCACCACCTGGGTAACAATCTTGTGACTGCCTTGATGTTTGGTGAACTGAATCAAATGCAACACTTGCAAATTCGAAATCTAAATCACCATGACTAATATTCGATTTAGCATACTGCCGAATACGAACCATGGCTGCCTCATTGCAGAGAGAAGCTAAATCAGCTCCAACAAAACCATGTGTAGCCATTGCAAGATTTTGAATATCCTTGTCCGAAAGTGAATGCTCCATCTCACTAAGAAGTGCAAGTAATATTTCATGACGCTGTCGAGGAGATGGAACACCTATATATATAACAAAATAGTAAGAGATTTGTATTGGCTCTCTCATAATCAGTCGCTAATTATAAATAGATATGGTGAAGCTCAAAGCCAACACTAATGCACTGTGATTATCATCCATTGATATGCAAGTGGCATACAGAAACTGGTATATGCTCTAAGAAAATATCCATAGGATTCTTTTTATTTGATTCATGAAACCAGGTAAGAGTTAATGAAAAAATGAAGGAAATTATCACAAAATCCAACGAAAAAAATTGTTAAACTACCTATTTCTATTTCTCTGTCAAGTCTTCCAGTCTTTCTAAGTGAAGGGTGAATACTGTCAGGGCGGTTTGTTGCGGCAATAATTAGTATCCCATCAGTTCTACTAATCCCATCCATCAAACTCAAGAGAGTGGTAACCATTCTTTGAGATAGCCCGTCTCCTCCATCTGTATGTGCAGGTGCGATGGCATCCAACTCATCTATGAAAACCTGCACATGACAACATAAAGTATTTCGAACCCAACTCTTTTGAGGAAAATATGCATGTCAGAACATCAGCACCTTTTCTAGCCATGATATGTGCATTTTACAAAGTTCACTTCAATAACGAAGGTTGATACAGGTTTATCGGAATAACACTTTGCCCATCATACTAAAGAGAGAAACTATAGTTTGAGGATGAAAGAGTATCCATCCAAAATGTTGAGAGCCTTGACGAACGACCCTTACGTAATGTGGAAAAAGCTTCAACTCCTCATAATAAAATCAACACAGTTAGTTTGGCCCAAAATCAGGCAACCACTTCCACGATATCTATAAATTGGTCCAAGCATCTGGTAACCAAACCCAAAAGCCTAAGATTTTCATCCCGAAGTTAATGACTAAGTTGAATTAATAAGAACAGCAACTCGAGCAGATGTGTCAACCCAGATTGTTGATTCTGGATCATCAAATTATGCGTTACATTTTCCCATGTGATGATAAGTCAGATTTAACTTTCCAACATTCTCTGCATGCTCCCTTGTATTTGTAAGTCATTGCTTCATCAAGCATGGTTGTGCTTATTAATATAGTTCTGATGACTCTAAACAGAGATTTATAGCTTCTCATGAAATATAAGCAATATTGTAAGTTCAGTAAGTACTCCAGTCAGAACTTGCACATAAAATGAATTCACAGTCCCGGCAGACGGTTTTTGTTCTAGTCTATCGCAAAGGAATCAAGTTACAATCTGTAACTGAAAAATTAGGATTTGAAACTAAAAATATGTAATTTTGTAAGGCAAGAAACTTACCACAGCAGGTGAAGCCTTGCTGGCATTGTCGAACACTTCATGCAACGCTTGTTCAGTTTCTTCATGGTATGGACGAATAATTTCAGGCCCATTCACTAAAAACATTTTAACACCAGCATCATGTGCACATAATCGAGCCAAAGTAGTCTTTCCAGTTCCTGGTGGTCCATGCAGAAGCACTCCCTTTCTAGGCCGTATACCAAAGCTAAAAAAGTAACAGCAATAATCATCTAGTTGAAAAGGGAAAAAGATATAGATTTCATTTTCAACATCGATTCCTTTTACATCTTCAAGTCAATAATTTAATATGTATTAGCTTGTAAATCGAGGTAAACTGATAGGCATTATTTGAGGCCATAATCAGTGCGCCCCACCTCGCTTATTACGTCAATCGCAGATAGACATTAGTGCCTTTCTCACAAAGTCACTAGGACGGCATCATGGATAGGTTCAGAAAGAAATTAAAAATATTAATAATTCAGTGTACATGTGAACAACTCATACATGAAAAATTGCCAAATACTATGCACTACTTCTAATATAGTTTTCAGTTACAACATGGCTTCCGCAGAATTGAAACCACAGTTCCCCAGCACTATTATTACACAGGAGTCTGGGCTTGGATTTATGCATTATATTGAATAACTTGAAAATTGTTACACGATACATACTAAAGGATATAGTTGTAAAATCTCCTTGCACAGCTTATAGCCAGATGAAGTTCAATACTTTGAACCTAAGGGCAAAATAACAAATTGGATCCAATATTAAAAGTAAATAACAAAGAAGGTCATGATATATACCTTGCAACTGTAGCTTGCACTGCTGATGAAACCATAATATCTTTTAAAACTGCAAATTCCTTGGAAAGGCCTCCCAACTTTGAAAAATTGACTCCTACACTATCTTTGATAGACCCTTGCCCAAGATCTGGATGTGCCAACAAGTTTTTCACTGAAGTTTCAACCATAGGATTTCCTGGTGACAGCAAACGAATTCTTGTTCCCCAATTCAGCAAAAAAGCAGACACGACATCCTTTCTTCCTATATCTGGGTCTCGAGCAGGGACATCATGACTCTTACTATTCTGACTATTAGAACCTACAACTTGGAAAACACATAGCCCTGAAAGTACTGGGACTACAACCAAATTACCAGGGAGTAATCGTCGTGAACTCAACCACGATGCAGTACAGGTCTCTAGAAGTTTCCTTGAAGAATCATCCCCTAAAACTTCCTCCACGTCAAGTATGTTAGTAGATGCACGAGACAAATAAATTGTCTTCGATGCGGACTTGTCGTAATTTGATGTATGAGACTGTGTTGAGCAAGGAGAGCTAACTTTAGACTCTGAAAGAGATGGTGTCTTTGGGGATGATATTTTGCTATTTTCAACTTGACCATATGTGTCTTCCTTGGATAAGTCATGAGATGATATAGCATCCTCCATTTCAACTTTACCCTTCAAACATACGGGAGATAAATAAAACTCCTTGCAGTTTTCTAATGAGACACCATTAGTTGCAAGGCCACGTTGCTTTCCATACTCACCCGAGGGGAGACACTTAACAGGATAAACAAAAATGATCCTGCCTGAAGCTGGAGAACCCAGTGTATACGAGAGGTTTGACGACATGCGCACTCCATTCTTCAAGACCTGTATGTAAAGCAAATTTATGATGAACTAAAAGAGAGAAAAAAAAAGGATGGGAAAAAAATAACTAGAAGTTTATTTATCATCGCTGCACAGGAAATATATTATAGGGCTAGTTATAACAACAATTAGTCCATATTGCATCACATAAAATGGTTATTTTCTAATCAATAGTTTTGCCCTTATTGGCTCGGTTAAATGCGCAGATATCTGGATGTCACCTGCGTTGGCGTCATGTTTAAACCATTTATTGTTGTTCAACCCCTGCTGCTTCTATAAGATTTATGACTCTAGTATTCTTTAACAGAATTAAGATACTAACAAAGATAGCATCCATAATGACTTAACCTCGTCAAAAGGTTCAATGAAGTGTTGTTTCCCATTTACTAAGTTGATAGGTCATGGTTTCTTAAACCCACATTATTCAGGATTTGGGCATAGATTGCATTTTTGAGACTAGTTGAATTACTACCTAAACGGAGAAAATAATAAACGAGGTGGACAAAATATAAAATCTATACCAATAACACCGAAATGGTCTTGTGAGAATTTGACCAGTAATTAAACCTTACAAAAATGTTACTACTTAAAAATTGATAGCCCCAAGACATGACACTTAAACAGGATTTAACCCTTCACAGGGCGAAATTGCCTTGCAATGAGATATCCTAACAAACAAAGCATTCCCAAACATTCAATTCCCCTACCAAGGAGAAAGTTGGAAACAGCAACATAGTATAGAAAAACCAAAGTTATAACCAAACCTTACAAGATGGGAATACTGTAGCCAGGGCAAAGAAATTTCCAGCTTCATCAGCCAAATTATCTGCCAAGTCAAACCCAAAGCGTCTTGCACATTCACCGGATAGCGGACTCAATGGAAAGCCGCTCAGTACATTGCCCAAAGAAGAAAGGGAGACCTATCAATGCATGAATAAGGATGTTTTTCCATAGGATAGCACAATTGTTCGGCAACATTATGAAACTTTAGACAGCAGCGATAAATTAATGCACAAAAAATGCTCATATTTCAAAAATACGGATCTCCACCAAAAATTGAAAACAGAGTTTGAACTATAACACTATGAAAGCTACTGAAGAATCAATGTCAGAATCGAAGAAGAAAAAAATAAGGATGAAATGTTGTAAAAAAAGAAAGGGAACTAAAGAAAAAACGAAAACATTATTGACACTGTGAAAAAAAAATCGTACCGAGACAAGGGAGCCAGGGGCAATGGAAGAAGAAAGCATAGCTGATTCCGAAAGCCAAATTTTGCATCCTCTGGAGTCGGAAACGGCGTCGTCCACAACTGTGCCGATGAAAGCTGCTCTAGAAATGAGGGGCGTGAATCTTGCTGAAGCTTCATCGAGGGAGGACAATAGCTGTTGGTTACTCGGCGCGAAAGGAGTGGACATTGAAGAAGAAACGGCCGAAGATGAAGAGAACCCGTTGTATTGGTCGGAATTGGTGGCTTTAGAAGGTGTTTTTGAGTTCTTTTTCTTGGAAGGCATTTTCGCGTCGGAAAGTGAGATGATGAAGAGAAGAGGAGGATTGTACAGTCTGATGAAGTTGGTTTAAACCCTAGGGTTTATAAAAGATTGTTAGGTAATAATTGGGTGGGTTATTTCTTTGACTTCCTTTTTTTTTTTTTTGGGGGGGGGGATAGAGGTTTTAGTTTTAATCGGGTTAAAAATTTTAAATGGGCGACGCTATTCAGACTCCAAATCCTTTAATTACACTCTTTTTCTTACCACACCCCTCCCACATTTTCAAAAATAACTTAATTACTTAATACACCCCCAACATTCCCCAAATTACCTTTTCCCAATTAAATCATAATTCTTTTCACACTTCTCGTCTTCATTGCAAGTACCATCTTCGCATTTTCGGCAAAGACGAACTTGAACTTTCTTCCCCATAGACTGATAGACACACAAGCTGGAATTAGAAAGTAAAGAAGAAAAAAAAAAGAAGAAGGAAAAAACTGAAAGAGATAAGAGTAGAAACAATTTCAGGAACAAGTACAGAGTCTTGTGATTAACGGTGGAATTCTTCCTTCGAACATGGCACAATTGTACCATCATTTTAAATGACATGACACAATGAGGACCTACCAGTCAAAGAGAATGGTTGTTTCTTGACGATGAACCAGATGAATGCATGTGGTTGAGGAAGAAGATTATAAACTTTAAAGTTGGGTATACTTACAAGTTTGGTGGGTGTATGTAAAAATTAGAATTTCTTTATGGTAGTAAGGGCTTTATAGTCTTTTAAATTCATGACATTTATGTAATTATATGGAGTAGTAAGAGCTTTATAGTCTTTTAAATTCATGACATTTATGTAATTATAGGGAGGGGGTGTATTTAGAGGATTTGGGGGTGCGAATAACGCTGTCCATTTTAAATTTATCTAAAACAGATATGGTCAAATTTTAAATTAAGTTACATAATTTTTAATTATTTATTCTCCATTCAAAGGCTTGTGCTTTGAAATCGGTGAGCGTTATGGACAAAAAGTGATAATCAATTCAAAACTTTAAAAGTCATAACATGTTTGAGTTATTATATTTTTGGCATTTTTGATTCTTGGCCAACTATTCTTTTATTTTGCTTTAATTTGAATTTGGTGTAAACTCATTCAACCGTTATTTTTCAAAAATATATTCATCCACGCTATTCAAGTGTTTGTTGATTTGTGTAAATCAATTCTGACATATTTCAGGGGAACTAATACTTTTTATGAAGACTATTAATACATTTCAAAAGAACGACTACTACATTTCAAGGGGGGAAAACTAATACTTTTTAGATGAGACTACTAAATATTTTCCAGGGGAAATACTAATACTTTTTAGGGAAAAACCTAATACTTTTACCGGGAATCACTAATACTTTTTATGAGAAAAACTAATACTTTTCAATGAATTACTAAATACCTTTAATGATAAAATCTAATACTTTTGAGGGGACCACTAATACATTTTAGGAGGTTTACTAATATTTTTTAGGGGAAAAATAATGTTATTCTGGATGGCTACTAAAAATACTGTTTAGGGAACTACTGATACTTTTTCCGATAGATTGCTAATACTTTTGTGGGAAAAACTAATATTTTTAATTATATGTCACTGCCTAATATTACAAGAATACCACTGGATCAATTTTGGGGATCCGCTTAACGAATTTTGACCCGTTAGACCATCTGACATGAGTTTTTGTCTTTAACATATTGTGTGGGTAAACCTGATGAGATCTTATGTTTCAATAGGGTCCTATTCCGTTGCACTAATCATTGTTAGGTGTATAAAAACTTATCATTTTTTTTTGAAAGAAAAAAATTTCAATTTTTTTTTTGAGAAAAAAAATTTCAAATTAAAAATCCACATGTTTACTGTTTGATTTATGCTACTAAAATTATTATGGTAACTTATAAAGTGGTAAATATCGTGTGGTAGAATGTGAGATCACATCCGGTTTCCATAAACATCAAGCAACATCAATTTCCATTAACATCACACTTGGGTAAAAATAATTTAATGAAATTGCAAAATCTTAGATAATGTGATCAACTTTGAATAAATTGCATCAAATTTGGTGGACGGAAGTCAAGTTTACAGTTGGTCATACATGGGTAAGTAGATGCTACCCACTTGGGTAGCTACCCAAGTGAGTTTTATACCGTTAGATCAACACACACAAACATCTATATGGGTGTGTATTAATCCAATGGTATAGAACTCACTTGGGTTGACTAACACGTCATATAGATAAAAACACTTGGTATAAAACTCATCGTACAAACAGTATCATTCTTAGTTACAATTCAAATTTATAAGGATTTCTTAGAACGACATATTAGTTGCAATTCACTTTTACTTATCCATCATATGGAAATTTATAATTTCGTGGACGATTCTTTTTCTTCTTCAAAGATTCCGAAATCAATAAATCAATCAAATTTGTCAATATTTTAAAAAATAGTACTTTATCAAAACATGCAGAGTTAAAGATTACACTATCATTTTACATACAGAGAAAATCAAATTGAATATCTCACAAGAACAGGCACACACAAACAAACCAATTTGTAGCTCAGAAAGTAACTCAAATTCAAAACATCATCCTCAATTCATCTTCTAACTTTCTCCTTTCCTGTTCTTTTGCTTGCAGTAGATGATGACGACGTCCCATGTTCAAGCTGAAAGATACAAATAATTCGGATTTAAGTACATGACTAAAACTTGAAGGTCATATAGCAAATATGAATGAAATATTCAATCACCACCAAAATAAGGTAAAATTGCAAAATTAGTCCTATAACTATAGTCGGTAGCAAAAAGGTCATGTAAAAATCATGTTTTGCAGAAAAATCATGTAACTATATAAATATCTCAATTTTGGTCGTACAAAATGCACGATTTGCAAAATAGTTTTGTGAGTTGTAATTGTATGAAAATCTCAATTTTCTGGTCCTAATTTCACGGAAATTGGGAATTACATCACATCTGATTGAAATCTAGTGAAATAGTACCAAACTGAGATTTGCATAAAATTACAAGACTATTTTGCAAACCCTGCATTTTCGAGAACCAAAATCGAGAGTTTTCTATAATTACAAGATTTTGTTTGCAAAACATGAATCTTACATGACTTTTTTGTTACCGCCCTATATTACAGGACCGATTTTGTAATTTTGCCCCAGCAAATACTACTAAACTTTCTGATAAATCATATCAAATGCTAAAAAAATTGATAAGAAAGAAAAACTTTGCTCTAAAATTTCGCCCTATGGCGCCATTAATGTCTTTGATCTCAACGAGTTCATTATCGACTTCCAAATGTTGAAGCTTTGGTGTGCTCATAAATCCCAGAGAGAAAATCTGCATTTCAGGGCACATGCAGATATTCACATGTCTTAAAGATGGCAACTCTAAATCTTGTTTCCATTGGCAAAAGCTTCTCAACGAGCGTAGTCGCCAAAGCACAATTCTCTCCAGACTAGGAAACAATGTTTTTTCAGTTTCTTTTGAAACATTCATTGTTACTTGCATCATCATCAAGCTGTCTTTTATGTCTAGCTCCTTGAGATTTACAAGAGCTCTTGCAGTCGAAGGCGAGAATAAGTTTTTCAATTTGTTGCATGCACAAATTTGCAGTTTCTGAAGTTGGCTAAAGTGACTTGTTGGGATTTTCAGAGACCATATTTGGCTAATAGTGTCGTCCAGTCCATGCAAACACACCTCCTTTAAGCTATCAAATCCTACCTGCAGAAGATATAAAAAGTGAACTTTATCTAGTTCTCTGGTTTTCAACTACATATGTAGATGAATAATGGAGTATAACAGTATAAATTAGGCAAGTTCCTTAAACTGTAGAGTAATGGAGAGTAGTGAAAAACACTTGAGAATCAAAATAAGAGAAGTTGGTAGTGTTTGCAAATAGTAGCTGAAAGTTGATCAAATTAATAGAAAGTGTTCAGTAAATACTTTGTAAAAGTATTTTTGCGCATTATTTATAATGAAACTAGAAACTGAATCAGAAATATAAATCACCCCCCTCCCATGCAAAACTTTTAGATTCTCATTAAATTATATAAAGGGATAATTACAAAAGACCCCCTTAGGTTTGGGCTAATTACAAAAAACCCCAAAGATGATTCAAACTTACAAAAAACCCCTCATGCTTGATTATGTCTTAAATTTAAGGGGATAATTGTAACATTTTTAGAAATATCAAGGGGGTTTGAAATGTTTTTTGCTTAGGAAGAGGGAAAATGTAAGACGGAATCAAACCTCAAGATTTCTTGTTCTTTTTCTTGCAATTTTCTAAAACCTTTAGGTTGCATTTGGATGGGAGGATTTGGATTTGGGGAGAGGATTTGGGGGAGATTTCAAATAACTCCAAATAACAAGGATTTGAAATCCTCCAAAAATAACTTTCAAGGATTTGAAATCCATTATAGAATGACTTAATCCAAACATACTCAATGAATATTGTATTATGGATTTGAAATCCTTCGCTCCAAATCCAATGGAGCCTTAGTTTTTTTTGTAATTAGCCTGAACCTCGTGGGGTTTTTTTGTAATTATCCTTATACAAAGTCATAAGTAGAAATTGACATATGGTTTTTACTTTGAAGTGTTTTCATATGTCAATTATCACTTTTGTAAGTGTTTGCAAACAAAGTTAAAGACACATGACACTTGCTTTGAACTAAGATCCAGATCAGTACTATGCTACAATTTATAATAACACAAAAACGTACCGTGGGGTTAAAAAAACCAGGAAAAGAACCATCTCCAGGAAGAAGGCCTTGGAGGTTTGGCAAATTCCGGATTGAGAAAAATTCTAGCTGAGGAAACTGCATGCTTTCAATTCCTCTGCAGAAAAACATAAGGCTTGATAGAGAATTTAGTATGAGCTTCTTCAATCTCGGGAAGGCAATACTACCAGTCACTTCACTGTTCAGGTCGTTAAACAGTACTTCTTTCATCATCCCACAAAATAATATTCGTAGCTCTTCAAGATGCACCAAACTCCTGGCAACCGACAATGTAAACAGATAACACAGGATTTTACAGTTTCTAATATCAATTGATTTCAGGTTGATAAGTGGAGAGGTCTGTTCTGGATTTTTCCACAAATGCAGCAGTGTGGGCATTTCGTATAGCTTCACATCTCTTAGATTCGAAAAAGATCCGACTGGAAGTGGACCGTGGCAAAGCTCTTGTAAATTCGTGACGTCTTGAAGATCAAGTGACTCCAAGAAACGAAAAACACCTTCGTTTGATGAATGATCAAGAAAATGGCTTATTGAGGCACAATGATGTAATCTGAGTTTCTTCACCTTTTCAAATTCTTGAAAAGCCAAATTGGTCAAACCATTTCCTATTAAAGTCAAGTCTTCAGTCCTCCTGAGAAATTCATGAATCCAATTTCCAGGAGTAGTTTCTTTTGGCAGAGACAGATGCAAATATTGCTGATGGTTGATTATCTTGTACGGATGTGGTACTTCAATGTTGCAATCTGAGGTTCCTATTTTTATGCAAAATTTTGTCACAAAGAGAAAAGGCTGTATATCCGTTGTAATAACATTCGGATCTTCTATTTCGATTTCTAAATTTACCAGACGTGACAAAAACTGAAGTTCGCTTAGAGCAGCATTAGTTTTTTCCTGTCCTTTCTCTGATGCTTGCCATTGAGCAAAGCTTCCTCGCATTTTCAGTTCTTCCAATAGAAACAAACTTGAAATCACCCCTGGTGCGATTTTCTTGAGATTTTTGCACTGGTACAATTCGAGCAACCTAAGACGACTCAAAAGCCCTATCTCTGCTGGTAAAACCTCAATCCCATGACAATCGTAAAAACTAAGGATTTCAAGATTCACTAGCTGGCCAACCATGGATATCCTTTTCACACTGCAAGAATGCAGATGCAATGTCTGAAGCTTTATTAATAAATGAAATGAAGACGACACTGATTTGATATTAATGTCCGACAAAACAAGTACATTTAGCTCCCTCATCCCATCAAAAAGGTTATCTGGAACTAGATTTACATTCAAATTGCATTGCAACATTAGGAAGTGACGATTTGGACATACTAGCCCCTCTGGAAACTCGACTAATTCTGTTGAAGTCAACGAAATATGCGTGTAAGAGATTTTCTCGGCCCAACTTATTAACTTTGCATCATGGTTAGCCTCTGATGCAATCGAAATGACCACACTTCGGACAACATGATGCATTTTTACAGTTACTTGATCACAACCTTCTTGTAAGAGAAAACGATCTTTCAGTATTTTAGTCAAATTGCACACTCTACTTCTTGCTGCTTCTAAACTTGCTATGCTATCAAACATGTCTAGACCCATTCCGAATCTAACCAGATCTTCAAGAAAAATATCAGAATTTTCTTTAAACAGGCTGCAAAGTAGCAAGAGAGATTTTGTTTCATCACTCAACCACGTGTAACTTAGCTTCAATGGCTGGTAAACATAGTTAGGAGCACAATTTCTCAACTCCACAAGCGCATCGTCCCAAAAAGGCTTCTCTTTTTCTTTTAGCACCGAACCAAGGATTTCAAGAGCAAGCGGCACTTTGCATTCTTTTGCAAATAATTTAGCTAAGGGCTGAAAATCAAGATCCTCGGCTTTTTTGCCAACTCTCTCTTTGAAAAGAATCCAAGCTTCGTCTTCACATAAGACCTGCACTTGAAAAACTTTTTCAACTCGCATTTCCTCTAATACATCTTTGTTTTGAGACGTTAACATGATTTTGCACATTTTATCGCTACTGCAAGACGGAATTCCTATATCGCCCAATGTTAGACTCGTCCAAACATCATCAAGGATTATGAGGATGTTACTCAAATCCTTCATTAAACTATGTAATTGACTTGCTCTCACTTGCAAATTTTTCTCTTCAAACTTCAGACCTAAAACCTCAGCTATATCACTTTGGATCTTTTCAATATCCGATTGTTGACCGACAACTGTCACGATAATTTCATCAAATATTTGTTCTTTCTTAAAAATTTCTCCAATTCTTTTGGCCATTCTTGTCTTTCCAATTCCTCCAACCCCAAAAATGCCTATCGTATCAACATCGCCATGCAGCAGAGCTGCCAGGATTTCTTCCTCAACATTTTTCCTCGATTCAAGCTTCTCATTAGATTTCACAGTCCGAGAAAAAGCATCATTGAAAGATAGATCGAAACTGGAACTAGAGCTTGTATCTGATGCTATGGAGCTGATGCTTGGGGTTCTTGATTGTGCATGAAAAATTTCCAACATCTGTTCTCTTCGTAACACAGCTTCGACCAACCTCTGCCAGTTATCGTATATTCTCCTCGCCATCTCTGTTCCAATAACGTCAAAATATATGTAATATGATCGAATAAAGAAAAGGTCAATGGTGCTTAAAACACAAACTCAGTACTCACAACCTGCAAATAAATCCAAAACGTACGCCATATAATCAGTACATTTTTTCTTCCATTCTCAGATTTTACAACTTACATTTTTTATGTCAAGCATTTATTTGAATTACAAATTAGTCAATCAACGTTTGCATATATTGCTAATATTTGCAGAATCTAGTGTTGCAGCCTGGGACAAAAAAACACTAATATTACAGAACAAAGTCATCAGTTAATATACAAACTAATGAAAAATTAAATTATTTCATGAGCATATTATGGTATCTAGGAATAGCAGGAATATGTTTGATTGTTGTGTCATCAATATGCTAACAACAGTGATTTGCTATGATTTCAACAATCTTTTTGTAACTCTCACTTCTTACTTCTCAGCCTAACCAATATTTTTTTTATTCTTTTGCTCAAATTCACTTTGAAAGAATAAAGATCGCCTCTAACGACAACCATATTTATATATATTCTTTTCATCAACTACAAATGTTTTTCAAGTCATATTTTTTTTTTTTCATTTTCCCATCCAAAGAAGAAAAGCCAGGCCCTAAAACTGAAAGAGATGCGCACAAGGCAAAGCATATTGCTATGATAAAAAACATAAAAAGTTACAGTCACAAGATGATTTCGAAAGATGTACCTTTTGAATTTCTCCTTGTGTGCTCAGATGATCAAAAGAAATTAACAAAAAATGATGGTTCAAAAGATATCTCAGCCTTAATTTAGAACGCACTCTTACACATTTACAATGTTTCACACTGAAAAAGAATTTCCATTGGTCACTCTTCATCAAGGGAAAACAAGACTTTGGCATCTCAGTCATTATTTAATAATTTTGATTGGTTACATTCCAACCATCATTTATAACGAAAATATGCATTTTCGTAGATGCTTCTGTTTCATATTATTATATATAATTTCTGTTAACATCGAAGAATTGACCATCATTGCAGGCAGACTTCTCCATCATAGTTGACCAGAAAAGAAATTTAACATTAAGCACAACATTTGATTGAATAATGCATTTGGCATACTTTATTCAACATTGGGGAGACCTCAGAACTGTCCAATTGTAAAATAGATTGATTAATCAAGTTCATTCCAAAAAACTATTACATAAGCTTGCAGATAAGTTTATCAAGAATTCTTTGTTGCACCATCAAAATCTGATTTAGTGCACAAATAATTACCACTTAAACGGAGAAAAGAATAAAAGAGACGGAGAAAATGTCAAAAAAATGTACCGAGACAAGGGAGGCAGGGGCAATGGAAGAAGAAACCATAGATGATTCAGAAACCATATATGCACTTGATTTTTGATGTTTCCTTATTGCACTTCTGTTTTCTTTGTAATTAACCCAAACTTCAGGGAGGCTTTTGTAATTATCCCTATATATTAACTTCTGTTAACATCTAAGAGTTGAACAGAAAAGAAATTCAGAAACTTCTGGTTTTTTTTTGTTAATTAGCCCGAACCTCAGGGAGGCTTTTGTAATTATCCCTATATATATTAACTTCTGTTAACATCTAAGAGTTGAACAGAAAAGAAATTTCACATTAAGCACAGTTTTTGATTCAATAATGCAGTTGGCATCATACACTACATAAGTTTGCTGATAAGTAAAAGTTTATCAAAGAATTCTTTGTTGACACCATCATCACTATCTGATAGAGTACACAAATAATTTCTTGCTTTCAAAAAGCTTCAAAACAACAAAGAATGAACAATTAGAGTCTTCCTAAAGCAAAAGGAACTTTTAAGATTAAAGCCCCCAAAAGATGTTATAGCTACTACATCATTCAAAATGCCTATCCTTATAATGAATAGTTGCTCAACGTGAAAACCGAAAGAGATTTCGCCGGTGGTACGAGTGCAACCGCGCCTCGTTCAGAACTTGAGTATTTTCTGAATATCCCCCTAAGCTTATGATCTGCCGCCACCGAATGGAATGAAACCAGTAGCTTAGCACAATCCCTATTAACAAAAGGAAAAAAATGATTCAACATAAGCAAATACACATTAATAACCAAGAACAGAAATGCAACTATAAAATTCAGAATCACTTACAAAAGCTGTGATTCTGAAAACCCCGTGTGCAATTTAAGCGTTTCGTTCCAAAAGGGGGCCTTATTTAAGGTGCACCTAGCTGCATAGACTGCCGAGGCAGCAATCATTGACGGGCAGTACATAAGCGTTTCGTAGTTCATCATTCCAAGCTCGGCCAGAAAATAGACCATGTTCTCCACCTACAGACAAAGGGCAGCCAAGATTTAGTTTATTCTCATAAATTCAGGAATAATTCTTAGCCAAAATTAACTTAATTACTCACATTCGAGTCGGTAAGAGACGCTTTGATGAAGCGCACAAGGAAAACATACGGAGTTGGAACTGTTAAATTCCATTCCAATGCGCCTAGTATCTTCTTCTCCATAACCAATACTTGATTATTAGAGTAAGTTCTGTCTGAGATACACACTAACTCATTGACCTGCAGAAGAAAAAAAAGGTCAATTTATACTTTTGCTTAAACTTTTCATATGAATTAATGTTCTGTGAAATTAGTTAAAGTATACTACCTCAGGGGCCCATATTTCTTCATATTTGGAGGCTATTTGCAGCCAAGATTTAGTTTATTCTCATAAATTCAGGAATAATTCTTAGCCAAAATTAACTTAATTACTCACATTCGAGTCGGTAAGAGACGCTTTGATGAAGCGCACAAGGAAAACATACGGAGTTGGAACTGTTAAATTCCATTCCAATGCGCCTAGTATCTTCTTCTCCATAACCAATACTTGATTATTAGAGTAAGTTCTGTCTGAGATACACACTAACTCATTGACCTGCAGAAGAAAAAAAAGGTCAATTTATACTTTTGCTTAAACTTTTCATATGAATTAATGTTCTGTGAAATTAGTTAAAGTATACTACCTCAGGGGCCCATATTTCTTCATATTTGGAGGCTATTAGCATTGAACTCAATCCTACCAACTGTAACTCCCTTCTTGATGTAGTCTTAGCCGCAAGATATCGATCAACGATGTTGATCGTCAGGTAAAATGTTTCGGGAGAAAGATCGAATTTGTGGTGAACTTGAACCAACCAATCGATCAGAATTGCTCTCATTTTCTCATTTATCTCGGGTTGTGTATCCATGTAATTATGAGCACGGCCCTCATTCTACATCGACAAAAAAATACCAACTGTAATTAGCACACTTAATTATATAAGAACAACAGAAAAAAAAAAATTTGTACACTCAATTATACCTCAGCTGACTTATAAAACTTGTACATTTCTTCAACATATTCAACAACTGCCAAGTCATTATCCACATCGGCAGCATCAATATCCACAATCTGTTGCTCCTTTGGTTTATTACTCAGCCCACAAGCAGCCTGTAAAATTGAATATAATCATAAATAAAAAGGGAAAACAGTAAGAAAAAATTCCACTTAAAATCACCAAAAGTTGAAGGAGAAATTTAAGTGACCTGGCTTCTAGCAGTGAGAGTTGAAGTAAGAGTTGGAGCTTTCTTTTTCGACGACTTTTCTCCGGCCTTCTCCTTGTCCGTAACAACTTCTTCAGTATCGGGACTAATTTCGATTATCTCCTCTGGCTTAGGTTTGATCGTAGCTTTCTTTCGAGCTGGCTTACGGGCCACAGCTTTCTTGTCTCCATCAAGTAAAACAACTCCATTGGCATTCACAGCCATGGAATTCTGCAACTCAACAAAAATAAAAGCATTTCAATACAAATACAACTAAAGAAGCCAAAAAAAAAAAATGACTATAACAGAAAAGAATACAAATTTCAAGAAACGAACCTTGTTGCTTTCAGCTGCTGCGGTTTGTGCATTAGCCAGTAACTGAGCACAGAAACTCCTAAAACCGCAAACAAATAAATAATTAAACCTTAACCAACCAAATACAGAATCAAGGTTCAATCTTTTTCATTAGTTTTAAATTTATTAAAACTGACAGAGTTTGTTAAATACCGAGTAACAGGTCGAGAAACTTGAGGCATTGGCTTGCCATCGACCCCACGAACGGTAACGAGATTGCCTATGTCACCGAGTGCACGGCGATTCTTCTTTTCTGCCCCTAAAATTTTCTGCTTATTAGCCCCAGGGACTGCCTCTCCTTTAAGTTAGCCCAACAACAAAAGCACAAATTAGATGAGGAATTTTCATCAAGAAACAAATTCAAGAAACAAGAACAACATAAATCGTGTTAGCATATAAATAATCAACAAAAACAAATGTACAGAAGAACAGCAACATAAGTGAGGGGCGGTCAGAGTAATTGAAAGAAATAGACTTTTCAGGTTATTAAGAAATAAACCTAAAGAAGAAAACAAACACCATTGCAGGTCAAAGGGGTAATGGAAATATAAATGAAAATCCATTAAAAGCCTCACAAAATCCATCGAAAATTTAGTAGGTAATTTCGTGCCGATAGCAATAATCAGACAATAAGAAAGAACATTCAAGAACGAGATAGAATCCGATTAACATAATAAATAAAAACTATATTCATGTATTATTTTTTCTCTGACCCACTTCTTGAAAAATCAGATCATATTCAACAAAAAGACAAGAATACAAAGATCATCATAATAAATCCCAGAAACCCTAAAAAATAAACCCAATAACCCATTATCTAATCATCACGAGATTTTGAAATTAAAACCCATCGTTGAAGTTCAAACACACAGTAGAGTGTTTTCAAATACCTCCGTTGTGCTGTTGAACCACTTGTCTTGAAGCCATTGTTAAAACCCTTAAAAGAAATCTGAAACCCTCTTTTTTCTTTTTCTTTTTCTTCTTCTTCTTCTTCTTCTTCTCCTCTGTCCGTGAGGGCTCTACGAAAAACACATGGGATTTGAAGAATGTAGAAAGAGACGCCTTTTTGAAGCTGAAGAAAGTGGCGCTTCTGTCCCCAACGGTCTGATTTTTTTGAATTTTTAGCCGTTCGATGAATGAGGATCCAACGGTATTGATTTCGTTTCTAAATAAGCCTAATGTGATGTAGCATTACTGATTTTAGCCGTTGAGACTGCTGAATAGTTACCGTTGTGTTACAACTTACAACTTTTGGGACTTGGGTTAATAACATAATTTATTAATATCCCCATGATTCCATGCGAGCGTCCACACCTTTATTCTCATGTGGAATAAGATATTTAGTCAATTTCTTCATAAGAAATTTTCTCAGTCAATTGGGTACATTAATAACTTATTTAGTCAATTTCTCTTCCTTTTAAGGATATTTTTGTAACATCAAAATGAATTTTATCCATAAGAAAAAAACTCACGACTAATTACAATATCGAATAGAAAATAATTGCAAAATGAAACTAGCTATTTGATGGTCATACTACATATGATGTGGACCATGTGGTACAAGATTTATTATATAGAACTATAATATTTTTTGGTAGTTAGTCACTATGAACATAACTCAAAGTAGTTGGGATAATACTCAACTTTTTAAAAGTTTGGCCTTGTTATTACATGTATTCAAAACTAGGTCTCGTTATTGCGAGTAAGAATACATTTCTTTAATTTCTTTCCAAAGTAGTTTTAAAATACTTAAACTTGTTGATAATGTCAAGTATCCTTTTTTTTTTTTTAATATGGAAACTCACAACCATCATTCTTGGGATAGGTCAAGTATTCTTGATTATTGTATAAGGTATTAAAATCAAATTTACAATGTTACCTTATTTTCAAAAAAATAAATACAATGTTACCTGGTTTTGAACTTGTGAATCGAACTCTTATTATTGGACGATTTTGAACTCGCGAACTGAATAGTAAACCATGATTTAAATGTGTGCATCTCATATTTGGAAAAAAATATACAAGATCCTCATTATATATCGAATTTGAACTTGTAAAATAAGTAAACAAATCGGCAATTGAATATTACATCCACGATGGAGCTTGCTAAACCGGATTATTAATTTCATTTCTCCAAGTGTAAGAACCTAAGATTTTTTTTTTTTTGAAACGGAAATAGTATTATAGATTACTGGAAACAGTCCAGCGCCGATTGAGATAAAAAGTCAGGAGGGTCAAACCACTCCGAAGCCTCACAAGCTGAGCATTTAGCATGGTGGGCCAACTCTGCGCAATAAAATTGTCTAATCTAGGAATCCAAAAGAAACCTGAAAAATTAACATTCTCAAGTAAAAGTTTTATGTCTAAAATAATGGGCTCGTAGTCAGGGTGGGCGTCTGAGGATCCCGAAGCCGCAATAATAATATTAGCTGAGTCGCCAAGGAAGGAAAGACACGGGAGTTCAACTGCTTTGACAATACGGATCGCCTTGCGGAGTGCTAAAGCTTCCACCACGTCAGGATTTGAGATAAGGAAAGGATTTAGCAAAGCACTTGATAAACGCGCCTGTGGAGCTTACCAAACAAATACCAATTCCAGCACGATGATGGGGGAGGGAGATACCACCGTCGAAAAACACGTGGGTACCTGGGAAAGTCGAGTGGCGTGGAAGGTACCAAGATGGATCTCGAGGGACGTTCCGGCCAGATACGGGCATCGCGGTAAGTGGAGAGCGTGTGGCAAGTAGAGGTGACAATCGCGATCGGGGATACCGGGCAATCTTCAAATACTTTCAGGTTAAAAGCGTACCATATCCCATTGCAGATGGTTACAATAAGGCCACCTATGTCAACTGAACACATGAAAATGAGATCTCTAAACCATAGCTCCCCAGAGCTTTGACCAAATTTTGATACTATCTCATGAAGGCCACCTGTGTACCAAACTTGAGAAGCAATAGGACAAAGGAAAAAGGTGTGCGCCGTAGAAGTGTCTGGCGAGTTACAGAATGGGCATGCGCTACAGTGAGAAAGGTGACGATGGGCAAGGTTCGCTGGGCTAGGAAGGGTGCGAGTAAGCAGTTTCTAGGCGAAATGAATTATGCGACCCGAGATATGTAACTTCCACAGTTTTTTCCAAACGGCAGATTGTCCTTCACTCGATGAACCGTGTTTGGGCACCTCCGGGAAGGAGCCCGGATTATCCAAAATAACATGGTAGGCAGATTTAACCGAGAATTTTCCGTTCTACAAATGGAACCAATACCAATAATCCGGTCGGACGGTAGAACTAAGGGGGATAGAAAGAATCAATGTGGCCTCTTCCTCCGAGAAAAGTTCATAAATCAGCTCTGTGTTCCATGCCCTTACTTCCGGAAGGATTAGAGCAGATATACGTGTGTCGAGGGACATGTAATATGGCGTTGGAGAGCGCACATAGAACGGCGGTTTGGGGACCCACTTGTCGCCCCAGATTTTGCAATTTTCACCCGAATTAATAAGCTTGAGGCAACCCAATTTCAAGACCCGCACTTCCTGAAGGATACTTCGCCAAGTCCAAGACAACCTATAACCAATTTGAGCGTCCATGATCGTCCTGCTGTGGTAATATTTGGCTTTAAAAACCCGAGCAAGAAGCGAAGAGGGGTTCGATAAGAGTCTCCAAGCTTGCTTGGAAAGTAAAGCCAAATTAAAAGCTTTGAAAGAGCGAAAGCCAAGACCCCCCAGATCTTTGCAGCGTGCCAAGACGTCCCAAGAGTTCCAATGCAATTTCCAGCGAGTAGGCGTACTTTCCCACCAGAAAGAGGAGATGAGTTGCTGGATGTCCGAGATGACAGAATCAGGGGATTTGAAACAACTCATGGCGTAAGTAAGAATCGCTTGAAGGATAGATTTTATTAAGATTTCCTTTCCAGCCCTCGGAAAATGCGTGTGCTACCACCCTTGTATTCGCTTCCAGATTTTGTCTTTAATGTAACCAAAAATCTCTTTCTTACTTCTACCAACAATACTAGGGAGGCCCAAATACTTTCCATGGTTATCGATTTCTTTGAAACCCAATAGGTTGAGGATGGCTTGCTGCAACAAAAGCCCGACATCCCTACTAAAGTACACCCTGGATTTATCAAGATTAACCAATTGTCCGGAAACTTTTTCAATGAGATTGATCGCGTATTTTAGGTAACTTGCTTCCTCGATTGTCGCACTGCCAAAAAATAGTGTGTCGTCTGCGAAGAAAAGGTGGGATATGCGCGGGGTGCTACGGGGAACAACAATTCCTTGAATTTTCTGGCAAATCTGTAGGTCCTTGATGGCTCAAAAGCTACTCTAGAAAACCATAGGCAAGTGCACCTATCGTTTTGTAGTATAGATTATTGAGTACCGAGTGTCATTCCCACGAGAATTGTAAGTACTAATAATTACCGTCTTTTTGTTATTTAATCTAGCAATTTTCAGAGTTTTGTTTGTTTAATGAAAATGAAAAATAGAGAATTTTAAAATAATTGCAACTTACAAAAGATCAAATAAAAATAGATTGTAGAATTAAGAAATCAAGAGCTAGAAATGTGTTTGAATGTAAATCCCTCTAGAATGTTTTTGCGATTTAACAAGATAAAAATACAACCATAATCCCTTAAGCAAAAACCAACCTCTTTTAGTAAAATCTCATGTTTCATCGACCGTAGAAATTCCCGATTTAAGTTAAACCCTCTATCGAGCGTGAATAACTTCTAATCTCAAGTTGATTAACTGAAATCTCTTTCTAGTTAAAACCCCCAAGACAACATTATAACGATTTGTGAATTCCCATATTAGGTTTGACCCTAATCCAGAAGATTTATGCCGTCCTATATCTAGGATTGCATGCAACTCTTTTCACTTATATAGGTTCTATTTCACCATGAATCTCTCGATTTCCCGGATGAAAAATGAACTTCAAATCAATATTGCGCATATACCAATTTGAATGAATAAAGCATAATATAAGTGAATCACACAAAACATGAAGATTTTATTAAAAAACATACAAACCTTAATCACAAATTCATTCTAGAGTTCATTACATCCAAACACTAGAAATTTAGCTACACATGGCTTTGTCAAAAGAGTATACTACACAAGAAGATATGAATAAAATGAACATGGTGTACTTAGCTCTTATTCAAGACCAATATAAGACTTCCTCCTTGGTTGATTGCAATGATGTTGAGCTCCAAGCCTTCTCCTCTATTGCTCTTCAACTTCCAACTCTACCTCTCTTTTATCCTCTCAATGTATTTTGCTTTGAAACTTAGAATATACAATGAATCTCTCTATCAATGAATACTACATGAATTATATATTTTTCCCAACTCAAACTCTTGGTTTTAATAGGCACCATCTTTGTGAAAGAACACATCAATAATGCTAACAAATGCTCCACTTCCATGGTTGTTGGTTGAATCATTGTGTGCACATTCATGGTTGAGTTGGTTGAATCATTGTGTCCACATGACAATTGAGGGAATAATAGAGTTTAGTGCATCAAAATGAGGTGTAAAAGTTGCTCAAAGGTTGTCAAAAAGCAAGAAGGGAAAGTCTCCATAATTTCCGCCAAAGAAAAACCAAGTCTGGACGAAAAGCATGCCCGTGCTTTAAAAGCACGGGCAGGCCGTGTTTTCGGATTTTTCCGAACACGGCCGTGCTTGAAAAGCACGGCCTGGCCGTGTTTGGTACGTCGGGGTCGAAAAATTGCTCGTTTTTGACTTCTAAAAAGCACGGTCGTGCTTAAAAACACACCCTGCCCGTGTTGACTGAAAAGGCCCCAAAATGACGCGTTAGCTTGGGATTTTGAGTGTTTTTGCATCCAGAAACCCCCGGGTATGTTTTGACATGAAACCATGGCCCAAAATTCACCAAAAACAGCTCCAAATCATCAATCTACACCAATAAAAGCACCTCAGAGTAATGTGAACCATGTACAATCAAAAATTTATGAAACTAACAATAAAATAACTCAAATCATACTTAAATATACACATAAAACATGCATAAAAAGACCCTTATCAAACCACCTCCAACTTTGAACTTTGCTTGTCCTCAAGCAAAACATTAAATCAAAAAAAAAAATGATTCAATAAATTAAAACACACAAGGATTTTTTTTTCTTCAACACATTGAACACAAGCAGTCAAGTTCTTAGCCTTCTCAACCCGAATTAACCATTCAGTAAAAACACAATTTTGCAAAGTTTAACGATCACAAGAAAGATCAGTAACATCGTAGGCATTATTCAAACTTGAAATCATCACTCCACAAATATTGATAGTTATGAATAACTTCAATTCAATAATGTCATGAAAATACAAGAATTCAATAGATCATTGTAGTTAGTCTACTAGTCATATAACCAAGCTTCTTGAACTTTTATTGGAATGAGAATTCAAGGAATATACATTTTCCCTTTCGATTTTTTTTTTTTTTTGGTAGGTCCTTTCGAGGCATTCTTCCACTAGGTTTATATTTTGAATTTTCGTTCAAACACTCCTAGGGTGGTTTCCCATACTCATATTTGTGTCGCCGTTTTACGTAAAAGACAAACATTAGGCTCATGAATGCTCCTAGTTACTAAGCAACAACAAATAGAGGAGTATAACCTCGATTGGATTCCCTTTTTTTTTCTTCTTTTTTTCATTTTTTTTTTCACAAGCTTGGTATAGCAACTAGTTAACCACCACTAAATCATGAATTCTCAAACGTTCATAACACTAAGCTTTGTCGTAAATGCCTTAACAAATCAAGTATTATGGAGTTGGAAATCTCGTCAAAATTTAGCACACATCTACATCAATCTATTCTAGACAATCAATTGCTTCACATTGAAAACATAAATCAAAAAGTTAATTTTGGTGTGATTGGGCTAAGTTATTGACTAGCAAACACTCAATTTGTTAAAAAAAATTACCTCTTGTCGACAACCTAAAAATAAAAGCAAGCACACACAGACTAAGAATGTAATTGCACCCACCTCCAACTTTAAAGGTTCACATTGTCCTCAATGTGAAAGAAAGAGATGAACGAACACAAACAAAACACTCAAAAATCAACCATACTAGAAGAAAATAAAAGAGGTGGAAAAGAAAAATACGACCTTACTAGAAGAGTGAAATCGGTATTGAGCGACCATTGGGTTGTTTAGTACGAGACCTTCATCGGCATCTTCATACCTAATCAAGGATACACAACTCGAATACCGTGAAATCATCAAATATATATATATATATATATAATTTTTTTTTTTTTTGAGTTTTTTTTTTTTGAATTTTTTTAATAAAAACACGGCCGTGCTTAAAAAGCACGGCCTGGGCGTGTTCGGTACGAATTTTTTCGATAAATTTTTTTTTTTTAAATTTTTTTTTTTGAAAAACACGGCCGTGCTTGAAAAGCACGGCCTGGGTGTGTTCGGTACGAATTTTTCCTACAAAACCTTGGGTTTTTTAAACACGACCGGGGTGTGTTCGCGAATTGAGTGACGAACACGGCCGTGCTTTTTAAACACGGCCAGACCGTTTTTTTTTTTTTTTTAAATTTTTTTTTTCAATTCCCAAGCAATAAAAAAAAATTAAGTAAAAGAAAATGCACACAAAATGCCGGGTTGCCTCCCGGTTAGCGCTTCTTTAAAGTCGTATAGTTGGACCGTTTACCCAAATGTGGAGATTAGTCAGGTGGAGCTTTGGACTTATGAAAATCCCTTAGGTATTTAGTAGTATTACCTCCAACTTTATGCTTCAAAATGTGCTCTTTGAACTTTCAGGTCCCCTTTTCGGGCATAAGCTTCCAACATGGACTTTGAACAACACTTTTCTCCAAGAGATTTTTAGATTTCTCATCGTGCAACGAAATTGAATCGGCAAAAGAACAAGTAGTATCCTTTTCAATATCAACATGAATTTTAAAAATTACTTGTTCATCCCCCACCCTCAAAGTTAATTTTCCCTCATGCACATCAATGATTGATTTTGCCGTAGCCAAGAAAGAACGCCCAAGAATTAGAGGAACCTCAATATCATCATGCATGTCAAGAATAACAAAATCAACTAGGAATGTGAATTTATCAATCTTGACTAACACATCATTAATAATACCTCTAGGATGTTTAATCGATTTATCGGCTAAGTGTATGTCCATCCTAGTAGGTTTCAGTTCACTTAATCCCATATGCTTGAATGTTTTATAAGACATCACTTTGATACTAGATCCTAAGTCAGCTAGTGTTCTATCAACAGGTAAACCATCAATTGTACAAGGGATAATAAAACTTCCTGGATCATTACATTTTTGTGGTAGATTATTGGAAGAACATTTATCATTCAATTGCACATTTGATAGTTCGTTAAGCTTATTTTCATTAGAAATTATGTCATTTAGATCCTTAGCATGCTTTGAAAGAGGTTGAACAAATGGAATATTAGTATGTAGTTGCTTGAATGACTCAAGGTACTTACCAAATTTGTCCTCCCTTCTATCTTCTTCGGTTAGACTCCGGTAAGGGATCTTGGGCTTGTATTCGGCGACCACTTTTTTCATGGGCTTTTCTTCGTGTTTGTTGTCCTCCACATGTTTCTGCATGGTGGCGTTGGCATAATCATGATCATGTGGAAAACAGATGGTGATTGCCTTTACGTGCTCCCTTGGGTTTGGCTCGGTGTTACCTGGCAAACTTCCTTGTGGCCTTTCGGAAATTATTTTTGCAATCTGTCTTATTTGGTTTTCCAGATTATGGATAGATGCCTCTTGATTTCTCAAGGATGTTTCCACCTTTGGAATCGGGTATCTCATTGATTGCACAAACTTTGTTATAAGATCTTCCAAGTTAGGCTTACCTTGATTTGGCTGAAATCCGGGAGACGTGTGTAGATCAGGATTGGGATTAGGTCGTGGTTTGGCCTTGGTTTCCCCAACCGAAATTAGGATGTTGTCGCCATACAGGATTGTATGTGTTGTTGTAAGGATTACTTGGGTAATTTCGCCTTGATTCCCAACGTAATTGTTCGGTGTGAGGTATTGTGTGTGGGCGATCCGATGATTATGCAATCCTCCGCAAGTTTCACAAGATAAAACATGCGGTGGTGGTGGTTTAGGAGCCGCTAGATCGTCGATCTTTTGGGTCAAAGCTTCGACTTATGCGCCTAGTGTAACCAACTGCATCGCATTATAAACGCCCACCTGCTGTAGGTTTACCAAAGACGGATTGCCATTGATAGCCATTCATGGTCATTCCCTCTATCGATCTTGGCGACTTCCGGTGTTTTATTGTTCAAAGTTCCCCCCCGCCGCATCAATCATTTGCCTTGTTGACGAGTAGCCCATTGTAAAATGTTTGGACTTGCATCCAAATAGGAAGACCATGATGTGGGCATTTTCGCAGCAATTCTTTGAATCTCTCCCAAGTGTCGTACAAGGTCTCGTGTCTTCTTGAGTGAATAAAGAGATTTCATTCCTCAATCGTGCGAGTTTTGGTCGGGGAAAATATTTCAAAAGGAACTTTTCGCCATGATGCTCCATGTTGTGATTGTTCCTTTGGCAAAGTATTTAGCCATTGTTTAGCCCGCCCCAGAAGAGTAAATGGGAATAGGCGCAAAGCGGATGGCATCGTCGAGAGACTTCATTTATTTTGAAGGTATCACAAATTTCAAGGAAATTTGCGATATGATTGTTCGGATCTTAAATGCGGTAGCCGTCAAATTGAACAAATCTGTTGCACCATTTGAATGACATTCGGTTTGATTTCAAAATTATTGGGTCAACAATGGCGGGCCTTACGATGCTAGATGACGTGCCGTCCATGGATGGTTTGGCATAATCATACATAGTTCTTTGTTCATCCGCCATGACGAAATCTTTACTTTCGTTAGTATCCTCTTCGTGGTTTGTGTTAGTACTTTCCTCTGTGTTGCTACCGGTGGTGTCGCGCTTCCAAATTCGGCGACGAGTAGGCATACACTGCGGTAAACAAAGAGGATAAGTATAAACCAAGACTTACAAAGATAGATAAAAAAATAATGGTAAAAAAATAAGAAAAATGATTAAATTAACAAAAATAAAGCGTTCTTAATATTACAATCCTGCAACGGCGCGCCAAAAACTTGATGGCTCAAAAGCTACTCTAGAAAACCATAGGCAAGTGCACCTATCGTTTTGTAGTATAGATTATTGAGTACCGAGTGTCATTCCCACGAGGATTATAAGTACTAATAATTACCGTCTTTTTGTTATTTAATCTAGCAATTTTCAGAGTTTTGTTTGTTTAATGAAAATGAAAAATAGAGAATTTTAAAATAATTGCAACTTACAAAAGATCAAATAAAAATAGATTGTAGAATTAAGAAATCAAGAGCTAGAAATGTGTTTGAATGTAAATCCCTCTAGAATGTTTTTGCGATTTAACAAGATAAAAATACAACCATAATCCCTTAAGCAAAAACCAACCTCTTTTAGTAAAATCTCATGTTTCATCGACCGTAGAAATTCCCGATTTAAGTTAAACCCTCTATCGAGCGTGAATAACTTCTAATCTCAAGTTGATTAACTGAAATCTTTTTCTAGTTAAAACCCCCAAGACAACATTATAACGATTTGTGAATTCCCATATTAGGTTTGACCCTAATCCAGAAGATTTATGTCGTCCTATATCTAGGATTGCATGCAACTCTTTTCACTTATATAGGTTCTATTTCACCATGATTCTCTCGATTTCCCGGATGAAAAATAAACTTCAAATCAATATTGCGCATATACCAATTTGAATGAATAAAGCATAATATAAGTGAATCACACAAAACATGAAGATTTTATTAAAAAACATACAAACCTTAATCACAAATTCATTCTAGAGTTCATTACATTCAAACACTAGAAATTTAGCTACACATGGCTTTGTCAAAAGAGTATACTACACAAGAAGATATGAATAAAATGAACATGGTGTACTTAGCTCTTATTCAAGACCAATATAAGACTTCCTTCTTGGTTGATTGCAATGATGTTGAGCTCCAAGCCTTCTCCTCTATTGCTCTTCAACTTCCAACTCTACCTCTCTTTTATCCTCTCAATGTATTTTGCTTTGAAACTTAGAATATACAATGAATATACAATGAATCTCTCTATCAATGAATACTACATGAATTATATATTTTTCCCAACTCAAACTCTTGGTTTTTATAGGCATCATCTTTGTGAAAGAACACATCAATAATGCTAACAAATGCTCCACTTCCATGGTTGTTGGTTGAATCATTGTGTGCACATTCATGGTTGAGTTGGTTGAATCATTGTGTGCACATTCATGGTTGAGTTGGTTGAATCATTGTGTCCACATGACAATTGAGGGAATAATAGAGTTTGGTGCATCAAAATGAGGTGTAAAAGTTGCTCAAAAGTTGTCAAAAAGCAAGAAGGGAAAGTCTCCATAATTTCCGCCAAAGAAAAACCAAGTCTGGACGAAAAGCACGCCCGTGCTTTAAAAGCACGGGCAGGCCGTGTTTTCGGATTTTTCCAAACACGGCCGTGCTTGAAAAGCACGGCCTGGCCGTGTTTGGTACGTCGGGGTCGAAAAATTGCTCGTTTTTTACTTCTAAAAAGCACGGCCGTGCTTAAAAACACCCGCCCGTGTTTTTGAAAAGGCCCCGAAATGACGCGTTTAGCTTGGGATTTTGAGTGTTTTTGCATCCGAAACCCCGGGTATGTTTTGACATGAAACCATGGCCCAAAATTCACCAAAACAGCTCCAAATCATCAATCTACACCAATAAAAGCACCTCAGAGTAATGTGAACCATGTACAATCAAAAATTTATGAAACTAACAATAAAATAACTCAAATCATACTTAAATATACACATAAAACATGCATAAAAAGACCCTTATCAGTCCTGTAAAATACAAGAGAAAACTTTCGAGCAAATAATAAAGAGATATGGCGAGAGGGGATTGCCTTGGCGAAGCCCCCGCTGAGGTGTGAGATGACCGAACTCGGTACCATTTAAGAGAAACAAAAAATGAGCACTAGACACGCACTTCATAACTAGATTAACAAAATTAGGCGCAAAACCCAAAGCATGTAAAGTTTGACGAAGAAAATTCCATTCAATCCTATCGAACGCCTTGCTCATGTCTAGTTTAATCGACATAAGCCCGGTATTCGAAGGGGGCTTCGTACGCATAAAATGGTGAGTTTCATGGGCTAGAAGAATGTTATCAGTGATGAGACGGCCCGGGACAAAGGCTGATTGGGACTTGGAAATGACGCTAGGGAGGGCAGATTTGAGGCGATTTGCTAGGACCTTAGATGCGAGTTTATACGTGACGTTACATAGACTAATGGGGCGGAATTGGGTGATGAGCTCGGGGTTATTAGTTTTAGGGATTAAGACAATATGTGTGAAATTAAGATTGTGATCAGTAGTGTGCCCGTTAAGAAAATTAAGAACAAAATAGACCACATCCTTACCGACTATGTGCCAAAAGTTTTGATAAAAGACAGGTCTCATACCATCAGGACCGGGAGATTTGATAGGATGCATGTGCTTTAAGGCTTTTACAATCTCCTTCTCGGTGAACAGTTCAGTCAGCATGTGATTCATAGTGGGCGAGACTCTCGGGGTAAGTCTGCTGAGAGCCTGGGTGGTGTCTGAAGGGAGAGGCTCGGAGGAGGAGAAGAGACTACCAAAATAGTCGACAATAATTTTTTCGATGCCTTCCGGGGTGTCAAGGGTACGGCCAGCGTCATCTTTAAGGGATGAAATGTGGTTTATTTGTTTTCTCTTGCTGGCCCGATTATGGAAAAAATGTGTATTGCGATCCCCTTCTTTATACCAATGTAACTTAGCCCGCTGCTTCCATTTGAGGTCCAATAAATCTAGGCAAACTTCCAATTGGTTTTGAAGGTCAGTAACCTCCCTTCTAGTCTCGTTCGTAATATTACTTCTTCAGAGAGAAGCGATTTTATTTTTCAAAGTTTCCACTTGTCTGTCCAGATCGTCTTTATAATGGCGTCCCCAATTTAACAACCCAATCGAACAGTTTTTCAGCTTATTTATAATGGCGTCCATAAGTATTTCAATTTTTAATTGCTTATTTTCGTATAAAAACTCAAGTAGCTAGAAAGGGGCCCAGGGTTTTTAAAATCGGTTCTGTAGCGCCCCTTTCTAGCTACTTGAGTTTTTATACGAAAATAAGAAATTAAAAATTGAAATACCTAAAAGAATGCTGAAAAATATTGAAGAATAAAAATCTCACTTCGTTTGAAAACTTTGCAGCCGAATTAAATGCTAATAACTGAAATAAATACTTGTCCAAAAACATTCGTACAGAAAATAGAAGTTATAACATTTAATAATCTAAAAGTCAAAACTTTGAAATTAAGAAAAATCGAAGGACATGTGTTCTTCGAGTCACTGCGCCCCGCCATCTCCGTCCTTTTCTGCATTCTCATCTGAAAACATTCAACATTCGTGGAATAAGCTAAAGGAGCTCAATAAGTAATCTCATGCATGGATGCATGCCTAATGCAATATCTTAACATTTAACTTAAAAAGACTTTACATTTTCCTAGCTTAAAACTTTTCTTTCATAACTTTCTTTCGCATAAAACTTTACCTTTAGTTGCATAAAACATTCTTAGGACGCGAGCTCACTTGGTAACACATTGTTCTAATCAGGGTCGCAGTGGGCCTTGTTATTTGGAACCCGTGAATATTTTGCCCGAAGGCCCATTTCCATTCGTTTTGCCCGAAGACCCTTTTCCTTTAACATTAACATTAGCCGCAAGCGGCACATGGTCGGAACGCCGGTCCCCCGTGCCCATTTCCCACTCGCTCCAGCATCATAGAACAATGTGCACCCATTTCTTTGAAAAAATATTATACTTTATGACTTGACTTTACTTAATGTTTGATCCTGATCACGAAATGCTATGGACATACATTAACAATGATGCATAAACCTAAGTGATGCAAAATATCATTAAATACGAGAATAAACATACGCGCATATCATAATAATTAAATCACATTAGTTGAGACACTTTCAAGAACAAATCATGCATTCAACTTATTAGGGAAAACCCTACGTTTAATCAATTAGGAATAACCCTCCATTCAATTAATTAGAGATAAACCCTATATCCCAACTAATTATTGAATATCTCACTTTCAATTAATTAGGAATAAACTCTATATTCAACTAATTAAGAAAAACTTAATTTATATTCAATTAGTTAAGGGGACAGTACATTTAGTTAATTAGGGATAAACCCTATATTCAACTAATTAAGGAAACCTTACGTTCAATTAATTAGTGAACTATACTAGTTAGGGGGTAATTTAGCTATCTCCTTGCTTAAGTTAATAGATTTTTTAACTATAAAATATTAGGAAACCAAACAGTTTTATTAACGGGAAAAACATACAGTAACGAATTGAGGTCGGCTAGCTCCATGTAGTGAATTCTAGTAATTTTTCTTGAAGTTGAACGTACTAGATAATATCTACAAAACAAAGTGCCTCTTACATAGTTTAACTAGTAGGTATCAGTTATCTTAAATTGGAACATATTAATGCACAAGCATTGAGAAGGTGAATATCAACCTAATCATTACTCATTTATAACATTATGACTTGGACTTCATTACTTTAGAAAACTATCAATAATCATGAGGAAGTATTATTAGAATTGGTTTTCAAATTACATATAGACGCATTATTATTCGAGGGGCAATTGGTATAACATACCGATCGGTTAGTAGCAGGCAGAATAAAATTTCTGAAAAACGTATAGGTTTATAAGAAGGAACACATAAATCATATAAACATCTATATCATAAGCAACAAGTCTTTCAATTAGACATAATAATAATGATGAATCTCAAATTCTATATGAAAACTAAGGATATTACTTGTCTGTTCAACTTAGGGGTAATAAAATCTATCTCAGGCCTCTTCTTTCGAATCAATCGCGTTGGGGAAATCACTTTTCTTTCTTTTCTTTTCTCTTTTATTCTCTCCTGGCCAATTTCTCTCTTTTCTCTAGGCGCTCCTATTGTGTTCCTAATGTGTGTGTTTTACGCGTCTTATATCTGTATTTTAACATATTCCTAATTGGGCTAGGTTTAGAGTACTTGGACTTATAATTAACTTATTAACAATATGGACCTGATATAATATTCTAAACTAATTAAAAGTCCAATTATTCGTATAAGGCCCAAATAAGTAAATTCACATTCCAATTAAAAGGACTCTTTTATTATCTGTAATTTATAAAAATAACTATGTAGTAAAATCATTAATAAATTTCTAATAAACCATTATTATTCTATAAAATAAACAAATAATATGATTAATAAAATTCTTATTAAGGCATAAAAATTCGAGTTGTTACAATAGAATATTATTGTGTAATAGATGCTACTAACTTGTCATTCGTTGGAGGAAATTGCACTTTTAGTCCCGTGAGATTTGAGTTGTTGCAATTATAGTCCCACAACTTGCATATTTAGTCCCAATCTTAAAATTTGAGCATAAAACATCTCATATGAATTCATGTGTTGCAAATTTAATCCCATTCCGTCAAAATATTAACAGAGCAACAATGTGCATGTTATTTTGGTTAGCTAGCCATCTGAAATGCACGTAATTCTATTATTTTTTTCCCTAAAAAACAAAATGTAGCCATCTAACCAGCTTTTAGCCCTTTTCTACTTAGCCTGAGTAAGTTGTTAATTGATGTGTAATTTTTAAAAGGTGAAGAAAAAAACTAGTAGACTACAAGTATAATTGAGCAAAATAAATTATGCTAATCTAGATCACCATAAAAAAAACTACATTATCTTATCAGTCGGTTTTTTTTTGTATATATAATATATGATATAAATAAATAAATATATATGATATATATTATATATAAATATAATTATATATAAAATATATGTTTAATATAATATTTCGGTTAAATCGGTTAATTTGGTTAATTTTCGAACCGAATTAACAGATAACCGAAATTCTTCAAAACCTTTAATCACTAACCGAATCGAAATAATTCGGTTACCAACCGAATTAACCGAATTGATTCGGTTAACAGTTAACCGAAAAAAAAAACGGTTAATTGAACACCCCTATTCCTATCAAGCCAAGATGTTTTTAGCCATATTTTTCAAACACAACTTTTTTAGCCATTTTGGGGTGTGAAAAACTCAATTTTGCCCTTGATTCAATTTAACTGCACAAAAACACACATCTTTATGACTTGACATCGAGTTACTGTAACTCGACATTGAGTTACTGTAAATTATAACTCGACATCCAGTTCTCACACTTATTATAACCCAATTATTTTATTTTTCTCCAAAAAACTTTGAATTCACATAACTTTTTCGTTTCAAATCCTCTTTTTGATATATATAATTCAACACATATATTGAATATTTAAAAATGAAAAATACATGTTTGATTTTTAAAAAAAGGTTTTGAAAGAAAGAGTAAGAGGATACATGGAGATAAATGAATGAAAGAGAGAGAAAATATCAAACAAACATGCTAGAAGGGTATGAATGTCATTTTATACCCCAAAATGACTAAAAAAATGTGTCTATAAAAGATGACTATTTTTCATCTTTTTATTTTGTAAATGGCTATTTTATACCATTTCCACTTATTTTAATATGTAGTGGATTAATATAACCATAACCATAACCATAAGAAATTACATCACTTTCACAAGACTAATTAAAAAAAATGAAAAAGTCCAAGGAATTTCCCTCCAAAATGGGACTTTGACGGATCTGTTAGTTTGATGGATGGGGGAATTAACGTTGGGACCAAAGTTGCAATATAATCATTCTAGTGGGTTCATTTTAAAACCATGGGACTATAATTGCAACACCTCAAATCTCATGGGACTAAAAGTGCAATTTCCTCTCATTCGTTGAGATTCTAGATTTTTACTACTAACATGAATAACAGAATATCTGAAACATATTATGTTAAAGTCCAAAATGAAAAATCAATACTTTCGACTATAAATTAGATAAAAACAATTTAAAAGTTAAATTGATAATAAACTAATATGTATTAAAGTACTATAGTCTATATCATGAAAGAAATATTTAGAATTACAATATTAAAAATTTAGCACTTAAATATGAATTAAAGAAATTTTACATAAAATTTAAATATAAATTATCAAAAATTTAAACTCGTATAGTACTAATAGTTTTAGTATGTATTTTTGAAATTGCACTTAAAAAAAGATTAAAAGTATAACCGTTTGTGATTTTTACCCTGATTTTTTTTCCACTTTTTTTGTGTATTTTATTTGTGAAATATTTGAATCTCCGTCCCGAACCGTACCGAACTTTCGGGATGGTTCAGAATGAAGATTATTTTTTATGGTTCGGTTCTGGAGATTTAATTTTGGGATCTCCGAACTTTAGGACGGTTTTGAAGATTTCTAAATCTCCGGGCCGATTGACCGAATCAGACCGTGCACATCCCTAATTTTTACTTATGAAGAGGTATAGTGCAATGCAGACTCAAACCCCACTGACTTTCTTGTAATTTTCAGAAACGTGTGGTTTCTTTTGTAATTAACCTAGATCTCAGAGGTAGTTTTTGTTATTATCCGAACAAGAAAAAGGAAAAAACACAGACATGTTATGTCATTTTGAAACAAAAACTACATGTTAGAGCGAAGGAATTTGTAAGACCACAATGTCAAAGTGGGCTTGAACTTTTTAGGCTATTGATAGGCGTGAGTTTTGCATGTATTTTGAGGCGTATTTCGAGCTATAATGATGGGTAAACATGCATATACTCGCGTTAAATGTTACATATTCACTCCTTGTGGAAAAGATATTACACTTTGCTTATTTTGTAGGAATTTCATGATTTTTGAAGCTAACTGAATACGAATACGAGGAAAGCAAAGTGGAAACACGGAGAATCGAGTGGATATACGAAAAGTGGAGCCTAAAAGAGCGAAAGTTGAGCGTCTACGGAGAAAGGCAGGGGGGCACACGGGTTGGGCGTGCCTCAAGACACCACCCGTGCCTCGTCGTATAAATGTAAGGCCGCAAAGACATGGCGCACGGGTAACCCATGCATCAAAGCATGACCCGTGCGTCCTACAGAGGGTCAGATTATTTCACCGGAGTGGCGCACGGGTAGGCCGTTCTCCGACGCACCACCCGTGCGCCCTACAGAGAGTTGGGTTATTTCAGCAGGGTGGCGCACGGGTAACCCGTGCGTGGGCGCACCACCCGTGCGTCTGCGCTGGAATCCCATAATCTGCAGGATTAAGCCCTAAACTTGATGGTGGGTATAAAAAGGCTTTTTGGGGGGCGCACACAAGGACATTCTGGCATTTTTGGGATCTACAACACAAGACAAGAGTCAAGTCTTGAAGGAGGATATCAAGGAGACAATCGGGTTGCATCGGAGCTTGAAGAACGGAGATATATCGAGAGATTGTCGGCGTCCTAAGTTTTCTTGCTTCTCTTTTAGTTTCAATCTTTCATTTTCATTTGTAATGGCTTTGAACACTTTGTGTATAAGTTGTTTAATCATGTGTAGCTAAACTCAGAGATTTCCGGGTTTTGGGAGTAGATTAATGAACTCTTGTTGGATGTTTTAATCTTAGTTGAAGTTATTATCTTGAAGCCTATTTGAGTATTTTGAGCTTATTCTTGTTTTATCACTTGATCAATGATTTAACTTGTTTGATATATTGATTCATAATTCGAGAGATGAGTTTCAATATTAGATCTTGAATACTCGACACAAATATTTGCATGAATCGAGAGGTTCGTAAATATTTGTGAGGACATTTGATCTTTTAAACTTTTGGGAGTTGAATGCTTCATGTTGAGTAGAGATGCTAGCATAAGTATTTCAATCTACGTTTTATATGCATCTCGAGAGGGAGGATAAAATAGCTTTGTGATCGTCTTATAGAAATATTGATAATAACGTGGCTTGATTAAACCGGACAACAAGAGGATTATTAATCGAAACCTTAACTCGGAAATCCATTTCATTATCTTGATACTTTTATCGTTTGTATTGTCTTAATCTTGTGTTTTAGTGATTTTAATTGTCTGAATCTCAAAACAACAATCATCAACTTTCGATCGTCTAAATAAAAATAAGACTATCTCGGCTCAATACTTAGCCTATTAATTTATTAGTCTCCGTGGACATGACCTTGCTACCCTATTCTATAACGTACACCGTACACTTGCGGTGAAGCTAAAAATATAAGCGAACAGCTATATAGCACCCAACAATATTGATAAAACTTGAATGATTACTAGTAATCATAAATTATATTTTTAAGGCCCACGCAAAGAGAGAAAAAGTCATTTTAACTTGGGGAGAAAAGGTTTTTGCAACCTCAACTTTGACCTTTTTTTTTTACACTTTGCAAGCTAAATTATTCTTATTTACAACTAATAACTCAGACCGTGCAATTTCTTCACTTTGCAATCTCCGATCAGTAGATAGAATATTCGTGGCCTATGTAACTCGGAATATTTCAGGAATAATCCTGGAATATTCTAACTTCGGCTAGACGGAGGTTGCAAAATGGAAAACCCACGTGGCATATGTTGTTAAATGCGAATAAATATAATTTAGATTGCAAAGTGTAAGAAAAAATGCCAAAATTCAGGCTGCAAAACATTGTTTCCCTGTTAACTTGTGAGTGGGATAGATGAGATTTGCATTAGCAAATGGCATTTTCAAGGAATGCCAACAAACATGTAAGCCACAATTGCAAATCAGTAAAAACGAACCATTGAATGATTAGCAGAAAATAAAATTGTTGTTACAACCGATGATTTAGGCAAACCAAAAAACCATGCCTATCTCTAGATGCAACTACAAATAAGAAACCAATATTAGGATTACAAACACACATCATATCAATCTCCACACACACAAACACGAACCGAAAGCACACACTCGAAAAACCTGGAAACTACTACCATTAGTCGTAAACTAAGTTGTCAGTACTTTACAGCAAAGCATCGTCGTCTGGGCCGGCGAGCAACACCTGCCATTTCATTTTCAGTTTAGAAAATCTGTGCAAAGGAGCAAAATCTGTACAAGTAACTTAGTTTTCCACTTTTCCTGATATGTTGTAGCAAAAGATTGAGAAAGAAAGCTACTTACATTGCAATCAAAAGCGTATTTCCTGGCAAGAATCAGGGCTCCATTTCGTTCTCGCTCGGACTCAAAAACGAGCACAAATGAATGTCCTTTTCGGGCTTGCCAAAATAGTGACTTAGCTGCAGAGTTGCCACCTCCTCTGAATCCACATAGCTGAAACCAAGTTTAACTTTTCAGAATGCCATTTACTAAATACTATAATATAGAATGTCATAATCCATGAGATAAATACAGATAAAAACTGTCTGTTTCACAACAATAATTATTATTACAGATAATTACAAAAACTACCCCTGAGGTTTGGGGTAATTACAAAAAAACCCAGAGAGGTTTCAAAATTACCAAAAAAAATGAAGTTTGATTTTGCCTTAAATGTGCGGGGATAACTGTAATATTTTTACAAATGTAAAGAGGTTGTTGAAATGTTTTTGCTTACGAAGAAGGTAAAGTGTATTACAAAATCAAATCTCAAGGGAATTTTTGTAATGTTCAAAACCTCTTAGTTTTTTTTGTAATTATCCCAAACCTCAGGGGTAGATTTTGTAATTATCCCTAATTATTATTATGAAATTATGGAAAAAGAACTGTAATTAATTTGCAAAACGCCAAACTTCTTCAAAATCTTATGACAGTTAACTCGAGTTTGGTGAAAAATTAACAAAAAATTTCCTAGAAACTTCAACACGATGACATTAAAGACTAACCAAGATAGAACAATTTTTCATAATAATAATAATTTATACAAAAGGACGAGACATCACACGGATGACACATCCCAATCATAGTACAGCACCGAAAGCCCTATAATTTGTCGCATAACTCTTATCATTTATACATATAGTAGAGATAAGATGACCAGACAGAACTAATACCTGCATTGATTTAGAGTATGATTCCCTGGCCTTTGTGATCCATCCTCTGCTAAGCTTTATCTTCGTTTTCCCGATGTGAAACAAGTGAGCCGAATGCGATGAATAATTCCGTCCATTCATTTGGGAGATAACTACCTGTAATAACATAGAAATTACTAGGATCACAAAGTAAACTTTTTTTCCGAGATTAATTTTCATGCAATATGGCTAACTTTGTTTTTGTTTCCGTTTTCTTTTGCGAACAAGTGGTTTTTAACTTTAGTAACAGCCTACAACTTTAACCAATGCATTAAACATGGGATAATTTAAAAATGAAAAAAACCTGATGTTTGGGCTAATTACAAAAAAGCCTAGAAATTTTTGAAAATTGCAAAAAAAACCCCTTGGGGTTTGATTCTTTCTCACATTTTCCCCTTCACAAGCAAAAAAATATTTCAAATATCCCTGATGTTTATAGAAATATTACAGTTACCTTAGCTCCTCTTATATTTAAGACATAATCAAATCTGAGGGGGCTTATGTAATTTTGAAACAACTCTGTTTTTTTTTTTTTGTCATTAGCCCAAACCCGGTTTTTTTTTTTTTTTGTAATTAGCCCTTAAATTACTAACACGACTTATCAGTGATGTGAAGCTGTCAGAACTCAGAATTACAAAACATAATAATACTTCCTGTCAAGCATGAAATAAAGAATGATTGGCATGCTATAGAGAAATAAGGTGACATACACTGAAGTCGTTGTTTGGTTTCCGCAAAAGTGTCTCTAGATAGCTCCCCAAGTCCAAGCCTGTAAAGGAAGAAATAAGAGGCATAACTCAATTACACTTCCTCATCTTACAATAATTTCCACAGTAATTAAAAAAAGGGGATAATTACAAAGAAACCCATAAGGTTCGGGCCAATTGTAAAAAAATCCAAAGGTTTTTGAAATTTGCAAAAAAGCCCTTGAGGTATGATTCCGTCTTACATCCCCCCCTCGTAAGCAAAAAATATTTCAAACCCCCCCGATATTTCTAGAAATATTACACTTACCCCCTTAAATTTAAGACAGAATCAAACCTAAGGGGTTAATTTTGTAGTTTTGAAACATCTCTAAGTTTTTTTGTAGTTAACCCAAACCTCAGGGGGTCTTTTGTAATTATCCTTAAAAATATATAACACAAAACAAGCATGAGTAGCCATATGTTCCAAGATAATACTTACAAAAGTGCTCTAAAAAATTGAACTATATAAGAAAGTTTAATGAATCACAAAGCAAATTTTTATCTTACAAAATTTACACCGATTATTGACCAACCTTGCTCAATAGGGCCATCAGTTGTAAGCGTAACCTTTAGGCCGTTCGAAGTTATATCAACTTCCAGAACTCGCCCTACATCAATGGGCTCTGGAGCATAAACACACTTGTTGGCACCTGGCATCAGATAGCAGACGTACAAAGATAAGAAATGAAGAAACTTGTAAAAATTACGAAGCTAGATATCACCAACTGGAAACAATCATAAAGAATAGATGTATATAAGTTTATGCAATTGAAATTGTGACATAAACTCCTCATTCGTACGATTATTATCAAAGAAATAACATGAGCAAGAAAAATAACAGGAAAGAACAATTACACAAAAAGGTTAGAAATAAACAAACTGAGTATTGAAACTAATTGGGAAAAGGTTCCAAGATTAAAAATTAATAATAATGATACTAACAATAATAATAATAACAATAACAATAATAAATAAATAAATAAATAAATAGACAGAAGAATTGGCGTTAATCTCCAACAGTTTCTCGGAAGCAACATATTAGAATCCCTCTTGTCGACATAGGAAACTAACACTGAATTATTCTGTGTTAAACTGTAAGTCAAAAATACAAATAATGAGAATTGATACCTAAAATAGGTTCCCTGCGGCTGCATTGAGATGACAAACGGTACCATTGGATTGAACATTTTCCGAGCTCTATTGCTTCCTCCGAACAGGACTGAATCCGTAAAATAGAACCTAACATCTCCGCGCCATTTAATTCATAAATTCGAGATACATCCTCAGCTTTCATGCTCCTTGCCAGCTGTAAAAAGAATAAGACACAAGTCTTCAACTAAACCATCTCTACAGAGAAGGCATCCAAGAATGACAAGTCAAAACTCTATGAATTGATGAATTATTTGCACAACATTTATAAAGTAGAAAACCTCGTTTTGAAGCTTAAGTGAAATTGTACACTTCTCTCTGATTTGAAGTCTCAGTTCTCGAAGTTCATGTTCCATGTCCACAACCTACAAACAAATAGAATGCAGTTGAAGAAATGTAAAATTACAGAGACAAAAAACTCAAAAATGCTGCCTGAAAGAGCAGAGACAGCTGAGGTTGCTATTCTTATAAACAAATAAAGTGCAACAAGAATTAAATTAATTACAGTCAGAATATAAAAAGAATATAGCAAATATTTTAAATGTGCATGCCTATTCACTAAGGCAATTACCTAGTGCAACTCAAAGCAAGCTTGGTAACATCTCAACCACAGATTTAGGTTAGAAAAGTTTGCAGATTGTTGGAAAAGGAGTTCTACCTTTATATTCCAACTATAAGGAACTTCGGCATAGCATATGAATTACATTTATATATATATATATATATATATATATATATATGTATATATATATATAACTCATCAAGTCAATGTAACAAGAATATAATACTCTATCACAGGTCATCAGATCTAAACTAGCAATAAAATGATTGCCAAACATTGCAATTCCAAAAAGCATTATGAAAATAAACATAAGAAAACAATCTTGGTGCACCTTCCGAGGCTGATGCATTAATTTTATTCTTCTGGCCTCTTGAACCTCTTCGATTAGCTCCTCCAATTCCTATAAGCATGAAAACTCTAGTCAAAGTGCTTTCATGTAGGATAAGAAAAGAGCAGCCTTCATTTACAAGTACTAGAATCTTTTGTGGGATAACTGAAAAAAAAAAAAAAAAAACTGAGATTCGGGTTAATTACAAAAAAAAAAAAAAAACTCAGAGGTTTTTGAAAATTGCAAAAACCCTCCTCTTGACGTATGATTCCGTCTTACATTTTCCAATTCATAAGCAAAATAAAAATTAAAAAAAATCCTAATATTTATAGAAATATTACAGTTAGCCCCTTAAACTTAAGATAGAATCAAATCTGATGTTTTTTTTGTAATTTTAAAACATTTCTGGATTTTTGTGTAATTAGCCCAAACCTCGGGGGTATTTTTGTAATTATCCCATCTTTTGTTTCCATGAAATAAATAGCACAGAAAAAAAAAAAAAAAAGGACATTGTGCTAGCAATGGTATTGACACTTCAGATGCATGTGGACAAAAACAGAGCCTGGGACACAAGTTATTAAAAATAATAGAAACTGGTCCCATGTAATAATACCAACATGTTTTGACATCTTTTTTGAATCCACATATCAGTTCTTGTAAATGAGTAGGCATCATATTACAGAAGGTTGATGCCACTAAATTACATGAAGATACAAAAGAAACTTCAAATTCTTCTGACATGTTTCAGTGAGACTGTAAGAAATTTCTTTGGTCGGATGAATACTTCAATTTATTGGGTGCTTTACAGAGTTGATGGAGAATGTGTTAGTAAAATAAAATCAATGTATCTCAAACGTTCCTTATCTTTCAAAAGCAAAATTAAACTTACTAGTCCAAATTCTTGTTACAGCTAATTCTGAGAAGTTACTATGCAATCAATGACAATGAGATAATAATCAAGGAACAAGGGAAATTGAGAAGCTGATATCTCAAAACTCAATCTTCTAGGAAAAACAGTGATAAAAATGATTTTCCAAAAATCTTTTCAACTTCTACTGATGGGCTCTCTTGATGAACAAGACAAACAAACAAAAAACAGACAGACAGGCAAAAACATAAAAGCATATGGTTTTTGCCGTGTTTTCTCATTTTCTCCAAAACTATTTTGTGAGGATATAAGCTTCCTTTGCTCAAAAAATCCAAAGCTACCTGCTGCTTCCCTGAGCATTGGTTTTTTTCTTGTTCCTCAAGGGCCTCTCCAATCCTTTGCACAACTGCTCTTGCACTCTCTATTTCAGCACAAGCAAAAGATTTCTCTTGGTTGACCAATTTTTTAGCATCTTCAGAAGCCTGCAGGAGGGGAAAAAAATTAGTTATCCAAAGACCACAAAGGGGAGGAAAAAAAAAGGATATTACATGTGAGTCTGTGAGATCCCATGGACCAGCTATAACGACCTTATAAAGAATTATATTATAATTAAAATCATCAGATTACATATATGTGTCAAAGGTAACCTAGATGATCAGAAGGTTGCATAGTAGCAACTCTTACCATCATTACCAAACTATATTCTCCATATGTGGCAAGAACGAGATATTTGTATACTCATGGAGAGAGAAATACATGCGGAGAAAGAGATTAAGTTCAAAACCTGCTTAAGAAAATTCACTAGCTTTTTCACTTCAAACTTCTCTTGAATTAGTTCTCCTTCTTTTTGAGTCAATTTCACTGCCAAAGCCTCCACCTGGACAAAGTAGCAACCAAAATGCAAACAATGTAATGCAAGATTTTGAAGACAAGGTGGCAAGACCATCAGAAGGTTGAAAAATGTATCATGCTTCAAACTACACCGACAACTAACAGATAAAAAAAAACAGATAAAAATTAAGTCACGTGGATCTATTCAATGGAAGCTGAATTTCATATGCTGATTGTTGTAAAAATATATAGGCTTGCTTCTCTGTTTTGGGGAGGAACAATTTCCATATCCTCTCATAGAAGAGTTTTGTATTAAAAACTTGGGTAATTTTGTCCATATAGCAGCTACTATGTATAGCCGAACTGTGTCAATGAGAAGAGTTATTTTGTCTTTGAATTTTTCAAGTACGTTTATTTGGCATTTACCTATGTTCTTATGTGGTTCTTTTCTTTTCGCTTTGTTCTTGATTGATTATTCAGTAAACATAGTGTACCTTGGGGAAATTTGTGATCGATAAATGGGATAAAAAAAGAAGATGCAATTCAGACTGAATGGAGCTTTGACAATATTTGTTGGAGTGAATAAGATATTAAGCACATCTGGAACAATTCTGCAGCTGTTAAAAACGTAGCCCATGTTTGAAATTATTGGAACGTCCAAGTCCAAGTTGGCTATATCCTATTATTCTTATAAACCATGATTTTGCTTCCACACTTGATCTCCGGAACTAGTTGCCCTTTTTAAACACCGGCTTGAAACTAGAGTTCATACAGAACAGCATTTCCTGTTTCGTTTGTCATCCAGAAAGATGAAAAAAAAAAATCCACATTCAAATTTTTGGTTTCGATGGTATCAGTTTTTTAAACATTCATGTCAACTAAGATGAAACTCGTAAAAAGCATCTTCCAAGATCTATCAGACAAGATCCAGTGAGGTATATGAGGAAAAAGTCATACAGATCCGAGGCTACACATCAGAAAATTAATGAACCAACTAATTGGTGACTTGATAATAAAAAGATAAAAATAAGCCCTCGAGGAATCACTTTAATGTAGATTTAGCACATAAATGCCAAAAAAATAAATATCAAGTGGATTTTAAAAAAAAAGAATCCAAGATGAAAGCAGTAAGTTTCTGACCAGTGAAATAGCTTTCTCCACATCTTCTTTGTTTCGACCTGCCAATCTTCCTTTCAAATATTCCAATGCATCCCTAAGCTTCTTCAGCAGCACATGTCCATCTAAAGATGCTACCTCCTTAAGTTTTGCCTGAAATCCACCACAAAATTCAAACAAGTGATACAATTACCGACGCATAGTTTATTAAAAAGTCCATAGTAAAAAAAAATATTAACGGATTAGTAACACTAAAAGCACCTCTTCGGACAATTTTGCTGCAGCAGCCAAATTCTTGTCAAATTTGCTGGCAAGGTCACGAACAGACAGACGCTTATGTTGTTCGGTTAACTGATTTGTTTCTTGAACAACAACTTCCTTCAGGGGAGGGCCCTTGCTATCCTCTTTGATCTCCTCTAAAATTTCATTATTAGGTCCTAACTTATATTTAGGAAACTGATCGGACTGAAAGCTCACATCAGCTGACACCGTCCAAACAGCTTGAACCTCGTCTCCAAATTCTGGACTAACCCTCGTCATTTGGCCCAACTTTAGTTCTGTTAAATTTAAATGCAAAATGTAAGCACTAAAAATATGAGGAGACAGTTTGTATTACTCATCCATCCTATTAATGGAACCACAAATATTAAACAACAGCGGTAAGCTGAAAAGTGACAATCTAACTGACGTCCAGCTTATGCTTGCAATAGGAGACCTAACAATGTTGTTGTGTCACAATGAAAATTACTGAATATATAAGCCACACTGGGAACTCCGCCTGCATATAGACAGGGCAACCCGTCTATATGTTGCCGGTCCCAAGCCCGGATAAAGGAGGAGGGTTGCGTTAGGTCGACAACCAGCGTAAAACTCTTGTCATTTCCTTATGGTATGGATCATATAAGACATCGTGATAAGGCTAGGATGCTCCCCGTAAGGAGTGCGCCGCAGGGTCCGATTGCGGTGTCTTGGCAAGGACCGCTACACCTCCATAAGGGCTTGGGTGTAGTGAAAAATACACAAGAGCCCTCACACACTAATAAGAGGAACACAAATGATAATAAGAAAATTAGAAAGTATAGAATTGGCAAATTTGGAACATAGGTACTTTGAGACAGTAAAACTATAGAGCTCGTAGATATTATGAAAAGACGAAACATAGATATTATGTGTATCCAAGAGACTAAATGGGTAGGCGAGAAGGCTAAGACACTAGATACTACAGGTTATAAGCTTTGGTATAGTGGAAAGGATAGAACTAGGAATGGGGTGGGTATCATTGTAGATCCTCTCTTCATAGATCAAGTAGTAGGAGTAACTAGAAAAGGAGATAGAATCATATCCCTTAAAATTGTAGTAGGTAACGAACTTATAAATATTGTTAGTGTATATGCACCTCAAGTAGGATTAGATGATGCTACTAAATGCTAAATTTTGGGAAGATTTAGAAATTCTAATGCAATCAATCCCTCAAAATGAAAAAAAGTCATCATAGGTGGAGACTTAAATGGACATGTTGGGAAGGATAATGAAAATTATGAAAGGGTCCATGGAGGATATGGCTTTAGCTCGCGTAACAATGAGGTAGAACCATCCTAGACTTTGCGTTGCTTATGATTTTATTATAGGTAATACCTTCTTTAAAAAGAGAGACGAACATTTAATCACATTTAAAAGTGGTCCTAACAAATCACAAATTGACTACTTTCTAACCAGGAAAAACGATAGAAAAATATGCAAAAATTGCAAAGTAATACCTGGAGAAAGCCTCACCACCCAACATAGACTACTAGTTTTGGATATCAAACTTATTAACATACACTTAAAGAGAAAGAAAATTAACATACCGAGAATTAAGTGGTGGAACTTAAAGAATATAGAAAAAAGAGATAGTTTCGTCAAATCTCTAGTAGAAACCATTGATTGGAAAGTGGAAGACAAAACCGATGAAACATGGAACTATGTAACTACTCAAATGAAAAAGATCGCAAAAGAAACATTAGGGGTGTCAAATGGTAATAAATGGAATAAAGAGCCATGGTGGTGGAATCAAGAAGTCCAAGAAAAGGTAAAGGAAAAACGAACTAGTTACAAAGTATTGTATTCCTGTAAAAACGAAGAAAACCTTAAAAGATATAAAGACGCCAAAAAAGAAGTAAGAAGAGCAATATATGAAGCAAAAACCAAGGCATATGAAGAATTCTATAAGAAACTAGATACTAAAGAAGGAGAGAAAGATATATATAAAATAGCAAAATTTAGAGAAAAACAAACAAGAGATCTAACCCAAATTAAATGCATAAAAGATGAGAATGAAAACATTTTAGTGAAAGACGAGGACATAAAAGATCGATGGAGGAGGTATTTCAATAATCTTTTTAATGAACAGAAGAGGAATGAAGTCACATTAGGGGAACTAGGCCAATGAATCGAATAGAAACCGTACCTTTTATCGTAGAATTCAACTTCACGAAAGAAAAAGCACTAAATAAAATGAAAATCGGTAAAGCGGTTGGCCAGATGATATACCAATTGAAGCGTGGAAATGTTTAGGTGGAGTTGGAATATCATGGCTTACTAAATTATTTAATGTTATTCTAAAAACTAAGAAAATGCCTCGATGAATGGAGAAAAAGTATATTGATACCTATATATAAAAACAAAGGGGATATACAAAATTGTGCAAATTACGGGGAATTAAATTAATAAGTCATACAATGAAACTATGGGAAAGAGTTATAGAAGCAAGAATAAGAAATGAAACTAGTATATTAGATAATCAATTTGGCTTCATGCCGGAAGATCCACAATTGAAGCTATACACTTAATTAGACGATTATGTGAACAATATAATGAGAGAAAACAAGATTTACATATGGTTTTTATTGATCTTGAAAAGGCATACGATAGAGTCAACCGTGATATAATGTGGCGCGTATTGGAAAAAAGAGGAATAAAAATAGCTACATAGATGCCATAAAAGATATGTATGATGGTATAACAACATGTATCGGACACCAACAGAATATCTAGTGAATTCCCAAACGCTATAGGTTTGCATCGGGATCCGCTCTAAGCCCGTACCTTTTTATCCTAATAATTGATGAAATCACTAAACACTTACAAAAATCCATCCTCGAATGTATGTTATTTGCGGACGATATAGTTTTAATTGATGAAACAAGGGAAGGAGTAAATGCAAAATTGGAAGTTTGGAGAGAAGCACTAGAATCAAAAGATTTTACTATAAGTAGGGCTAAAACAGAATACATGGAATGCCACTTTAGTAAAAACAACAGAACACCGAGACGAATGTTAAAATTGATGGACATGAAGTGAGTATAACAAAGAGTTTTAAATACTTAGGATCTATAATTGAAGAGAACGGAGAAATCAATAAAGATGTCACACATAGGATCGGGCGGGTTGGAATAAATGGAGGAGTGCATCTTCTATCCTTTTGTGACCGTAAAATACCATTAAAATTGAAAGGAAAATTTTATAAAACGGCCATAAGGCCCGCAATGCTTTATGGAGCGAGAATCTTGGGCGACTAAATATGAACACGAACAAAAAATGAGGGTAGCAGAGATGAGAATGCTAAGATGGATGTGCGGACACACTAAATTAGATAGAATAAGAAATGAACACATTAGAAACAAAGTGGGAGTAGCACCAATAGACGAGAAAATTAGAGAAACACGATTAAGATGGTTTGGACATGTTTATAGGAGACCTTTAGATGCACCTGTGCGACGTTTAGAAGGTAGAGAATCACTCACACAAATCAAAAGAGGGAGAGGTAGGCCTAAAAAGACTTGGAAAGAAGCTATTAAACATGACATGTTATACCTAGAAATAAACGAAAATATGGCTTATGACCGTAAACGATGGCGCGATATGATCCATATAGCCAACCCAACGTAGTGGGATTAAGGCTTAGTTTGTTGTTGTTGTTGTATATAAGCCACACTGGGAAAAGGGATAAATCTTAGCTCCAGAATAAAAATTAATCTAGGAATCAAAAAAAAAAAAAAGAGAGAGAGAGAGAGAGAGAGAGAGAGAGAGGCTTTCAAATGCAAATTAAAAGGGGAGCATAGCCATCATAGTAGGAACAGCATGGGATTGTACCTAATCATAATGCAAACAAAACGAGGAAAATTAAATCAAAATAAAAGTTCACTAGAATTTGATTACTGCTAATAGGCAGAGCAGACAATGATAACTTTTTATTAAGTTTTAATGGGACCAATACAGTTAACAGTAATGAGGTTCAATTTATAGAACAAAACAAACACTTTATAATTTAAAAAGAAAAAAAAGAAAAAGAGAATCAAAGAAATGAGCTGAAGAAATGACTAACTGCTGTTGAAAGTGTTGAAACCACTTACCAGAACAAAATTTCAACTTCTATACCACAATCTTGCTCTCAAATTACCAAGTGCATTCACTAATTATCTGTTTACTGCATGCCCACAAGAAAATATATTAAGAAGTAAACAACAAAATATTTCACTAATATAAAGCAAAACAACACTATCTTTTTTTTTTTTTTTAGAATAAGCAAAAAAAACACTATCAATAATCAAATTATAGCATTTTTTTAGAAGATATAACAAAAGAATTCTTCAGGAGAGTACTATCTGTCACATGTGAACAGAGCAATACAATTTTTACTCTATAACTTTAATTATGAAGATCTTGCAAGACTAAACTGCACTTCCAACAACAAAACCCAGCAAAAAGAAAATAAAAATCGAAAATTAAAACCAAAAAAGCTGATCTTCAAAAAATTGAAGTTGAACAAAAATGCTACTTACTGTAGATTATTACAAGACAATATAAATAATAACTACAAGAAGAAGAGAAGGAACATATTCTATTCCTTACTGTTTTGTTCCTCAAAAATCAATTTTGAAAAAACAGAGAGAAAAAAATGTGGATTGTGATATAAACAAGTGAGGACGAAGTAGAAGAAAAATCAGAGATCTATACCCGAAAAAAAATTAATAAGAATAATCAGAGAAAAATGTCTGTCTGCTTTTTGAAAAGCAAACTGAAAAGAAAGCTTCTCAGAGTTCTCACTCCCCGCCACACCATTACACTGACACCATTCTTTTCTTATTCTTGCTCCTCTTTCTTAACCCCTCTTCTTCTTTTCTCCATTTTTACCAGTTTTATTTATTTACACCCTGTCAATGAACTGTTGACACTATTCTCAAACTCCCCTAATTTACGCAAAAGTCCTTGCTCTTTCTTTTTTGTTTTTTTTTTTTTTGGTATTTGTTGGTGTCTACAACTGAGACCTAATATTTTATTGTTAAATCCAACATCAAAATTTTGGATTATTTCATATTGACTAAATAAGAAAAAATTATATTTAGCTGACGTGTATAATTAATACCAAATTTATATTAGTTTGCAATCCTTACAATTAAGATTCTCTGTTTGAGATTGTGTTTTATGTCTTATTTCAATTATCATCAATACACACCTATGTATATATTGATGGTGTTATCAATACACTTGGCGGCGTGTATTAATGATAATTGAAAGGCAAAATTTTTTTTTTAGTCCTTTATCTAACACTATTTTGAGATTTCATCCTTTTTCTTTTCGCTTTTGACAAATAGTCATTTTTCTCAACAAAAAATTGAGATTTGGTCCTCTTACTTACTTATTAAAGTTACTTTGACTGTTGAAATTGATGTGACATTTTTATTTTCAAAATTTTTAATTTTCATTTAGAAAATAATATTTAAATCTTAATGGCATCCTAAAAATTCGGAAAAACCATTTTAAAATCTAAAAATTAAATTTCTAAAATTTGATAATTTATTTTAAAAACTAAAAGTAGTAAAAACAATATCGAAATTATTTTAAAATTACAAAAAAATAATACAAAAGTTGTTAAAAAAATATAAACTGTCTGAAAAAATCTGATATTTATTTGAAATATTGAAAATATTTTATTTTTGAAATAGAAAAACTCAAATTTTTTTTGAAAAATTTGTTTATAAACTAAACGATGTTTAAAAATCTGAAAATTTGTTTAAAAAAACTAAAAAAATTGTTAAAAATCTTACAATTATTTGAAATATTAAAATATAAAATAAAAAAAGTTGAAAATTATCTAAAACAAGAAAATTAGTCTAAAAATCTGAAAATTAGTCTAAAAATTGTCAGAATTTTTAGATAATTTTTTTTTTCAGATTTTTCAAAAAAAAATCTTTTATTTAATTAATTTTTCCATCATTTAAGCCAACTAGGATGCCATGTAAGATTTAAATATTGTTTTCTAAATAAAAATTAAAAATTTTGAAAATAAAAATGCCACATCAGCTCAACAGGTTAAAGTAACCTGCTATAGCAGGTGAGAGGACCAAATCTCAATTTTTTGTTGAGAAAAAGGACTATTTGTCAAAAGGAGAAGAAAAATGATGAAATTTCAAAGTGGTGTTAGATAAATGACCAAAAAAATTTTTTTTTGCCATAATTGAAATATGAGATTGAATATAATTTAGAATAAAGGATTCCTGTGTTTTATCATGGCAATAATACTTCGTTTCATAGAGATATCCAATGTTCAATGAAAAAAGGAGTTGAGTTAGTAAAATTGGCAAGAGAATTTAGAAAGATGTATTTACTATAATAAATTATATATATATATATATATATAATTGTGCGATTACTTCAATCTCAATAATCACTTTTGTGAGCCCCCTAAGGAAGTATTTGCAAAAACTCTTACTTTTAGAGGAGGTGACTGATTGTAGTAAAAGTAAAAATAGTTGAAAATCACAATTAGTAGTGTTTAAAAATAAAATCAAAAATTAAGAATTAGAAGTTGAAAGTGTTTGGTGCAAAATTTGGAAAAGTGCATATTTGTTTGTAAAAAGTCAAACAAGAAGCAGAAGTATAAATCTAAAGCACTTTTTTCTCTACGTTTAGATTCGGATTAAATGAAATAGAAGCAGAATTAGAAGCAAAAGTTCACATTTGCAAACACTACAAAGTGGTCTTTTTGCTAAGAACTAAAAAATATTTTTTTAGTGATTTCGAATACTCTCTAAGTGTTTGCAAGCACTAAAAAAAATGATTTTGAACTTCTAGGTTGAAAAAATAACACCAGAACCACTTTTCTAGAGTTTACAAACACTGCTAATTAATTATAATAATAAAGTGTGATTATTTCTTCAAAACACCTTGTCAAACCCTTCTCCTGTTAACATAAATAGGACTCAAATCGAAAAGGAGAGAGAAACCAATCCATAACAAAAGGATAACATTGTCAAACTTCCATGAATGGGAGTGCCAAAAGTTCATTTTGGAGTGCCTCTAGCCATGTCTATTCACATGTTACATTTACAAGCAAGCCTGTAAAAAAAAAAAAGAAAAAAAGATCCTATGTTGAAAGTCGTCATTGTAATTTCAGTTAAAAAATCATGATCTGAACTGTAAAAGCGCAAAAAGTAATACAATTCTTCATTCAAACCTCCCACGCGCTGTCCCCACTCGCTTTCATTTCTTTACAGCGTGCAGAGCGCAATAATCGATGCGTTCGATGGCGCGTGAGGTTATGCGCGTGGTGGCAGGTCGAACGATTTTGGCGGGCCGTATTTTGCGGTTAGGCAGCCATTCAGATTCGGCCACCCTATTGGGGTTATTTACGAGATTGCCACCATCGACATTACGTCAAAAGTTAGCTGCGTCGTTTTGTCCTTTAGGTGACCTAACGACAGCCTTCGATGCCTCCGAGAACAGATAGCCCACTATAGCACGTGACGTGACACGTGCGTCCGTGTTTTTTCCTTAAATTATTTGGTTTGATGATGTTGAAAGAAATATGACATGCCATGATAATGTTTTTTTTTCTTGAAACATAATGAAAAGAAATATTAAATAATTTTTTTAATTGGTTTTAAGAAATAAAAATATATAAACAAAATAAATTTTACAGTTAGTGTAGTCAGAATTTTACTCTTTTATTATTATTTTTATTATAAAATAAAACATAATACAAAAGTAAATAACTTATGTCAAATAATATCATATTCTTTTGATAAATCCAAATCGAAGTAAAAATTGGATGTTGAACTAAAAAATTCAATTCGAAATTTTTAACTCTGATCCATTTCAATTGTCTAACAAACCGTAATTATGTATAATACATTTGTGTACTAATCACTTCACATGCGCTCATCAATATTTTATACTCATCAAGAAAAATAAAAGATAACTAGGGGCTTAGCCGAGGTTACATGTTCAAATTCACACTTCATCAAATTGCTCCCCGAGCATATGTAAATTGGTGAAAATTCGGCAAATATTCATACTAAATAGCATATGGATAGTTCAATTTGGGATAGATCAACTGCTATTAGATTTGAAGAAGTCGAACATATACATTGATGATAGCAATTCAAAGCCAGAACGGATCCTCATGCATTAAAAAAAATCAAATGTCAACATCACTATAAACTGCATAAAAGCACTATTAATAGCCAATTAGCCATAATTGTTTTATCACATTATAAATTTCTAAGCCAAGATATAATCATGAAACTCAAATGGAGAAAACTAATTATTGGGCTTGTATGGATGTATTTCCAATTCCAATTTCCAGTTTCTAGTGTTGAAAAATGAATTCTCAAACTTTATTGATTTTCGTGTGAGAATTGAGAATATGTTTGGTTTATTGTCTGAATTTCTGTTTGAAAATGAGAATATATTTGATTATAGTTTTTCAAATGTATTTGACATAGGTTTGCGTGATTGTAGTGTATTTTTACCTAAGTTTACGTAATTGAAATGAAAAATTGTTTGGTTGTGTTTTCAAAAGAATATTTTCCATAAAAAGTGAAAACTTGAAATGACTTTATTTCTAGTGAATTTTTTTGAAATAAACATAATTTCATTTTCGGGAATAGTTAGAAAGTGAAAAAATGGTGTTGGAAACATAACCATATAAGCCTTTTTCATGACTTTGGGTTCTATCCTCTAATGATTAGTCTCAACCAAAGAGGTTTTTTAGCATTTAATAAAACATGGTTCGTGTGGTTCACTATCCAATTATATCGTTCCATGTGGTCCTTTTTTTAATTTTTAATTAAAAAATTAAAGTCCACTTAAAAGGGAATTAGAAGGGGGTGGTAGGGTTAATGTTGCATTGTCTTAATGATGGTTAGGTAGACAAAATTTGGGTAAAGTCACAAAGATTAGGAATAACTTTAGACATAGTTTACATAAAATGTGGGGTGGGGAGCACTTAATTGGTGGCATACCAAAAACTTAATGCCTTTAATGATTAGTAGTAATTAGTAGTTGGGCTTTTTGTCAAAAGAAAAATAGTAGTTGGGCTTCGCAATTGGATTTTGAAGGATGTGACCTTGGAATCTTGAGAAGTTTAAGTTATGTTTTGTTTTATTTTGAAAAAGAAAAAATTGTTTTTAGTTGATGAATATATTTTGATAACTAATAGTAATTTATATTTTCTTGATTTCAAAAAAAAATTAGAATATAGATGGAATATTCAGGAGTTAGATTGTTTTCTCTTTTCCATAAACGTGTGATATGCCATACTTTAAGCGTTGGGAGAAATTCATATCTCAATAGAGTACTATTGATATGAGAAATTTCTAAATAAATGTTATCCAAATAGGACTCTATCTTATCTCGAATATGGATACACGTACACCCAATGAAACAAGACTCTAACCGAGAAAAATTGCAATTATCAATCAAAAATTGGTCCATCTCAATGTCTTCTCGATGAAAATATATTGTATCAGTATTTTTTAATAACTCATATCAACATATTTTTATTCTCCACAAATTTCATAATCTCGTTTTTATAATACAAAATTCAATAACATTTCTCTCTCAGCGTACATAAATAACACCAAATAAATTGTATTCCACTCCAACCCCAAGAGATTGGTCAAGAAAAGTGACTACCAAGTTGGTAATTAATTGCTCTTCATTTGTATTTATTATTGTTGTCACTTTAAGAAATTGCAAGTTGTAATATTAACAATCTTTTCAGAGATGACGCTAATTACTAACCCTGAGAAAAAATTATCCCATGGGGCGGAACCAGGAATCCACTCCAGGGCCAAAAGTTGGAAGCAAATATTTATTTTATATAATAATAAAATTTAAAATACATATTTACATCAAATACAATGTCAATACTGATCATCATTAAATATTCCTAACATAATTATAATTCTAATATATTAAAATTTAAAACGTCTCTCTTGGATATCATGAAAATTATCTATAAGTAACTTAATCTAAATTTTTGTGCAATTTGCTTAATAACAATCTATGAGAATGCTTCAATATTTTTTTGCTTGATCTACAAAGAAAAAAAAATTAAATATAATCTAGGCCAATCTAATGTCTCACCTAAGATCATTTCAACCTAAATATCTAATCAATAATTATTAAATATGAAAACAAATATTAATACTACCGAGGGCTTGGATTAGGTTTCATTGATAATCATATTAATTTTAACTCATTAATTAATAATTACAAAATCAAAACACAAGAATAGATTGAAATTGATCCTAAAATATACATATATATAAAAAAATAAAGAAAATAGAAATATTGGTGGGGCCAGGCCCCCCTCACAAGACTCAGCCCCTGATTAGAAATAAGGCCAACTATCAAAGTATAATCTAAAAATTAGGGGTGCCAATTTGGGTTGGCTCCGGGTTCGTGGGTTAGAATAAGCCAATTCGGACCCGATCCATTTAATTATTCGTGTCAGAATCTTGAACCCCCGACTTAATTATTTCATAGATAACCTAGACTCAACCTATTTAACCCGTTTAATAAAATTATTTTTATGTACATTTAATAGTTTCATCTGAATAAATTTAGATTTTTTAAAACAACTACAATGACATTCTATTCAATCAATAAAAAATATAACAATTCACAACATACAAAAATAATAACATAATTGCATAAATAACATAATATACTAACCATAATTCGAGGACAATATTCAAGAAAAATACAAAATAATAACAACATACATAATTAAGTAGGTTTTAGCATTTAAGTTTTAAAAACATGTGTTGATTTTTCACCCCCTATAATTAGTTATTTACTTAGTTTTCTTTTAAATTCACAAACGGGTTAGACGGGTTAAATGAGTCATAGTAGATTGACCCGAACCCAACATGTTTAATTGACAGGTTATTCGGGTTTGACACGGACCCATGAAGCTTGGGCCCATACTCATTAGGTTCGTGTCGGGTTTGCATGTCGGGTCTGAAATTGACACCCCACTAAAAATACAATATTATAAACAGTGGAAATTAATTAATAAATTATAATATATAATTTTCAAAATTCATGGAAGGTACTTAGGGACTAGGGTGGATCTGATACTAACTATTATAAGTCAAGTTTAGCATTAATACTTTGCTTATTACATTATAAATATGCCAAGTTCATATTCTTATCTTTATTTAGTTAACTAACTGTATGTACATCAAAATATTGTCTTTTAAGAAACAAAGACCCAACGTTTTCATTCATGTCCCTTTCTTTCGTTGATCTTTGAAAGTTAAAGGGACTAAGATGCATAACTAGCAAGCATCACATCAATGAGTGAATATAGGATTATATAAATAGCATTTTATTTTATTTTATCATATCCAAGTAGAAATATAATTTATAAAACAAATTACATTTTTGATGTAACGAGGCAGGGATATCGAGCATCCGCCCAAAATATATTGTCCACTTTGTTAGTCTCACGATTTTATCTATAAAATGCATCTGCACGGCAGAAAAGAATTTCATCCTTATATATATAAGCCACAATCCACCCTCTAATCAATCAAACTAAAATGTATTCCACCCCACACCCAAATAATATGTCTCAACTAATAAATATTATAAAAAGCACTGTTCAAAATACCGTACCGTACCGGCCGGTTCAACCGGTTATACCGGATACCGGTGGTCGGACCGGTACGGTAAGGTCCTAATAACCGTTTTAACGGTTAAACCGGTCAATACCGGCCAAACCGGACAATACCGGCCTAAAATCGGTTGAACCGGAATTTGCTTTTTTTTTTGTTTTTGTATTTTTTTCACTTTTTTTATAAAAATAGAATTTATAAACTTAATATTTAATATATTTATGTCATTTTTGAGCTAAATATATACATTTTTTCGTTTTAACTAAACATATACAACTTTCCCTTCTATATTAATAAATTATATTCATATTTTATATAATATAATTTCAAATAAATATTTTTTATTAAAACCGGTAAAACCGGCGGTTGAACCGGTCCGACCGGTTGAACCGCATACCGGTGGCTTGGCCGGTTTGATCACCGGTACGGTATTTAAAACACTGATAAAAAGATCCATGGTTTGATAATAATATCCACGTTATATGGACATTAGTTTGTGTGGAAGACAATTCATATTCTCGTCATAAATTATTTAATTTATCAATTATTAAATAGTTATAAATTTGCATTTTTTAACCCGTGTGGTCATTTAGATCTTATTTGAAAGCACTATTTTTTTTAATCTAAAAGTACCTTTCTATAAAAATTGATATTTGGTGGTTAATTTTGTATTGATTTTTGGATAAATTACTTCTCTAAAAAGTTCATTCTAGTTAGAGAAGTCAACAATGAAGACTTTTTGAAAAGTCAATTTTTTAAAAAACCTATTTTCTGAATCGACTTTTACACAAGTGCTCGTAAACATGCTACTTAAAAAAAATTACACTTAAATTAAATTGTCATCTTAACAACTAAGTCATGCTTAAAATTGTGAGCAATCCAATCTATCACTTCAAAAAGATAAGGTCTAATTGGTTCATACACACACATATAAACATATTACATAATTATAAATAAAAGGAGTCTTTGTGCAATTCCTTAAATATTAATTTCCTATTTAAGGGGATAAGTGTTGGATGAGGGGGGGACCATCCAGGCTTTTATACTACAATTCATTCAAATTGATGAGTTGCAATAGTAGGTTTAGCAGAGTTATTCTTGAAAAAACATAATTTGAACAACTTTTTCGGCCAATTTTAAATTATTTTCAGATATACAATTTTGATACCTTTTTTTTTTTTTTGATAAGCTCAGCCTTCCGCGCTACCGACGACTACTTCGAGACAACACTCACTCTCATTCATTGCCGCAAGGTAAACCGGGGATGACGACTGGCCAGGTGTTCGACGGGGTCTGGCGACGTACAACCAGATCCTCCAGGTAAAGAGAACAAATTATGTTCGACCCCCAATCTACTAATAACGATCTCTCCCGAATCGAACCCACACGGATCTTTATTCAAGTATGAGTTCCCACCAAATCTTCACTCGTATACGCCTTGGGAAGCGATTTGATGGAGTAGGGATAGGAACCCCTGACCTCCACCCCACAAACAATTTTGATACTTTGATATTGTTGAACATATCACATGGTAGGGCCCAAACAAAAAGCACGCTCTTACCATTTGAATGGGCCCGGACTAAACCGTTTGTTTGGGCCTTTATGTTGGGTGGATCAGGGTTGTAATTCGTTACTCCTAATAAATATATTCCACCATGCATAGATTGAGACTTCTTACCATCTGCACGGATATTTTGATTAGGCAGTGGGACTAATATTAAGGTAAATTATCTGAAATATTTTGTATAAATATTAAAATTAGCTACTATCTGGGACATTGAGGTTGATATATTGGGGCTAGTAGATGCTACCCAAGTACCCAAGTGGATTCTATACCGCTGGATCAATACACATCCATGTTGGGTTATATACCGTTGGATCAACATATACACACACATCAACATGGGTGTGTGTTGATCCATTGATATAGAACTCACTTGGGTAGCTACCCAAGTGGGTAGCATCGACATTCCCGATATATTGCCTTTGCAGGGACGTGTCAGCCGGCTCAACTAGTCCTAATCCAAGTTTTTTCCTTAGCCCAATTATTTTTTCCCCTTTAGTATAATAGCACATTTTAATTGGTGTATCATATCCTTTTAATTATCACGTTTTGGGTAGGTTTTGTATTATGAATATATACGACTAAAGAATTTTGGAGATTGAGATTGAGAGTGCGATTGGATATATATGCTTTTATTTTGGAAATTTTATTTATGTTAGAGAATAATGATGAAAAAAATAAAAATAATTTGAAAGAAAAATAATGAATTTTGATAGATTGGATATGAGATGAAAATGTAATGGTCAAAGTTATTTGATGTAGAAATAATATAATAATGATTGAATATGATTGGTAGTTAAAAATGCGTGAGTGAGTGAATATTAGAATTTGTGGGATCGAAAATGATTGATGATTTGATGAGTTTTTTTGAAAAATGAGTAGAAGTGATTTAATTTGTGGGAGAGAAAAGTAAAACTAGTGAGTGAATAATAATTTTTTTTATGAAAATTTCCACAAGCATTCATATTTTTGGATTAAAATAATTTATCTAGCGGAACGAAAATTAAAAATTCTCGTAAACAATCACGATCTGAGTTTTTGTTTTTTTAAGGCAAGAAGTAAATATTTTCAGCTATAAAAAAGGGGTGAAATTTTAAATTTTAATAAATTTATATAACAAATTTTAATTTATATAGACTTGAGGTCCTGAACACATAGTTTCGTGAGAACAAGCTCGCATTCCGTCTTTGTTCGGTAATTGGATGCTCCCAAGGCATTGGCCTCTTCCCTGGCAACTTCGCCAGTGTTCATGTCTCCTCCTTTGTGTCAGGAAATAATAATTGGACCATGAGAGACTTTTTTAAGTCTTGCAAAAGAAAGGGTATGCTCATAGAGCTGGGCGGGGAGGCGATACTACATCTCTAATTATTCAAAAATGTTATTAGTCAATACAAACTTGGCAAATTTCTTATGAATATCTGTATACTGTATGGTTTGGTGCTCGTGCATCACCTAACACATCATTCTAAGTGTGATTCAAGCAAAATAATTATTCGATTTACTTTTTGACCTTATATTGCATGTACTTGTATTAATCAAATTATATCTTCTATTTCAAACTATATTTCATCTTCTATTCAATCGTCCAAATGATTGCTACATGTATAAAAATTACCATACAAATTTTCAAGCATAAATGATGAATTTTTATAATGCAAGTGATAAACACTAAAAAGAAACGGGTGGCTAGGGGTGTAAACAAATCAGGTCGAGCAGAACATAGTTGATAGTACTGTTTAATCAAACTTAATATATTATGCTTGAGTTTAGTTTGGTAATTAATTGAATCGAGCTCGAATGAGCTTTAGTAGTACCGATCAAGAATCGAGCTCGTGTAGTTTGATATTTTTACACATATATTATTCTTTGTTTACTAGTTGAGTTAAGCTCGATTGAGCTTTAAATTTTATCAAACAGAAAAATGTGTTCAAGATTGGTTCATTATGTTAACAAACCAAGCTCAAACGAACTTTTAACAATCGATCTTGAATTGAGTACAAAGTAGCATGGTTCATTTTTAAGTCTCACATGTGTTAATCATCTATTCGATGAAATATGAGACAACACCATTTTAAAATAAGAGTACGGAACCCTTAATTTTCTCCCTCACTGTCATAAAGCATATAAAATCACATGCAAAAAGCAATCCTTTGGAAAATCGATATGACCACATGAACCATTTACAATGTAGGAGTATTATTAGTCATGAATCTAAACTAAATCGAGGTGGGGACTATCTATTTTCTATCATTTTCAATAGTGTCTTAATCTCAATAATCTGATACCTCAAAAAAAAAATCTCAATAATCTGTAGTTAGGACAAAGCACCTTGTGTATGGCAGTATGAGTAAGATTGCAAGAACTTGGACACCCTCCTCCCTCCCCTGTAATCACACATGCACGTAGGACCCGAAAAACAAAGAAAAAATAATATATAGCCGTAGGCTCAAATTAAATAATTAATTGAATGTGTTGTGATCCATACGTATTAGAGAGGGTCTGGCCAAAAAAAAAAAAATTCTTTTGGGAGAAGTGGCTTATAACAAAAGTAAAAATAGTTGAAAATCAGAAATTGATAGTGGTTGCTATGGGTGACAATTTCAGACCCGACACAAACATAACATGAAATTAATGAGTATGAAGTTCATACTTCATGGGTATGTGTCGAAATTAGGACAATCCCGAATAACTCTTCAATTAAACATGTTGGGTTCGGGTCAGCCTGCTATGACTCATTTAACCCGTATAACCCGTTTATGAATTTTTAACAAATAATTAAATAATAAATTGTAAGAAAAAACAAAAAAACAAGACATATCATTAAAACTTGAATATTAATTAAAACCTCATCAATTATGTATGTAACTACTATTTTATATCTTGTCTCAAATATGATTAGTATGTTATGTTATTATATAATTATGTTTTCTTTTTTATTTTTGCATGTTGTGAATTGTAATTTTTTTATTAATTGAATAGTGTGTCAAGTTAATTGATTTTAAAAATAAATAAATTTATTCAAGTTAAATTATTAAATGCACATTAAAATAATTTTATTAAACATGTTAAATGATTGAGTTCGGTTAAGTGCGAAATGATCAGGTTTGGGTTGATAGATTCATACCCGCGAACCTACGAACCCATACCCAACCCAAATTGACACCCCTAGTGTTTGCAATTCGAATCAAAAATTGATAGTGTTTAGTGAAAAAATTGTAAAAGTGTTTATTTGTGTTGTGTCAAATCAGAAGCTGAATCATAAATCTAAAGCACACATCTCCATACTTTTAGATTATATAAAAAACAAGAGTTAACATTTGCAAACACTAAATTAAAAATAACTTTTTTTCCAGCCAAAAACTAAAATATTTTTTTAGTAATTGCAAACACTCCCTTATTTCTTAACTGTTTTTATTACATTTTCTAGTAGGGTACAAATGACGAAGTCTAGTAGTTGGATTTTTAATATCTTAGGACCTTGTTTGTATCGTCTATTCCCTAAATTGTGAGGTCAAGTACTTTCTTGATCTTTTCATTATTTTGTCATTTTTTGGACAATAGCTTAATATTGATCATCTATTCATGCGTTATTATACATTACCTTTTGTATAAACTAACTGAATGTTGTACCGAAAATGTAGTCAAATAAATTTGGACATACGTACACGGTACAACTACCCCCAAAAAATAACTAACCTTAATGATCATTGTCAATAAATACTTTTATTTTCCTTAGTCTTTATGACAATCTGCAGAACTGTTTTATCTTCATGCCTTTTAATTATTTCTTTAAAAAAAGGCACATTTTTTTAAATCTAATCTCTTCTTGCACTTTGCTTCTCCATTCTTCGCTGATAAAAATGTACTTCTATGTGATGGCTAAAATTGTATAGAGTTTTGTTTTATTTTAATAAAAGATGATAGCATTGATTATTGCAAGATATCTTAGTTAGTAATTTGAATTGGAAAATTTAAATAAAAAATGATAAATTTTGAGGACAAAAGGTTATCAAATATTCAATAAAACAAGTAGTAACTTATATGTACAATCATTTTAAAATAGCACATTAATTTTGTTGCTTATGAGTTGGACTAGAAAACAAACTCGTTAATTTGTCCACTTATGACTTATATGTGTTAGTCTAACTGGAACAAAAATTAAATTACCTCCAGCCATTGTTGTCCAAGTGAAAAACCAAAGATCTTCTAATCTATTCCTTCTTGAGAGCACTTGATGGAAAACACAGGCAAAAATAAATCTCTCGTAGGCTAGATTAGGGACCCTTTAGTTTATATTTATAATAACTTATCACAACCTCCCATCAAGGTAGTGGGTGGTTTTAAAACCACCTTCTACTGCAGTTACCACATCAAATGAGTAGTTTCTAGAAAACCACCAAATAACCACCAATATGTGGACCACCAAAATAGGACATGTGTCTAACATTCTCCCACTTGGTCCACATATAAGAATATTAATCTTAATGGTGACAACTTAATATGACCATAAAATTATATTAGTAACTTTCTGAATCAGTAGTATAATCTTTATTAACTCAAAAGGAAATCTCAATGCATGAATCATGGCGGTTATGTCCATGAAAAATAGGACATTTCCTTCCATGTATCACATGTACGAAATTTCTTAATGAGTAATCATCACTTTATGAATGAACTTCACATAAGTCATTCGGGTCCTCCTTAACCAATACCCAATGGATTTAAGCAATGATCTTTATGTGCACAAAAACGTTGCATTAACAAAGATATCCAAAATATATGTACATATTCAGAGAATAAAGGCAATATGAATATTTGTCTAGACTAAGAGCCCCATTCTATCCACATGATCCTTATACAATTTAGCCGGCAATCCTTTAGTCATGGGATCTGCTATCATGAGCTCAGTCTTTACATAATCAATGACCACTTCTTGCTTCCTTATATGATCTCTGACAACCAAATACTTAATGTCGATATGCTTGCTACGGTTTCCACTCTTGTTATTCTTCGAAAAGAATATTGCAGCCGAGTTATCACAGTAAATCTTTATAGGCCTTGCTATAGAATCGACAATTTTTAGTCCTGTAATAAAGTTTCTCAACCATAACGCTTTTTGTGATGTAGCTTCATAGCAACCAATCAATTCTGCCTCCATAGTAGACGAAGCAACTATCGTCTGCTTAGTGCTTCTCCAAGAGATAGCTCCTCCAGCAAGAAGGAAGATATATCCTGAAGTAAACTTCATTGTGTCTATATATCCAGCAAAATCCGAGTCTTAATATCCAATCACCTCGAGATGATCAGAATGTTTGTATGTAAGCATGTAGTCCTTAGTTCCTTGCAAATACCTCATAACTCTTTTGGCAGCTTTCCAATGTTCTACACCAGGATTACTTTGATATCTGCCTAGAACACCCACTACAAATGCAATGTCTGGTCTAGTGCAGACTTGTGCATACATTAAGCTGCCCACAACGGAAGCATAAGGTATTTGGCTCATTTGTTCTCGTTCCAGGTCATTTTGTGGACAATGATTCCGACTGAATTTATCACCTTTAACAACAGGTGCTATAGTAGGTGCACAATCCTTCATTCTAAATCTTTCCAAAACTTTTTCAATGTAGGCCTTTTGAGACAACCCTAATGTCCTGTTGGACCTGTCTCTGTGAATCTCTATGCCAATGACATAAGAAGCTTCACCCATATCCTTCATTTCAAAGTTTTAAGCTAGAAAATCTTTTGTGCTATGTAGCAAACCCAAATCACTGCTTGCAAGTAAAATACCATCTACATATAGGACTAAGAAAATGTATTTGCTCCCACTGATCTTAAGATATATACATTGATCAATGATATTTTCTGTAAAACCATGAGAAGTAACAATAGTATGAAACTTCAAATACCATTGTCGGGAGGCCTGTTTTAGTTCATATATAGATTTCTTTAATTTGCAAACTAGGTGCTTGTTCTCATTTTCATTGAAACCTTCAGGTTGTTTCATGTACACCTCTTCATCAAGATCCCCATTCAAAAATGCCGTTTTCACGTCCATTTGATGTAACTCTAGATCAAAATGAGCTACCAAAGCTATAATGATTCTAAAAGAATCCTTCTTGGAACTGGAGAAAATGTTTCGTGATAGTCAACTCCTTCCTTTTGAGTAAAACCTTTAGCTACAAGTCTGGCTTTATATCGTTCTATGTTACCAGTGGCAGTTCTTTTAGTTTTGTAAACCCATTTACAGCCAATGGCTGTTTGACCAGCTGGTAATTCAACGAGATCACAAACTTGATTTTTAACCATAGATTCTAACTCGTCCTTCATGGCGTCATGCCAAAACTTAGCATTTTCTCCATTCATGGCTTGTGAAAACGAACTTGGATCATTGTCTATTCTAACTTCAGTGTCAGACTCTTGAAGATATACAACATAATCACTAGAAATTGCAGCTTTCCTTATTCTTGAGGATCTCCTTACACCTACTGGCTCATTATCTTGTGGTAGAGTTGGAGCAGTAGCCTCATTTAGTGGTTGTTCTTGAACCAGAGGCTCCTCAATAGATTCTGAAATATTTCTTTGATAAGAAATGACAATATCATTTTGAGGAACTGGTTCAGGAATTTCCTTTTCTTCATGAAATTCGATATTTCTAGGAAATTCACTCCCACTCACTTCATGATCCTCTAGAAATTTTGCATTTCTAGCTTCAACGATTCTAGGAGAATGTGAAGGACAATAAAACTTATATCCCTTGGAGTTTACTGGATAACCAATAAAATACCCGCTAACTATTCTTGGATCCAGTTTCTTTAAATGAGGATTATAAATCCTTAATTCGACTGGACAACCCCAAATATGTAAATGTTTCAAACTAGGTTTCCATCCATTCCAGGACTCAAAAGGAGTTTTAGGAACTGCCTTAGAGGGAACCCTGTTTAAAATATACACAACGGTTTTTAAGGCCTCACTCCACAAATTTAAAGGAAGATTTGAGTTGCTGATCATGCTTCTTACCATATCCATTAATGTTCGATTTCTCCTTTCAGCAACACCATTTTGTTGTGGTGTTCCTGGCATGGTATATTTTGCCATAATACTTTCTTCTTGGAGAAATCTAGCAAATGGACCTGGCATTTTACCCTTTTTAGTGAACCTTCCATAGTATTCTCCACCCCTGTCTAAATGAACGATTTTGATTTTTCGTTCCCTTTGTTTCTCTACTTCTGTCTTATAAATCTTAAAGGCATCTAGTGCCTCGCCCTTATGATTTAGAAGATAGAGATACATAAACCTTGTATGGTCATCTATAAAAGATATAAAATATCTTTGACCATTCAGACAAGGAGGGTAAGGTCCACTGATATCAGTATGTATGATCTCAAGAGTTTGAGAACTCCTTTTGGCACCTTTAGAGTTCTTGTTAGTTTGCTTTCCCTTTATGCAATCTATACAAGTATCAAAATCAGTGAAATCAAGAGTTTGTAAAACTCCATCATTCACTAATCTCTTAACTCTCTCTATGGAGATATGTCCCAATCTCCTATGCCAAAGTTTAGATGAGCGCTCATTAATAATACAACGCTTAGTGCCAACATTATCAACTGTAGTGGTTGAAAGATTGCTACCATGAGTGGGATCTAAATTAAATTTATACAAACCATCAACTAGAAAACAATTTCCAACAATAGTACCATCTTTAAATAAAACAAAACTTAAGTTTTCAAATACAAATTTAAAACCAAAAGGCACTAGTGTTGCAACAGAAACCAAATTCCTAGAAAACGACAGAATATAAAAAGTGTTTTTTAGATCCAAATAAAAACCAGAATTTAGAACTAATCTAAAAGTTCCCACTCCTTCAACCTTTGAGCCCATCCGATTGCCCGAATAGATGTATTGCTCATTTGCCTTCGGTCTCCTTAGGTTTAGAAAACCCTGCATTACATTGGCAATGTGAATTGTAGTACCCGAATCAATCCACCATGTATTATTTGGAGCCTCAACAAAATGAGATTCATAACATACATAAACGAAAGAGTTACCTTTCTTCTCGAGCCATTTCTTATACTTGAGACAGTCCTTCTTCTTGTGTCCTTTCTTCTTGCAAAAGAAACATATAACCACATTGCCCTTTTTGCCTTTTGACACATGATTCATCTTTCCTTTAGGACCGCCATTAGGCTTCTTGTCATTTGCTTGATCATGAGCTGCAAGGTTAGCAACCTCTACTTTCTCATGTTTCATCCTCTCTTCCTCTTGAACACACATAGTAAGGAGTTCATTAACAGTCCATTTGTCCTTATGTGTGTTATATGAAATTTTGAATGGACCATACTCCTTAGGAAGAGAGTTCATAATCAAATGAACCAAGAATGACTCAGAAATGTCAATTTCAAGAGACTTGAGTTGAGCAGCAACGTTCCTCATCTCCATAATGTGCTCACGCACATTAGTAGAACCGTCATGCTTCATGCCTGAAAGCTTCTTCATAAGAGTGCTAGCCATTGCCTTATCAGAACTTACAAATTGCTCTTCAACAGCCTTAATGAAGTCCTTTGCCTTATCACAGTCAGGGATTGAACCCCTAATGCTCTTACTGATGTTAGTCTTCATAAACATCAGACTTAAGTGATTGGATCGCTCCCATGACTGATAAGCAGCCTTTTTACTTAGCGTGCTTGATTCCGTAAGGATAGGTTCGTCCTCACGAAGCGCCAAGTCAAGGTCCATGCACCCCAAAGTCAGGAGAATTTTCTCCTTCTAGTCAGAAAAGTTATCACCACACAACATTGGAACACGAGAATCGTTAAACATAGTAGGAACAACTGCATAGGAAAAATTACATACATTAAATGTTATGAAACTTAAAACTTAATATTGAACTAACCAATGTCAATTCAATTTGTAAATTCAAACCTTCCTGTGGGTAGAGGTTGTAAATATACCTTGAATTTACATAAACTTTATTTTAAAAATTTGTAAATAGACACTATAATATAACTGGAAATTTCCATACCTGTGGGCATAGGAAAATTTATTATCACTTTATGTGCCAATTTACAATTTCACTTTAAGCAAATCACTAAATAATTATTTCCCTGTGGGGCCAAATAATTATTCTAATGAATATGTATAGTTGGTACATTGTCAAAATTATCACTAAAACTAGATGTGATTAAACCCTTTAAATATTATTATAACTTAAGATGTTGTGGCTAACTTAAAGTTATAATAGTATTTCAAAAAAACTCCAGAACGATATATGTACCAAAACTACACTCAAAAAATCAACAACGGCATTTTAGAAACATACTTAAAGTAAAAAAGGAAATACTTCAAGCATATAAACATTCTTGCAGACAAGCACTACAAAATTAACTCCCGTGTTATATAGTGAACATGAATGGTTCAATAATGATCGTGTGATGAAGAATCCAAAAAAAGGGTTAATAATTAAAAGTCATTCTTATAAGATAACTAAGCATATTTCTTCAAAAAGTTCAATACTGTATAAGGAACATGCATTCAATATTCATCCCACATAAAAAAAAAAACTTTAGTTAATGAAACCCACCAGCAATAGAATTTGCATCCTCCATATTAGTATACAAATGGATACACTAATGGCCAATGGGACCATGGAATATACACATATGGCCGACAAGTACCGATCGAGAATTGCATCATGCTTGCAGAAGTAAATTTAAGTGATCTGATTTGCATGAAAAATCCTTTTCATGGGTTTGCATGAATTCACTTAATAAATTGAGATTTTATGACATCTGCACACATATTCCAAACTGGTAATGACAAAAAAACATCAGACCACGACCACATGAAACACATATTCATACAAACCAAATATGTGTTGGTCCATAAAATACTCATCAGTATAAACATAATTCTCACGACAAATTCAAATACTGAACAACAAGGATGAAGGTGGCTCTGATACCACATGTTAGTCTAACTGGAACAAAAATTAAATTACCTCCAGCCAATGTTGTCCAAGTGAAAAACCAAAGATCTTCTAATATATTCCTTCTTGAGAGCACTTGATGGAAAACACAGGCAAAAATAAATCTCTCGTAGGCTAGATTAGGGACCCTTTAGTTTATATTTATAATAACTTCATCACAACCTCCCATCAAGATAGTGGGTGGTTTTAAAACCACCTTCTACTGCAGTTACCACAACAAATGGGTAGTTTCTAGAAAACCACCAAATAACCACCAATATGTGGACCACCAAAATAGGACATGTGTCTAACAATATGAGCATAGACAAATTTATAATGAAAAAAAGCAGCAGGCCGCAGACAACCTAATCATATTGCTATACCAAAAAGTGTGCTAATGTTTCCTTTGCGCTGAATATTATATTTCTCCTGAGAAAAATGTAGAAAGGAAAAACGAAAATAATCCAATATATTTTTTTATGTTTTTCTACTATAATAAAATTGAGAAAGGAGTTTATTGTGGTTTTTGTTTAGTTTAGTTTAGTTTTTTTTGTGTTTTTTTTTGTTTTGGTTTGCAGGTTAGGGCCTTATTTTGGGCTTTTAGTTACAAGAATTAGCAACTTCATTGAGGCCATACCAAGCTTAGGCTTATTTTTTGGGCTATTTTTTCTACAGTGACTCAATAATCCCTATGTTCACACCCTAGGCCAATGTATGTTTGTTCATTTTTACCTGTTTATTTCTTTGGAATATATAGTTTGGCATTATTGGTTGTGAAATCAAAACATGATGAACACTAGAGATTTTTAACAATTTTCAAAATTTGGCATCGGGCTGAAACTAGTGTTGGAATTGTGTTTGGTAAAATGGGTGTTGACCCGATTTTGACCAAATAATTAAGTGGTTTTCATTAGTGAAAAATAGAATTAAATTATTTATTAAAATTCTACTAAGAGAGTAGATGAGAATAGCATTTGGAATTTCTCAAAACCGATTCCGGGTGAATGAGAAATTAATGCTAGAAATTAGTCACTTAATACAAGTAAATGGTAGGGAAGGATAAATGCTCCATCCCACATAGGAAAATGAGGCAAAGTTTGCACACTTAATATATCTCAAGTTGGACTTACGAGTTTGGGCTCTCTTGGGGGCACCCAAGTTTTTAAAGGGGTGAGGACCTACTCGTGGGCTAAGTTCAAAGCACACACGCGCGCGCGCGCCGCCGGGTCGTGGGCTTGGGCTTCAAGGCCCTTATTCTTTTTGGACCAAAAACCTTTAAAATAAAATAGTTAATTAATTTTTTGTTAATTAATTAATAGATACAACTGGGAAAAAGGTTCGCACCCGAGCACGGGCGGATGCACGGCCCGTGCGTCGGGTCGTGCGTCAAGCAAACCTATTCGCATCCGCGCACAGGCAGACGCACGGCCCGTGCGTCAAGCCGTAGCTTTGCCATTTTTGTTCGCATCCACGCACGGGCAGGGGCACGGGCCGTGCGTCGATGAACAGATGCGCATGTTCAGTGCAAAATGTGTCTTTTCGAGCCAAAAGACGCGATCTTTCCACACGAGGCACCTGAGGCCTATATTATTCGACCCCTATTGATTGAATGAATACACGAAATTCATCAGATTAATCAAATGTTATTGCATTCGAGCATATTGACTTCCCTCCTTCAAAAGCTTGAAAGTTCAAACTCTTGTTGTTCACTGTAGTTCCGGTTTTGCTACTGCTGCTAACCGGAACAGTAAAAGTCGTTGTATCTTAGAGACGAACGCCGGAACCGTAAGCACTCTGTATACGGGACATCTTTCGTCTTGCGGAGACTGAATATAATTCAGGCCTCGACTTAGCCATACACTTCAAACACCAGCCATTTTTCTTTCGAAACAGAAACCATACAATTTTTCTAACAATCGCAAGACGGAAGATTCCTTTCTGTTGAAGACGATGGCATCAACTTCAATCTCGTTCACACCGATGGTTGCTGCCCCCGCTCACGGCGAAAAGCCGCCCAAGTTCTGCGGCGCTGACTTCAAACGTTGGCAACAGAAGATGCTGTTTTACCTTACCACCCTGGGGCTGTCCCATTTTCTGAAGGATGACCCCCCCATCCGTAGGCGAGGAAGAAATCAACAACAACCAAAGAATCGCTGTGGATGCTTGGCATAATAGCGATTTTCTGTGTCGAAACTATATTTTGAACGGGCTAGACGACACCCTCTACAATGTCTATAGCACGTTCAAAACTTCCAAGGAATTGTGGGATTCTTTGGAGAATAAGTACAAGACGGAAGATGCCGGCACAAAGAAATTTATTGTCGGCAAATTCCTCGAGTACAAGATGGTTGACACCAAGACGGTGATCAGCCAAGTCCAGGAGATTCAAATCATACTTCATGACTTAGTGTCTGAAGGGATGATTTTGAATGAATCATTTCAAGTGGCTGCAATAATCGAAACGTTGCCGCCATTGTGGAAGGATTTCAAAAATTACCTCAAGTACAAGCGAAAAGAGATGGGGCTTGAGGGTCTGATTATTCGGCTTCGGATCTAAGAAGACAACCGAAAATCAGAGGTGAAATCCAGTAAGTCTGGAATGGAGGCTAAGGCCAATCTTGCTGAATCAAGCACTAGCAAGAAACTCAAGCACTCCGGAAAAGAAAGAGGAAAAGCCAAAAAGTTCAAGGGAAATTGCTACAACTGTGGCAAACCTAACCATGTGGCTAAGGATTACCGACACCCTAAAAAGTGCAATCAAGGTGGCAACCAACAAGCCAATGTGACGGAGGACGAGTCGGTTCCAATCGATATGTCGCAGATCGATCTCACCGCCGTTGTGTTTGAAGCTAATATGGTGGATAATCCAAGGGAGTGGTGGATAGATATCGGGGCTACTCATCACATTTGTGCCGACAAGGAGATGTTCTCCTCCTACACTCCGATTAATGGAAGGAAACTGTTCATGAGGAACTTTTCGACTTCCAATATCGTGGGGCTTGGGAAGGTTGTGCTCAAGATGACTTCCGGAAAGGAGCTTACGCTTGTAGATGTGTTGCATGTCCCGATCATCTGCAAGAATTTGGTTTTTGGTCCTTTGCTTAGTAAGGCCGGGTTTAGACTAGTGTTTGAGTCCTACAAGTTTGTAATGACCAAGAATGGTCAGTTTCTTTGTAAGGGCTACCTTGATAAGGGCCTGTTTAAGATGTCTGTAATGTTTGTTTTCCGCCAAGAGGCGAAGAATAAAATTATTACTTCTGTTTACTTGTTGGATTGTTCTAATTTATGGCATGATAGATTAGGACACGTGAACTTCAACACAATTAAAAGGTTAGTGAATCTGGAATTAATACCTACGTTTAAAACCGATTCACAAGACAAATGCGAAATTTGTGTTGAAGCAAAGTTGGCCAAAGCACTGTTTCCTTCGGTAACGAGAAGTACCAAACCACTCGAGTTAAAGCAAACTCGATGTGGGAAAAAGTACTTCATAACGTTTATAGACGATTGCACAAGATATTCTTATGTGTATCTCTTGAAAAGCAAAGATGAAGCTTTAGTAGCTTTTAAAACTTATAAGAATGAAGTTGAAAATCAACTTAATTTGAAAATTAAGATGATTCGAAGTGATAGAGGCAGAGAGTATGTTGCTCCGTTTGAGGAATTTTGTTCGGAAGTGGGTATAATTCATCAAACGACTGCACCTTACTCACCTCAATCAAATGATGTTGCAGAACGCAAAAATCGTACTATTAAGGAGATGATGAATGCGATGTTGATAAGTTCTGGCCTAACCCAAAATTTATGGGGGGAAGCCATACTTTCTGCAAACTACATTCTTAATAAGATCCTACACAAAGGCAAAAACGAAACTCCATATGAGTTATGGAAGGGACGTAAACCGTCATATAAATACCTGAAAGTGTGGGGGTGTTTGGCTAAAGTCGAAGTACCTAAGCCGAAATAAGTTAGAATCGGTCCGAAGATGATCGATTATGCTTTCATTGGATATGCTAACAATAGTAGTGCATATCGCTTCTTAGTGCACAAGTCAGCAATTTCTGATATAAATGAAGGTATGATCATTGAATCAAGGAATGCTATATTCTTCGAGAATATCTTCCCGAACAAAGAAGGAAAGAAGAAAGTTCGAGTAAACGAACTTATGAAACTGCAAGGTTACCTCAAAGTGATGATGAAGAGGAACCAAGACGCAGTAAAAGGACAAAAGTAGCTAAGTCTTTTGGTCCTGATTTTCTAACGTATATGTTAGAAAACGAACCCAGAACTATTCAAGAAGCATTGTCTAGTCCAGAAGCTCCTCTCTGGAAAGAAGCTATCAATAATGAGATAGATTCCATCATGCAAAATCACACTTGGGAGTTAGTTGATCTCCCACCGGGTTGCAAACCTTTGGGATGCAAGTGGATCCTTAAAAGGAAGTATAAAGCAGATGGATCTATTGATAAGTATAAAGCTTGTTTGGTAGCTAAAGGGTTTAGACAAAAGGCGGGATATGACTTCTTCGATACATATTCTCCTGTCACGAGGATTACGTCCATTCGTGTTCTCATTGCTAATGCAACTTTGCATAACCTTGAGATACATCAAATGGACGTTAAGACTGCGTTCTTGAATGGGGAACTTGAAGATGAGATCTATATGGAACAACCCGCAGGGTACGTTGCACCCGGTTAAGAGCGAAAGGTGTGTAAACTTGTTAAGTCACTTTATGGACTAAAACAAACCTAAGCAATGGCATGAAAAGTTTGATTTCGACTATGAAGTCAAACGGTTTCAAGATCAACGAATGTGACAAGTGTGTCTACATTAAAGGTACTACAAATGATTACATCATAGCATGCCTTTATGTGGATGATATGTTGATTATGGGTAGTAGTCATGATTTAATCATGAATACTAAGAACATGTTAAAGAATAACTTTGACATTAAGGATACGGGATTATCTGATGTTATATTAGGGATTAAAATCTCTAGAACTTCAGATGGAATTTTCTTGTCACAATCCCATTATGTTGAAAGCATACTTAGAAGGTTTAATGCTTTTGATAGTCCTCCGGCTAAGACACCTGTAGATCTAAGTCTACGCTTGGCCAAGAATATAGGCGAGCCAGTTTCTCAGCTGGAATATGCAAGGGTAAATGGCAGTCTGATGTACTAAATGAATTGTACACGTCCAGACATGGCATATTCAGTGAGTAAACTAAGTAGGTTCACAAGTAACTCGAGTACGGATCACTGGAAAGCTGTGACAAGGGTACTTAGATATTTAAAGTATACCATGAACTATGGAATACTTTATACGAGATATCCAGCAGTATTAGAACGATTATGTGATGCCAATTGGATATCAGACACAAAAGACTCCAAGTCCACAAGTGGATTTGTTTTCACAATAGGTGGAAGAGCGGTGTTGTGGAAGTATTCTAAGCAAACGTGCATAGCTCTATCCACTATGGAATCCGAGTTCATTGCTTTAGATAAAGCTGGAGAAGAAGCTGAATGGCTTAGAAACTTCTTAGAGGATATTCCTTGTTGGAATAAGCCTGTGTCTGCTGTTATGATACATTGTGATAGTCAATCAACAATTGGAAGGGCACAAAGTAGTATGTATAATGGTAAGTCTAGACATATACGTCGGAGACACAATACCATTAGACAGTTGATTTCGAATGGGGTTATTTTGGTTGACTACGTGAAGTCAAATGAAAACCTTGCAGATCCGCTTACAAAAGACATAAATCGAGATCAATTGTATAAACTGTTAAGGGGAATGGGTTTAAAATACACAACTTAAAGAATGTTCATAGCGGTAACCCAACCTTGTGAATTGGAGATCCCAAGACCTTGGTTCAATAAGACAACTAAGCTATGAATGTTCAGCTGAACGCTTGGAAAATGTGTTAGCTCAATCTCGAAACATCCAAGTGAATAAAAAACCTGCTACATGTGGTGAGGTTAAGTTTAAAACTTTTAATGATTCATATACCGAAAGGTGGAGTATGACAGGACTTCAATATGAGATCACCTATATAAATGAGAAGTAATGGTCGCTTTAAAGAAACACTTATGAATCTAAGATATGGTCCAGGACCGAAATGGACACAAAGTGAGAACAACAAATGTTAGAGTTGTTACTGTATAAGTATTGTTGTCTCGGTTTACACAAACGACTGAGTAGTTCAAGACATCGCGTCACTAAGCAGCTAGTAAATCCGATAGTACTTTACTAACGAAGGTTCAAAGCCACAAGCTACCTATCCTGATGTAATAACGATTCGCCGAGACTTTCAAGCGAATCTGCATACACGCATGCATTAATTTCATTCATGTGGGGGATTGTTGGAATTGTGTTTGGTAAAATGGGTGTTGACCCGATTTTGACTAAATAATTAAGTGGTTTCCATTAGTGAAAAATGAAATTAAATTATTTGTAAACATTCTACTAAGAGAGTAGATGAGAATAGCATTTGGAATTTCTCAAAACCGATTCCGGGTGAATGAGAAATTAATGCTAGAAATTAGCCACTTAATACAAGTAAAGTGTATGGAAAATGGAAAATGTGGGGAAGGAGAAATGTTCCATCCCACATAGGAAAATGAGGCAAAGTTTGCACACTTAATATATCCCAAGTTGGACTTATGGGTTTGGGTCCTTGGGGGCACCCAAGTTTTTAAAGGGGTGAGGATCTACATGCTTGTGGCTTTGGTTCAAAGCACACACGCCCGTCTTGCGCCCGACGCCGCGCCGATCGGCTCGGCTCGGCTCTGCCCAGCCCGGCCTGGGTCCGGAACGAGGGCCGTGGGCCTGGGCCTAGGCTTGGGCTTGGGCTTCAAGGCCCTTATTCTTTTTGGACCAAAAACCTTTAAAATAAAATAGTTAATTAATTTTTTGTTAATTAATTAACAGATACAACTGGGAAAAAGGTTTGCACTCGAGCACGGGCGGACGCACGACCCGTGCGTCAAGCAAACCTGTTCGCATCCACACACGGGCTGACGCCCGGCCCTTGCGTTGGGTCGTGCGTCAAGCCGTAGCTTTGCCATTTTGGTTCGCATACACGCACGGGCAGGCGCACGGGTCGTGCGCCAGGTCGTGCGTCGATGAACAGATGCGCCTGTTTAGTGCAAAATATGTCTTTTCGAGCCAAAAGACGCGATTTTTCCACACGAGGCACCTGAGGCCTATATTATTCGATCCCTACTGATTGAATGAACACATGAAATTATCATATTAATAAAACGATCATTGCATTCGAGCATATTGACTTCCCTCCTTCAAAAGCTTGAAAGTTCAAACTCTTGCTGTTCGATGTAGTTCTAATTTTGCTAGTGCTACTAACCGGAACAGTAAAAGTCGTTGTATCTTAGAGACGAACGCTGAAACCGTAAAAGTCGTTATATCTTAGAGACGAACGCCGGAACCATAAGCACTCTATATATGGGGAGCCTTTCGTCTTGCGGAAACTGAATATAATTCAGGCCTCGACTTAGCCATACACTTTAAACACTAGCCATTTTTCTTTCAAAACAGAAACCATACAATTTTTCTAACAACTAGTAAGTCGCTAGTAGATTCAACTTAATTTATCAGTACTATATATTAAGATACCCGTAACTAATATATTACAACTTTACAACTCATCATAGCTTACTTGTGGTTAAAATAAACTCATTTGCAGTTGTATGAATATCCAAAGTCAAGGATCAAACTTGCACTTTAGTGATTGAGCGTATATTATAAGGACGATTGATCCATAAATTTGCTCTCATACCCAGTGCCCTCTCTCCTATTTTCCGCCGTTGTATAAAAAAAAAAAAAAAAACCAAGGTCCAAAACCAAATGATGAAACTCAACTCAAAAGTCATAATAAATTCAAGCACTCGTTTAGAAGCGAGCTTTGAAAAATGGCCCAGTTTAGTGTGGCCTTACCGAATGACACGTTTCTTTTGATTCTTTAATTTCTTTTATCAAGTGGACTCCATGGAGTTTGTTTTTTTCTAAGAACAGTAATAATAATTTCATAGTATAGAATTTTGAGCAAAAAAAACTGGTTTATCTTAAATTATTTAATGATAAAATTAATAGTCACATCTGACTATTTCTTTCTAAATGAATGGTATTTCCACCATATATAGTCTTTTTAGTTATTTGATGATATATCATATATGTACTGAATTATTTTCATTAACCCATTCAAAAACATTATCTAATAAACATTTATGACTATATATATTATGGTCATCTAGGAATTTTGCATCAATAATGCCTTAATTTCAGAATTTAAGATTTCTGAGGATTCCGATTGCTAGAACTCTGGGGAAGAATCAAGAGAGCAATATCTGAACGGCACGTTTGGGAATGCTGAGTAGCCATGAAATGAAGCTGTCAGCCCAATTCAAGATGTTTGAGATTTGGGCTTCTGGCCCATGGTTAATTTCAGACCCATCATGCTGCCAATTGACAGGCCTACGCGTATCCATAGTAACAAAATTCTCCGAATTTTTGAAAAATACTCGAATAAAACACGATAATTTCATAAGACGTTCAAATCCCGTATATATCTTTTAAAAATAATAATGTGACAAAATCTCCCGAATTTTTTCGTTAATAAAGCGATTTATTCCCGATTTTTTCCCATTTAAACAAAATTATACTATTTAAATTTATTTTCTAATTTTAAATACACTTTTATTAAATAATATAACTTGTACAAATAATTTATTGAGAACCTTTCCACTAAAATGTATAATTTTCTCTAGAATTATTATATATTTATATCGATATATTCCCGAATTAATCGCGTATTATACAGACGAATTTTGTTGTATAACCGAGATTTTATCGAATTATTCACGAATAATCCCGAATAATACCCGAGATACGGATTTTAAGGGCTAACGAATTATTCCCGAATTCGAGATTTGTTACTATGCGCGTATCCCATTATGACTACTATATTATGGTTCATGTACCTTAATTTAAAGAAATAAAAGACACTCGTAAAAAGCCATTTCATGTCCTTAAAATAAAATTTTCTTAGAATAATGAGGTTAAGAACTTAAAAACATAAAAGCTAAGGTGCCCAATCAAGTGGGTGGTTATCATGGGAAATTATTTGGAGCAACTTGTTTCATTCTTATGGAGAATCATTTGAAACTTTGAAAAAGTATTTATTTTACCAATATTTATTAAAAGGAGAAAAACACGTCATATTTTCATTTGAGGAAATTTCTGGTCAAATCTGGAAGGGAAATGAATATACTGAGCATGTTATCAGGCCCACTAACATTTGTATGTTTATTTTTTAACAAAAAGTTTTATGTTTATATTCAAAAATATTATAAAATAAATATTTTGATTTTAATCTATATAATTTATAGAGAAAGATAGATGATCGAAAAATCTAGTGATATTTCAACTTTTAAAATCTTGAAATTCTGAAAACCATATTGAAAATGAATCAAACGGGCTTTATATATCCCCCATGGCCTAGAATATAGGTCATTGAGTTTATTACATTTATAATTGGGCAAACCCCTCATAATCCAAAGCCCAAAATGTTCTATAGATTTTCACCATTCACGTAATAAAATGTTGATAAGATAGCTACTCATGTGATTGTTCTTGACGCCAATGTTTTAAGATTAAATCTCCCTATTTGCATTACTTGATCGAGTCTATCGTATATGCAGGCCGTTAGCTCCTTATGATAGTCGGCTGACTCGAGCCCAAAAAAATACAAAATTTAGGGGTCCAAATTTTTTGTATATCTTTTATATATATACATATAACAAATGAATAAGATACATAATGAAAAATGAGTGTACCAGTACCACGTTGGTTAATACTTACCATCTCAAAATCTTCAAATTTTAGCCACTCAGGTTCAATTCTCATTGACAGCAGCCGTGCAGGTGTTTCTTTTTTTTTTTTAAATATTTTGTGATTTACTTAAACGTCTGTATTTCCTTGGGCTTTATAACCTTGTTGATTACTAACAAAACAATCACATTTAGTTTTTTTTTAATTATATGTTGTCTTTAAGTTTGTATGAAAAAAGAGAGTCCAATTTAAAAGTTCGACTCGGGCCGAAAAATTGACAGGATCGGCTTTGCGCACATGACTTGCCCATTGAGTTTTATCTGGTTGACGTGGTTTGCATGCTATTATGTCAAACCCGAGGGTTTACCCAATGCGCACCCGAATAATGAAATGATAATGTTTGTGGATTCCCCTTTTATCAAAAAAACAAATGTTGAGACATAATTCCAAATATTGAGACATGGTGTCCTCTTCTACACTTAAACTCATTCTTGATCTATCACCAAACTTCTCGTCTTATGTATGTTAAATTCGAGAACTTGGTACGACCCATACCCAATACTAGAACGAGAGTACTAACCATCCAGATGAAGTTCCATCCTAAAATCAATTAGTAATAAGAGCATTAGCTCAATAGACTTGTTAGTTAGATTTTTTTTTTTATCTAATTAGTTAATGTACGTAGCACAATTTACAAGTGAACACATTTTATCAATATCAAAATAAAATATGTGCATCTCCTTTTCTAATTGCTAGTGGTTAAACTCCTTTGTTCAAAATACCGCATCGTCACGCCGGCGGTTCACCGGGTTACCGAGGATCGGTGGTCGGACCGTGCGGTAAGGTCCTAATAACCGTTTTACGGTTAAACCGTCAATACCGCCAAACCAGGACAATACCGCCATACTAGGCCTAAAACCTAGGTTGAACCGAATTTGCTTTTTTTTTTAATAGTTTTTGTATTTTTTTCACTTTTTTTATAAAAATAGAATTTATAAACTTAATATTTAATATATTTATGTCATTTTTGAGCTAAATATATACATTTTTTCGTTTTAACTAAACATATACAACTTTCCATTCTATATTAATAAATTATATTCATATTTTATATAATATAATTTCAAATAAATATTTTTTATTAAAACCGGTAAAACCGGCGGTTGAACCGGTCCGACCGGTTGAACCACATACCGGTGGCTTGGCCGGTTTGATCACCGGTACGGTATTTAAAACACTGGTTAAACTATCCGTATCCACTTAATCTCAAATCATTACATCCAACAAACTTTTTGGTTGAGAGACTAAATAATATTGTAAGCAAAATTTTCGATTAAGTTCAGATTTCATTTTCCAAAGGACGGATCATGATGCTTAAATTCCAAACAAAGCAAAGCTACAAAGAAAAGCAGATTAACCATAAACCTTACCTTGGTCAAATTATAAACTAGGGCGAAGAAAAATGATTTTTTTTCCTTTTTGTATAAGATCCATGTGACAATGAATTAATAAGAGTCATTGTCAGTTTGATTTTTTTTAATCAGTTGAGAGTAGTGGTTGGAGGGGTGGGGATAAATTTCAAAAAAACTGAAAGATACAAGGTTCGAACACTTTTCAACATTTACCACTTAAGCTACAAATTCGTGATCTCATTGTCAGTTTGATTTTGTTTCCAAATATAAAATTCTCAACTTTTACCATTTGAACTTTCAAAATGCATTTATTTAATTTGTTTTATTTTTTTCTTGCAAAAATTTTAAATATGAAAATGTGCATATCAATATATTTTCAAATATATATTTTATGTGTTGTAAAAAATGTTAAGCTAAATATATTTTAGTTAAGATTAAATAAAGTAGCTTAGGAATATAATTAATCTAAATATCTTATGAAAATTTCATTTAAAAAAAATTGGAAATATGATATGAGTTTATGAGATTGAAATTGGATCAAATGAGTTTTATTTATTTATTTATTATTATTTTCTTACATATTATTTATTTTCAGATTGGCTGGCAGCCACATGCCGACAATTTTATCTCATGTGAGCTGATACTTTATACTTGGACAAGTTTTGTCTCTTTCTTTCCAACCCCATCTGCCCAGTTCACTCGCCTTTGCTTTTCTTGTGATGCACCCGAAATTTATTAACAAATCAGAAGTTTCCGCGTGGACATACTTCTAACGTTGTCCAATAGAGTCGGAGCGTGATATGGAGGTGCATATGCTGGCGCTTATTTGTTACTGTGGTGAAGATTTTAGGTAGATAAGGAAAATTAGATCTGCTTGGACTAAAAACCTACTAAATATATCGCTTAATAAGAAAAAAGAAAAAATCTGCAATGATTGCCCAGGTTTAGAGAGGGCTGTACATTGGAATTGACCTTACTGCCCTAACATTATTTGGGGATCTAAGAAACTGTAACAATAAAAAAGACAAATACACCCCCAAACATGAGGCTCAAGATGGCATGTAACATTACACTCTTAAAACAAATTTTAATCACGATGTGTTTGTTTCAATTTAGAAAACCAGGATAACCTCACAGTGATATGGCCATTATGTATCTTTACAAGTTATATGGTCCGTGGTCATATGTACACAATTTTTGGAGGTCAATCATTAATTTTAATATCGCTTTAGCTTTGAGAATATTATCATTTTAGCATCGAGAAAACTTATTTGTATTGGCAACCTAGAGCAAATTAATGATATTGTCAATTCAATCATCACATGTGTTTGATATATGCGGAGTGAAGAGATGCAGATAAAATAATAAAATGGATTTTCTTTGCTCTGATTTTATTCTCGATAACCCAACACGAAGTAAGAGCCAATCATCTTAAAACAAATTTCTCTTGACACCACGTATATGGTATTGCCAATTAAGTAATGTCGCATCTTTCGTGTCGATACATGATTCAATTAGCACGTTGGACCAGGATTTTCTCTCAACGGGTTCAAAGACACGGGTAGCTCAATTCCGCATCCATTGGCTGATAAAATTGCTGATACCAGATAAACTCATATTGGCCAAAATGGAAAAGAAAAACTAGTAACTTTATATCGAGATAACTATCCATTTTTGTCAGAGATTCACACTATCCCAACAAGGTTTGGGCCTTTGCGACGTTGGGGTGGTGCTTGCGTAGGGATGCGCCACCAGAAATCCCTTATGCTCGAGAGATCGCCTTCCCACATGATCTGCATGATGAGTTGAAGGATAGAACTACGGAAAACAATGAAAAGTACATCTGAGACCTGAGAACTTCCAAGTTGTGGAGGACATATATAAAGGGCTTTAGTGTCAGAGTTTAGGAAGATCAGGGTTTTGGAAAAACCCCTTTGTTAAGAGATTAAGAGATAGATCAATTCTCGCTCCACAACTCAAAGCTGGCCAATACTAAATCATGTGATATGTCCTTGTTTACGTACCCCATTGGCGTCAATGTGTTGATTTGATGATGGGGGAAGAAATTACTCTTAGAATATATATAATTGAGTGCAACAAAATTATAATTTTTATTTTTAAAGGCATTCTAAATGAAGATTTCATTTTTTCACATGTCAAATTATTTTCTATAAAAACTGTCTCACTCACTTTAAGTAATAAATTGTTCAAGTTTCGTCTAAGATTTTATGCACAATAATACTAGATAACTAAATTTGAACAAGTATATTTAAGTGTCATCAGAAAGAAAAATCAACTAGAAATGATCTCAAAAATAAGACAACAAACTTTAAAAACATTCTTGAGTGGATAATGGCATAATGCATAGAGTATATTAATAATGTAGGACAAAATGCGCACACTTTATGGACATATGAACTTGAAACATTAATGTATGTAATGTAATGCTTTTCTTCCTTGCACTTTACATCTGCAGACATCTGCAGACTGCACATGGATGTCTGCATAAATACCTTGCCCTCACTACAAGAAAAATGATCTATCCCAACACAAATTTAATGACGCTACAAAAAAACGTCATTATAAATAAATATTTAATGACACTTTTTAAAAAGCGTTGCAAATTATAAAAATTAGCGACACTTATTAGAAAGCGTTAGCATTTTAGTAAATTTAATGACACTTTTATTGAAGTGTCATTATCTTAATAAAATTACCGACTTTTTTTGTAAGTGTCACGATAATTATAGAATTTACTTACGCTTTTTTATTTGTGTCCTTAAAAAAATGTCAACGCTTAGTAAAAAGCGTCATAAAATCGATGACACTTTCTAATTTACTAACGGATTTTTTTTATTTTTTGCCAAATTTTTAAAATTTACTTACACTTTTATTGTTTGTGTCATTAAAATGGAGACATGTATTAAAAAGTGTCATAAAATTGTTGACACTTCCTATTTTACTTACACATTTTTTATTTGTCGCCAAATTTTTAAAATTTACTTACACTTTTATTGTTTGTGTCATTAAAATGACGACACTTATTAAAAAGCGTCACAAAGTAAAAAATTGAAACATATATCCCACATCAAAAGATTAAAGTGTTGAGAGTGAGTTTGAGAGTTAATAAATAGAGACCATGTGGTGTATAATTAACTAACAACAAATATATTCAAAATGAGTCAAAAATTAAATATTAAGTTTAATGTTTTAAAAAAATTAATAAATAATTGATCATTAATAAATTTTACAAATGCTAGAAATTTAAAATTTGTCATAGTTTTAATGACACTAATTTCCAAAAGCGTCGCGACTTAAAGACGCTTAATAGTGTCCTTAAATTTAACAATGCGTTTAGCGTAAGCAAAGATTCATTTAAAAAATATTAAATCTTTATTAATTGTGACAGAAAATAGCGTCACCATATAATGACGCAGTTGATAAAAGCGTTAGGAAATGAGATTTACCTACGCATAGATCTTGCGTCATGGATATTTTCGTGACATCAAATTTAACAACGCAACTCATGACGCTTTCAAAAGCGTAGGTAATATACCCTGTGACGCTAATAAGCGTCACCAAGTGAAAATTTTAGCGTCACTAAACACAGTTTTTTTGTAGTGCCTGAATATTCATGGGCCATGGCTTCTTTTTTCTTTTATTTATTATTATTATTATTATTATGGTTAAAATCAAATTGGCTTCCTTTTGGAGATTTTCTCCAAGGTCTTATGACAAGTAGGGTTTGGGTTATGTTATGACAAAAAGTCAAAAACTCAACTCAGAGGGTGTTGGGTGAGCTTGTAAGCTATGCAAAAGCATTTGATATTTTTTTTAAAAAAAATTCATAAGCTCCGAAAATAAAATTTTAGAAGTTTATAAGCTCTTTTTAAAAAAAGGTGGGGTTCCCTGGGTAAGTGTCACGTCAGATCTTCTAACGGATCTAATCTGTTAGACAAATCCAAATACCCAGCCCGCGGTCAATCCGCCCATTGACCCGCATAACCACTAACATTGCAACAACCACATCCGCTGGTAATACTTTTTAAGAGGTCTACTAATACTTTTTTAGGATGACTACTAATATTTTCCAGGAGAAATACTAAAACACCTTTAATCGGAAAATCTAATACTTTTCAATAAGATTTTATTACGTTTCAGTGGGAATACTAATACTTTTGCGGGACAAAATAATATTTTTCATGAGGATTACTAAAAAAAACTATTCAATGGTATTGCTAATACTTTTCTGATGGACTATTGATACTTTTCACGGGAAAAACTAATACTTTTGAGGGTTAGCTAATATTACGTCAGTGACTAATACTTTTCAGGGGAAAGTTAGTACATTTTAGGTGAATTACTAATACTTTTGAGGGGAACAAACAATATTTTTCATGAGAGCTACTAAAAATATTGTTCAAGGGGATTACTAATACATTTCAGATGTGCTACTAATATTTTTCAGGGGAAAAACTAATTTAGCTGCCCATAATATTACAAAAATATCACCGGTCTAGAAATCCTATGATACCGACTCAAATATTACAAAAGTACCACCGACATATGAAATTACCAAAAAAACCGGTGCTAGGTTGTATCCGTCTAACGGAAAAGACCCCTTAGGTGATCTGATCAAAGTGTTTGTCGGGATCCTTCTTTATTTTCAAAATAAGATCTTATTGTAATTACCTCCTTTCACTTTGACTATTTTAATTACATAATATCATCACAAGGTTTTATAAGCTATTTCATCTTATTTTATCCAAACACTTCAACCACTTATTATTAAAATACAAATTATAAGAGTCACAACCCAAAAAAAAAAAGAGTCAAATTATTTGAGTTCAATGCTATTATGACTAGACATGTTAAACGGGGTCGGGCCCGCAGGCCAACCCATTTAACCTGGAAAATTAAAAGGCTTAGGGCCAGTTTTTTCTTGCCCGTTTAGATCTGGGCCTTTTTGGCCCAGACCAGTTAACCCGCGGGTCAATCGAGCTGGCCCTCGGACCAGTATTTTTTTCTTTTTTTTGCATTTTATTTTTCAAAATAGAGGGTTGGTGAATTAAGAGATAACAAAATTTACGAAATATTTCCTAAGAAAGATATTTTTATAGTAACTTAAAATGTGATCAACTATGATGACTTATAATGTTATATAATTTATATCCCTCTAATAAATATAATACTATAGTCTAAATAGTTAAGCACTTCATGACTTCAAATGTGACAGATAATTGAAACTTTATGCAAATAATCATAAAGATGAATTTGTTGAATTTTGAGATTCAATGTCTCTCACGCACAAATATTGAACATCAAATTACATTTTATCATTCTTTATATTTATTTAATTTGTTTGACAAAAGTCAAAAAGTATTAAGCAAATATTTATTACATGAGTGTTTATCATTCTTCATTGTAGTTTGTTGTTTCTATTTTCATTTTAGAAATGAGTTTTATTTGCACATATTTTTGTTTTAACTCTTATTGCAGTAGTCAGCAAGCATCCTACTAAACTCTCAAAGCCTTTGGCGATAATGATGATGCTTGAATTGTATTTGAATTTTTGTATTTTGAATTTCAAGATTTTTGTCTTTGTAATGCAACATAAAATTTGTGTAATTTAGTTTAAATAAAAAATAATAATATTTCTGGCTTGTATCCCGATAGTGACCCGTTTAACCCGAAGCCCGCTAGGGTTAGGTACTTAGGTTCACAATATGCTAGCTCATTTAGCCCGAAGCCCGTTTAACTCGAAGTCCGTTGGGACTAACCATATAGGGCTAGGACCAACCTTTTAACATCTCTAATTATGACTGGTTCGGGCTATCGTATGTAGGGAATAATAACACTCTGTTTATAAGAAACAAAATCATTTTCAAAGAAAGATGGATTAATTAGACTAGCATTAGTAGAATAAAATGAACTTGTGGAATTAGATTCGAGTAGAAATCAGTGGTGAAGCAATAGTAGAAATCAGTGACGAAACTAGAGGGGGGCCAAGGGGGTCATTAGGCCTCCCTCAGTTTTTTTTTAAAAAAAATAGGGGTATTTGGGTAATCTATTTTATAACCTTAAATAATATAAAAATATATGAAAAATGGAACAAATCTATAATCCATTCGTTCTTTTCTTCTTTTCATTTGTTAATTTTGAAAAATCTTTGAGTCTTCGTAATTTTTTTTCTCTTTTTGAAAATGATGTACATTACCTTTTGCTCCCGATAAATTTTGTACATTTTCTTTAAGCTCCGCAAAAAATTTGTACTTTTTCCCCAATATTTTCTTATAGAAATATTAACAATATCTGGTATATTGCAACGATTTTCAAAATATTATGATATATTAATGTATTTTTATTATGTTATTTTTTTAATATTAAGATGTAACTGAATTAATACATTAACTTAATATATTGTATTTTATTTTTAATATTAATATTAGTTGGGGCCCTCTACCCGAAGTTTCTGGCTTCGTCACTGGTAGAAATACTAGATTTTCATGAGGAAATGATACATACTTGCAATAGTACAATTTAAGGAAGTGTAATAGGGAAAAATGCATTAGGATTACAATGATTGGAATTGTACTTTAGAAAGGGATCAACCATGTGCTCTAGTGGTTGAGACATGTGTTGTAGTGGTGAATGACCCGGGTTTGATCGAAATACAGTGCGTGTGTTATAAAGTTCTCCCATTGTACTAAAAAAAAGAATTGTACTTTAGAAAATGTTTTACAGGAGAGTACTTGTGCTCAGTATAAGTATATTTTTGTCTTATCTAAAAAATAGAAATCTAATGAGCACTAAAAACGGTGTAAGAGCTTATAAAATCTTTTAAATAAACTTACTCACTGACAGATCTAGGGGCAATTTGTCCCTCTTTTTTTCAAAAAAAGAATTAGTGAGAATTTTTTTTAAAAATATTTTTTACTTAATAATTTGCATGTTTTTTCTTGAATTTTTTATTCGGCCCACCCACGTTTGCGTATCGATCCATCCCATTTTCGTGTCTTGACTCCGCCGTTGAGCTTACCTACCCACCCTCCATGGTATTGTGCTGAAAAAAAAAGAGAAGCTTAGCCAAACATCCTCTAAAAATCTTGTTTCATAAAGTATTAAACTCTAAATAGTACGATCTTTAGTTTCAAAAATAAAATAAAATAGTACGATCTTTTAAATAAAACGGTTCAAATCGGTTAGATTCAATTTATTTTAGGAGTCAACTTGCAGGCTTAAAAATTATAAATTATATTACACATCATGATGTAATTAGTAATTGCAATTCAAATATATGATGATAAGTGCTTGAACCAATCATTTTAATCATTTTAGGAGGGCCAAAAAACAACAATCAACAAATACTTTTTATTGTTTATAAAATGACATATGCTTATGATATTTGTGGAATGGTACTATGCTAATTTTCATTGAAAATTTATTAAAAGTGCATGCTTTAGCCGGCAAATTGATAACATATTTTAAAATATTAGTAACTCTAGATGTTGTTTGATATTTTTTTGTGATTAATTAATGGGATACAATTTTAACTATTTTTTTTGACAAGAAAAATAATTTTATTAATTAATTTAAACTAGCAATACGATGATAGAAGACAAAAACAAATCTGTTAAGAACCATAAAAAGATGAAACTATGATAAAATCCATAGCATCTAGGTTAATAACAAAAATCGGCTTTAAAGCTTACAATTTTGAAAATTCTATATTGTTTAGAATATTTTTGATTCCATGTCTGCAACCTGGTGAAGACCATAATCTGATTTGTTACATCTGTCGAATCGAATACTTGCTTGTCTGAATTGTTTGCACAAGAAAAAATATAGCACCAAGACGACGACAATCCAAACGCTGCATTATATGGCGAAATCACAAACAAAAAATAGTGATGGGAAAACTACTTATTGATGGGTTAAATTATATAGAGTGAGGTTTCTGTTTAGGAAGAAAATGACTAGAAATAAGTGTATAGGCTTAAGTCGAGGCCTGGATTAAATTCAGTCTCCGCAAGACGAAATACGCCCCGTATACAAAGTGCTTACGGTTCCGGCGTTCGTCTCTAAGATACAACGACTTTACAGTTCCGGTTTAGCAACACTTGCAAAAATCGGAATCACAGCGAACAACAGAAATGTTTCTGACTTTCAACCTCAGGTGCCTCGTATGGAAAGATCGCGTCTTTTGGCTCGAACGTTCGGCAGGCGCACGACCCGACGCACGGGCCGTGCGCTGTCCGCAAATGCTCGGCAGGTAGCACGACTAGAGCCGGCAAAATTGGACCGGCCCGACGGGCCGGCCCAGCCAACCCGCATTTAGGGCTGGGCTGGGCCTTTTTAAAGGCCAGAATTTTTGGCCCGGCCCAATAGAAACGTCGGGCTGATCGGGCTTGCTGGCCCGGCCCGATACTAGAAAACTGAGCATACCTGATAATCTGATACCTTAGCCAGCGTCCCATAACTCACTGTATCACTAATGTAGACATGTAGTAATGTTATCACTTATCTCCCAATATCTGCTTTTCAGTTTCACTTTTTAGTTATTTACTATTTCACCTTTTTTTTTCATTTTGTATTTAATATACAATACTAATTTCACTCACTGTACCATGTAAATTTTTGTTTGTCATTTTTTTCTTTTTTTATAAAATGTGTATTCATGTTTCATTTTTTATTTTATAATAATTTGAATATATATTTTTAAAATTTTAACTTGGGCTTTTTTGGCCCGATAGCCCGTAGCCCGTGGTAGGGTTGGGTTGGGCTAAGAAAATTGAGACCCGAAGCGAACTCGACCCGACCCGATTTTATGCATTGGTCCGATGAGCTTGGGTTGGCCCGGCCCGGCCCATTGCTAGCTCTAAGCACGACCCGACCGCACGGGTCCGAACGTTCCCAGTTGGAAAATCATTTAATTAATTACGAAAATTAATTAAACATTTATTTTAAAAGGTTTTTGGTCCAAAAAGAATAAGAGCCATGAAGCCCAAGCCCAGACCCACGACCCGGATCGTGCCGAGCCGGCGGCGCACGTGTGTGCTTTGAACCAAACCCACAAGCATGTAGGTCCTCACCTCTTTAAAAACTTGGGTGCCCCCAAGGGTCCAAACAGACCAAACCCATATGTCCAACTTGGGATATATTAAGTGTGCAAACTTATCCTCATTTTTCTATGTGGGATGGATCATCTCTCATTCCCCACATTTTCTATTTTCCATACCATTTATTTGTATTAAGTGGCTAACTTCTAGCATTAATTTCTCATTCACCCGGAATCGGTTTTGAGAAATTCTAAATGCTATTCTCATCTACTCTCTTAGTAGAACTTTTACAAATAATTTAATTCTATTTTTCACTAATGGAAACCACTTAATTATTTGGTCAGAATTGGGTCAACATCCATTTATCAAAGACCAAATTCCAACACTTATTTCGAAAATAATTAATACAGAACGATGTAGCTGGAATGATTTCATGGCAAAAATTGCCAAAATCAGCCCTTAATGATGAAGAACAACAAGAGAAGCAAGAGGAGAGAGTTTGAGAAAAAATAAATCTAGGATTTGGTAGAAAGTTTCAACTATAAATAGTTCCTCATAATTGTTTTGCGAATTAATGAGGTTAAAAACCCCAAGAGTCGGTCTAGTGGCCTAAAAGTTGCAATTGCACCTCAAAGTTTTGGGTTCAAATCTTGACTATCAGTTCTGGGTTCAAACCTTGACTATCGCGGAGTGAGGGATTGAAGTTTGCCCCTCTTTTCCCAGAGATTAGACCATCCCAGGACGGACTTGCCATAGTGTGAAGGAAGTGTGGAAATATTTTGGGTTTTAAAAAAAAAATAAAAAGATTTAATGAGGTTAAAATATTAGAAAAAGAAAACAATCAATATTTCTTAAATTATGAACATACGACTAACAGAATTTCAGGGACTGCAGTCTCACTGCCCATGGCCATTTCTAGCATTATAAAAGATTTTCACTGTTCGGGCCGACAGTCTTGACTCTTTCACTGTAATTCGTCAAAGGATAATATTGTCTTTTCAACAAAGGGCACATTCGTCAAATAATTATCTTTACACTTTCAAAAAAATTCAAATCTCATTTTTCCCCACAGTCCAATTCCATCTCAACCGTCTACTCTCGAAATCGTACGGCAACCGATACAGCACTAGAAATAGGAGGGAAACAATACGATCCGTCGATTCCTTCTTCCTCAGATATAAAATCCCTGTTTAGGGCTAACGTTTATCCACACGCTCTCGTTCACTCTCACTCTCTCTCTCCGTCGATCGAGTAGATATTATCACTCGATCTTCTCGACTTTTCGTGTTCCTCCTCGCAATTTTACAGGTAATTTCCCTCCTCTTTATCTTTTTTCCATGTTTAGATCTCTTTTATGACGTTTGCATTCCTTTAATTTTTTGTTGTTTCAGTTGATGCTTATTTGTAATATTGTGGAAATTGGGTTTCAGCTTCGTCAATTTTACATTTCTGATTATGTTCTTAAACTAATTTAGTTTTTTTCGTACTGTAACTCTAGTTGTTGGTAGATCGAGTTTGTTGAAAATACAAATTCGGGTAGATCAAGATAAATTTAGAATTTTCGGAGTTTTTAAGATATTATATTCATCATATCAACACTTATTTCTGTGTTCAAATGTCTCATAATGTTGTGGATCTGGTGAAGATCTGAGAAATATTATTATTTTTTAATGTAATTTTTAATGATTTGTGGTCTGGCGTATATGTTAAGTAAAATCAAACTTGTATTGTCACTCTGGTAACGAATTGAAACTTAAGTTAATTTTAGTTTCTGCAAATGTAAAGATATTTGTTGTTACTCTGTGGATTTATTTTAGATTTAGTTTGATATAGAGGGTTTTGAGGTTCTTTTTCTCTTTTCTTTTCTGACCCAGCATGAAATTATTCCAATTAAATAACATGAAATGTAATGTTGGCAAATTAGAGAGATATTTATGCTGTCTGTTTCATTTGAAGTAATATGAATCTTTCATCACTTTCGAAATGTTGAGTTTTCAACAAAAAAGATAAAAAAAGAAAAGGGAATTTGTATTTCGTTGGCGCCCGTCTCATAAAAATTGTGATGTGACATATGATTCTGTATTCTTTCCTAATACTTTCCATTAATTGCAGGAAAAATGAGAGAAATCCTTCACGTTCAGGGAGGGCAATGTGGTAACCAGATTGGTTCTAAGTTCTGGGAGGTTGTCTGTGATGAGCATGGCATAGATCCAACTGGGCGATATGTTGGAACATCTGATTTGCAATTGGAGCGTGTCAATGTGTACTACAATGAAGCATCTTGTGGTAGGTTTGTGCCTCGTGCAGTGCTCATGGATCTGGAACCTGGAACCATGGACAGTGTCCGCACTGGTCCATATGGCCAGATCTTCAGGCCGGATAACTTTGTCTTTGGTCAGTCTGGTGCTGGAAACAACTGGGCCAAAGGGCATTACACTGAGGGTGCTGAGCTGATCGATTCAGTTCTCGATGTTGTCAGGAAGGAGGCAGAGAACTGTGATTGCCTTCAAGGTAAATTGTGTCAGTTTGAAGCATGATTAAGTTGTGGATATATTAATTTACCCACTTCAAGATGACTATCTTGAGTCAATGTACTAGGTGATTCTACTTTCTTGATTATATATTATTGAACTTTCTGGTTTCTGGATTTTCAATTGAAGTGTCCAGACTATCAATTTTTCCATTAATTGTTTGGATTTTGAATCATTATTAGGTTTTCAAGTTTGCCACTCTCTTGGTGGAGGAACTGGTTCTGGGATGGGTACATTGCTGATCTCAAAGATCAGGGAAGAATACCCTGATCGGATGATGCTTACATTCTCCGTGTTCCCTTCTCCCAAGGTTTCAGATACAGTGGTTGAGCCTTACAATGCCACACTTTCAGTGCATCAGCTTGTTGAGAATGCAGATGAATGCATGGTGCTTGACAATGAGGCTTTATATGATATTTGCTTCAGGACACTCAAACTCACCACACCTAGCTGTGAGTATATTTACTGGACCTCCATGCGTATTTTTTACACATTGTTACGACTTACCTGGATAGTGTTTTTAATCAACTTCCGGGTTTTGTTGTTGCCTTTGCTGACCCTTTGTGTGCTTCTCAAAAAATTGATAATTTTTTTTAGCCTTTTGCAAAGTATATTATCCGTTGTCGGGGTTCTATTATTTTTTGATTTGGATACATTTGTCGTGTTATGTTCTTCTCGGAATACGCCGTAGGATAAAAATCAGTTCTGCATTTAATTTGCCTCAAAATAAATCCCAGTGCTTCAATCTTATTTGCACTTATCAATCTTGTTGCTGCTATGGGCCAATGTCTTCACATTGAAGCACTGGGATTTGTAGTGCACGTGTAACTATTAATATGTGATACTTCATTAGGTACAATTCATATGCTGGGGTCTTTGATGTTTATATATTCAGTTTTATTTTCAATATCTTCGCATTAATTCTTGATCAACACCACCATTTAGTGGTAAGAAAGCTGGTCTTATCCTACGGGATTTTCAAAATTTGTGTTAATCTTTTCCCGAACTATCCCAAAAGTTATGGGGATGTATGGATGTGTTTCCAAATCCAATTTCCAGTTTCTAGTGTTGGGAAAATGAATTTTCAAACTTTATTGGTTTTCGTGTGAGAATTGAGAATATGTTTGGTCTGTTGTCTGAATTTCTGTTTAGAAATGAAAATATGTTTGGTTATAGTATTTTTGACATAGATTTGCGTGATTGTAGTGTATTTTTGACATCGTTTTGCGTGATTGTGGTGTATTTTCACATAGATTTGCGTGATTGTGGTGAAAACTTGTTTGGTTGTATTTTCAAAAGAATTTTTCCATAAAAAATGAAAACTGAAAATGACTTTATTTCTATTGAGAATTTCTTAAACAAACATAAATTCAGTTTCTCGAACAGTTGGAAATTGGAAAATGCCATTTGAAAACAATTCCATACATACTCTATATTTCTTGTTAGACCTTATATGACCAAAGTCCTTTCTGTGGGTTGCACATTATCTTGTTGAAGTTTATATATTTCCTTTTTAGTTACACGACCCCCTTGTTCAACATTAACATTGTAAATAGCAGGCACACGATGCGATTCCAGAATAGCTTGAAATTGGCTTTTGTTGTTTTCAATAAACACCGAAACCTTATGGTTATATCCTTAAGAACATAAAAAGTTGCTTATATTTTTGCATTTTTTTTTGATCCAGTTGGTGATCTAAACCACTTAATCTCGGCAACTATGAGTGGGGTTACATGCTGCCTCCGCTTCCTGGTCAACTCAACTCCGATCTGCGAAAGCTCGCCGTCAACTTGATTCCATTCCCACGTCTACACTTTTTCATGGTTGGATTTGCCCCCCTCACATCCCGTGGATCCCAGCAATACCGCGCCCTTACTGTTCCAGAACTGACCCAACAAATGTGGGACGCTAAAAACATGATGTGTGCTGCTGACCCACGCCATGGACGTTACCTCACCGCCTCGGCCATGTTCAGGGGCAAAATGAGCACCAAGGAAGTCGACGAACAGATGATCAATGTTCAAAACAAGAACTCTTCGTACTTTGTCGAGTGGATTCCAAACAATGTGAAATCAAGTGTTTGTGACATCCCACCAAGAGGGTTGTCTATGGCATCGACCTTTATCGGGAACTCAACCTCCATCCAAGAAATGTTCAGGAGAGTGAGTGAGCAGTTTACTGCCATGTTCAGGCGAAAAGCTTTCTTGCATTGGTATACCGGTGAAGGTATGGACGAGATGGAGTTTACTGAGGCTGAGAGTAACATGAACGATCTCGTTTCTTTGAGTACCAGCAGTACCAGGATGCTACTGCTGATGATGAAGGTGAGTATGATGAGGAGGAAGAAGAAGAAGAGCACATGTGAGGAAATACCAATGCCCTTTGCAAATTCCCTTATATTTGTTTTTTCTGTGTTTCATTTGAGTATGGAATTTGGAAATTCTTATGTACGTGTTGTCGTGTTGGTTATGTTTCTGCTTTGGGAGATTTCAAAACTGCTCAGTTTTTTGATTGTTTTCCCAATTAGTAGTAACCAAATGATATTCGGGAAGAGTGTGATTAATGTTTCGTACATGTGGAGCTCGTGATTCTGTTAAATTTTAATTTCGGAAGTTGTTATTGTATTCCCTAATTTTGTAGTCAATGTTTTGTGTTTATGCAACTTATTGTTCATAAATATGCCATGTTGTGTTGTTGAACTACAGAGTTCCTAGGAGAGTTGTTAATTGCTGTAAGGTAGTAAAATTCCCTCTTGGTTATACATTTATGTAACTGGTGATCTTATTGCAGAAGGAAAATCAGATTATGCCATCAGTGCTCAAATATATCGTTTTGGTCAATATATCATTTTGGTAATAAGGATTTGCTACATGGTTTGTGATATGGATAAAAATTGGTTAAGTGATTGGCTCGTAATGAAAGTGACTAGTCACAAGTCAGATAAACTTACCGCTGATTATTTTGATTCAACCAATGGAGATATATTTTTCTACCAAAACTTCATTTTGGTTTTTCTAAAATGTTCAATGTATATACTCTACTGCATCTTGCTCTTGTCTGCTCACTTTCCCCACTTTTGTCAGTAGGTTAAATATAAAGTGCCATGTGCTTGATGTTCTTGTGCAGTGGTGAACATGTATATATATATATATATATATATTTTTTTTTTTCTGTATCAAATAAGGCCATGTGCTATGGATACAATCTGCATGTGCATCAATGTGGCATTCATTATGAGCTCAGAAGGGGAAGTTTGGATCGGATCCATCCCTTAGACATATGTGATGTGACATCCATAGACATCTCTACTTATCCGTACGTACTTTTCACATAAATTCTTTGTAACATCGCATCTTTTAACTAGTCATTGGAAAAAAAACCCATCTCTTAGCTCCACATTCTTCCATTTGGTTATGAAATAGTAGAATGTTATACACTTGTGTATAAATTGAATTGACTTGTTAAAATGTGACACAAGGATTTTATAACAGATTGAGTTATTATGTGCGTAGAACAGTTTCTCATAATTCATGCTAAACTTGATCTCATAATCTCTGACCACGGCTTCTGATATCAGAGATCTGATTGAGATTTGTTAGAAATCCCCGTATCACTACTAACATAGACAAAGTGGGAAAAGTAAGCTACTTAAATTTCTAATTACTTTTATTATGAATAAGCTATTCATACAAAATAATGTAGTGTCTTATTACAGTATATGAATGGACCCACATAATCTTTTTCGATATAATTGTAATGCAAGTAAATAGCAAGACCAAGAGAAAATATGTTATTGTAATTTCTTGATGGTACGGTATGAATGGACCAATAATTAATTTGTTCGATATATAATCAGAATGTAATGCACGTAGGCAGAAAGCAGGGATTCTTAGTCAATATGGTCATAATTTTTTTGGTTATGGTAGAACAGTTGTTCAGTCGGACTTTAAAAAATGAAAAATATTGCTATAAACAAAACAAATTTGAATGTCATACCTTACAACAATTCTTTATAGTGGTTTTCATACTTCGAAACTGCTTGACAATTACTTCATTATTAATTTTGCAACATATATCATCCACTCATCACTCATTCAATTGCGTAACTTATCATTCACAAAGCCCATTGCACAAAATACAAAAGAGAAAAAAGATGATGGCTGATTCATTTATTCTAATTTTGGTAACTATTTTTTATATTGGTTGAATCTTAGGTTGAATTTTCGGTGCAACCCAACTCAAATTTAATAGGGTCACTTCCAAGTCCAGTGCAATTCGTCAACCGCATTATTCCAACCGTGGCTACACCAGTGTTAATGCACAAATGAACAAGCTTGATAGGCCAAAGAGCAAAATCAGTCCAACCCGAAATTCCTTCGGGCCGCACTTTTGGGGTCTACCCTAACTCATATTTTAAAATATAGTTGAATTTGTATCAAGCCAACTGGGGCGGGGTTACCCATTTGGCCAATGGTCCGGGCAAATAGGTTGGTTCTTTTCTACTTATGAAATTGTAGCCCAGACCGGCCTTATCATGAGCCGGGCTGGTTTTGCCAACTCTATCTCTAGATAATGTATTCTTGTGACTTCCTTGATGTGTGCTCAATATTGGCTCCATTCCCATAGATGATAGATAGATAGAAAGATGCCTTTTTCATTAGTTTGAGGAGGGCGGTTCGATTGGGGAGTGTTGACAATAAATCCCGTTTATAGTAAGCAAAGAGTTATGGGGCAACTTCACATGCATTTGGCCCATTTGGGAAGCGTGCGCCATGTGCAAAGGCGCAGTCGTTCACACACACACTTTATACATACATACATACATACATACATATATAACAATTAATATAACATATTTATATTGCTTCATTATTACATGATGATTAAACCCACAGCTTATGTTACGGATCTTGCCTTGGCTTTGATGTACATTATCACATACACCCTCCAACCGTACTTCTTACACTTTAGTCCACAGCTTCTAACAATATTCCTATATAAACCAGCAAAAACAGTTGAGACAAAGACAAGAATGAAAAATGGCTTCTTGGGTTCGAACAATCACTTCTCCTTTTAGAAAAGCTTGTACTTTCTTCAACCATCAGAATCACCATAGAGACAAGAAGCCCCAACAAGGTACTTTTTATCCTCTTTTCTTCTCATAGCAGTACATGTATGGTACACCTTCCTAAATTAATTGTAATTATCAAATCTGAAATCCCATTTTGCTTTTAGTTACAATAGTTGGGTTTATTAATGAGTTAATGATTTCAAATCCATAATAATGTAATGAATTTATTGGGTTTGTTTGTGATAATGCATTTCAAAAATTTAACAGATCTACATTTCTATTGTCATGGTGGATTTTAATTCACCTTCAAATCCATCTACATAATGGTTTATAAATCCAAATCCTTGAAATTCCATGATTTTGTTTTTTCAATAATTAGGGATAATTTCATAAATTACATTGATGTTTAGTCAAGAAGTTCAGTTATCTTTTAAAATTATAAATATGGATAATTACAAAAACACCCCTGAGGTTTGGGCTAATTACAATAAAACCCAGAGATATTTGAAAATTACAAAAAAAAACCTTGAGATTTGATTCGGTCTTACATTTTTCCCCTTCATAAGCATAAAACATATCAAAATTACCCACCTGATATTTATAAAAATACTACAACCATCCTCTTATATTTAACACATCTATGGATTTTTTTGTAATTTTGAAACATTTCTGAATTTTTTTGTAATTAGCCCAAACCTCAGGGGTGTTTTTGTAATTATACCTTATAAATATCTCCTTGAAGTTTGATGTTTGTGTTTGTTTTAAAAGCACCCCATCCAGTTGTTGAATTTTGTAAATGGAAATATATGCCCATGCAACATGAGTTATTTTGAAAGATAACCGGATTGTTTTGTAATTAGTCTAATTAATATTTGCAACTATTACTTTGAGTTTAATAAGTATATATTGCTGGGTGCAGGAGGACAAGAGCAACGTATAATGGACTTGCACGGTGAAGTGATGGCTTGTGCTTACGAGGATGTTCAGGTTATGTGGTCTATTTTGGACAAGTCCAAGCCCAGAACCTGCGCCCTTACTTCTTGAAACAAAAAGAGGAAACAAAAAAAGACAATTTCTTTAGAATTATTATCTTTTACTTAAATTTGTAAATATTTCTAAAAAAATCAGAAAATCTTGTTTATGTGGCTGGAACAATGAGAAGCCCAAATGCAAGTTCTGGCTTTACTTAGGTAGCAAAATAGATATGAGCCAAATTATGGTACTTTTACTCAAATGGCTTATTGGAGTTAGTAATTTTTGTTGTCTTGGCAATTGGTTAATGTACACTACTCCATTTTGGTGAATCCCTGTGATTAAAATGAGAATCATGGTGAGATTTGTGATTGGATTATAATGAGAATCTTTATATCGATGACATATATAAGTCTCATTCTTGGTTGCCAAAGAATGGTCAAATGAGAATGAGGCTCAATTTTTGTGAGATTTGTGTTTCCCATATGGTTATTTGCTAAGCAGAATTTTTCGATTGATCCGATACTTACAATTACAATTTCAAATTTGTTTGAGTGTGGACGAATCAAGTTAAGCCGGAAATATTATTATTCACACTTTTGTTAGTTTTGTCAAGTTTTCCAAAAATTTAGCTTGTTTTGATTGAGTTTAAATGATTTTGAATGGAGTAAAACACAAATTGAGTTCGAACATATTGAACATATATTTTTTTCTTCTACTGATTGTGAATGTTACCAAACAAAAAGTGTATTGATAGTTAATTTATTAAATTAAAGAACTGAACTCAAATGAGTTTTTTCAACCCGAAGCATCTACCATGAAGGGATAAATACTAACCCATTAACGTATAATTTTCGTGTCGCTGTGTCAAATAAAATTGCCCCCCTAAGGAGATTTTGATAAAATGTCAGCAAAATAGACGGATAAGTAAGAAAAATGAATTCTTCAATCATCATAAAAAATTTAACAATTCGATCCCGTGTTCTTTGGAGTTGTATATTTTATAATTCCAGGACTATTACTGAACCGTAAGATTATTGAAATATATTTACTGCAAACCTAGCATACTTTTCCAATTCATGGGAAATACAAAAATCATCTCATAAGTTAAACTTAATAAAAGGAATTTGGTTATATTTTACTATTAAAAACAATTGGTATTACAAATACTTTCTTGAAGTTTATTATTGTTTTACGAATATATTACTCAATAGGTGTAGTTTGTAAAATATAAATAAATAATAAGGAATATTAATAATTTAAAAAATTCTTTAAGTTTTTAGTAATTAAATAAATGTTAAGGGGGTTAATCTTTTTGTAATTCACCCTTATAATTATCATGTCATCCTCATACTTTGTAGTATGAATTCACTTATTTATTTAGCGGGCCTGCTTTATGGATTTCATCTTGGACTGGATCGAGAAATGGCCCAATCAGGGTATATAATATGGACTCCTACTAGACCCAACTAAGCGTGCGATCAGAGTATATAGTATTAGACCGATAATATGAGACCGATCAAAGTATATAGGGAAAGAGACACGAATACCCAATTTTTCAAGCTCAATCCCTGTATATACGCCCCATCTACTGTTCATTTCTAAAAATATGCTTTTCCGGCTTTTCTCCTTTTTTTGGACAATAATATGCTCCTGCCAAAATTCCCGGACATTTTTTACGTTGGTTTCTTTGTTGTTTCTTTGTTATTTCAAACATGTTTCAAACATGTTTCTTCTAATCAAATTTTAGCAAAAAAATAAATTTTGTCACCGTTAAATAATCCATTTTATACTTAAAATCTTATTAAAAAACAAGAAATATACACATAAAACAATACATATTAAAACCAAATAAATTTGAAAAATAGTATAGAAACAACATGAGTAAAAAAATAAAATTCAATTTTTGATCCAATGCATGAAAACATAAAACACATAGAAACAACCAAGAAACAATATAGAAACAAACTAGAAACAATATAGAAAACACACCATATGAGCAAAAATAGCTTAAAAATAGGTACAAATTATATTTAAACATCGAAAACTACGTGGAGACGACAAATAAACATAAGAACAACATTAAAAACGGTAGGTAAAATTACAAAATTAGTCCTATAACTATAGAGCAATAGCAAAAAGGTCATGTAAAATCACGTTTTGCAAAAAGGTCCTGTAACTATATAAACGTCGATCAATTTTGGTCCTGCAAAGTGCAAATTTTGCAAAATAGTCCTGAAACTGTATGAAAATCTCAATTTTGGCCCTAATTTCACTGGGAATTGAGAACTACATGTGTCGCTCACATAACTGAAATTCAGTGAAATTAGTACCAAAATTGAGATTTCCATATACTTACAGGACTATTTTGCACAGTTTGCACTTTGCAGGACCAAAATTGAGACGTTTATATAGTTACAGGACCTTTTTACAAAACGTGATTTTTACAGGACCTTTTTGCTATCGCCTTATAATTACAGGACCAATTTTGCAATTTTGCCAAAACGGTATGGAAACAACGTAAAAAATATTAAAAATACCACATGAATAAAAAGAGCTTAAAAGTAGGTAAAAATTGTATCTACACATTGAAAACTACATGAAAACAACAAAAGAATTATTCGAACAACATTAAAAATATTATAGAACAACACAGAGACAATAGAAAAATGTACAAAACAATACATGAATAAAAAATAGCATAAAAATAGGTAAAAGTTGTTTTGAAACATCGAAACAACAAAAGAAACAACTAAGAAACAAAAATGAAACAAATTTAAACAACTGTCTATGCTACAAACCGCCACCGAACCAACAATTCATGCATGACTGACACCTGTTACCCTCTCCTCTCTACTTAAACACCACCTCAACCCATAACTCCAAAAACTCCATATTCTTGCATGCACACACACTTGAGAAAAACAAGAAAAAATAATCTTCATATTAATTTTGTTCTACTGAGATAATTATACTTAATGAGAAAGAGAAAGGCACTACTCGTGCTGGCTTTGGTGGCGCTGGTGGTGGCTGTAAGTTGCTATGAAGATGAAGGATGGCGACTGGAAGAGGGCCGCGGAGGAAGAGGTGGCCGGGGAGGAAACGGAGAAGGCGGAATCCGGTGGAGGGAAGGGGAGGAGTGGTTCTTGTTGCAGGAGTCGAAGCGTGTGATACAGACAGATGCAGGGTATATTTGTCATGGACAATTACCGGGTGGACATATTTGTCATGGGGTGGTATTTTTGTCATTTTTTTAAAATAAAAGGTATTTTGTGTAATTTTCTCAAGTATATAGGGAAATATACACAATTGCCCACCTCAGGAAATAATAATAGTTTTTTACGCTTTTCAATACTTTTTTTGGATAAATTTATGTTTTTGCCTTTTTTCTGGACAAATTTATGCTCCCGCCAAATTTTACAGACTCTTTTACGTTGTTGTTTCGAACATCAAATAATAAAAAATTCAGTAAAAAAATAAATTTTACCGCCATTAAATAATCCATCTTATATTCGGAATCTTATAAAAAACTAATGAATACACAAATAAAATAATACACATTAAAACCAAATAAATTAAAAATATTATAGAAACAACATGAATTAAAAAGCACAATTCAATTTTTAATTCAATGCATGGAAACATGAAAAACATGGAAACAACCAAAAAAAATATAAAAACAAATAAAAAACAATATAGAAAACACTATATGAGCAAAAAGAGTTAAGAATGGGTAAAAATTATATTTAGATATCGAAAACTACGTGAGAACAACAAAAAAAATATCAAAGCAGCATTAAAAACAGTGTGGAAACAACCCAGAAACAATGTAAAAAATATTAAAAACACTACATGAATAAAAAGAAGCTTAAAATTAGGTAAAAACTATATTTACACATTAAACACTACATGAAAACAACAAAAAAAATTTATTAGAACAACATTGCAAATATTATATAGAACACCATAGAAACAATAGAAACAATTTACAAAACAATACATGAACAAAAGACAGTGTAAAAAATAGACAAAAGTTGTTTTGAAATATCGAAAGAACAAAGAAACAATATAGAAACAACACAAAAACAAATTTAAACAACATACATAACATATAAAGCAATATAAGAACAAAAAAAAAACCCCAAAAAAAACGTAAAAATAATCAAAAAATATGCAGGAGCGTAAAAATGAAAAAAACTGAGTACAAAAATGATAGAAGTGTATTATGTGGTATTTTTACCGGACATTGGATATTTTTTTGTAATTTCCCCATATTATAGTTACCTTCTCATTAATTGGCTCATTTGATAATAAATATTTTCTTATCAGCCCTGCTTTATTAAATCTACACACAATATACGCATAGCGTAATTCCATAATCAGATAGACTTTTTCTTTTTGAGGGAATAATCCGATAGATTTATATGTGAAGAATTTCATGATCTAAGATTATATTTTGATGATACCCTCAGTCCACGTGGCCGTTCAGCTGACAAATAACACGGGACCATTGGGATGACGTGGACCGAGCTGGTGACGTGGCAACTGAGCGAGCTCGGATAGCGACCTGATGCTCTAATATCAAGGGATCCGGAGATAACCATCTTGCTAAGTAAGATCAATACCTTATTTAGCAAGTCAAGATGCCACTTGTCAACAAATTAACAAGATGAGTCAGTAGATGCCAAAAGCATGGCCAACATGCATGTCTCAGAGAGGACACGTGTCTCATTGTAATCACTCTACAACTAGGTGTAATGATGATTAAAAACCCACTAATTGCATGAGTATAAATAGTTTTCACTGATTAGTAAGAGGACAAGAGAGATAAAAAAAAACACTTGTGAAATTCCAACTATAAGAACGGACCGATCAGAAATCCTCTGCTCGGATTTTAATACACAAAGGCAGAATTAGCCCTTTCCTTAAATTTATTTCAAAAGAGTTATCTAATTTCCACGTCATAGTCTTTTGATATTTTTCCTTGTTGATCCAAGACGCACGACAACATATTTTTTGTGAAATCTAAATAATTAAAAAATGAAGAGAATTAAAGGCTTAAAAGCAGCTTTCATAGTTGAAGCAACCATGGCTAGGTAAATTTTATATGATTGTTACATTATTTTATAGACTTCTAAATATAATTTTCATAGCTTGCTGTAGGAAGACTTTTTAAGGGTATTTATTTATTTATTGCACGTAACATTTACAGACATGTTTTCTTCTGAGAGCAACAAGAAAGGTAAGTCGCAAGTTAGCATCGATTTCCTGGCAAACACAAAATTCAAATAGAAGCAAAATAGTAATAAGAGATCAATCACAAATATTGCTTTCTGCTCGGTTATTAGTATAGCTGACAATTAGGCGGGTCAGAGAGAAAAATCAGGGTAGGCCGACACGGCCCGGAATTTAGCGGACCAATTTTCATGGCCCAATCTTATCCGTGTAGTGTATTTTGCTTCAGTCTAGGTGGGCCGACCAGGCCACTGAACCCATTAGGCCGGGTATCTTTTGGCCCTCCAAATTTAGGGCCTAGTCTTGCCTTATTGTCGAGTCGTCCGGGCCGGCCATTGGGCTGGGCCAAAATTGTCCGCTCTAGTTATTTTAGTAAAGACTCATTAGAAGATGAGTTTTCTTCAAATAAGGGAAAAAATGTTCATATTTAAGCGTTAGCAATTAGATCGTGTTTGAGTAGGTCGAACATAGGACCGTTAAAACTTATATGAATTTTATCGAGTTTTAAAAACTGTGTTTGAGTTTAATTTAATTATTAAAGGAAATGAGCTTGAATGAGTTTTAGTCGAGCCGGATACAAATCAAGTTTATGTAATTAATTTAATATTTTTACACATATTTGTATTTTTAATTGATTCGAGTTCGAGCCAAGCTTTGTATTCCGCTTAATGAAAAAATTATTCAAGTTTGGTTTGTTATGTTGACAAATTGAGCTCAGACTTTTTTAACACTAATAAATTTTTGTGTTTATAATTTTTCTTTTTATATATTTTTGGTAAACTATCTAGTATTGTTCACATATTGTGCGAGAAACATGGAGATCATAGTAGTAGAATTCTCCATGTTCTTACTGTATATAGCTGAATAAATAAAGAAGACTCACAAGTTTGAAGCATTTAAATATTGGGATAATTACAAAAAGTGCCCCTGAGGTTTCACCTAATTACAAAAAAATTCAGCTAACTTCTAAAATTACAAAAAACACCCTTGAGGTATGATTCAGTGTTAAAATTAAGGGGTAAACTGCAATACTTTTATAAATATGAAGAGGGATTTTGAAATATTTTTGCTTATGAAAGGTTTAAATGTTAGATAAAATAAAATCTTGGGGGTATCTTTTGTAATTTTGAAAAATAATTGGATTTTTTTGTAATTAGATCAAACCTCAAGGATATTTTTTGTAATTAACCCTTTACATATTTTAGGAAAGCAATTTTATATTATGAATTTAAGAATTTAGTTGATTGCACAAGTATAAAGAAGCACTTTAGGCGATAGTGCTAGCGAAAAGGTTCCAAGTTTTTTTCTTAATAGTGGTTTTTCTTTTAGCCATTTTGGCCAAAGGAAAATGTTTTTTAGGTATATTTTTTAAACACACTATTTTTAGCCATTTTAGGGCATGAAATTCCAAAGTTGCTCTTTAGTAGTTTTACAAGCCATTTTCGAGTGAAAACCTATTTCCTTAGTTACTCGAAATCAAAATAGTGGGTTCCCTAATTTCGAAATCGGCAACGGCGAATAGTGCGACAACGACTAGGTAGGAGATGGAGGGTGCTTCGACTTCTTCTCAGGTATGTAATTCGAACCCTATTTCCTTAATTTCATGTATTTTTGTTGTTTTAGATTGTCTACACTTGTTTTAGGTTAGGATTTGTTGTAGGCTTTGTAGAAATTCTAGGTTTTAGATGGTGATAGTTGGTTTTGATGAGCTTGAGATGTTAATGGCAGAAAATGGCTGGGCGAAGAAGACGATGGGTAACTCGCAATCCACAAATAACTCGATTGTGAGTTATATGTACCTCGAAATCGAGTTACATGAACCTGTAACTCAAAATCGAGTAACATGTAACTCGCAATCCAATTACTTTTGGATTGCGAGTTACATGTAACTCGATTTTGAGTTACAAGTTTAAATGTTAACCAATTGGATTGCGAGTTACATGTAACTCGATTTTGAGTTACAAGTTTAAATGTTACTTTTGGCTTGTGAGTGACTTGATTTCGAGTCACATGTAACTCGATTTCGAGTTATAGGTTTAAATGTTACTTTTGGTTTGCGAGTCACTTTGTATCAAGTTACCTGTCAGCTAGCAGTTAACTCAACTTTGGTGTTTTTTTTTTTGACAGAATTGGAGATGAAAATGGGGTTCTTCTCAGAATTGGATAGAAAAACTGAATTTGTATACCGACTGTCACTTGATAGAGGATATCAAGAAGGAGTTGACAGAGTCGGACAATTTAGATGAGTTTAGGAAAGGCCATTTGGGGCGTTTCTGGACTTCGACTCAGACGCATACATGACCTCGAAGGGTATGCTCCGATTGCTCACCTTTTATGTTTGCAAACAACCTCATAACGTAAAGTCGAAGAACGGGTTGTTCAATACTCCACACGATAGTGTAGATGATAGAAGCCCAACTTTGTTACCATTTCTTCATTGCTTTCAAGCACTGGACCTTTGAATAAGTTACACTCAATATTAGGTGGTTCTTATGGAATAGAATCAGGATCGGGATACTGATAAGATGTTCCAAGAGCCATCAAAGCATATTTCGACCTAACCATAGGGAGCTCCATATGATCAACGTTCTCATTATCTACTTCGTTGGCATCAACATGAGGTACCTTATAGATTGAAAATCGTCTATTCCAAAGAACATGCTCATCATTGTCTCCTATTATGATATCATTGTTCACATCATTCCGTTCACGGTCAATGAGAACAAAATAGTCATCTTTTTTCCATCCAAAGTGATCATAAATCAATCGACGGACTAGTTCATTGTCAATGTTGTACTCTGGATCGTCATATTCTTCCTCGGATGTGTCACCATCATTGTCACCCGATGGAACAAATTGTTCATGTTAGGAAATTTATTTGTTAGATTTTGATGATACCATGTAAAACTTAAATTAGGAAGTTGGCACTCCAATTTTTCTTGTAATTATCTGTTGTAAAAGTTGAAACTAGGAGAGAGCTGAATCAAGTCAGCTAACTCAACATTATAAGAAGTTAGCTATGGACTAGGTTGAAGACTCTGCTGTGAGTCAGCTGAGCATGACATAAAAGAAGACAAGGACTCGACTGAAGGAAAATCAATTGAGGAACAACTATGAGAAAGGCCAGCCAAGTCAACTTGAGAAGCCAAATCCATAAAGATAGAATGACAATTGAGTCAAATATGTGATTGGAGCAGACTCAAGACAACTGGAGTCGTAAGTGGCAGTCAACTGATAGCAAACCGTTGCACAAAAATCAAGGGGATTACTTAAATTAGTAATGCCTCCATACTGCCAGGTCCTGAAAGTGATCAAGTTTAAAGCGTGCAAATTAAATAAGCCAATGGGAATTCCAAGTGGGTGTCAGACCCTGAAAAACTGGAACATTCAAGGATACGAGGAAGTGTCACTATCACACGCTGAGAAAGCATGTCAGGACAAGCCAACGTCCATTGAAATATTATTTGAGAAATTGTCTATCTCTTCAACGGACAATTTTCAAATGATAGTATAAAAGGCTGAGGATTCAAAAGAAATAAAGATGTATGCAACATACACAGAAACATAGATACAACAAAGATACAAGGATAATTGCTAAGCATACACATTCAAGCTGAAAAGAAAATTATTCATTAATCCTCAAGCCAGCAAGTTACAAGATTTTAAAATCCAACACTCATTGTGAAGGACAGAAGAAATCACAAAGTTAAAGAGGAACTTTTGAAAAATAACCAGGGGTCTACTTTCCAAGTGAAGGATTGTAGAAAGGTTCAAGGTTGAACCAAGAATCAAGTTTGTTGGAGGGCTTTGTGATCAAATCCAAGAACTTGAAGAAGTGAGCTGTAGTAGCAAGACAACCGCCTCGTGAAGAAGCTGAGTCGCAAAGAGAAGCCAACTGTGATATCAAGGCATCTCAAGACTGAGTCGCAGGAGAAGTCAGGTGTGTGATCAAGACTATCTCCAGACTGTTGACCACTTTGTAAACTAATCATTACTTAGTGGATTCCTCCAGGAGTTGGAGAAGTGAGGATTAGAAGAATTACCCCATCTCCGAACCTCTATAAAATGTGTCTATTTACTTTCAGCATTACTTTCCTGCATATTTATTTTATATCTGCTGAGTAGCTTACATTTGCTATTCCAACTGATAATAAGCTAAGTGCTAAAACAAGTGTTAAAACTAACTTTAAATTAATCAAGGGTGTTAAGTCTTCCGCTTCTAAAACCAAATCAGCTAAGTTAAACATTTGGGTTATACAACCGAGTTACACTAACAACAGCTCCCTTGAGTCTGTTAAATAGGAAACTCATCTGAATAATCAACCTAGATGTCCTTTGGACAAAGCTGATTTGAGTCAACTCTGCTGCAATTTTTTAAAAGGATTTTTGCAAAAAAATTGGTAAGGTTTATTCAATCCCCCTTCTAAATCTTACTTCATACGCTGTGGGACCTACAAGTGGTATTAGAACAGTTGGTTCATTGAGCCTTCTGCATGGGTTACTGAACTAGTTCTCTATCTTTTTAAATTCCTAACACTTGTGTTTTCCTATGTTTTTCATCTTTAGCAAGATAATTATCATGGAAGCAAATCTAACTCGCGTTCCTATGTTCTCCATTGAAGAATTTGATGAATGGAAAATTTGTATACAGACTCACCTATCAGAATTGCATGATGAAATGTGGTTTGTGATAGAAGATGGGTCATTGCAAATACTTAAGGTCAATACGACTATAAGAAGAACAACTGCAGCTGAAGGAGAAGAAGCTGCTGAAACAAGACCAGCTATGGTTGAAAAACCAAGGACAGAGTGGACAAATGATGACAGAAAAAGATACAACTTGGACAATATGGTCAAGGACATTCTTTACAAAACTTTGGACAAAGCCATATTCAATAAAGTCAAATCTTGCAAATCTGCAAAAGAAATTTGGGATAAACTGACTTTAATATGTGAAGGATCAGAACAAATCAAGGAGAACAAACTATCTGTTGCTGTCCAGAAATTTGAAAATTTTAAAATGTTTGCAAGAGAAAATTTGGATCAGCTGGATGCCAGATTTACTGAGATTACAAATGAGCTTTCAACTCTCGGAAAAGAATATACACAGACGGAGATGTGTATGAAGATATTAAAAGCACTCCCAACTGGATGGGAAATGAAATTTATGGCCTTGTGACATTCAATGGATCTCTCGAAAACATCCAATCATGAATTGTTCTCAGACCTTAAGGCTTATGAGTTTGAGCTGAGAAGAAAAGACCAAGAGGAAACAATTGTGCCCAAGATTGCTGCACTATTGACCAATGATGGGAAAATAGCTAAATCAAAGGATACCATTGATCAGGAGGAGATAACCCTGTTAGTAAAGAGATTCAATAAGTTCTTTAACAATAACTATAAAAGAAACAAGGGTGAAACCTCAAGAAGACATTCAACACCCTCCAAAACAAGGGAGGAAAGGCCATCCAGGAGAGCTTAAAATCAAAGAACTGACTACCAGAAAGCCGATAGTTAAAAGGGCGATAGAGCTGATCAGTGAGTTGAATTCCTCTGTTGGAACTGGACACAACCAGGTCACTTTGCCATTAACATCAAATACCCACCTGTCAGCAAATACAGAGATGAGGAATTAAGGAAAGTCTTCAAAGAAAGAAGACAAGAAAAGAAGAAAGCAAGATAGTTGCAGAGACACCTGAGCCAGCCAAGTGCAAAGAACCACCTGACTCAGACAACAGTGAAGCTGACTACTCAAGTGACTTAGAAGAAGATGCTCTAATTTGTCTTATGGCAAATGAACAAGAAGATGAGGTACAATCCAACTCTGCTTACTCAGACACTAGTGATAGTGACTGTGACACACACACACACACCTCTTCACCCACAAGTCTTTATGATTCATTAGGAAAAATGATGAAAGACTTTGAGCACATCAAAACCTCTCACTTAAATAAGGAAAACAGCCAGCTTAAAAGCCAAAACTCACAGCTGACTGAGGAGCTGAGTACTCTTAGTCATATAGCTGATGAGAATGTCAAGCTAAAGGCTGAAAATGCAAGGATCATAACAGAACTAGCTGCTACAGAAAAGAGAGAAAATGATCTTAAAAATGTGATTGTCTCATTTACAAAAGCATCCAAATCATTAGATGAACTAATTATGAGTCAAAAGGAATGTGGAGATAAGACAGACATAGGATTTAATTCCTTTGTGCATAGTCAACCTTCAAGAGTGATTTTGGAAAAAGGATCTTCAAGTAATGAAATATCCCAAAACACCAAATGCTGCACCCACACTCACTCAAATTCACAATCACAATCACACTGGACTTGGTTACAATGGTAAAGGAAAGAAGCCAGTGGAGTATGCTGAGAGGACAACTTAGAAAAGGTACAGTCAAGTTCCTCAGCAAACTCAAAACTAGAAACACTCTGTAAAAAATAAACAGAGCTACAAAAAATCCCAGAAATTTCAGCAAAGAAATTATCATGAGGGGAATGGTAGAAACTATCCTACACAAGCTGATTTGAATGGTCATATGAAATATCAGCAAAACAACATTGGAAACAAGCTCAAGTGGCAAAGATCTCATTCTCAGCAAAGATCATTCCCAAGACAAAAAAGCTATTATCAGCACACATATGCACCCATGCACTACACTCAGAAAAATCACAATTACTTTAAGGGAGCAATTGCTAACACAAACACACGAACATACAGACAAAAGAGACAGTTGTATGTTGTCAAAACCCCTAAGAAATTTGCAAAAGTACACTTTGATTATGGCACTGATAGATGACAGCCTCTTAGAGTCAGCCCTTTTGGCTATAAGTTGGTTGGAACATCTTATAGAACTAATCCTCAAGGACCCAGATAAGTATGGGTACCTAAAAATTAATTTCATTGATTGCAGGTTCAATGAGCAGCTGAGTGCCAAGGAACCTGGTACATGAATAGTGGTTGTTCCAGACATATGACAGGGAACAAGAAAATCTATCAAAGTTAAAAGAGATTAAAGGTGATAAAGTCATATTTGGAGGAAATGAAGCTCCAGGGAAGATTAAAGTAATATGATCCATTAAGAAAAATGGATTGGAAATCACATATGTTGCTTATGTTGAGGGACTCAACTTTAACTTACTCAGCATCAGCCAACTCTATGGCAAAGGCTACAATGTTGGATTCAACATGGGGATATGCCAAATAAAGGATATTGAATCAAATGAAGTTGTGCTGCAAGGAACAAGGCAAAAGAACATGTATGTGGTAGACTGGTCCACTGCTACACCTAGTACATGTTTACTAGCAAAAAACACTGGTACGAATCCGGTTGGTCGTGGCATAAGCTAAGTCATTTGAATTTCAAGACAATTAATAAGTTTTCCAGAAGTCATCTTGTAGTAGGACTGCCAAACTCAGTTTATAAGAAAGAAAGTGTATGTGATGCATGGAAAATCAAATCAAATCCTCATTCAAGAGATAGACAAATCATTCTTCAACAAAGATTTTACATCTGCTACACATGGATTTATTTGTCCTAGTTGAGCTAGGGATGACAATTTGACCCAGACCCGCGGGTATCCACCTCGATTGGGGCGGGTTTTTTGATCTTTGACCGGGATCGGGTCAGATTCGAGGAAACCCGAAATGGTATTTATCAGGGGGTGGGGCGGGGCGGGGCGGGGCGGGGATGGTATTTGTATGCCCCGCCCCCGAACCCGCCCCAATATATATATATATATATATATCATAAGAGTGTATAAATGTAAATATATTAGAATGAATAATTATAGAGAGAGATTTGTGGGTTATATTTAATTGGGATTATACTACTATATTTATTCTTTTCTTTATAATGACCTTTCATATTTCTCTTTTTCAATTGATTTAATTAAATCTCTGGTCTTTTTCCCTTCCCAATGATCCAGCCGTCCCTTTTGATTTATAACTTTTCATTGAACTTAAACAAGAAGAAAACTTCTATTCTTATTCTAGCTTTTCACCTTCTATTTTGTTTCTTCTAAAAATTTTGCAGCCAACCAACTCAACAAAATTTGAGTCAACACTCAATAAACAACAATATTTTTCTTGGGTAAGAGTTAATCTGTTCTTTTATTTTTGCCCATGAATATTATTTTATATTTCACCAATGTGCAAACTGAAATATTTTGTTATTTTACTTTCATATACTAAATAACTGATGCTAAGAATACCTTTTGTTTGTTTTTTTTTCCTTCAAATCATTTATACTTAATACTTTACTGCTATGTTAACGTATGAACATCAGAACATGTGTGTGTTTGTGTGTATTTTTTTTAATGATTTCTTTTAGCAATATAATATGGTTTTTATTCTTAAATAACCAACAATTGGTATAATAGCAGTGCCAGGGTATCTTGATGGCTAGGCTTCATGCACTGCTCCAAACTATCTTTTATTTATTTATGATTTTAACATAAATTACAACTATTAATATTTTATTGTTTCTTAATGGTTTCTAGATCGATTTATTTTTACTGATTTCATTTACTTTGTTGAAAAACAATCTGATATACTTGTGTTATTTTTATTTTTCCAGGTTAATAGTTATTAGTATCTGCAATATCTATGGAAAATAATACAAATCCACCTACATCGGTTGATGGTTGTCCACAAAATACACAAGGTGATGGTCCAAATTTACCCACTCAAACTCAAACTGGGTCACCTTCACAACAAACCAATATAGAAGCTAAGGAAGTTGAGCCTAATACTTCAAGGTTTAAAAGTATTGTGTGGAGTCATTTTGAGAAAAAAAATTGTTAATGGAGTACCCAAGGCTAAATGTAATTATTGTAAAAAATTACTTGGTGGCGCTTCCAAAAATGGAACTAAGCATCTGCATGAACACCTTAGGCAGTGTCCGAATCGTATTCAGGCCGATATAAGACAAAAAGTATTAGTGAATAATCTCCAGAAAAAAGAAGTGAGTCCTTATGCATTTGAAGAAGCTATTGTGAGGCGAGAACTTGCGAGCATGATTATTATGCATGAATATCCACTTGTTATAGTGGAGCACGTCGGGTTTAGGAGGTTTTCAATGTCTCTTCAACCTTTATTCAAGGTTCCTTCGAGAAATACTGTGAAGAGTGACATTATAAAGATTTTTGATTGTGAAAGAGGAAAGACAATGAAACTTTTAGAACGAAATGACAGCAGGGTGGCTATTACAACTGATATGTGGACATCAAGCAACCAAAAAAGAGGCTTTATGGTTGTTACTGCTCATTTTATTGATAGTTGTTGGATGATGCAAAGTCGAATATTAAGGTATTCTTTTTGTTTTTTTACTCATTGTTTTATATAAGTGGTACTTGAATATTAATTGAATTATTATTTTCTTATTGTCTAGGTTCATATATGTGCCTTATCCACATACAAGTGAAGTGTTATGTGAGACTTTACTAGATTGTTTGATGGATTGGAGTGTTGATACTAAACTATCTACTATTACAGTAGATAGTTGTTCTACAAATGATGCTTTGATTGGTTTAATTAAGGATTAATTGGATAGAAATAGTTTGATAAGATCATGTTCTTTGATACATATGCGGTGTTGTGCACATATTTTGAACTTGATAGTGAAAGATGGATTAGATATTATTAAAGATGGAATTGAAAAAATTCGTGAAGTTGTGGTTTATTGGACTGCAACTCCTAAAAGGATGGAAAAATTTGAAGAAGCAGCACGACAATTGCGAATTCCATTGACTAAAAAGTTGGGGCTTGATTGTTCAACTAGGTGGAATTCCACAGTTTTGATGCTTCAAACTGCCATCTTATACAAAGATGTGTTTTCCTGTTTGAAACAACGTGAACCTCACTATAAGACTTCACCTTGTGAAAGTGATTGGGAATTTGCCAAAGAAATTTGCGAGAGATTGGAGCTTTTCTATAATGTGACTGAATTGTTTTCTGGAACTAAATATCCTACTGCTAATATGTATTTTCCTAATATTTGTGAGATTGATTAGAGTTATACGAGTGGCTTGCTTGTGAAAGTGATATTATTTCTCAAATGGCAACCACAATGCTGGTAAAATTTGAAAAATATTGGGGAGTTATTCATGAGATAATGGGGGTTGTTGTTGTGTTAGATCCAAGATATAAGATGACATAGCTTGAGTTCTATTTTCCTAAAGTTTATGGTAATGATTCTTTGGCCCAAATTGAGAATATACGTCAGCTTTGTTATGATTTAGTGAATGACTACCAATTGATAATTGATGTTGGAGGGGGTGAATATGATTCAACAAGAGTGGATGCTACTCATTTTTATGGAGGTAAAGATAAATTGTCAGATTATGATTTATTTGGGAGGTCAAAGAAAAGATCTCGAACCTCAAGTGTTAAGTCAGAGTTAGACAATTATCTAGACGGAGATGTCTTACCAAGAACTGGAGATTTTGATATCTTGTTATGGTGGAAGATAAACGGAGTCAAATATCCTACACTTCGAGCCATTACTAGAGATATATTGGCAATTCCCGTGTCTACTGTTGCTTCTGAATCCACTTTCAGTACAAGTGGTAGGATTGTGAGCCCACATCGCAGTAGGCTTCATCCAAAGACATTAGAGGCACTGATGTGTAGTAGAAGTTGGCTTTGGGCTGCTGAAAACAAAGGTACAATAATTCATCTCCTAATTTTGTTTATCACTTCTATTGATTATATTATTATTACACACTACTTATGCATGTGTTAATGTATCTTTCAGATGGAGATGTATTATGTTCAGATGGTTATGTCACCATATATGATGAAATGGATTCAGATGGTGAAGGTATTTAAATAAAGCTATTGTTATTTACGTATTTTTTTCCTAAATAAATTATAGATTTATATTTGAAATATTTGGATAGAAGTTAATGCTTATATATATAATGATTGTAGGACCTATCATAGATTAATATGGATATTGATAAGAGGTTGTTACGTTTTTGCCTGAAATGGATTATTTTGGCTTGAAGAGAAGAAATGAAGAGAAGAATTCAAGTGATCAGTGGGTTTGCCTCCTTTTCAATAAGCCGCGAGCAATACAATTGAGCAATCTTTTGCTTCTTCCAACCGATGGGCGATGGTTTCTATATTAGAGATCAAATTAATGTTATTTTGTTGTCCATGTTTTGAGGAAAAAAAGTTTGTTCAATTGTTCTTGCTTTTTTGAGACAAAACAATTGCTACTGCTACTTTGCTATAAATGCAAGTCATGATTAGTATTATAGTTTTTATTGAAATATTAATATATGCTTGAATATTAAATAAAAAAAAAGCATATATGAATAAAAAAGAAACTCAGGTAGGATTCACTGTTTTTGATTTTCACGTTATCTGAAAATTAATTTGGATGAATTTAAGAGATCAATTAGATCTATATAACATAATTAAGATTTTTTTAAAACAATTACTCAAATCGGGTTATCAGGGTCGGGGAAATCCGACCCCGTCTGGGGCGGGGATGGGGATTATTAATTTTTCCCCATCGGGGTTCAGGGCGGGGGCGGGGATTAAAACATACTACCGGGGTCGGGGGCGGGGAAAGCAAAATCCACCCCCGATCCGCCCTGTTGCCACTCCTAAGTTGAGCCAGCAAGCATAAGTGGAAAGAAATACACCCTGGTAGTAGTGGATGACTATTCAAGATAAATGGACAATCTTCATGTGTAAAAAGAAGGAAACACTACAGAAGTTACCTCAACTGATGAAGAGAGTTTAAAATGAGAAATGCCAAACCATTATAAAAATAAGATCAGACAGAGGAACTGAGTTTGTCAGCAGAATAATAACTCAGTACTGTGTGGTGAATGGCATTGCTCATGAATTATTAGCACCAAGAACTCCACAACAGAATGGAGTAGCTGAAAGAAGAAACATGACTCTCAAGGAAGCTGCTAGGACCATGTTAGCTGAACTGGGTTACCAAAGAGATTTTGGGCTGAAGCATAAATACAGCTTGCTACATCCAAAATAGATGCATGATAAATAGACAGTTGACCAAAACTCCTTATGAAATTTGGACAGGGAAAAAGCCAAATGTTGGATACTTTAAAATATTTGGTTGCAAATGTTTTATTCGCAACAATGGAAAAGACAACTTGAAGGCCTTTGATGCCAAAACTGATGAAGGTATCTTTCTAGGATACTCAGCTGAAAGTAAAGTATACAGAGTGCTGAACAAAAGGACTATGGTCACAGAAGAATCCATCCATGTGGTTTTTTATGAACCAAATATGAATGAAGAAGACATTAAAGAGTTAGCCGAGAAGCTGACTCATTCAACCATGCAGAAGAGTCCTTATATTGAAGTTGAAGTAAGAGAACTCAATTAATGTTTATCAAAAACCAATTTATATGTTTCTATGGATTCAATTCCTATATTTGTTTATTCCACCACCATAAGCAAATGAATAGTTGATTAATGCCAATTGCTAGCATCCCTGCCCAACAATTAATATTAACTCCTAAAAGATCTTTGAATTGAAGTACTCCCCACAAACAGATTAAGCCTTCCGACTCTATACTCGTTTATGCCTAAATTTGATTTTCGTTTGTTAGAACTCATCTCCCAAATTATGGACTAACAAATATGACATGCAAATTATTGATTAGATAATCTATAAAAATTAAGCATTCAAATTCATATAATAAAACACCTAAATCAATGAAGAAAACAATCAACATGGATTTAACATGAATCCATAGTTTTGATTATGCCCTAGGATCAGAATAATTAGCCCAACATATTTGATAACAAATTCATAGACAAAGTTGAAATCAAATAGTATGACATCATTTAAGTACAAACAAGAGATCTAAACTAATAAAGAAAGAACCCTTCTTGTCATGATGGATCTTCTCTCCAAGCCTTCGAACCCTTGTGCTTCCGTAGATGCGAAAGGTATGCTCTTCGTTAATTAGCCCTCCTCTCTCAAAAGATTGTTGATTTGTTTAATCCTAATGTATTGTAGTGTATTTTCAGATGTAATGACTTCATATTTTCATCCATGGGTTTGGTCTTCTTTATATAGGTGCTTTGAGAGATTACTGGTAAAGTTCTGATGGGATTAACACACAAAATCAACCGCAGGAACACGACCGTTCACATGGGAAGACCGTGCAATTGATTTTTGTCTCTGTAAACATGTGATTTTGCTCATTGGGTCTTCATGCAAGTTGTAACCCTTTCTCTTAGCTTTCCATTGCCACTTGAATCAGCTCAATATCCATTTTGTAAGAAAGTTATGGCCAAAACACTAAACCCTACTACTGCTGAAAATTGTTGGCGTGTTTGGATGTTTTGAAAGTAATTCCCTTTTGTTCGACCATCCATGCTTCTTTCTTTCACATTTTACTCGTACCTTGGCTCTTGACATATCCTTTTGAACGTGCTATTTTTTTATCCAATTTAGCTCAATTTTCTGTATAATATACAAGAGTACGCAGTATCATGCCCAACAAAGGAAACCAACCAAAACACACTAAATATACATGCAAATGTATCAAATATATATCAAAATAAACCCTTAAATGCACGTATATTTTACATGTATCACCTCCTTAGTTAATTTTTCATTAAGTACATTTCAATTGCTAATTAGCTTTTGTCCTTTGGATTACCTTCCTACATTTATATTTCGTTGATTTCAGCATCAGAGGGCTTCCCCGGACAATCCCAGGGCGCTTCTAATGTTGTTTGCTTATTACATACCGGTTCCATCTCTTGGAGTATCGAGGAATTTGGATTTGAACCCCTCAACCTGGAATGTTTAGATTTTTGCAGGATCAAATAACAACACAGCTTTAAAAAAAATTAATAGCAAAAAAATGTGCATTGAAATCTCGATTTCCAACCAATATGATCGTGACTAAATTCCTAGCTATGTATTAATGCCAGAGAATGACTAATAATATCCACTTACTTTGAGTTTTATATTTTTTTGGCTACTTCTGGAATTCAAATTTTTTATTTTAATTTAACATGCAATTGCATGTTAAATTAAATATCACGTTGAGAATATAAAATATTTTCTTAAATATTTATTATTTTTTATGTAAATTATATATATTTAACACGTAACACACTACACCAAAAAGGATCTTTTGCAATGGTATTTTCAGCAACGACATTTGTCGTGGCTAAATATTATTATTTGCAACGCTTTGTTATTGCTAATAATTTCCGCAATAATTTTTAAAATCCTTGGAGACTAATACTTATAGCATCAAATAATCAGAAATTGTGGTAATGAGAAATTTGGGTCGACAACGACGTCCCTAAAAATACTATTACTTTTTAGCAACGATGGTGGTATAAAAAATAACCTAACATTGGCAACGAGGTTATTGTCGTTGCTAAAGGGACACTAAAAATTGATGAAATATCCCTTCCTCCCACGCCATTTTTTGCGCCCTAATTTCCGGCCCATCTTCTTTGTGCCCGTCTTCCCCCGCGCCCGAATTACCAGTCAATTTTCCCTTGCTTCCATCGCCACCACAGGTACTCCTGTACTCCAGAAGCTTACTTAATATTTTTAGAAAAGATTTTAAAAAATTCGTCAAAGAAAAGTGGTTTTATATATAGCTGTATGAAGGGTTTTATCCATATGTGTGTCTGTACAGTAGTACATGACAAGTCAAGGATGTTATTTCTTATGATTTGCCCATTGATTCACAAATTATAGCCTGCTAAGGGCATCTCCAACCTAACTCTATATCCCATCCATTACACCAAATATGTAAAAAAAAACTCTCTCCAACCTAGCTCGAAACCTTACACCAAATTTAGTGTAATACAAATATTCCTCTTTGCCCTCTAATTTCTTCAATTTAGAAATTAAACTCCAATTGTATCCTACATTTGATATATAATTAATCGTAACATACTATTAGTTATTTAAATTTGGAATTTAGTAATTATTTTGGATGAACAATTATAATAACTAACAAATAGCTAATATTTAGCAATAAATTATTATAATATAAACTTAAAATTTTCTATAAATTAAAATAATTAAGAAACAAATTAAATTATAATTTATCAAAAAGATATAATATTACTTGCATCAAAGTCCACCATAAAAATATGAAATATCAAGCAGACCTGAAATTCAACCTTAAATTTAAAAGCACTATAATTAAACCTGGAGGTTTAAAAACAAATACCAAGATAGGTAATATTCATTTTATGTTCCTGTCAATAAATAAATATATATATATATATATATTGTTATATTTGTCTTTTTTATTGTGTGTCGTGCATAATATGGTAATTTTATTTATTATAATATTAGTTGTAATATTTTTATACAATATAATTAATATTGTAATAAAATACTCATTTGGTGTGATGGATTGGAGATGATTTTTGAAAACTTACAAAAACAACAAATTTGGTGTGATTTTCACAAAAAAGTATGAAATAACAAGTTTGGTGAGATTATTACTTGCATCAAAGTCTGCCATAAAAATATAAAATACCAAGCAAACCTGAAATTCAACCAAAAATTTAAAAGCACTATAATTAAACCTGGAAGTTTAAAAATAAATACCAAGCAAGGTAATATTTGTTTTTTTGTTCATGTCAATATATATATATATATACACATATATATATATATATATATATATATATTATGTGTGTCTTTTTTTATCGTGTGACATATGTCGTGCATAATGTAGTAATTTTATTTATTTTGATATTAGTTATAATATTTCTTTGCAATATAATTAATATTGTAATATTTGTTAAATGTAATTTTTTATTTGAGTAAAAGAAATAATTGCACAAACAAATAAATTTGTTATTACAAAATAAAAGAAAACAATAAAATACTCATTTGGTGTGATGAGTTGTAGATGATTTTTGAACAATTACAAAAACACCAAATTTGGTGTGATTTTCACTTGCATCAAAGTCTGCTATAAAAATATTTAAAACCAAGCAAACCTAAAATTCAACCTGAAATTTAAAAGCACTATAGTTAAACTTGGAAGTTTAAAAACAAATACCAAGCAAGATAATATTTCTTTTAGATTCATGTCAATATATATGGATATATATGTATATATTGTTATTTTTGTCTTTTTATCTTTTTATCGTGCATAATGTAGTAATTTTATTTATTGTGATATTAGTTGTAATACTTTTTTGCAATATAATTAATATCGTAATATTAGTTATCTGTTAGTTTTTATTTGGGTACATTAATAGTAATAAAATATAAGCAAAAGAAATAATTACACAAATAAATAAATTTGTTATTACAAAATAAAAGAAAACAATAAAATACTCATTTGGTGTGATGGATTGGAGATGATTTTTGAAAACTTACAAATACAATAAATTTGGTGTGATTTTCACAACAAATATGAAATACCAAGTTTGGTGTGATTATTACTTGCGTCAAAGTCTGCCATAAAAATATAAAATACCAAGCAAACCTGAAATTCAACCAAAAATTTAAAAGCACTATAATTAAACCTGGAAATTTAAAAATAAATACCAAGCAAGGTAATATTTGTTTTTTTGTTCCTGTCAATATATATATATATATATACATATATATATATTGTTATGTTTGTCTTTTTTTTATCATGTGACGTATGTCGTGCATAATTTAGTAATTTTATTTATTTTGATATTAGTTATAATATTTCTTTGCAATATAATTAATATTGTAATATTTGTTAAATATAAGTTTTTATTTGAGTACATTAATAGTAATAAAATATAAGCAAAAGAAATAATTGCACAAACAAATAAATTTGTTATTACAAAATAAAAGAAAACAATAAAATACTCATTTGGTGTGATGAGTTGGAGATGATTTTTGAACAATTACAAAAATACCAAATTTGTTGTGAAAATATAAAATATCAAATTTGGTGTGATTTTCACTTGCATCAAAGTCTACTACAAAATTATGAAATACCAAGCAAACCTGAAATTCAACCCAAAAAAACGCAGTAAATAAACCTGAAAGTTTAAAAACAAATACCAAGTAAGGTAATATTTGTTTTATGTTCCTGTCAATATATATATATATATATATATATATATATTGTTATGTTTTTTTATCGTGTGTCATGCATAATAATTACTCATTTGGTGTGAATGGTTGGAGATGATTTTTGAAAAATTAAAAAAATAATAAATTTTGTGTGAAAATATGAAATACCAAGTTTGTTGTGATTTTCACTTGCATCAAAATCTGTTATAAAATTATGAAATACCAAACAAACCTGAAATTCAACCTGAAATTTAAAAGCACTATAATTAAATCTAGAAGTTTAAAAATAAATACCAAGCAAGGAAATATTTGCTTTATGTTCATGTCAATATAAATATATATATATACACATATATATTGTTATGTTTGTCTTTTTTTGCTTGTGTTGTGCGTAATATAGTAATTTTATTTATTGTGATATTAGTTGTAATACTTTTTTGCAATATATTTAATATTGTAATATTGGTTAAATGTAATTTTTATTTGGGTACATTAATAGTAATAAAATATAAGCAAAATAAATAATTGCACAAACAAATAAATTTGTTATTTCAAAATAGAATAAAATAATAAAATACTTATTTGGTGTGATGGGTTGGAGATGATTTTAGCAAAATTACAAAAACACCAAATTTGGTGTGAAAATATGAAATACCAAGTTTGCTATGATTTTCACTTGCATCAAAGTCTGTCATGAAAATATGAAATACCAAGCAAACATGAAATTCAACCTGAAATTTAAAAGCACTGTAATTAAACATGGAAATATAAAAACAAATACCAAACAAGGTAATATTTGTTTTATGTTTCTGTCAATATATATATATATATATATATATATATACATTGTCATTTTTATATTTAAGAATCATTGATTTTATTCCACAAACATTCATATACCTTATCTTATTGTTTGATTAATAAAACGTAATCTGAAACATTTTCTCTTGTGTGGCGTTCGCAGACTTTACGCATCCTCATTCATTCTTGATTCGGGTTTAAGTTAATATAGAGGATTTCTATTTCATTTTTTTTGTTTTAAGAATCGTTGATTTTATTCCACAAACATTTATATGCCTTATCTTATTATTTGATTAATAAAACCTAATCTAAATTTTTTTCTCTTGTGTGGCCCCTCGCAGACTTTACGCAGCCTCATTCATTCCCGATTCCGGTTCTTCTTCAGCTAAGTTCATATGGAGAATTTCTATTTCATTTATTTATTTATGAATCGTTGATTTTATTCCACAAACATTAGCCACAAGGCCCACAACCATTTATATGCTATATATATATATATTATATTATTGGAGTAACCTATTTGATTAATTTACGTCTTAAAAATTAACCACAACCATCTAAACTAAAAGGAATTTTAAAGTTGCAACAACCTATTTGTAGAAACTGATTATACATAATATTATTACAAAAATAATATCCTGGCATCTGAACAGAACTCCTCTATCACATATAGAGTCAAACCATCCTCCATTTTCCAGACACTAGTCTCATTATGAAAGCTCACAACCAAAAACATGTGGTATTGATCACCAATATTTGATTTCAGTGACCACATCCCATTGATGTTATGATCTTCGCTTACAGACAACCATTTTTATAGGCCTTGGAGCATGTAACTACCTGTCTTTGGACTTGCACATCCCCCAATTGTAAGGGACACACACAAAAGTCAAATATTGGCCCCAAGTTGGCATAACTTTCCAGAACTTCCATAGAAGAATCATTGAAATGCTTTCTGAGCTTAAGCTTTATGAGATGGATGTAAATGAAATAAAAATAATATAAGAAGTTATCATGAATCTAAAGACAGTAATATCCAAGTTAAGAGCGGTAACTATCTTTAATTAGTAGCCACATTTATTTGGTTACAAGTTGTGCAATCCAAGTCCAAACTCAATAGTCCTACATTAAATTAACTGACTGATGAAAAACGAAAAAACACACAGTAGTGCTAATAAATCACACACATTAATTTAAAAGATTACTGCATATTAACAAATTTCAACTCACAAATTTCAGGCTGTGAATCTCCATAACTTGAGCCAATAAAGACTACATCGTCACCAAGATATGATATGGACGATGCAATAGACGTTTGCCCCAGGTTCTTAACTTCGAGTCTACGTACACTGACAAAAGAGTTACCTTCAATTCAGACTTTTTACAGAGTTGCATATAAACCTAAACATTGAAAAGAATGGTGAAATATACTTAGTTTAAGATACAACGGAACAGGAGAAAGCAAACCTCTCATTTTCATGGCTTATTACAACTTTGTGTAAGTTCCCACTATGGTCTCCTAGTAAGTAGTTGAAGCCATCAATCCTTGCATAAACCTTCTGATAAGCTCTTCTAATCAACTTTATGGTAGGACTTAAACAAGGATCATCTTCATAAATAACAGGAGATACAACAGGTTCAATTTGGAATTTCTTGGCAACCCAACCGTCACGGCAATACACAATAGTTCCTCCACCAACAACTAGGACACTAGGAACGGAATGTGGCAATGGGATTAACAGATATGCGCCATCTTGAAGATTCTCTAAATGTAATGAGCTCCGAACGAATCTTTTGTTCACGATCTCATATGTTTTCACATGACCACGAAGGGCCAAAGCCATCTAATCAACACAATGATTAATGATAAGAAAGAGGATGTTAAGGAAAATGGCCAACAACATGAATAAGAATAAAAAATTTATATTTTTATTTTTTTTTCTTGGAAAAAAATAAGAAAAATCATATATTGTGTAAAGGATGGTAAAACAATCTGTACGGAGCTCATTGATTGGAACTCTCTTAAAAGATAGATCAATGAATATAGAAAACATTATCACATAATGCATACGAGTTATGTACATGCCTCATCCGATATGTGATTTTATGTATAAAAAGAGAGTCGATGGCTTAAGCAAATTATGTTCCTATATGTATGAAAAATACAGTAAGAGGACAATATATGCATTCACAACTATTGATATGCGCTAAACTAAATTAGAACCTGGTAAAGCGCAACGATAGTTGGCTCCTTGCAACCATACAAGAACTTTGCATCCAAGATGTCATTATTATGGCTGAAGAAGAAACAAGTGAAATAGCATGAAGTTAGATAGGGCAAATAGATACCAATACATGCCACAACGAAAAGATAACATAAATAATGCTCATATCTTCTGCAGAAACTATATAATACTAGAAACTTACTCTGTAAAACTGCACTCATAGTACATACAACCTAAGATTGGGAACCAATTACACTAAAAAAGGAAAATCTTACAGCAAGGAGAACATCATATGACTGAGATGCATTAAAGAGCATCGTAAAAGCCAAATTGTTTCATCAACCTACATTATACATCTTATCTTTCCAAAGCATATAGACATGCCCCCATCTTCTTCCAAAAGCCAACATAAACACATAAGTTTGTTTGTTCTAGCAGACATCATAGAACATAGACGTAGAATTTGAAGCTAACCAAAACAATGATTAGTAAATTGGTATACTCGACTATAAAAAAGAGACAAAAAATGAAGTCCAAAACAAGAAAATCAAACATTCTCAGTAATTGAAAGGCTCCACTTTCACTTCCAGATCACCATATTACAAGAGTTTATCATATAAACGAATACCTGATATGGAATGTCTCTATAAGATATCCTTGATTATCTAATTGGATGGCTTGGAAACAAACACAAGCTCATTCATTATGTGAGGCCACGACTTTTTTTAACATATTATACGATGTTGTATAGTGACAATTTTCTTTTTGCTAAGTGTCACAATACCTATTATAATTAAAATGTGACACTCATTTATTTATTCCTTCAAATGTCAGTTACTTCTTCTCTACTTTCGAGCATACCAATTACATTTCTTCCTCATGTATTAATTCATGATCTATTATTTTTGATTGTTATAATATTGGACCCCTTAAAATTTTAGGAGTACATTCCAATCTTTATACAAATATTTCACCTTATTCTATAATACATTTCCAAACAACTTCCTATCTATTTTGAAATATACACATTTTGTTATTTCACATTCTTATTTTAACCTCCTATATATTTATATATGTACACTTATATATTTTATTTCCCCTTAATTTTGTAAAAATATAAGAAAATAAATTTTCATCATCCTACACCTTAAGTTTTCGGCTATAAGGGTAGGAAAGAACCAATTCCATATTTTTTTTATCCTACACCATTTAAAATTTCACCTACTAATCCCTTTACCATAAGTAAATCACAAGACAAAAAAACAAATCTCCTACCCCTTAATTTTGGTCATAGCATCTTTTTAGGATCCAAAACAATCCTATTAACAATTCACGAATACCAATTAAAATTATTTCATAAAAAAAATCCCAAAACAATCCTCTTAACAATCGAGGATTTATTAATTGTCAAAAAACCAAATTGAAATTGTTTTAGCAGTCACCAGACGGCTTTCGATCTATAAAGATAGGTATAATTTTATATTTTATACTCAATATTTTTACAAATTTTTATATGTCTTGCAAAATAATATGTATATTTCCGTATTTGCGCATCAATATGTTTCATATGTTATTATTTGAAACAAAAATTGTGAATGCAGTGATAATAATATTTATTTATCTTCCCAGTTTTTTAAAAAAAACTTTATATATTTTAATTTTTACATGTAATTCTCTTATATGTTGTCTGATTATTTTTGTGCACGCAATATCATGTAATTGTTTAAACCATTATGTATTATACATTTGAATTTTAATTGATAAATCAATACCATATATGTAGCACAAATATGAACAATTGTAGATGAAAGTTTTATTATTCTTGCATATAATTTGATTGAGTTGTAGAGATTAAACTGTCCATGAAAAATCTAAACTTTTTATATATAAAAGAGAGATGATTCGGAGACCGTGAGATTAAGTTATAAAAATTAAGATTTCAACTTTTTTCCTTAAAAATACTAGCACCTTACTAATTCATGTTTGAAAAAAAAAGTTGTGTTTTTGGCATGTTTAATAAAATACATTGAACTGAAATTCCCAAATTAAAATTAAATATATAGTAAGAGGTAATATTAATTAAATCTTTATGTACACTTTTTGTTTTTACTCTAAATGAGGTTTCATGGTTTCCGGGTTATGAACACATGAAATTCATTTTGATCGATTTAATTTTTGTTTGATTGAATATATTTTTATAATAAATATAAATTTTATGAAATTCTAATTTTCTTTCTAAATCTTTTCCAGGTTATTGATACACAAGAGGCTTAGTGTACAAATTTTCCAAAAGATAAGTTACAAAAACCCATCTTGTTATTTCATTATTATTGTGAGACTACGTTCTATTTTTAACACATGTTCTAGAGAACTTCTCTCAACCGTTGGATCAAATGAATTACCGTTATCCATAAAGGATGTGTAGTAATATAAATAGATGAAGGGACTCATTTGTAAACAATCAAGCAATTCTAAACAAGTTGATTTGACAGAGTGTTCATTTTCAAACTTTCTTGTGTGCTTATTACTTAGCCATCTTCTTACACTTCTTCACACACAAATACTTGGGAGAGGATGACTTAGCTAATTGGAAGAGGCGATTAAAGGAGATAAGGCCGCACAGTCATTATTAATGGAATATGTTCGTGACAACGTGCTGGCATCAAGACGACTAATCCAGTCACGAATTAAAGTCAAATGTTTCTTTGCCAAATCAAATCCACCATCTAGTCTACTATTAGCCTCTACCATACTTCACATATCCACTAACTTTCTTATAAAGTTGAGACTTTCAATTGGAGGCAGTATTGAAATATGATTAGCCAGATACCGAACAATACCCCTCCAAAAATAATATTTCAATTTCAAATTAGAAAACAAAAAATCAACAAAAAAGGAAAAAAGAAAAAAAAATATACTTCGGGTATTTAAACATCTCGTTGAAAAGACTGTCAAGCATTTTTCGGCGTTTTGGACCACTAGATTCATGGAATAGTTTTTCAAGCAATCGTCTAATGAATTGGAAATCATCGATTTTAGTCCTTGTGAAGCCTCACAGTAAACTACTCTCATCACCATCACCCTTATTTCTTTAATGACTAGGTTTACTAATTTGAGATCCATCACTAATAAGTTCTTTTCATGGATATCCACAATGAAATATATTAACCCTCACTCTATATACTGGTGGCACAAAGGAGTAGGAAACCTCACTCCCATCCGCACTAGACACTTTATGTTTCATACATGTCAATGTATTGCCATGTTGGAGCTCATTAATATATGACGTCAAATATTCATCGAACTGCACATAAATCATAGCCTTTCCTACTGCGTCTACCATTAGACATGGTAGTATATTATTCAAGTGTGATAAAGAGAGAGCTATGGAAGTGGCCAATGTCGAGACCTTCTATTTTATACATGAAAACCATAGTAGGAAGAACCTGTTGTACTCAAAAATAGGTAGCGATCATTGGATTACCCTTTTCATCAATTTCCATGTCATCCATGTTTTGTCACAGGGTGTTGCAAAGGATATCTAATGCACCTGTCACATCCAATTCACACAAAAATAATACCAGTAACCTAAAAATACCTCTGAATTTGATAAGCAAAACTTAAAAAAAATAATATGCATTTTAGTATATTAGATGACACGTAGTAATCCATTAAACCCCAAATCTTCCACAATAAACATGCAGAAATCAACTAAACATAAATAAAAAGCCACAGAAGAATCTCGTGTACAAAAAATCTTTTGGCATACTTGTATGATCCCCGACATCAATTTTTTTTAAAACCCAAACCACATACTTCTTATGTCGTACAAATTAGAACATTCATAAGGTTGTATTTGTCCATCAACCTTTGACTCTGGAGCATAAGTTTTGAGTTATATTAGTTCAAGTTTAGCATACATCCATTTAAAGATATAAAAATTGTAGATCATAAACAAAATCATAACCAAGACAGTCCAAGTACATAATTATCTACAACCAAGATCTCTTGATTGGGATATTTAGTTGAAAATGAAATGATCTACATAACAAAGTTATAAAGAAGTTGAAATCGAAAATAAGAAACAAGAACTATCAAATTGTAGGAGAAAATTGGAATTGTTAATTGAAATATTATATTATGTCAGAAATCCACTGTCCAAATATATTAATATAGCACCACAATCATTTTGTTTAACTGAAATGGATCTAAAAGACAATTGTAGTTTCCAAAAATTAAAGAATTGTGAATAATAGAGTTAGAAAATACGAGAGTTCGTATTGTGGGCATATATCAATTGGACTGGTCCAACTTTTTAGTTAGAAGTAAAAGTGAAAAATGCGTATCTTTGTTCAAATGGAGTGAACTTGGCAAAAGTTAACAAGTTAACTCTAAATCGTTTGACTATGTGTTAACCCACATTGCTGCAATTCCCCATCACTCCATATCCATTTTAATTTCTAATTTAAATCACTAATATCACATGGGTTGAGTTCAGTTTATTCTTTCAATATAACATAATAATATGATAACGATACAAAGCAAGGTAATATATGTTTTTTTTTCTGTCAATATATACTTATATATATTGTTATGTTTGTCTTTTTTATTGTGTGACGTGTGTCATGCATAATGTAGTAAGTTTCTTTATTTTGATATTAGTTATAACATTTCTTTGCAATATAATTAATATTATAATATTTGTTAAATGTAAGTTTTTATTTGATTACATTAATAGTAATAAAATATAAGAAAAAGAAATAATAGCACAAACAAATAAATTTATTATTACAAAATAAAAGAAAACAATAAAATACTCATTTGGTATGATGGGCTGGAGATGATTCTTGAACAATTACAATAACAATAAATTTGGTGTGAAAATATGAAATACCAAATTTGGTGTGATTTTTCACTTGCATCAAAGTCTGCTATAAAATTATGAAATACCAAACAAACTAAAATTCAACTCAAAATTTAAAAGCACTGTAAATAAACCTCAAAGTTTAAAATAAATACCACGTTAGGTATTCATGTCAATATATATATATATATTGTTAATTTTGTCTTTTTTATCGTTTGTCGGGCATAATGTAGTAATTTTATGTATTGTGATATTAGTTGTAATATTTTTTTGCAATATAATTAATATTGTAGTATTAGTTAAATGTAAGTTTTTATTTGGGTACATTAATAGTATTAAAATATAAGCAAAAGATATAATTTCACAAACAAACAAATTTCTTATTGCAAAATAGAAGAAATCAATAAAATACTCATTTGGTGTGATGGGTTGGAGATGATTTTTGAAAAATTACAAAAACACCAAATTTGGTGTGAAAATATGAAATACCAAGTTTGGTGTGATTTTCACTTGCATCAAAGTCTGCTATAAAAATATGAAATACCAAGCAAACCTGAAATTCAACCTGAAATATAAAAGCACTATAATTAAACTTGGAAGTTTAAATACAAATACCAAGCAAGGTAACATTTTTTTTTAACTTACCCTGAGTTACTTACTCTCAGTGCAGTGAAAAGAAAACAACAGAGAACATCCCTAGAACAAGGTTTCCTCTCTCTCACGCCTCTCTCGCTCTCGCCTATCGCCTCTTTATCTCGAACATGTATGTATTTCACAGCCTTAAATTTGTAGATTATTTGGGTATAAATTTGTAGAAATATAAATTTATTGGGTTTGTAATCAAATTCTTATTCCTATTTGTAGGGTTTGTAATCTGTAGAAATATAAATATATAGATTTTTTGGGTATAAATTTATAGAATATTTGTGTATAAATTTGATGTGAGCAATTTTGTAAGGTATGAGACTATATGATGTGAGGACTTTTGTGAGGTATGGGACAAATTCTGTTTCTGTTTTTTCACCCATCAAATGCATTATGTGATGGGGACTTTTTCTAGGCTTTTTATCACCCATCAAATATTTCGGTCGGTTTGGTTTTTAACTGAACCAAATTTGTTAATTTCGGTTCAGTTTCGGTTTGGGTTTTTGGCCAACCAAAATTTTGGTTTGGTTCGGTTTGGCGAACGAACACCCCTAGTTGTAATATTTCTTTGCAATATAATTAATATTGTAATATTTGTTAAATGTAAGTTTTTATTTGAGTACATTAATAGTAATAAAATATAAGCAAAAGAAATAACTGCACAAATATATAAAATTGTTATTACAAAATAAAAGAAAACAATAAAATAATCATTTGGTGTGATGGGTTGGAGATGATTTTTTTTAAAAAAATACAAAAACACCAAATTTGGTGTGAAAATATGAAATACCAAGTTTGGTGTAATTTTCCTTTGCATCAAAGTTTGCCATAAAAATATGAAATACCAAGCAAACTTGAAATTCAACCTGAAATTTAAAAGTACTGTAATTAAACCTGGAAGTTTAAAAACAAATACCAAGTAAGGTAATATTTGTTTTATGTTTCTGTCAATATATATATATATATATATATATTGTTATTTTTGTCCTTTTTATCATGTAGTAATTTTATTTATTGTGATATTAGTTGTAATATTTTTTGCAATATAATTAATATTGCAATACTAGTTAAATGTAAGTTTCTTATTTGGGTACATTAATAGTAATAAAATATAAGCAAAACAAATAATTGCACAAATAAATAAATTTATTATTACAAAATAAAAGAAAGTAATAAAATACTCATTTGGTGTAAGATTTGGTGCGATGGGTTGGAGATGATTTTTGAAAAATTACACCAGAATACCAAATTTGGTGTCATGGGTTGGAGATGGCTTAATGATTTACTTTTAAGGTTCCACCTGAGCTGCAACTTCGTGACTTTCATTAAATTCCAAGGTCACTGGTAACAATTATGTCACTCTTTTTTCCTTGTGCAGCAGATGTTTGTGTGCATCTGAATGTGTGTTTGTCATTCAAACTTATCTCAACCTCATCCAAGCTATACACACCACTGTTTGGCTATCAAACTGAATGTATTTTTTAATTGCCATACATATGAATGTGTGTTTTTTATTGCCCTAGATTTCGCTTTTCCTTTTTATCTTTTAATTGTTATATGTATATCAACACGATGTAGTATTAGATAATCATTCTTTGGGTTTATTCTTGTAAAAGAAAGTTTTGGGAGCATGGATGAGACTTTTGAAAAAGTATAAAGACTGCTAGTTTTATTTACCTTTACATTGGTAATCATTCTTTGCTGTCAAATGGAGAAGTCTCATTATTGAAACGGGAGTTTATTCCTGCATTGAGCTCGTTGGAGTTCTTGGATAAAAAATTAATCATATACTGAAAAAGCAAATGAAAATTTTCTTCTTTTATCGTGATGATGTTGTGTTGATGAGGGGGGAATTTTTGATTCACTAGTTGGGAATTATTAAGGTACTTTCAAACCAGAACATAATTCACTAATTTAATTATTCTTTAAACATGACCTTGAGAGTTGAATCTTGTTTTCTTGGGAATATAGAGTTGGATCATAATGGAGCCTTCTGTTATATTTTTTTCTCTGATTTCTGGATTATACATGTTGATAAACTGCTGCAAATCCTTGGATTTCAAACCTTGAGCACCCCCAAGCTGCTGCAGGGCATTGATAAACTGTCGGTGCAATTCCTGTGACCAGCATCTCATTTGCTTCCTAGCAGTCTGCTGATGTCCAGCCTTAAAATATTGATTGAACATTAGTTGCAAAAGATGATCTTGATCTGCAAGAATTGGATTTTAGGCTAAAACCAACAGAGTTATTAATACCCTCCATTGAATTCTTGATTGTATGAGTACAAAGCGAAAGCCCTAGAGCTAGCAATTAATCCCCTCCATTGAATTATTTGTAAGTTTTTTGTTGTCAAAATCAGAATCAGGACTGTGATGATTATTAGAGTTCCATAACTAGACAGAGCTCATCCAGTTCATTTTATCTCTGCTGCTAATGTTCTTCTCTAGACTAGCCTCAACTTTAGCAATTTTTTTATTTTTACACATTTTCTTCAGTGGTATAATTTTTTCATCTCATCTTGCAACCTATTTTTCTATAAGCAAATCAAAAAGTATATGCGTAATCCTTTTTATTTCCACCTTGAGTGTTAACTTATTTATATTTTATGCATTAGAAGACCCCATTTCCTATAAGAAAGTCAAAAAGTGCTTCTAACTGCATGTAATGGTACATGCGTAAGTTTTTTTTCTTCCATATGATTTCTGAGCACCTGATGGATTGTCGTAGATTGTGATTTGTGTTTTCATGAATGTCTTCCACATGGTATCTATTAGAGTATACATTCTAGCTGTATTAGTTAGCTTAGTTGTTAACTTTCAGTTAGTTTGTTAGACAGTTATTTATGTTACAGATAGTTAGTTACAATACTTGTATATAAACTCTGTAATCTCGGTTGTTATCTTCAATACACAGAATTCATTCTTCATAGCACAATTACAAAATGTTCTCTCTAGCATAAGATTAACATGGTATCAGGAAGGTAAGGGGATTCCGCCATGGATACTATGAATGGAGCATCGTCTTCGTCTTTTTCTTTCACTCCGGTGACTTTTCTCATCCGACTTCATCTAAACTTACTCATGAAAATTATTTGGTCTGGAAGAAACAGATTTTTGCTACCTTGGGGAGTCATCGTCTTCAGAATTTTCTTTCTGATGAGGTTTCCCCACTATCTCGAACTCTTTTTTCTTCTGATGATAGTTGCAGTATTGTTAATCCGACCTATTTGGATTGGGAGCAACAAGACCAACTGATTTTATCCTGGATCCTTGCATCTGTTAGTGATGATATCCTCACTTGTTTAGTTCATTGCGATTCTTCAGCCTCTACTTGGCATACCTTGGAATTTTTTTTTGCTGCATATGTATGAGCCAAAGTCATTCAATTTCGATTACAACTTCAAAATCTCAAAAATGGTTCACTTGCTATCAATGAATATGTACTCAAAATTCATCATTGTGTTGATATGCTAAATTTAGTGGGGAATCTTATTGCTGAGAATGATCATATTGATGTTATTTTAGAAGGACTGCCACCTGAGTATGAAACATTTGTTCTCTCTGTAATCACTAGAAATGATTCCTAACACAATGACTAAAATTGAATCTCTTCTCCTTGCACATGAGGCACGCATTGAAAGATCAATTAAATCTGTTGATTCAGCTATGGAAAATTTGGCTATCTCTCATCCTCATACTTCCTTCTCTGGACAGTTTTCTGGTTCTAATAATCATGGTGTTTCTCCTGGATCCTTCAGAGGTAGAGGTTTTGTACCTCGAGGACAATTTCATAATTTTTGAGGAAATAATCAATTTGTGTCCTCTCAATGCCTAAAACCCTCTTCTTCTTTCTCCACTGTCGTCCCACTTTCAAATAGCACTTTTTATTCACTAATAGTCATTACATGGGTGTGTCACTGTGTCGGTGAGGGAACCCGTAGCAGGCAGGGGTTTCTCTTCCAATCGCCTTATGTGTCAAGTTTGTGGAAAAACTAGTCATACAGCTCCTCAGTGTTATTACATGTTTGATCAAAGTTTTCAGGGTCCCTCTCAGCTGACAAATGGCAATCTCAACCCTCGGTCTCGTTCCTCATCTCCAAGCCCCTCTTTTCAAGGAAATTTGGCTCATATCCATGGTCCTTATACCTCTGGATCCACTACATTTCAGCAGTCTCAGCAGCCCTCTCTCTTGCCCCCAACAATCATCCAACTGGAAGTCTCCTCAAAATGAGTGGTATCCAAACTCAGGGGCCACAAACCACATCACATCTGATTCTCACAATTTGATGCATCAGACAGCCTATAATAGACCTGAACAAGTCAAAATGGGTAATGGCAATGGATTACATATTCAACATATTGGCTCTTCTACCTTTTTCTCTCTCTCTCTCTCTCTCTCTCTCTCTCTCTCTCTCTCTTCATAATCGTACTCTTACTCTCTCTGAAATGCATCATGTTCCTCATATTACAAAGAATCTTCTTAGTGTGTAAAGATTCTCCAAAGGCAATAATGTCTACTTTCAGTTCATCCATATTATTACCTTGTCAAAGACTTAGCCACACATATTGTCTTGTTAAGAAGCCAACTCAAGCATGGTCTCTATGTCTTTCCTCAGCACCAACTCAATCTTTTCTCTACCCAGCCTTCAGTTTCTCAATCTAGTCTCTGTAATAAGTCATTCAAGTTTTCTACTTGTAATGTAGCCACTATTAAAAATAATTCCTTTGATGTTTGGCACAAAAGGCTTGGGCATCCAAGTTCTAAAGTTGTTCATACTGTGTTGTCACAAATTTCTATTAAAGCCATTAAAGATTCTTCCAATTCTATTTGTGCATCTTGTTGTCTCGCTAAAGTACACAAATTTCCATTTCAAATTCATCCACTATATTTCTGCACCTCTCCAACTTATATATTCAGAATTATATGGACCAGCCCCCATGGTTTCCACAAATGGGTATATGTATTACATCCATTTTATTGATGTTTTCTCAAGACACACTTGGTTTTATCTATTACGACACAAATCTGAGAGTCTTAATGCTTTTATCTCATTCAAAACTCACATTGAGCTTTCGCTATGCTTAAAAATAAAAGCGTTGCAGTTAGACTGGGGTGGGGAGTACATACCTTCCACAGATTATCTTAATTCCCATGGAATCACTCATCAACATCTTTGCCCTTACACACATGAACAAAATAGTGTAGCCTAATGCAAACACCGTCACATTGTTGATAATGGCTTAACCCTTCTTGCTCAAGCTTCCTTATCTTTCAAATTTTGTGATGAGGCATTTAGAACCTCTGTCTTCCTTATTAATAGATGACTAACTCCTCTATTATCTCAGAAAAGTCCATTTGAAGTCTTTTTCCACACCAAACCTCAGTATCATTTACTCAAAACCTTTGGCTGCCTCTGCCACCCCTATCTTCGTATTTATAATCAACATAAATTCTCCTACAAATCTTCTCCCTGCACCTTTTTGGGATACAACCTCAGTCACAAAGGCTATAAATGTTTGATAACAATGGTAAAATCATTCTTTCTAGAGAGGTAGTTTGATGAAACACAATTTCCTTTCTCCATATCTCATAATTCTTCCTCTATACCTTTCCCTTCTATTTCACAATTTTCCACTCCTCTTACTGTTCTTCATCCTATATCATTTTCACCACTGGTCATCTTTAGTCCCTAGCTAATTCCCATGCTCCTTCAGAGCCCAATATTATTGTTTCTAATTCCTTATCTCCTGCTCATAATGCTGGTTCTAGTCCTTTGCGGGCTCCTGTTGTAGATTCTTTCACTACCCATAATACCCATTCCATGATTACTAAAGCAAAGAATGGGGTGTTCAGGCCAAAAGTCTTGATTGCTACTAAGGAACCAGTTGATGCTCACAGTGCTATTCAAGATGACAGGTGGAAGCAGGCTATGACAGATGAATATCTGGCCCTTATGAGAAACAATACCTGGGAACTTGTTTCTCTTCCCCCTCATAAGCATGTTATTGGTTGCAAATGGCTTTTTAGTGTCTAAGAAAACCCGGATGGGACTGTCAACAAGTATAAGGCCAAATTAATGGCCAAGGGCTTCAGTCAAATTGCAGATTTTGATTTTACAGAAACATTTAGTGTAAAGCCTACTACTATCAGAATTGTTCTCACTCTCGCAATTAGTAGAAAGTGTCAAATTAGACAGTTGGATATTGTTAATGCATTTCTCAATGGTGATTTGAGAGAAAAGGTGTATATGCATCAGCCTTATAGATTTGAGGATCCTAATTATCCTACACGTCTTCAAACTTAAAAAATCCATTTATGGCTTAAAACAAGCTCCTAGGGAATGGTTTAACAAGTTGTATCAAGTCATCTCCTCATTTGGCTTGCACTCCACAAAGTCTGATCATTCGTTGTTTGTTAAGCATGATGCAGTGGGTACCTTATATGTTTTGGTTTATGTTGATGATAGTTGACAGGAAGTTGTTCTCAGGAGGTACAAAACTTCATCACTAAAATCAATGATGCTTTTTCTTTAAGAAATCTTGGTAATATTGACTATTTCCTCGGAATCCAAGTTCAACACACTCATCATGTTGTATGTCTTTCACAAGCTAAGTATATTAAGGATCTCTTGTACAAGGTTAAGATGCAAAATGCAAGGGCCATTAATTCACCAATGACATCTGGGGAGAAACGGTCAACTTATGGAACAGATTTGATGGTTGATGCTCATCTTTACAGGAGTACAGTTGGAGCATTACAATATGTTACAATCACCCATCCAGAAATTTTGTTTGCAGTCAATGCCATTGAATTCTCATTGGAAATCAGTTAAGAGAATACTCAGGTTTCTCAGTGATACTGTTTTACAGTTGATCATACTCTGAAGTTCAATATGGTGGGGTATTCTGATGTTGATTGGGTATCTAATTGTGATGAATGACGTTCTACTATAGGATATTGCTTGTTTTTAGGTCCTAACCTCATTTTATGGCAGCCCAAAAAGCAAAGATACTATCTCCAAGTCTTCCACAGAGGCGAGTACATGACTATGGCAAGTTTAGTGGCTGAAATCACTTGGGTGAGGGTCTTCACAAGAGTTACAAGTGCCCATCACTAATCCTCCTATTTTATGGTGTGATAACTTGACTGCCATTCAACTGACTGCTAATCATTTTCTTCATGCTCGAACTAAACATATTGAATTGGATCTTTATTTTGTTCGTGAGAAAGTTCAACAAAAACTCATTGATATCAGACATGTTCCAGCTGTTGATCAATTGGTTGACATCTTTACAAAAAGGCAACTCTAGTGCAACATTCAGTTCAATGAGAGATAAACTTAAGGTTCATGATTCATGTAACCTTAAGTTTGAAGGGGGCTATTAGAGTATACATTCCAGTTGTATTAGTAGCTTAGTTTTGTTAGACATTTATTTCTGTTATTTCTGTTACAGATAGTTAGTTACAATACTTGTATATAAACTATGTATTTGTTAAGTTGGTTTTATATCAATGAATTGAGTATTCTAGACTAGGATTTGCATTGTTTTTGGGTATTTTAGAGATGTTTGGTCCATTTTATTTCGTTAGGTATTGTTAGGGAGTCGATACAGGTTATGGTAGCCGAAAATGATGAAAAATGTGTTTGTAAGAGAAAAATGGAGAAAAGATCACATAGCTTGCAGCGCCGCAACACGGGGGTCAAAAATTGGACAAAGAGCAAGCATTGGACCGCTGCAGCGCCCGGACAGAAACGCCACAATGCGCGTCGAGGAGTAGTCAACGAAGTCAGCGCATCGCCACAACGCTTGCTAGGGTGCGCTGCAGCGCGCATAACTGAGCCAAAAATTATAATTTATTCTTATTGGGCTTTTGATGGTCTTAGGGCTATAAATACAACTAATGATGTACGCAACGGTTGAACATTCTATTGAGCATACATGATGACTTTGAGCAAGGAGAAATAGTTCGGGACAAGATTTGAAGGCATCTATCTTCTGAAAGCAGAGAGGATTCCTTCCTTGATTCTTCTGAATTATTTTTCCATTATCTTTGTCGAACCCTTGAGATGTATAATTACTTTTTCATGAGTTTTTGTACATCCATTATGAGCTAAACCTATTTTTCTAGGAGATTGATGTTACTTACGTTTGAACCTATGTTTTGATTTTCAGTTTATTTGATTCGCATGTTATTAAATCTATTTGTGCTATTTGGATTGATTGCATCTGAATTACCTGATCAATAATTTAGATTGTTTGGCGTGTTTGATTTGACACTCAAGAGAGGTAATTAAACACTTGGCCATAGAATAGCATAATCTAGGATTTCATAGAACTGATAAATTTATGAATCTTTTGAAGCCCGTGATAGAATATTCATCGAGTATACTAGGGTTTAATTTTTGATTTTCATAGAGATATTGAAATCAAGATTGAAACCTAGAATCACGTGTTACTCGAGAGAGGAAGTGATAAATGGTAGAAATATTGGGCTTATAGATTAATAACGTGTGATGAATAAACTGGATTGAGAACATAGGGGATAACTAGGTGAATCAACCCTCTAGAATTCATATCTATTAAGTGTTTAATAATTTGTCTGAACGAACTTGTTAGTTTAATTTTTAGTTTAATCAAAATCCATATCTTTTCGATTATCTAGATTAAAGTAAGCTATTATAATTACAATACTTAGTTTAAAATTTGATACCAATTCCTGTGAAGACGATAACCCTACTTTTTAATCTATACTACAACTTGACACCGTACACTTGCGGTAAGAATTTCTCGAACAATAATCCTAAGTTGTTATCTTCAATACACAGAATTCATTCTTCGCATCACAATTACAACATATTCTCTCCATCATAAGATTAACAGTATCTAAGGCCTAATTGAGGCATCGTTTCAAAATTTACAAAGAATTTAAGAAATTCCTAGGTCAAGAATTTTCCTAGTTCTAAAAGAGTGCATATCTAATTAACTGATGAAGAAAGAAAAAAAAAAAAAAAGAGTACAACTGTTTTTTTATCAAAGGCCTACTACTTTTTCTATTAATTTTTAATGCTTGTTAGCATAATTTTCTTTCAAATATACTAGTCATTCATTAATTAAATATCCACCTGCATTGCATGTGCATCATAAGTAACCATTTTGAAATATTTCTACGAGATTGGGCTGTAAAGCTCCTTTATGGCCTTGTTTTACTATCCATTTATGCTCATTTCTTTCTCTACAATCTGAAGATCTCGGATGTATAAATCCTTTTCTGATTTTTATGCATCCTGTCCTTGCTTTAGGCCAGCCTAGAGACACATGAGCTTCAACCTCCCATTCAAAATTTTAGAGATATGCACATGCGAGCAAGAACTTGGGTGAATTCTCAAGCCAAAGAGACTTATGTAAGTATTTCTTGTTGTAATTATAAATGTGAATAATTTCATAATTGCATTTATTAGTATATAGTTTCACTTCTTAAATGTGTAGCAACGTCTGGAGGAGATAGTCACGCAGATAGCAGTCTCAGGTACCGAGGATGAGATAGTTGTTATGAAGGAGGTGTTGGGTCAGCGGGGAGGACATATTCATGGAGTCAGACCTACCATACCACGTGCAGCATGGCCGAGGCCCCCCTGATGCTACTATTGGAGTTTCTTTACGAAAGCATCAATAGGTGGTTGGATGATTAGATTAGTTAACTAACGCCTACAAAGCCCTCCATGATATTATAGCTCGATTGCATCAAAATGTCCCTCTACCGAGCTTTGGACATGATGGTGCTCCACCATCGTCATCTTCTAGTGTTCCAACTTCAGCTTCAGCTTCAGCTCCAGCGGCGACATATGGTCCTCCCATCCATGATGATGATGCCCACTTAGATAATGATTAGGACTTTTTCATTTAGACTCTAACTTAATTTTTTGCAATACATGTATACTATTCATATTTGATTTCTATTTTGCGGATAAATATTGCATTCATGTTTTATAATGTGTTTGATATTTGATTGGTATACATGCATATATGTCATGCCATTAAATTATTTATTAACAGATTTTAAAAAAAATGTAAAATTGAGGAGAAAAGAGTTAAGGTATTTGCAGCGACAATGTCGTTGCAAATAATTATAGAAATATACCATTTTTTGCAACGATAATAATTATGGAAATATATCATTTTTTGTAACGACACTTAATGGTGTCTCAAAAACCACTTTTTGCATCTCGATATTTAATTTGGGTTAATGTTTTTGCCACAACCAGGCGTTGCAAATAGTTTATTGGCAACGATCTTGAGTTTTTGGGACGACATTTTGTTGTCCAAAAAACCAGTTTTTCTGGTACTAACATGAAATCTAAACGAGTATGAAGGAGGGAAAACAAAGAATGGAATGAAATGACAATTACTAGAAGAAATAAAGCGATGTCGGATTATCCACATTATTCACGTTATCATGAAATGCATTAAAAGTCGTTTTTCATGTGGAACACGTATTCATTGCAGAAACTCTGAAAATGGCTGTCATAACAAATTTACAATTGCTTTCTTCGGTCCCGTGAGTCGACATGGGATGACTTAATGTTTTCTCAAGATGTGTTATAAACTTATAATACTTAGGTTTAATGACACATCTGTCCCAAGTTCCAGAACACATCTTTTTACGCTCTCGAGCTTTTTCTGGACTTTTATACACTCCCACATTTTTTTGGACATTTTATGCTCCAACCAATTTTTCCTAGTTTTTGTTACGTTGTTTCAAAGTTATTTCGAATATGTTTTAAACATGTTTCATCTAATAAAATTTCAGTATAAAATAAGAAAACACAATCCAATTTTTAACTCAATACATTGAAAACGTCAAAAACATGGAAACAATCAAGAAACAACAAAACAACATTAAAAACTATATATATAAAAACTTGAAACAATATAGAAATACCATATGAACAAAAAGAACTTAAAACTATGTCAAAATTGCATTTAAACATCGAAAACTACATGAAAACAACAAAGAAACCTCTGAACAACATTAAAAACTAGTATAGAAACAACTCAGAAACAAAGTAAACAATATAGAAAACACCACATTAATAAAAGAGTTTAAAAATAGGTAAAAGTTGTTACACATTGAAAACTTCATGGAACCAACATAAAAATATGATAACAACATTAAAAACATTATATAACAACCCTGAAGCAGCAGAAACAATATATCAAACAACATATGAACAAAAAATAGTGTAAAAAATAGGTGTAAAAGCTTTACTGAAACATCGAAACAACATATAAACAACAAGGGATGACAATGTATCTGGGTAAGACTCAAAATCGAACCCGGCCGGCCTTATTTGGGGCGAGTGTGAGACCAATAAATGGGTATGGGGTGGGTAACGAGTATTATTTTTCAAATTCGGACGGGTATGGGCCGTGTAATGGGTACAGTGAGACCCGACTCATATAATTATTATTTTTATTTTTTTACTTTATATATAGAGTGTATATATTGTTGTTCAAGAGCTTTCGATTTATATATATTGTTGGTGTTTATTTCATAATTCATATAATATCTACAATATTATATAAATATTATATTTGAAATAAGTTTTGAGTGCACTATTTTGAGTAAAAGTCGTACAAATTTGGCCAAATATATGAAGTTGGTGGGTCTAATGGGTCTAAGGATCTTACCCGCTACACACGTGTATGGGTCAGGGCGGGTATGGGTCTAAGATGAGGTGGATTGGGGCGGGTATGGGTATTAATGTTTTCTTGATGGTCGGGTCTAGATTGACAATCCCTAGAGACAACCAGGACACAAATATAAACATCAAAATATCATAAATAACATATAAAGCAATATTGAAACAAAAAATTGAAAAAAACGGAAAAATATACATGAGTGTAAACAAAATAAAAATAAAAAAAAAAACAACTAGGAGCATACATAAAGGAACTGAGCGGGAAAAAATGGCATTTTTCCAATAATTAAGTAAGGTAATCTTGACAATTTCTAATACTTATACCAAATTCAAAGAAGTCGAATGATTAATTTTGTAGGTCGATTATGAATATTTCAAAAGTAATAGGTTTACAAATTGTTAAATGATCTATGCCTTGGGCGGATCCAAGGGTTGCCGGACCGCACCTCAAATCTTTTTATCCCTTTTTTTTCTTATGGAAAAATAAAAAAAATTATATGTTTTTCAAAGGGAAAAAAATAGTTGCGGGGAAATGTTTTTGGTCAGGGATAGCTGAGCCGATTTCTATGTCTACCACAGAAATATCACACCCGAAGCCTTTGAAATAAATGTCTCTAACTTCTATTATTTCAAGGTACAAATTTTCAATATAAAAGTATTTTCTTTCTTACGAAATTATATACTGATTTGAGCATATGAAGGATATCCCATAACTATTCACGGGAATCCCGAGTACTTGATCATAAATATTTCATAAGTGAAATCAACTATCAGTGCATGTATAAAGTCACATAACATGACAATAAAGTATGTTGTGAACGAAGAAATTTTGTATGTTAACATTGTAAGATTTATTTACAAAAATTATCCCATAATCTATGTCAAGATCATAATGTAATAGCTATCAATTATCATTTTCAATCCAACATGTAAAAATAGATGAATCCATTGTTCGTGATGATGGAGGACAGCAAAATAGGAGCACTATAGTATTGAACTATTGATGGGAAGTATTATGGGGATGCTTTTTCATCAATTATGTGTTGTTTTTTACTATTGCTTTCCTGATTTAAACTTCCACCGGCACACATACACACAGAAACCACGTGGGTGTGTGTGGATTTAATATAGTGCCACAACTAGTTAGTTGTTTGGTTGAAGATAATGTATAGTAAGAGAATACAAGAATATAAAAGTAAATATCGTTGATATATAAAAAAGTTAGTTCTAAAGTGACACTTTTTTTCTTTCTTTGATGACGGGAAAACCCGCAGAGACTACTCTTCGAGTGCGCACTGGATAAACCCTCGGGCTGGACGTATCTAAAGTGACACTTTATTAATATATATGTTTGTTTTGCCTAACCACAAGCTTGTAGCTGATCAAGTGGTATGCTCACTTACCCTTATAATATGCTCACTCATCCTTATAAGAGTATTAACCGGGTTCAAATTCTGTATCTTTCAGTTTTTTTGAAATTTATTTCTTCCCCACCAATTAGTACTCTCAACTTATTAAAAAAAATCTTTGTTTTGCCAATTTGTACTATCGGAGATTTTTGTTTTGTTATAATGATAATTTTCATAAATTACATAATGACAAAAATTATGTTTTAGTTGTAATTATTAATAATTACTTTATAATGTTTTTTTGTCACAAAGTAAAGCAACCATTATTTAATGTCACTAGTGGTTTGTCACTCACTATATAAAATGGTTACTAGTTAAGAAATTAGTCGAATGGTTGAGATTCTCAAACATATACTAAAGGTTTGGGTTCGATTCCCATCATCATCTCCCCTCCCAAGGATATGTAACTCAAAAAAAAAACATAAAAAATAATGGTTACTAGTTATTATAATAATATTTATAATTATTTTGTCGCCTAATACATATTATAAAACATATTATTGTTTGCTAATTGTAATTTACACATTATTATTTAATCTTTTGTTATTAATATTTGTTTTTCTTGTAAACGGAATAGAAGTCCCTTATCCTTTACAATCTTATCTGGAGATTTTGCAACAAAAGCGAGTCTGAGCAATAATCCATTGCCAACTACCACACACTTGCACTAAAGGATTGGAATTAAATATCATAATCCTCCAAGTTATGAATTGAGTTGACATTAATTAAAAATAAAACAAAAATAAAATATTGAGTATTTTCAAAAAATAAAATAAAGTAAAATATTGAGTCGGCATCTTTTCATATCTGACTTCTTTGTGTGTGTGTGTGTGTGTGAGAGAGAGAGAGAGAGGGGGGGGAGGTCCAATTCTGGACTAAGGTATGATTAATTGAATGTTGCCTACTTTGTAAATCATAATCATAATACATAAATAGAATTTTTGAACTGTTGGGATAAAATTTTCATAATGTCGACACAAATTAATAGAGGTTCTCTTGAATTCTTGGGAAATTGTGTGAATTATTTCTGAAAAGGATTTATGCTATATCCGAAGAGAAATTCTATTCCTTCAATAATTGGCCGACTAGTTGACGTTTGGATACCAACTTAATTTTGTGCGTGAGAAAAAGGTTTGGTGTGACAAGTAAAGCAAAGCAACAAGGAAAGAAAGGACTATGTTACTTCTTTTTTTTTTATATAATTTCCCCTACGGATTTAGGGTTTTAAGAAAACCATGTCTAAATGACATAAAAAATGTCTTCATAAAAAATATGGGTACTTTTTGGAATTTTAAAGTGAACTAGAAACAAAACAATAATTTATGTTTTGATATTTTACCTACTTTTAAAGTGAACTAAACACAGTACCGCTCCTTAAGGTTTAGTCTCATTCTAAAAATAAAACAATTAATTTTTAAAATACAGATACCCCTTAAGTTATTATAGGCACCTAAGAGATCATTTATGTTTTGATTTACAATTATGCAAGTACCTTCTTCATTATGTGTAATTATAAAATATAAACAAATGTCAATGAAATATTTGTAATTTTGAATAATAACTATTTTTTTTCTTAAACACAATTTTTTATAGTTTACCAGTCCATGCATATTGCACCGTACCCTAGTTTCTCAAATCATGAACATGTAGTGTCCCATGGAATTTAATTAAATATTTAGAAATAAAGATTACTAGCTAGTATGTATTAATTACACAACTTGTACATAGATCTTGAAAACAAGCACCTAACTTATTGTTCACAAGTTATTGGCTTAGCTTCCACTACTTGTTCTGCTCCTAAAACACCAATTACATCTCCAACCAACTTTGTGTTTTATTGTTTTCATCTCCTTCATTCTTTGATGTGTAATTATTTTAAAAAAAATTGTTACCAACCAAAAGTTTTTGGCCACCAAACCTGCAAATTAGAGATAGTAAATATATAAAAAAGAAAGAAAGAAGAAGAGAAAAAGACAATAACCTAAACACCCTTTGACTTTATGGTCTTGACATCAACCAAAGAATGCAATTTTTTCCATAATTTTTCTGATTGTCAAACCTTTTCTTGAGGTAACGTTATTGGAAACTTTACGTCACAACCGGTACCTCAAAGAATGATTATTATTTGAAACCAAAAAAGAAGAAGATGGATTTGCTTAAGAATGTTGATGAACTTAAAACAATCACATTACAAGTTGTACTATGATTGATTTGGGGGATTAAAAAGAGTACTCACGAGGTTTAGTCTAAATACAAAAATAAACCGGGTATAAAATTACAAATATCCTCTCGAGGCATTACAAGTACTCCTTTGAGATTTGTATTTGTTATACAATCCCCTCAATTGGTGCAATTTGTAATATATAATTATATATGTCAATGATGTATTTTTTTATTTTAAAAGCTAACTATATCTTTTTTCTATTAGGATAAACCTCAATAGTCGTATTTGTAATTATCCCTTGATATGGGTTCCCCTCAAATTCCATCTGAACAAGAATTTCTTACAAATTTATTATTATAACACTCAATAAAAATTAAGTTTACCTACAGAAAAATATGTAGCTAAGTTAGGTAAAATTGATGTAGGTAAAATCATTGTAGGTAAATATATACCTATATAATCTAAATTATTGGTAAATACTTACAATATTTCTGTCGGTAAATTTAGAAACTACTAGTGATTTGTCGGTATATGTAATCTGGGGAAAAACAATGTTTATATTGTGTAGGTAGCTGTAAAAAAATTTAGTGATAAAATTATTTTTGTCGGTAAGTAGAGTTTTCAGTATTATAACTTTCCGTGCAATACAAATATGTAAATATTCATATAAATTAATTGAAATATTTATTGATGAGCATATATATGTAAGTAAATCTACATAGGGCAACACGTTTTTAAAGTAGGGTTAGTAAAGTGGGCCAATTGCAGTGAGATAAGTGCTTGTGGGACTTGGGAGAAGAAAATGAGCTTTGACAAGATTCAAGACTAAAAAAAAATGTGCAGAAAGGAGGGTCAAAAGAGGTAGGCCTTTATTAAAGAGAGAAAGAAAGAAGAATAATGGGGACCTTAGCCAAAAGGCATAATCTAGTGATGACAAGTGGAATTTTAAAATAATATAGGTCACATTAATTGTTCTGTGATTTTGGGGAAGTAGGTGATTGGTCACAACATTTACAATTTTCTTTTATTTATATATATTTGCACATTAATATACAAGACTGGAATTGACCAATTTTACGTGTGGACTTAATTAAGGAGCGTCTGTTGAATAACAATAGAAAAAGAAAAAAAAAAACAGGATTTTGGTAAAAAAAAAAATCTGGACGTTTTTATGACTATCAGCCGACATAAAATGTTCAACAAGGACCAAGTTGCGTCAAATTTTACATAGTAATGAGGAAATATTTAGTTGTTTTTTTTTTGAGAAAATAATTTCAGTTATTTGGTCCTTAATTAGAAGCCATTTTTTTCTCTTGGCAAAATGGACACGGTCAATGTTTTCCCACCGCCCATTTGCTTAGACTTTAGATTCTTTGTTATCTTACTATATGCTTTGATACTCGAAATATTTGCCTTCGTAACTAAGCTAGGGGGGGATCTCGCCTTGTCATTTTGTTTGGCCCCCTTGCGTTTATAAAGCATGGGGAATATGTACAAGAATAAATTTGAAAAAAAAAATTAAAAAAGAAATTATGTTTGTGAGTTCAACGGGTTAGATTATATGAGGCATTGATACCGGTACATAAATACATCATGTTTTGAAATATAGACATTTTTCTAAGATCTCTCAAAAGAGAAAATAGAGGATTTTATCTAAGGGCAACTCCAACCGTGACGCTATCCCACTTAAAACGTTAAATTAAAGCAAATTTTCAAGTCCAACCGTGCGCTATATCTTGTACCATTTAAAATATCTACAGTGTTGCGCATAGTTGGCGCAACACTATTCATATGTCTTATCCCCTTTATACTTTTTTTTTTGGGGGGGTTTTGCTTTTGAATTTCCAGATTTAACATTTTTGTCTTATGTTTAACATATATTAAAGCTTTTATTTTTGTAAAATTAATTATAGATAATTATATTGTTATTAATATGTTTAACATATATTAAAGCTTTTATTTTTGTAAAATTAATTATAGATAATTATATTGTTATTATTAATGTAAATATATATTACTAAAATTTGTTATCCATCTTTTTATGTATATTTTTAAATTTACCATAAATCATATTTTATTAAAAGGAAATATTACTAAATTAACTAAATATAAAATACAATTTGATATGTAATTGTGTTAATATATTAATAAATATCTGATAAAATAAAATAGTTATTAAATAGAATAATAAGGAATATTCCAAGAATATTCTTTTTAGAGTGAAATTTGAAGTTGAAGGGTTGGAGTTGAATTTTAAATTTGGTGCAGAAATTGCATTATTTTAGTGCAAAAGTTGCACTAAAATAGAATTATGGTTGGAGATGGCCTAAAAGAGTGCGTTGGGGAAAGGTAGATATAAGTTTTATTGTTCAATTTTGTTTACATACGACATTTTAGATTTTAAAAAAAAAGTCAAGATTGAATTTTTTTTTATCAAAGTATTGATTTAACAGATTCATAACATACTTGAAAATCTTCAAAAAAAATATTATTTAAAAAAAGAGTACTGAACTTGAAATGGAGAACATAATGATCATTTATAGGCTTAATAAAAGCATAATAAAACAACAACAACAACAATAACAATAACAATAACAATAACAACAGACTAAGCCTTTAGTCCCACTACGTTTGGTCGGTTATATGAATCATATCATGCCATCATTTACGGTCAAAAATCATATTTCATTTATTTCTAGATATAACATATTTTTTTAATAGTTTTTTTTTAAAAAGACGTTATATTTAGAAATAAATGAAAATATGGCTTTTGAAGCAGTGATATGATCCTTATATCAATGAATTTTTCAAGCCGTTAGAGGCATTTGCATTGGGCATTTTCCAACTGTTACCACTAACAATGCAAATGTTGTAGATTGGCATTGAAAAAGGTTAATACTCAATTTTGTTACCCATAGTAATGACATGAAAATTTTCAAATCAGCACTGTAATTATAAAGACATGGAAAAATATAAGACAAAAATATCTCTAGTCAAACCACATGTAATTTAATTTTTTATTCCACTTTGTATTTCATTTTTCGGACAAACAACTATTGCAATGTAGTTTGTCATCACCAAATTGTGTCCCCAGTTATCGTAAGGAAATATAAAGTAAATGTCCAAAGAAAAAAGTCAGGACTTAATGGACACAATTTATGGTCCCTATTTGCTAAATGATAATTTAGACCAACAACATCTGCTATGCTTTTTCCTAAATGTTCTGCTAAAAGGACTACTCTACATCCGTTAGCCTATAACTCGCCGGTTCTTAAGCTCCATGAGACTTAAAAATAAACCGGCTAGTTAGCGACGTCCTTCCACTAGGTTGAGTGATTAAGGTGTAAGAAACTCCAAGATTATTACAACTAAATTCAGTAATTACAAAATCTATCGTCGCCCGTTTGCCCAGTTCCTGTTGTGGTTGCCGGGCCTCATGTGCTGATTCCTTGGCGCAACATTTTGCTTTGGAAGATCACGCAACTCCACGACTTGTATTGTTCTCTGCTTTTTGGCTGTTAAGACGTATAACAAACTCCCATCAAATGAAAACCATAGCCCGATAAATTATTAGGACTAATAACAAAAAATACCCTAAAGGTTCAGTCTAATTACTAAAAAAGTCCAGCAATCTTTCAAAGTTTTACAAACGGCATTTGTTAAGCAAATGCAAACTTCAGGGGGCGCTTGTAATAGGGGAATTTGTAATTTTTAAAAGATAACAGGAGTCTTTTTAGGCTAAACCTCGGGGGTAATTTTTGTAGTTTACTCTATTAGAATATGAAACCGATGATTGTTCATGAATTTCATTTCTAGTCATCAACATCTGTAGATGTACTGGTAAAATTCGAATTTATTAAAAGTTCAGAGTCGGGAGGGGGACTAACCATTCTCAGCTTCCTGATAGCGTTCCTGCAGTTTCCTCTTGGCGGCCTCTAATTTCATCCGAACGGAAGCCTCATTGTTACAATTCAACTTCTGATAAGAAAAATTTATACAAGCAGCACGGTAACTACGAGTGGGGAAAAATTTGTAGAAGTGAAACATGAAATTTTAAACACCCATAAATGAAGCAGAACCAGAAGCAAAAGTTGGCATTTGCAAACACGCTACAAAGTGATATTTTACAGCCAAAAGCTGAGAAACACTTTTTTAGTAATTGTAAACACTCCCTACATCAAAGCAGCAAGCACAACTGTACAAATAGATATTTCTCTACTTGCAACACTCACCTCTTGTTGAGGAGGCATTGGTTTCTTCTGAATGGTGCCCTTGTCGGATTTTTGCTGGACCTTAACCTCGTTGTTAACCTTTGGTTTAACGGCTGGTTTTGGTCTACCTGGGCCAGATTCATAGTTGGAAGGCTTTGGTCCGCCTGGTCCACGTTCACCAATGAGAGGCCTATTTGGTTTAGGAGGGGCTTGTTTTTTCAAAACAGCTTCGGGATTTCTCTTCGGTTCAGCCTTTGGACGTGTATCTTCGGGACTCTCGATTTTCCACTTACGGGTGTCGGTTTTCTCAAGAGTCGGCTTTCTGCCACTTTCTCGGTTCTTGTTGATTTCCCAATTGTTTCGAGGATCTGAAACAACATCCAAAATCAATCCCTTTAGGTGGGAAACTCAATCAAAGAACCATATAGCAAAAGCCAAAAAAAGAAGGGATAATTACAAAAAAAAAAACATGAGGTTTGATCAGTATTACACTTTACTCCCTTCATAAGCAAAAATATTTCACACATCCCCTTTACATTTTACACAAAATCAAACCTCAAGGGAATTTATGTTATTTTCAAACATCTCTGGTTTTCATTTTTTTGTAATCAACCCAAACGTCAGGGGTAGTTTACTGTTTATGTAATTATCCCAAAAAAGAAATGAAAACATATGGACAGGGAAGAAACTCACTTCCATCATCATCCATGCCGTCAAAGAACTTCACGGATCACAGTCGAGGAACACAAGAAAAGCAAATGTAAGTCAGTCCACTGTCCATAAGCAAAGCATTTTATATTGCACACTTTCTAACGAAAAAAAAAAGAAAAATATTGCACCTGTGACAGCTCCATTGAAGTAGGAGTAGCAAAGAAAGCTCCTTCATCCAGTGGTGGAGATGGTAGTCCTTCCTCTTCTTCAACAACAGACGTTTTTACAGATTCTGTTCCAATTTCTGCACCTGTAAAATGTCCGAAATTCTTTTAAATCCCCAATTTAGATAAAAACAAGTATTTTTAGAATGTGTTGTTTGGTAAATACAACTTCAAGATAAACTACCTGCAATGGCGGTTGTAGCATCAACCCATGTATCGACCATGATTTTCCAGTCCCTGCATTTTAGAACAACCAGCTTAAACTGTAAGCAATGCTATACTAATTATCAATGTTGTTAATCAGCCACTTGGAAATGAAAAACTAAAGAAGAAAATAAACATACGACGTGATAAATACTCACGCGGTAGATTCAAAATTAAAACTTAATGAAATAACAAAATGGGAGAGAAAACATTCTTTTCATTAATAACCTTTTTACACAAACTGTAATAATTAAACTAACATTATCCAACAGATGATTTTAATGCTACTCTAATAAAGAAGAGATTTTGCATGACCGAAAAGCAACAACTAGACCGGATAACTTTAATTATACTACGCAACGTGTTCGACAACGATCGATGCCATTAAATCACCACGCGACGTGTTTGGCACTTGTTACTGCCATCAAATTCTTAGTTTTTAGGCCAACATAAAAAATAGACAAAGGAACAAGAAAATGTGCAAACACGGTGACGATTACACGTGTAGTATATATCGGCAAACTCAAATAAATAATTAATTTAAATTAACTTCGGCTTCGAAACACAATAAATGTAGAGCTATGAGATGAGAGTCACGTACTCAATTAATGTCCTAACAAGATTCCTAATTTCCTTTGATCCATGCTTTCGCAGAGCGTTAACAGATTTTCCAATCTCTGTAGCCTGAAAACAGAAACGAATAACAACCGTTATCATGAATGTGGTACGGGACTAAGTGGAACTGCTACTTAAACAACCGATCAAAATGATCTATAAACGGTAAGGATTCAAGTTGAACCTTGAGAGTCTCCACAGACAAAGGCATAAGCTGAAGCCGCCTCAGAGAATCAAATAACAATGAATCAGACTGTCAATAGAAAAACAAGCAACAATCAAAACCAGAAAAATGGACATAAACCAAAACTAACATAGCAATCAGCTAAAGGAAATAAAACACACAATCAGAAGAAAACAACAACACTCCCTAAATCTATCCAAAAAAAGAAAAAGAAACAAACATATGGGAATCATTAACTATTTAACACACAGAGTTGCAAACTTTAGCTTGTAAAAGTGAAAACTGATAATAATGAATAATAATTTTTTGCCTCAATCCCTAAAACACCAACTAAACCAATCTAAAAACAGGTAAATAACTTCAAATTCATTCACACAAACTAAATAACTAAGCATATTAAAGACTTTGTCAATTTGGATCCAGCTAAACAGTAATTAATAATAATTAAAAAAAAAAGAAAAACAAACCTCTTCTTCATAATTGTCAAGAATTTCTTTGATCCTCAAAACCTCTTCATAAAACTGAGACTCCTCCTCAATCTCATCAGTCAATGCTTCAACATCTCCATAACTATCATTGCTAACATGATTCACATTCATCTCCATCACTTCTCTATGATTATCATCATCATCGTCGTCATCATCATTCACTTTGCTCTCTTTCGTGTCTTTACTCCCACCGGCCTCAATCCCACTTTTATACTTATCTTCACTTTTGTCTAAGCCATCACCATTTGGCACAGCTAATTCCACTCTGTCGCAGCCAAAACATTTGGTCACTTTACACGCGAATAGCGTCTCGGCTATTCGATCCCTTTTCAATTTGAAGTCGTAAGGACAATCAGAGGCGGCCACCATTATCGCGTGCTCGATTATATCGAAAATGTCGGAATTTGCACTACGGAAATACTCCCTCCATTTATCAAGACTCGAAGAAGTGTTGGCCATGGTGAAAAAAACAAATTAATTCAATTCACGAGGCCTTTGTGTAAATAGGAAATTTAATTTAATCAGTGCCCAGATCAAGAATTCGATTCTATCATCACGGATAAGAATCAAGAACTTTGATCTTGATGATACCCAGCAAATCAAAGCTCGCAGGGGAAAATCTTATTGAAAAAGTATGGTTTATCTGTTTCAGACCCAGAATTAAGATGGGCTGATAGAAAATAGATAAAAACCAAATAGTTAAAAACTTTTCAGATGACCAGATAAGAACAGAACTGTGAACAGGGTTGGAATTAAACCAGATTTTCTAAATAATAAATAAAAGTTCCACAATCTATCTGTAAGCTATAGAACCCCGAAAAGAAGTAATAATCTAAACTGGGTTGTATTCAAGAACTGAAATGATAAACAAATTGATATACTCCACAGAAAATCAATGCAGAAAAAGGTTTTATGCGCCTATTGACGGAAATTCAGAGAAGAATATATGTCAAAAAAAGTAATATGAAAGATATTCTCTATCTGTTATATTTCTCTCTCTAGAATACCATTCTTTCATTCTTGGTAAAGAAGAAGAGAGAAAACAATTTATTTTAGATTTTTGTATTTTAGGGCAAATTATTTTCTGAGTTTTATTTTTTTGGTAGATTGAAATACAGGAAAAGGGGCAGGTGATCGGCACAAAGAAAACGGGTTCAGAGAAGGTTCAACTCTTTTGTCTGTAGCTTATGAGAGCCGGTTTTTATATCAAAATCCCATGCCCGGTTTTCAATATTTACCCGCAGGGAAAGGAGACACTATATTTTATTTATTTTTCTTGGCTCGTAATTAGGAGTTAGATTAGATTGCCAAAATTTTCAAGCTCCTTTTTATTGTGAAATTCTTAGATTTGACTTTTATTTTTTGGAAAATAAACATATTAAATGGAATGAAATTAGATTATATGTTATTTTCATTGTTTTGTTTTTTTCTAATATTTTGGTAACAATGAAAATAATTTCTTTTTATCACATAACGAGTCAAGCACATTACCTAAAACTGTCTGTTTGTTGAATGATCCTACATCGTATCGGACATATTTGAAATATCTTATGTCATATTAAACATATCTAGGTATCGAGCACATTTAAAAAGATCTTATATTGTATTTAGCACATCTTTGTATCGAACACCTAATATGATAAGAATGCCGATGATTAAAAAAAGGATAATTACAAACACACCTCAACCCTTGAGGTTTAACCAAATTACGAAAGAATCCTCAAATTACAAACACACCCATGATATTTATTTCGCTCTTACAAAAAGTAACTATAAACCTTAAAAGGGGTGTTTGTATACTATAAAGAGGTAATTGTAATTTTGAATGTATACTAAAGTTCTTTGTAATTAGGCTAAATCTTAGGGGCATTTTTGTAATTATCCCTAAAAATAGAATTTAATTTATTGGAATACATTCGCCACGTACGTATATGGCCAATAATTACGAAAAAATCATAAAAATCCCAATAATAAAAATGAATATTTGTAGTTCTTAATTTTGTAAGTTGTGATTTGGATATGACTCGTGAGGTTAGGGTTTCAATAGAGGCTTTGCCTTTTTGTTCCACTCACTTAAATCTGCTATGCAGTTACTTCTTTTAATTGACAGTGGACTTTTTTTTAATTACAGTGGACTTAAAAAGTTGGTACAAACACTCAAAAAAAAAAAAAAAGTTGTTACAGTTGTTATATATATAATTTTTAATTTAGATAGAAAATGCTATTAAATATAAATAAATAAATAAAAATGGGAGGATTGGGTTTGTTGAGAAGACTTTTGGCCTTTAGGGCATGTTATTGAGACTCGAGATTCACGTGCCATCCCTCCCTCCCCCCTTTGGTCTGTGTCTGTTACGTACAAACGAGTTTCCAAATACTCGGCGACCCGATTTTGTGCCTTCGGGTCGGCGCGCTTTTTCACGCGGACCTGTAATTGGAGATTATGAGACCATGATCCATCAATGGTTGCCAACTTAAAATAATGGGCCCACATTTTGTGGACCCCACTATTCAATTTTTTTATTTTCAACTTAGTTTCAATAACATTAAACAGTTAATTTATTGCTCACATATTATACCTACAATTTTGAAATAAATAAATACATACACAAATATTTTTTTTGATGTAAAAAATATAATTCCATGTACTAAAGAAATGCTATTATGGCCATTGCAAGAGACAAACAACTAAAAATGGGTACTAATATTACCCGCGACTCTCTCACACTAAATATCACTAAAATATTCGCACTGATAATATCATTTTTTCGTGTGGATATGGTTTCAGTTTTATTTACTTATTTATTTTGGTCATGATTGTAAGTAAGTATATATGGAAATTACTAACTATAACCTTGTAATAGTATTGTTATTCTATATAATTAATTACATTAAATATGAAAGGTAATTTCATAGTTGTTTTTGAATAATCCAGTGTATTTAGGACATAAAATCACCGGTGTACACTTAAATAGGTTGGTGTTATTGTAATAATTATGAGATAAGCATGAGCATATGCAAGAGAAAAACCTATGCTGTTCCCATGATATTTCAATGTCCAATTATGACATGTTTGAAAAAATATTGCAATAAAAAGCTTAACCAACCAACAATTGTTTGCATTTATTTCACCAAAATCCTTTTTTTTTTTTTTTTTTTTTTTTTTTTTTTTTTTTTGGTGAAATAAATGCAAACAATTGTTGGTTGGTTAAGCTTTTTATTGCAATTATGAAATTATTAGGTAAGTGACAAACAGGGGAAGATAGATTGGACAGTGGAGTCTGATGTGGATAAGAATGAAAACTTTGGTAAATGAAATACATGGATGCAAAGTGAAATCAATAAAATTTTAATTCAAAAGAGTAAATGGTTTGAGATTTTATGTTGAGAACATTTGATAAATCAATTTTGTTGTTATTCAGATTGGACTTTAAAAATCATGATTATAATGGAAAAATATAATTTAAAATATAATTCCTTATTATATATAAGTTGAATTACTCCTATTGAATTACTCCTGGTCACAACTCATGTGATTTTTTATACAATCACCGCGTATTTTCTCTCCTTTCGACAAAATTTAATAAGAACGAAATCATAATTGTTATGGCGGCTTACAATTAAAAGTACTAAATCAATACATTTATTATAAATAATTAATTTTTTTTTTGAAAGGAAGCTTTATTAAGCAACATGAGAAATACAATATTATCAAGGTGGGTGACCACAAAGAACGGAGGCTCCACCCAAGTAATAGGACTAGAGTAGGAAAATGAGTTTTTGAGTCTGGGTCTCAATGAATCGATCATATTTGAAAATTAAAAAGTCAAATATTTAAACCAAATCAGTTTACACTATTAAAATTTGTCTAAATGAGATGGGTAACCTACATAAATAGTTAATATATGTGTATATCTATATATATTATATACAATTCGCCGAAGAAATTTGTTGCTGACTGGTAACCACTGAAATTTTTTGTTTGTCTTTATCTTCTTGGATGTATTATATGCTCTTAACATCTGAAATGGTGCCTCCAAAATGACATGTGCCTATAATTAAATAATTACTTAACAAACTCTCAAATAAAGTAAGACAAAGCCAAAATAAAAAATAATTGAAAGAGCCAACTTTTCAAGTTTCAACATTATCGAAACGTATAAGAATAATCCCTCAAAAAAGGAAAAAAAAAACGTATAAGAATAAAGCTGGTGTTGGTGAAATAGTCATATGCATAACCAACACATAATCATGCTAGCTATTCACGGGTTGCCATGGTTCCGGAACTGTTGGTTTCGATTCATCCAAAATAAAAAAACTAACCAAAACCGAAACTTTTACCTAACGATTCATGTTCCAAACCAGAACCCCATTCATTGTATTGGACAGCGCGGTCGCGTACTGGGACGTTGTGCACTTAGGCAATGTGCAAGAACGCACTGAAGTGCGCGACGCACATTAAAGGCAGAGACTTTTAACTGACGCGCGCAAAAGTGCACGGTCGCTCAGGTTCGAACTGATGCACCTATTCGAGCAACTAGCTGCATTTTTTTGTTGTAGACATGTCTTTTTCAGATCAAAAGACATGACCATTCCATAAAAGCACTTAGATGCCTATAAATAGGGTTGCAATCGTACCGAGCCGAGCTTTTGAGTATTTGAGTTTGACTCGTTTATTATCGAGTCGAACTCGAGCCTGAATTTATCGAACATGTTGATGGCTCACGAACTTTTTCGAGCCTTATCGAGCCTAAACGAGCTTAGTAAATATTAATTAAAAATTAAAATATTCTTCAATTTATTACAAAAATAAAATTATTTATATTTAAAATTCATAATATATTTATTAAAACTTATAATTTTATTCAAAAAATTAATTTTATTGAAATATTTTTACATTATCTTAAGTAAAAATATGAAAAATTAAAATTAAAATCTAATTATTAGTTCAATTTATACGAGCTTACTATCGAGCCTATTCACGATCTTACTAACGAGCTTGTTCACGAGCTAACGAACCGAATATCTCTAAGTTTGAGTTTGGGTCGTTTATTTTAACGAGCCTCATTAAACGAACTCGAACGAGCTTTTATCGAATCAAGCTCCGAATAGCTCACGAGCGGCTTGGTTCATTTGCAGCCCTACCTATAAATATGAACCCCCTACTTATGAAAACAGATACGAATTTAATCAGATAAAAATCGAGTCATTCCGCATTACCCGCATATTGAATTATTTTCTTCCAAAAGCTTAAAAGTTCAAACACTTCTTTGTTCGCTATTTGTTCGACTTTTGCAAGTACTACTAAGTTGAACCTGTAAAAGTCGTTATATCTTAGAGATGATTGCTAGAACCGTAAGCACTTTGTAACGGAGCAATTTCGTCTTGCAGAGATAGTATCAAATACTAACCTCAACTTTAAACTCTGTCCCGTTTTGTTTTCCAAACACTTAGCCATTTTCTTTTAAACAGTACCACCCAAACAACAATTGCAAGACGGAATTATTTCTGTTGTTTTCAAGATGATGGCATTCGTTAGTTTCACTTCGATGTCTACTGCTCCTACTCATGGCGAGAAACCTGCCAAATTCTCTGGTGTTGACTTCAAAATATGGCAACATGAGATGCTCTTTCATCTGACTACTTGGGTCTGTGACGATTTCTGAAAGAGGGCCCTCCGACTGTTGGCGAAGAAGAATCTAACAACCAAATGAGGATCGTTGTAGATGCTTGGCACAACATCGATTTCCTTTGCCGGAACTATGTTTTGAACGGGCTGGAAGACACCCTCTATAATGTGTACAGTTAGCTCAAAACATCCAAAGAGTTGTGGGATTCTTTAGAGAAGAAGTATAAATTAAACATAATATGCCGGCACAAATACATTTGTTGTCGGCAAATTTCTGGATTATAAGATGGTTGACACCCAAACGGTGATCAGCCAAGTACAAGAGATTCAGATCATACTTCATGACTTAGTGTCTAAAGGGATAATTTTGGACGATCATTCCAATTGGCTGCAATAATCGAAAAATTACCGCCATTATAGAAGATTTTAAGAACTACCTCAAGCACAATGGCAAAGAAATGGGGCTTCATGATCTGATTGTTCGACCTCGGATTCAGGAAGACCTAAAGTCAAACAAATCTGGAAAGGAGGCCAAGGCCAATCTTGTTGAATCAAGCACTAGCAAGAAACGGAAGCATTCTGGAAATGATAAGGAGAAGGCCAAGAAGTTCAAAGGGACTTGCTACAACTATGGCAAACCGAATCACATGGCCAAGGACTGCCGACATACGAAAAAGGGAAATCAGAATGGCAACCAACAACAAGCCAATGTGACCGAGGACAAGTCTGTTCCAATAGATATGTTGGAGCTCGATCTCACTGTTGTTGTATTTGAAGCCAATATGGTAGATAATCCAAGGGAATGGTGGATGAATATTGGAGCTACTGGTCACATTTGTGCCAACAAAGAGATATTTTCTTCATACACTTCGATAAATGGAAGAAAATTGTTCATTGGGAACTCTTCGACTTCCAACATTGTTGGGCTTGGAAAGAAGCTTTGTCTAGTTCAGAAGCTCCTATCTGGAAAGAAGCTTTTAAAATGAAATAGATTTTATTATGCAAAATAATACTTGGGAGTTAGTTTATCTCCCACCGAGTTGCAAACCTTTGGGATGCAAATGGATCATTAAAAGGAGGTACAAAGCAGATGGATCTATAGATAAGTACAAGACCCGTTTGGTAGCTAAAAGGTTTAAACAAAAGAAAGGATATGACTTTTTCGATACATATTCTCATATTACTAGGATCACGTCCATTTGAGACCTCATTGCTATTGCAACTTTGCATAACCTTGAGATATATCAAATGGATGTGAAAATCGCCTTCTTGAATAGTGAGCTTGGAGAGGAGATTTATGTAGAACAACCCTAGGGGTTCGTTTCACCCGGTCAAGAGAGAAAGGTGTGTAAACTTGTTAAGTCACTTTATAAACTAAAACAAACACCTAAGCAATGACATGAAAAGTTTGACTCGACCATGAAGTCAAATGGTTTCAAAATAAATGAATGTAACAAGTGTGTCTACATTAAAGGTACTACAAATGATTACGTCATATTATGCCTTTATGTAGATGATATGTTGATTATGGGCAGTAGTCATGATCTAATCAAGAATACTAAGAACATGTTAAAAAAGAACTTTATCATGAAAGATATGAGATTATCTGATGTTATATTAGGGATTAAAATCTCTAGAACTTCAGATGGAATTGTCTTGTCACAATCCCATTATGACGAAAGCATACTTAGCAAGTTGAATGCTTTTGATAGTCCTCTGGCTAAGACACCTATAGATCTAAGTCTACACTTGGCCAAGAATAGAGGGAAACCAGTTTCTCAGTTGGAACATGCAAGGATAATTAGCAGTCTGATGTACTTAATGAATTGTACGCGTCCAGACATAGCTTATTCAGTGAGTAAGCTAAGTAGGTTCACAAGTAACCCAAGTAAGAACCACTGGAAAGCTTTGACAAGGGTACTTAGATACTTAAAGTATACCCTGAACTGTGAAATACTTTATACGAGATATCCAGCAGTATTAGACGAATATTGTGATGCCAATTGGATATCAAACACAAAAGACTCCAAGTCTACAAGTGGATATGTTTCGCAACAGGTGGATGAGCATGGAATTTTTCTAAGCAAACGTTGTATAGCTCGATCCACTATGAGATCCGAGTTCCTTGCTTTAGATAAAGATGGAGAAGAAGCAGAATGGCTTAGAAACTTCTCAGAAGATATTCCTTGTTGGAACAAACTGGTGCAAGCTGTTTTGATACACTGTGATAGTCCATGAGCAATCAGAAGGGCAAGAAGTAGTATGTATAATGGTAAGTTTAGACATATCCGTCGAAGTCACAATACCATTAGACAGTTAATTTTGAATGGGGTTATTTCAGTTGAATACGTGAAATCAAAGGAAAACCTAGCGGATTCGCTGACAAAAGGAATAAATTCAGATCATTTGTATAAATTGTAAGGGGAATGGGTTTAAAATCCACAAAATAAAGAATGTTTATAGCGATAACCCAACTTTGTGAATTAGAGATTCCAAGATCTTGGTTCAATAGGACAACTAAGTTATGAATATTCAGTTGTACACTTGGAAAATGTGTTAGCTCATTCCCAAAACTTCCAAGTGAAATATAAACCTGTTGAATGTGGTGAGATTAAGTTTAAGACTTTTAATGATACCTATATTGAAATATGGAGTATGGTAGGATCCTCTACAATAGAAGATCACCTATATAAGTGAGAAGTAATTGCCGCTTCAAAGAAATACTTATAAATCTAAGATATGGTCCAGGGCCGCAATGGACACAACGTGAGAACAACAAGTGTTAGAATTGTTAATGTGTAAATATTGTTGTCTCGGTTTACACAAACAGCTGAGTAGTTCAAGACATTAATTCTTCACTAACGCTATTAAATTTGATAGTATTTTACTAAGGAATGTTCAAAGCCACAAATTACTTATCCAGATACAATAACAGTTCGCCAAGACTTTCAAACGAATTTGCATACATGCATGCATTAATTTCATTCATCAGGGGGATTGTTGGAATTTGGTTTGAAGAAATGGGTGTTGACCTATTTTTGACCAATTAATTAAGTGGTTCCATTGGTGAAAAATGGAATTAAATTATATGATATATAAAAGTCTACTAAGTGAGTAGATGAGATTGACATTTTGAATTTCTCAAAACCAATTCCGGGTGAATGAGAAATTAATGCTACAAATTGGCCACTTAAAACTAAAAATTGACATGAAAATTGGAAAATATGGGGGAATGAGTGAGACTTCATCCCATATAAGAGAGAAAGCCAAAATTTATGGAATGGTCATGTACGGCAGAATAAGGGATAAAACGCAATTTTAAAATAGAAGATGCATATATTCAACATTTGAGGAGGATTGTAAAACGATAAAGAGATTAAATTAATGTAGTTACAACAACATAAAAAGACTATTTTGTTAAATGTAAAGTCACATGACAATTTGTAGAGAATATATATTGGAATTATACGCATGTGATATAAGATTTCGATTCCTCCATATTTCAGCAATAATATATATATATATATATATATATATATATATATATATCGGTCCATTCCATATATAAAGTTAAGATCCAAAGTACATATAGCAACCAATAATGTGGAGTTGTTTGAAGCAAATTGTTCGCATCTAAGACCACTTTTTCTTTTCCACACAAATATATATATTCTATTTCAACACAAGACTAATGGTTTTATTGACAATAAATGAGCAAGATTTTTTTAAACTATACGCAATCAAAAAGAAAAAAGATTAAGATTGAATATAAACCTATATAAATGTTCAACATAAAAAATCTGGTATGATAATTTAACCTAGATAAATATTTATAATAATCCTACTCTAATCATTTACCATTAATAACTCTACTCAGATCCACATTTTAAATAGTGTAATAGGCCAAATTGGCCACTTACGTTTTGTGAAAATGAAAAATATTCATGTTTTTCTCAAAAACATATTTTTGTTAGCCAATTTGACTTAAAGCGGGTGGTCATACCCTTCGTGTATTCTCATGTAAGGTATTTGATCATTTTTCAAAAAATTAATGTGGTATATAATTCGTTACTGAGCCACCTATCTCAGTATCGAGACACATAACTCGGTACCAGCCCCCGGAAATGGAAAAAAGGTAAAGTAAACATTTGAACTCAAAAATGACTAAAAAATATTTTTGCTATAGAGAAAAGGCCAAAAATCCAAAGATTTCTTTTAAATACCCTGAATTATCAAAACATTTTATTTATTTGAAAATTTTAATTACTTCTATAATGCCAAAACCTTGTGTGCCATATCATTGAAAACTCTATTAAATATAAATGTGTTGTATGGTTTTTGTTCCAAAGCAAAAAGTCATTTTCCATCCTATTGAGTTAGTTTTTAAATTTTTTATTTGAATTTATTCAAAGTGAAAATATGTTTGGTTACAAAAAGAATTTATAGGATGAAAGTTTGAGAATATATTTGGTTTAATATTTTTTATTATTAAAAAATGCAGTAAGATGATAATTTATATATATGTTGTATAAGTGGCGGGACCTCACATAGGTTATGATGTTGGAAAAAATAATAATATATAATTAGATAAATTATTAGTCGTGTTGTCCACTTTGAAAATTTTAATTTGGAAATGGATTTGTGTGGATGTGGATATATGATAATAGTGAGTTTCACTTATGTATTATGAAATTAAAATTGATTATGTGGTGGTTGTTTCAAGTTCTATTGATGTTATAAGATTGAAAGTTGAGTATATATGTGTGAGAATTGATAATATAAGTTTGAGATTGGAAAATGAAAAGTTGAAAATTTAATAATTTCTAATAAAATGGAGTACAAAAATATTATTTACGTATCTCAAATAGTAATAGCAAAAAAGGGGAAAAACTTGGTGGGATAAAAACTATTCAAGGCCCAAGAAATTCAAACAAAAACAAAAAGGAAAAGAAAAACACCTAAATTAGAATGTGCAGAGGGGTTCGAGGGGATAGTGTTATGAAAGTGGATAATTATTTTATAATAAAATGCCTAAAAGATTTTTTTTTCTTTTGGTCTAAAGGATTTCCAATTACAATTGGCTAATAAAAGGACACGTTTTTAAATAAAAGAATATTTTTTGTGTGGTACGTGTCCTATTGGCATACGTTATTGCACCAGGTAATGGATGACTCATGATCTGATCCTCATCCTATATATATTTTCTACTGTTATGTTTCAGCCGAAATAAATTTATTTAATCTTCTGTTTTTATTTTGAAATCTATTAGCCAAGTATATATCTGATTTTTTTAATAACACAACTACTTTCACATTTCTTGAATGTTTCTGTAATTAAATCGAGAATGGAAAAATATTCTTTCAAAAAGTATGAATTCTATAATAATGATAAAACGATAAAACATGATTGCTATTTGCTAAAAGCATTGATGCATTATTATCTATTGTAAAAAGTTCTCCAAATTAGTGAGCTAAAACATGTTTTCAAAGAATAAGTATTTACACTTTATTTCTTATGTTTTTTTTTTTTTTTTTTTTGTAATTTTCAATGAGTTGGATTAAAAAAACTCTCACTCAAACCCTAGCCCCCTTTTCTTTCAAACTCTCTCTTTTTGCTTCTTTTTCTTGCTTTTCAATCTTCATTGCTAAGGGGGTGATTTATGGTTGTTTACTCCCAAAACTTACTCCTCCTCGCCGATCACCTTTTTAGTCGAAGACCACCACGAAACCTGCACAAAGGGGGGCCGGAGGGGGGCTCCGGCGTACCCTCTCCGATGCTTAAGTCAGTATTATGAGAAGGAAGGCAGACTAGAGAGAGAAAAAAGCAATGCAACAGTAAAAATGAGATTAGATTAGAATAAACCTGGGTTTGGGCCTTTTATACCTTAGCTCGGATTAGGGTTTCCGTAAAATCCGGGATTCCGTTACGATTTGGTGTCAGAGTCATCATTAAATTTAGGATCGGATCTCATTAAAAACCCTAATTTCACGCCTGTAATACTGGACCTCCGATCTCTCGAGCAATTGACTCTTTTTGTGTTGATACGAAACCTTTTAAATCTTACAAGGCATCTCCACTTAATACACCTCATACGCCGAACCGACCTATTCTTCTAAGGTCATGCCCAATCAGAACCCGTCCACAACAGTCGACTCAACATCGCTAACTCTATACAGTCGGCTCATCACAACTTGAACTTGGGCGCCAGCTGACGCCCAAGCCCCGAGTTGGCGTGCCCTATACCAATCTCTTCTTGTAAGCCTCCACGGATCGCCCATTACTTAACGCTTAACAAACAATCCACAAAATTTATGGGCCTTATCATTTTGTCTAATACCCGATATCACCAGATCGCCAAACACTCCTGGACGTCGGTCTAATTGATGTCTTGGGCCTATCAGTCGCCCATACCATCATTTGCCCTTATCAATTCCTCCCCCCAACTATGGGTTGGTCTACACCTCAACCATAGTTGCTCATAGCCGAACTGACCTAACATTTAGGGTTTGTGCTTTTCACTTTCCCGCCGACTCTTGGCTTTTCAAATTCCTGCCGCCTTTTGGACTTTCAAGTACCTGACACGCGGATTTGATTGATAAGACATCATTTCGGCTTCCTGACGCCTCGTAGACCATCCAATCATCATCTCGAAAATCGAGGCACCCCTTTACCTTCTTTTTCCCCTTATAAAAGTCATCTTCCTCCTCCATTTCTCACTTTCCCACATTTCAAGTTTCAGAGAGCCCTTCCCAAAGACACTCTCTTCTTCTCGTGAAATTCTCCGGACTCGATAGCTTCCGAGTTCCACATCCCAGACTACTTTCTTCCTTCAACCTCATATTTATATCCAGTAAGTGACCCTTTCCCTTCCAGTTTTTCTTTCCTTTTAATATGGCATCCTCTTCCTCTCACTCAACACCGTCGGACGCGGTTGTCGCCGACTTAGAACGGTGGGCGATGACGACGGGCTATGTCCCTCCGCCACTTTCCCTCACCGGTGTCCGCCCATCGGACCCCAACGCGACTGAATCTAGCTCCGATTCAGGTCGTGATTCTGACACGATAGAGATCCGAGCTCCGTGCTCGGGTCCCTTACCTGTATATCCTCATGATTTTAAGGGGACCACCTTATCAGCCCCCAATCTTCAAACCCTTAAAAGAACCGCCCAAATTCCGTCCTCTTTCAAACTCTATCTTCCTAGCAGCTCTGACCGACCTAACCGACCTCCACCCAATGCCCTATCCTTCTTCGTAGGTCAGATAGAGGGCGGCCTCCGATTTCCCATCCATCCATTCATGGCTGGGGTATCCGAGTTCTCCCGGGTGCCTTTAAATCAACTAGCCCCGAACTCCTTCCGTATCCTAGCCGGCTTCATTATTTTGACCAAATATTTAGACATAGAACCCACTTTAAATCTGTTCTTTGCCCTATTCCAAATAAAGAGCTCAAACACAAGGGTGGTTTTCTACATCACCTCCCGAGGTGATGCTCGATTCTAAGCAAGTATCCTTCCTCCAACAAATTCTGGAAGGACAAATATTTTTTCATTTCCTCCCCCCGAGCTTGGGGGTTCCCTATTGCTTGGGCCTGGACCCTTCCACTTCAACGCAAACACAACCCTAGAGATCGGTCTCCCGACCTCCAGGCTCAGATAAATAAACTCACTTTGGTTAAATACGACCTCTCTCGCCTTATAACCCCTTCTCTTTTATACTACTTTTTGGTGAGCCCCATCGTGGCTCCCTTACCTTGCGACATTGGTAATTGTCTTTTTTGCGATTGATCTATTTTACTCTTTACTCATTGGCTAATCTTTCCTCTTTGTGCAGATATGTTCATGGCACAGATGGTCGCTGAGCTGGATGATGAGGAGCAAGTCCTTGCTCCTGGCTCACAACCTCCTTCATCCAGTGATGCCGCTCCACGCCTTGGAGGTCAGCCTCCTCCACTTGGCGACTGCACACAATTGCCGCAGTTGATGGCCGATCCATCGCCCGGGGGCTCAACCTTCTATCCGACCTCCTCCTTCCAAGAGGCCGGCTGTTGGCGCCAGCGTGGGAGCTGCCAAGAGGGCGAAGAACACCCCACCTCCTGCTGCTCTCCCTCTCTCTCGCACTCCCATTCATACGCCCAACCAAACCTTCTTCACTGGCAATTCCATCCTGAAGAACAACGATGGAACCTTTGCCATCCAATATATTCAGGGCAACTGCCCGAACCCCGACCGAACCGCCATGGAGAAACTCAGTGATGCTGAGCTGGTGACTTCATTCTGCCTTAACCAATCCAAGGCCGATGCACAGTTGGCTGCACTGATCTCCCGAGCTCGGGTTGGCTTTGCCGATCCTTCCCAAAGTGCCGAGCTCAACAATTCCAAGAAGGAGGTCATCCGGCTGAAAGCTCGGGAGACTAAACTCCTAGAGGAAAATCGCCGGTATAAGGAGGGGGAAGAGGTCAACAAGGCCATGGTGGCTTCTCTAGAGGCCAAAATAAAGGCTTTGGAGACTGATAATGCCGACCTGAAGACTGAGCTAAGCGATCTCGGCTCGGATGTCTTTGTCAATGTCGACCAAGCCCGAGCTGAGGGCGTAGAAGCCGGTCGGCAAAGTTTCCTCACCTCCCCCGAGGGCTCTTCCATAGTTCAGGCCATTTGGGAGAGGGTGAAGCAAGCCTTTCTAAGCTCCAAGGAATTTATTCGAGTTCTCTCTGTATCTGCCATGGAGTACTATGGCTTTGCTTTTGACCAGGCCGAGCTTCAACTCAGGGAACGCGGTATCACTACCGAGCCCTTCGATCGCCGAGGTCCCCGGAGGATTTTGCCCGACCCCAAAGGCTTTGTGTTTTCTGACGAGGCGGAGCGTCTCAACCTTGCTCCTGTGGAGGAGTTCATAGAGTCCTTATCTGCTCCTTTTATCCTCCACCCTGCCTCCAGCTCGGCCGGTCCTTCACAAGCTCCTCGGAGCTCGCCATCATCCTCTCGCCTTCCTGCAGGTCAAATTCAGGATATCCCAGATGACGATCCTGAACTCGCTCTCATAGACGATGTGACCATCTCCATGGATGACCTGAACACCGAAAATGTTCCCCCTCCTACTTAGGAGTTTAGTTCTGCTTTTGTACTTTTCTATCATGTACTTGTATTTATTTTGGATGATCAATAAAGTTTCTTCGCACTTTTATTTCCCGATCTCTTGTCTATTATTCTTGTAATTTTTTTTTTTGCAAAAAAGGTTAGCATATCGTGCTCCTCGTGGCCCCAAGTATTTGGAGACTAGCTCGAGCTGAACTCCAAATACTTGTTAGTCTTCAAAGGAAGCTGGCTCGAGCCGAGCTCCTTGCATGGCCTCGTGGCCCCAAGTATTTGGAGACTAGCTCGGGCTGAGCTCCAAATACTTGTCAGCCTTCAAAGGAAGCTGGCTCGAGCCGAGCTCCTTGCATGGCCTCGTGGCCCCAAGTATTTGGAGACTAGCTCGAGCTGAGCTCCAAATACTTGATCTTCAAGGAAGCTGGCTCGAGCCGAGCTCCTTGCATGGCCTCGTGGCCCCAAGTATTTGGAGACTAGCTCGAGCTGAGCTCCAAATACTTGTTAGTCTTCAAAGGAAGCTGGCTCGAGCCGAGCTCCTTGCATGGCCTCGTGGCCCCAAGTATTTGGAGACTAGCTCTGGCCGAGCTCCAAATACTTGTCGCCCTTCAAAGGAAGGCGGCTCGAGCCGAGCTCCTTGCATGGCCTCGTGGCCCCAAGTATTTGGAGACTAGCTCGAGCCGAGCTCCAAATACTTGATCTTCAAAGGAAGCTGGCTCGAGCCGAGCTCCTTGCATGGCCTCGTGGCCCCAAGTATTTGGAGACTAGCTCGAGCTGAGCTCCAAATACTTCAGTCTTCAAAGGAAGCTGGCTCGAGCCGAGCTCCTTGCATGGCCTCGTGGCCCCAAGTATTTGGAGACTAGCTCGAGCTGAGCTCCAAATACTTGTCAGTCTTCAAAGGAAGCTGGCTCGAGTCGAGCTCCTTGCATGGCCTCGTGGCCCCAAGTATTTGGAGACTAGCTCGAGCTGAGCTCCAAATACTTGTCAGTTTTCATCTTTTCCATTTTTCGAACTCATAATGTAGGGCAGCGTATCACTTCATTCAAAACGAGTAGATTAATTACATCGAATATTTCTCTATTCTAGGAATGATATTTCTTCAAATTACAACTGTTCCAAGCCCTCGGGAGTTTTCGACCTCCGATCTCTTCCAGCTCGTACGCCCCTCCTGCTAGTACCTTGATCACCCGAAGTGGCCCTTCCCAATTCGCATCCAACTTTCCTTTGTTTTTGCTAGCATCTGACCTTCTCAAAACTAAATCTCCGACCTGGAAGGCCCTTTTCCTTACTTTCTTGTCATAAGCCGCTTTAATCCTTCCTCGTGTTCTTTCCATCTGCAAAAATGCCATTTCCCTTTTCTCATTTATCGTATCCAATGCCTCCCGAATCAACAGCTCATTAATATTTTCATCAAAATTCTGAACTCGATGTGTTTCCATCCCGATCTCTGCCGGTATGACAGCATCCATACCATACACCAGGTGAACTGAGCCTCGATGGCCTCTTTCGGATTAGTTCGATAAGCCCACAACACCGAATCGAGCTCCCGAACCCACGCTCCCCGCGCTTCTCTAGTCAAGCTTTCAATCCTTGGACAAGAATTCTATTAGTCACTTCCACCGCCCATTAGCTGCGGGTGAGCCACAAGTGAAGTTTTGCTTGATCTTCATTTCCTCACACCAAGCTCGGACTTACGCCCCGCGAATGCGTCCCATTATCTCGATATCAAGGCACGAGGCACTCCATACCGACACACTATATTTTGCCAAATAAATTTCATTATCGCATCTTCATTTATCTTAGCAAGAGGTTTCGCCTCCACCCACTTGCTAAAATAGTCGATTGCCACAATCAAGAACTTCCTCCGACTGGCCGGAGGAAAAGGACCCACAATGTCAATTCCCCATTTTGCAAACGGACATGCCGAGCTCATCGTCATGAGTTCTTCCGCCGGTCGATGTACCAAAGGCGCATGGATCTGACATTTTTCGCATGCTCTCACCAACTTCTCTGCTTCTTCTTTCAGGTAAGGCCAAAAATACCCACCCTAAGGACTTTTTCATCAAAATTCTTGCTCCCATGTAATTCCCACAGCAACCTTCATGTATCTCTCTGAGCACATATGTGCCCTCTTCTCCACTCAAACACCTCAGCAAAGGCATAGAGAAGCCTCTCTTATATAACTTATCCCCGATAATGCAAAAATGTGTCGCTCGAATTTTTCAAATGAGCCGCCGCGCGCCTATCGTTGGTAAGACCCCTTCTTTTAGGTAAGCTATGATAGCCGACCTCCAATCCTCTTTTTCCTCAATCTCTCCGACTTCCAACCCGAGTGCCGTTTCCTTTGCTACCAAAAGTGTGATTTGTTTAGCTTGATTCTCCAAGGCCGAATCGCAATTTTGCGTAAAATCCGCTCGCCCATTTTCTTCCCTCGGGACTGACATATCTTGATTTCCTTCACTCTTCCTTCTAAAGCTCGGTATGCTTCAACATACCTCTTCATCCTTTCTTCCCTCACCTCGAACTCTCCCATAACTTGTTTATGGACGAGCTGAGAGTCCATGTAAATTACCATCCTAATGACTCCCATCTCAATAGCCATTTGCATTCCTCTGATGAATGCTTCATACTCCGCCTCATTATTCGATAGCTTGAATTCCAACCTCACAGCAAAGTCATTTTCGATCCCTTGCGGGCTGATCAAAACAATACCAGCACCACATCCCGAACTCCCTACTGAACCATCCACATAAATCACCAGGCTCCTTCTTTCGCTATCATCTCTAGTTGATTCTTGAACAAAATCTGCCAAAGCCTGGGCTTTGATGGCCGATCTGTTCTCAAATCCAATATCATACTCACTCAGCTCGATAGCCCACTTCACTAACCTCTCCGCTACTTCAGGTTTACTCATCACATTTCTCAATGGAAGATTAGTTCGAACGATTACCTTATGCGAAAGGAAATACGGCCGAAGTCTCTCATGATCACCACCAAAGCCAAACCCGCCTTCTTTATCTCAGCATATCGCAGCTCGGCGTTCCTCAAAACTTTACTGACATAGTACACCGGCCTCTGAACCGATCTCTCCTCCCTGATCAAGACCGTGCTAACCCCTTGCTCCCCTACCGAAAGATAGAGGTATAGGGGCTCCCCAGGCAACGGCTTAGTTAGCAATGATAGATCTGCCAAGTAATTTTTCAAGTCTTCGAAAGCCTTTTGGCACTCTTCATCCCAAACAAACTTTTTGGCTTTCCTCAAGACCTTAAAAAAGGGCAAACTTCTCTCTGCAAGGCGTGAAATAAAGCGATTCAATGCTGCTAGCCGACCTGTTAAACACTGCACATCTTTGGCATCCCGAGGTGGTGCCATCTCTCTAATGGCCCTGACCTTTTCCGGGTTGGCCTCTATTCCTTTCTCCGTTACCATGTACCCCAGAAACTTTCCCGACCTGACCCCAAAGGCACACTTCTTGGGGTTCAGCTTCATCCTATACTTCCTCAGGGTGTCAAACGTTTCGGCCAAATCATGCACATGATCAACAGCTTTTATACTTTTGACCAACATATCGTCTACGTACACTTCCATGTTCCTGCCGAGCTGCTCCCCAAACATCTTATCTACCAACCTTTGGTATGTGGCTCCCGCATTCTTTAATCCGAACGGCATTACTACATAGCAGAATGTACCAAAAGAGGTGGTGAAGCATACCCTTTTTGGTCTTCTTACGCTAGCCCGATCCGATGATATCCCCCGTGATGCATCCATCATGCTAAGCAGTTCACATCCCGACGTCGAATCTACCAGCTGATCAATTCGGGGCAATGGGTAATAATCTTTAGGGCAAGCACGATTCAAATCCCTAAAGTCCACACACATGCGCCAATTGTCCTCCGTTTTCGGAACCAATACTGCATTAGATAGCCATTCTGGAAATTGGATTTCCTTAATGTGCCCTGCTTTCAACAACTTTTGCACTTCTGCCCTAATTATAGCATCCTTCTTAGGACCGAAGTTCCTCTTCTTTTGCTTTACCGGCTTATATGATGGATTAACATTAAGCCTATGTTCAGCGATGCTTGGATCTATTCCCACCAGGTCTTCCGCTGTCCAAGCAAATACATCCACATTATTCCTCAAAAACTCCACCAGCTCATCCCTTAATTCATCAGCCAACTCTTTTCCGACTTTAGTGACCTTATCAGGGTCACCTGGAACTAGCTCGACCATCATCATTTCATCATTGGGCTGGACATGCTCCACTGGTTCGTCCAACCTAACCAACTTGTCTTTGTTTCTATCATCATCAAAAGCACTCCCCCTTTCTCGCTTCTCGAATACTTTCTACGTACAATTTTCTAGCCATATATCGATCACCATCGACTTCCCTACTTTCTCTCCCACAGAAATTTCATTTTTAGATGGTATACCGACACTTTGCTTGGAAGGCATTTAGTGCCGGTCTACCCAACATGACATTATAAGAGGACGGTGCCTCGACTATCAAAAACCGAATCATTCTAGTTTTACGATTAGGCTCCTTACCCAAAGAGACAGCAAAGTAATCATACCTATTGGTTGGATCATCCCTCCGGCGAATCCGACCAACGCCGTGTCCACCGAGTCTCTCCAAGCCGACCGGAGATCCATCCTCCTATAGCAATCATAGAATAGAATATCCGAACTCCCAAGTATCCACAAATACCCGCGCACATCATAATTAGAGATCGTCGATGTGATCACAAGGGCATCGTTGTGAGGTGTCACAATACCCCGCAATCCTCCTCGGTCCGATTGGATATTCGGCCCTTGACCGACCTGTTCCACCTTCAACTGCTCTTGCACCCGATCTGGTGCTGCCGCTCTCACATAATTTTTCCGAGCTCGCCTCGAATCTCCTTCCGCCGGCCCTCCAACAATCATCTGGATGACCTCACGCCGAGGTGGGGGCGGAGGTGGAGGCAGCTCCTCCCTCTCCCCCCTACGCTCCGGCTCCCGCCGAGGTTGATGGTATCCCCGGTTATCCCTCTTATACTCCCCTTTTTTCTCCTTTTTGTCAATGTACACAAATTCCCTGAGGTGACCTGCTTGAATGAGTCGTTCGATCTCATCCCTCAGGTGTGTGCACCGATCTGTTGTGTGCCCATACTCATTGTGGAATCTACAAAACTCCTTACATTTCGCCTTTACTGGTGCCTCTGCGTGCGCCTTTGGCCATCTCAGGTCGGGATGCCTCTCAATAGCTATAAGCACTTCGCCCTGAGGAACAGCCAAAGGCGTATACTTTTCAAACCTCGGCCTTCCCCCCATTGCCTCAGACCTCGGCTTCTTCTGAGGTACTTTGTCTTCCCGATCTTCCCTTCTGTCTCTTCTCTTCTCTCCTTCCTCTCTTTTCATTTTTCTCGCCTCTTCCAAGTTTATATATTTCTCCGCCCGAGCTAACAGTTCGTCAAATGTCTTAGCAGGCTCTATCACTAATGATTCAAAGAACTCCCCATCCCTCAGGCCCTGAGCTAGGGCATTGGCCAAAATTTCTGGACTAGCTGACGGCACCTCCAACTTTGCCGCTGTAAACCTCTGGATATAACTCCGAAGTCCTTCCCCTTCTCTCTGTTTGATACTAAACAAAGTCAGGGGCGCCTTTTGGTACTTACGGCAACTCATGAATTGGTTAAGGAAAGCCGAACTAAAGTCATCAAAATTTCGAATGGAGCCCGGGGCCAGCTGACTAAACCACTGCTGAGCCGATTTCGTCAAAGTGGTAGGAAAAACTCTACACATCACGCCGTCCGTGAATCTGTGTAGTAGAGCAGCGTTCTCAAAATGGCAAAGATGGTCCCACGGACCGTGGTACCATCATATTCAAGCTCGAGCTCGGTATGAGGCGGAAGCTCGTCGCCATTACCTCTTCCGAGAAGGGCGTTCCCGTCTCACCCGGCCGCGCCGCTCCTAGTACTCCAGCCACTCTCCGACGAATATCTCGCACCTCACGGTGAAGGTCATCCATCCGTTCCGACCAATCTTGGTCCTCAGTAGACACATGTTCCGACCAAAACTTACTCCTCCTCGCCGATCACCTTTTTAGTCGAAGACCACCACGAAACCTGCACAAAGGGGGGCCGGAAGGGGGCTCCGGCGTACCCTCTCCGATGCTTAAGTCAGTATTATGAGAAGGAAGGCAGACTAGAGAGAGAAAAAAGCAATGCAACAGTAAAAATGAGATTAGATTAGAATAAACCTGGGTTTGGGCCTTTTATACCTTAGCTCGGATTAGGGTTTCCGTAAAATCCGGGATTCCGTTACGATTTGGTGTCAGAGTCATCATTAGGCTAGGATCGGATCTCATTAAAAACCCTAATTTCACGCCTGTAATACCAGACCTCCGATCTCTTAGAACAGGTCGGCTCTTTGTGTTGATACGAAACCTTTTAAATCTTACAAGGCATCTCCAGCCTAATACACCTCATACGCCGAACCGACCTATTCTTCTAAGGTCATGCCCAACTGTAACCCGTCCACAACAGGTCGACTCAACACTGCTAACTCTATACAGGTCGGCTCATCACAACTTGAACTTGGGCCTTGACAGACCGGCCCAAGTTGGCAGGCCCTATACCAATCTCTTGCTGTAAGCCTCCACGGATCGGCCCATTACTTAACGCTTAACAAACAATCCTAAGGCTATGGGCCTTATCATTTCGGTCTAATACCCGATATCACCAGATCGGCCAAACACTCCTGGACCCGTCAGGTCGGCCCAATGTCTTGGGCCTATCAGGTCGGCCCATACCATCATTTGCCCTTATCAATGGCCATTTTTGGCCAGAAATCACCGTATCTACATATTTTTATCTTCATTTTCTAAATAATTGGTTTTTCCACGTAGATTAGGTTGTTTGTTTCCTTTTATTGTTTGTAATTTCGCGTCTGGTGCGGCGTTTGATTTGTTGTCATTTTGTTATAGTGTTTTTCTTGTGTGGGCGATTCAAACAAACAAGATAGGTAAATCAGATTGTGGTCTTCAAATCACTACAAAAAACAAAGAAATTCCAACGAAAAAAATTGTTGGTATTTGGCCAATTTCTATTGGAATTATCAATTCCAACAGAAATTCCAATGGAAAAGCACCATTGGTATAATGGTTATTGGAATGACAAAATTTCAATGAAAATTCCTATAGAAAAAAGTATTCCAACAGTACTAAATAGTTTTGCTTATCGTTGGACTTTCTGTTGGAATTTTCTAACAGTATGAATAGCATTGGAATTTTGAAAATTCCAACAGTTTTTTATTCCGTTAGATTTATTTCGTTGGAATTTGATTGTTTTCTTGTAGTGAATGTTGCACATCTGGAATCATAGGTATTCTAGACATTACAAATTTTTCAAAATCGTACTCTAAGCCGGTTTTTGTTATTAACATAAATGCTGTGAATCTTTTTATAATTTTATCTTTTATGTTTTTTTAACAGATTTGTTTTTGTTTTCTATCGATGTATTGCTAGTTTGAATTAATTAATAAAACTATTTCTTTTGTTAAAAAAGAAAGAAAGTATTTTTACACTTTGTTGGGAAAATATAATTAGAATATGAAATTTCTTTAAAATTTTATCAAAACCCATGTGCCTATTTAGTATTTAGTGAGATAGCATATGAGAGAATTTATTAGTTAATACGTGTAAGTATAAATATGCAAGTTTATTATGAAGAAATTACTTGTTTATTTAAAATGATACGTGAATAGGAAAAAAAACTATTGGTCAATATACGATACCTATGATATGAATTAAGTAGGGCTGATCAACAAAAACCGAAAACCGCAAAAACCGACCGAACCAAACCGCACCACACCGCAATTGCTTAATTATTGGAAAAACCGCGATTAATATTTTTAGTCTAAACCGCACCGCATAAGATGGTGCAATTACAATTTGAAGTCTCAAACCGCACCGACCGCACCGCAAGTAGAATAAATACTACATATATATATATATTATATTTTCTATATATGTCATTACATTTCTCTAAATCTATAGTATATTTGTGTATAATTATGTATTGTCATATTTAATTATTTTCACTTGTGTATTATAGGTATATTAGTCAATTTACTCAATAGTTTAAACATCAAAGCCTTCATTTCTTGTTATGGGTGTAGATTGGAGATTGAAATATTCAAGTTATGGGAGAGCATATTAGTCAATTTATTGTTCGATGAAAACTTTGTAGAGGTGCTTATTTAGTTGTAAAAATTAAACTAGGAGCATAAACGGAAATTTAAAGCATCTCTTTCCATACTTTTAGATTAAACTTTTAGATTATGACTAAATGAACGAACCGAAGCAAAAGTTGATACTTGAAAATACTAAAAATGGTTTTTAAGGCCAAAATATAAGAAATACTTTTTTTTAGTGATTGCAAAAACTCCATATTTCTATTAGATTCAACTATTATATGTTATTGAAGTTGTTATAATATTCAGTTTAGACAATTACAACATATTCTTAACTTTTTAATTATCGAATTGATAAGTTGTTTTTGCTCATTTTGATTGTTCTATATAATATTCACTTATTGTACGTTAAAACCGCAAAACCGACCGAAACCGCCCAAAACCGTTGAAAACCGCATGTTTGTTTTATTCTAAAAAACCGCGACTTGAAATCAAACTTGTGGCCGAACCGCACTTAGCAATTCGGTTTGAAAATATTGAAAAAATCGCCCAAACCGCACCGTGATCACCCCTAGAATTAAGTGACCAAAATATAAATTTATCTATGAGTAGGCGTGCAGACGTCGCATGCGCGCACATAAATACGTATAATTATAATGTCTTCAATAAGCAATACATTTCACATAAAAAGTAATATACTTACTTAGCAACATTATCTGCCCAAATAAGCAACATATTTATCTTTGGTAAGCAACATAGTTGACATAAATAAGCAAAATAATTACATATATATAAAAAGACAAATCGAAGGGAATAGTTTGTGGTTGCAACATTGTCTGCCTAAATAAGCAACATATTTGTCCTCAATAAGCAATATATTTCGCACATTGGAATGCGCCAATAATAATTGCAAGTTTGACTTTGAAAGTAAAGAGAGAATTTCAGATATACGGTTTTAAACATATCCAGAAAAAACAACATATTTGTCCTCAATAAGCAACATATTTGTCTTCAATAAGCAGCATATTTCTCACAGCGGATGAAGTCAGAAATACGGTTTCAAATAAATCTCAAAAAATCTGGAATGTGAACGCGCACTACCAAAATAACTCCCGTTTTTTACTGAGATTCAAACAAAATTACCTACTTATCCTTAAAAACCATTAATTAAAGATAAACTAAAATAAAATCAATTAAATCTCCATCATTAAAAAGAAGAAGTCAACGCTCCATATTTGGTTTCACGTACTTGTTTAAATTATATGGAATCACCAGATCCAAATCATATATATATATATATATCTACGCATTTTCATGTAATATTTGCATGGCATATTATATTTCAGATATCATACAAAGATATGTGCAATTAAATTTTATACACGTAATTTATTCACGTTTCTATAAGATGGTTTTTAATTTCTAATTTTGTTGTCCAAATTCATATTCCATAATCAGATTTATGGAATATTGACTATTTTTATAGATTTTGTAGTGTATAATTCAGAATTTTCAAAAATTATAATAAGATACTTTGTATTTTCCAGCTTTTTGGTAGGAAAAAATACAATCGAATATATAATTGTTTATGGTTTTTTTTGGGGTAAAAAAATAAATAAAATAAATAATAATTTTGGTAAAACAAAATTAAATTGGTAAATATTATATCATAATGCAAAATATGCTGAAAAACTTACAAATTATAAAAATATAAGTATTCCATTTTTTTATACAATCTTCAGTAATTCTTGGAGACGGGAATACCTTATTTTTTATTTTCAATTAGAAAAGTATGAATTCTGTGAAAATTCAATTTAGTGAAATTAATGAATTTTAATATTTTTTAAATTAAGAAATTCTAAAAATTATTATCAAATAATTTTTCCTTAATAATTATGACTTACCCAAATTATGCTAAGGGTGAAAATCCAATTTACTGAAAATATTAAATTGAGAATCAAATAGTAGTGGTTAACGAGCAATGACTCTTAAACTCATGCCAGGTGGTATGAGGTTCGATTCCCATAAATCCCTCCCATCCTAGGATTTGTACCAAAAATAATTTGCAATATTTTAAATTTGAAAAGTATAATTCATGTGTCAAAATAATATCTATATATATATAAAGAGAGACTATTCTCAAAATAGTAACCTAAAATTTTCTCACCCATTTTATATTTCTAAATCTGGAAAATGCTTAGTTATTATTTAAGAAAATGTTGAGTAACAAAATAATCATTTAACTATGTCTACAACATGCAATAAAAAATGTTAAGATGTTGGGTAAATTTTAACGATTAAGGTAATATTATTTTAATTGTTGAATATACTTTCCAAGTATAAAATATTGTAATTTCTTATTTTCAGTAAATAAATTTTCACTCTCAACATTATTTCAGTAAAAATATTTTGACAACAACTTTTATACTTTCTTAATTAAAAAAATTAATTCTTAGTTTCTATAAATCGGATTGTCACTAAATTTAATCTTTTATAATTTAAAATGAACAATTATATATCCCCATCTCCAAAAAATTAATGAAGATCAATGTGGAAAAGAGTAATATGAATGCTTATATTTTTTGTAATTGGTAAGTGTTACGGATCATTTCGTGTGGGTTTATAAACGACGAGGGAGAGTGAAAGAGGAGGCGCAGGTCAAAGAGGTGTGTTGGCCGCTGGCGATGTGGAGTCTAGTTAATTAGATGTTTTGTTTAATTTATTAATGGATATCTAATTTAATTACAAGAGGTTATTTTGTTAGTTCAGTTATTTAATTATTTTGTTTTAATTAGTTGGGCTTCGAAGCTTGAGCTCCGTAGGTGAGTTAGTATTTAAGTAAGGAATTGTTAATTGGTAGGGCACTTTTGATTTTGGAAAAGCATGCAGCGGCTGTAGAGCTGGGACGGAGATTCCGTATTGATATTATTATTTTTTTGAGATTGAATATAATCGGCTATTAGATGGGGCATATTTCTCCTTCGCGGAGCATCTGTATTTTCGTTTTCTACTTTCTTTTATCGTTCTTTCTTGAACACATGCCCTTGATTTTATTAAATGGTCCGACCTGTCGGGTCTTTTTCTGCCGGATCCGAATCCATGGTCGTCACACGTATGTATTCACACGTTGAGAATATAGAGAAGGGTGTTGAGTTGTTGCGGGCGGAGATGGCCAAAATCAATCCGAAAATTTCAAAATTGGATCGAATCGAGGAATTATTGGAGACTTTGTTACGCGAAAAAGGATCGTCTACTGCTGGCAGCGCAGATTCAACGTCCTGGCTTACCGCGAATCACCTGGTTTTGAGCGATAAAAATCGGGAACTCGATGGCGATGATGAATCAGATCCCTTTCCTCTAGCTACTCGTGCGCAACTGCTTGCGTATCCAGGCAAGGCCACAGCCCGACATATGGATTTTTCCATTGTTCATGGTGATGACCTCGTTACATGGCTGGCTTTCTCTCGCATTTATCATACACTCAAGGCTGATAAATACATGGCGGGTGCCTTATCTTAATGTTCGGAGGATGACAGCAAATTGTCTGATGCCTTTCTATCTTTCTGGATTGATCATCAGAAGTTGGATAAAGAGGTGTACAATAGCAGTAAATATTGCAGAATTATTCGAGATTTACAAGCAAGCGACAGGACTCGAAGCCCGTATGCGTTAATCAATGGCGTTCTTTTTTATAAAGGTCATATAATTTTGCCGTATAATCTTGAAGTTTGGCAGGGTGGTGATCGAGTATCGCGGGTGTTGAATATGTGGAAGGGGCGTGAGGCGACGTGGGTGGACGCTTCTGACATTCTCGGACAGTTTTTTTGATTCAGCCTTGGGGACAAGGTTGTTTTGAAGGGGTGGAGAGTTGTTACGGATCATTTCGTGTGGGTTTATAAACGGCGAGGGAGAGTGAAAGAGGAGGCACATGTCAAAGAGGTGTGCTGGTCGATGGCGATGTGGAGTTTAGTTAATTAGATGTTTTGTTTAATTTATTAATGGATATCTAATTTAATTACAATAGGTTATTTTGTTAGTTTAGTTATTTAATTATTTTGTTTTAATTAGTTGGGCTTGAAGCTTGAGGCCCGTAGGTGAGTTAGTATTTAAGTAAGGAATTGTTAATTGGTATGGAACTTTTGATTTTGGAAAAGCAAGCAGCGGCTGTAAAGCTGGGACGAAGATTTCGTATTGATATTATTTATTTTTTGAGATTGAATATTATCGGCTATTAGTTGGGGCAGATTTCTCCTTCACGGAGCATCTGTATTTTCGTTTTCTACTTTCTTTTATCGTTCTTTCTTGAACACACGCCCTTGACTCTATCAGTAAGTTTTTCAACATATTCTGAATCCGAATTTGGTATTTATTAATTTAATTTTCTTTTACCTTGATTTTTTTTATTTTCTTAAAAAAAGAAATTTTTGTTGGACAATTATATATTCAGTTGCGTCTTTTCTTACCCAAAATCTGGAAAATACAAAATATATGATTATGATTTTGAAAAAGTCCAAACAATACAAACAAAATCTGTAAAAATAATCAATACTCCAGGAATCTGAACATGGAATACAAAGTTATAGATATATACCACCATATATTTATTATGTGAAATGCCTGAAATATTGAAATTCTAGACATACACACACATATATATATATATAATTACACGTATCCATGTATTATATTTGAAACAATAATCCAAAGCATAATTATTGTTTGATCCAATATATATATTTGCAAAGAGATTCTTTTAAGTATATATATATATGTATATTAAACATTATATTGTACATATTTTTTTGAATCTACACACACACACACACACATATATATATATAATAATAATAACAAACATGTTTCCAAATTTATTTTCCCGTCTTTTTGCACTTGCTAAAAATAAAATGGTTTTTTTATTGAAAACAAAAAAGAAAATCTATATGTCCAATATCTTTGTAATTATATCATTAATTTTATTTATCTTAATTATGGTATGGATTGACATTTTAATTTAGGTACGTCTAATTAGTATTAGATAATATATACCTAAATTTGGAAATGTTTTAAAAAAAATAGTTTGTTGGCTGATATTATTGTAATTTTCATTAATTTTATTAATTTAAATTTTGATATGCACTAACAATCTAATTCATATATGATTAATCACTATATTGTATTAAATAAATTCTAAAAGATCTAAATAATAATAAGAAAATAAATATGCATTATTGGCTCGATCTTCATAATTGTAATATATAATTTTATCTCTTTTGTTTGATAAGATTTTATTTATAATATATGATGGAAAAATAATATAATGTTATTTCAAACTGGAAAAAAAATGTACGTAGTGTGCTGATATATAAAGTATATTGATAATTATTATATTTGAAAATTATATATTTTGATTGTATTATAATATCTATAGATCTATAATGAGTCCATATATCTTAATGTGTTCAATGTTTATGTTATATTCAAATCTATATATATGGTAATAATCTCACGCCCGCCGTCAATACAACTTATCCATTATTGATAATGCAACTTCTTGTGGAAGTGATCATCATCATTACAGGGTATTCAATACGGGTTGATATGAATACAAATATCTAATTATTAGAGGAGTCAAAATGGGCTCGGCCTGAGGGGCTGGTTGTTGTTTGATAAATGGTTTTATCATGATTTTGATGATTTTGTTTTTATACCAAAACAATGTTTTTAAAGGTTGTCCAAATACTCTTAAATGATTTAAAATGGTTTTAATATTTTCCGGAGTATTTCCTCAAGTTTATTTTCGATAATATTGGACAACACTTTTAATGATTTTATGTCTATGGGTTTTTACGTCTAAACAAGGTTCCTAAATGTTGTCTAAATACTTCCGAGTGGTTTAAAATATTTTTACTAAATTTTCGGAGTATTTCTTGGGTTTTATTTTCGACAAAAATTGGACAACATTTTTGTCTCGTGGTCGACCGGTCGCCCTATAGGGCAACCCGTACCTAAAGATGTTTTTGGAACAAAAAATGAGACATAAGTGAAAAACGGTCAGGTCGACCGGTCGCCCAGGGGTCGACCGGTACCTGAACGTTCTTCTGAAACAGAACAAGTTTTCTTCAACAAAACACTTAGGGGGACCGGTTGAGACAGGGGTCGACTGGTCGAAGCCTATGTCGACCGGTCGCCCTGTTAAATTTTTCAAAGTGTTCTTCAAATCTCTTATTTTTGTGCGACCGGTCGCCCTGTGCTTTGACAGCAAAAATATGACCGTTTGACAGCAGACACATTTCCTTAAATTGTGGGATTGATTTCTAACAGCTATATTCTTGATTTTAATTGCATTTTTCTGTAGATTTTCAATCCCCAAGATGAGCCTATGCTTGATCAATCATCTCCTATAAATAGAGGAAGAATTGAAGCAACACAACAAGAGAGAACAACACAAAACAATAAGATATACTCAAGCAAACACTTGGTCTTTCATTGTTATTATTCTTGTTGTAATTTGCCTAGCTTATAACTTTCACATCCTTGAGGTCTAGGCTATTCTTGATTACACTTGCACTCAATTGTATTATTCATTATCGAGTTGTAATCTTGAATTTTTGGGTTATCATTCAACACAAGATATCCTTGTGAGTGTTCTTGTGGTAAGAACACACTTGGGTGATCTAGGTGTTAGGTGTGAGAAGATTGTGGTAATCTTCTTGTTGAGGTGTTGAAGAATTTGGTATTCTTCAAGGTTGAAGATTGTGGTAATCTTCACAAGGTGCCGATGGAGATTGTGGTAATATTCAAGTGAGATTGTGGTAATCTCAAAGGTGGTGTTGAAGCAGAGTGTGGTGCTCTTCTAGGTCTTGTTGTATGTTGGTGTTGTATTAATTTGTGGTAAATTAATAAAATCTTTTTTCTTTTTGAAATCCATCCCGGATATACTGGGGTGGTAGAGGATTAGGCCCTAGGTGGGTTGAACCTCTTTAAATTGACGTGTGTTGTTTACATTCCGCACCTTTATTATTGTGTTTGAGCATTTGATTCGAAAAGGAGGGCGAAATCGAAAAGATGGAGATAATCTATTCACCCCCCTCTAGATTATCGTAGCCGCTTGGACTTACAAGTGGTATCAGAGCCAAACTCTTTGGCAAGCTCGTTTCACATCGCGAGTGAAGAGAAACGATCGTCGGCTACAAACGAAGCTCATCTTTCCGGCACCTCCACCACCAAGCCACCTCGGTTTGATTCCAAAAATTTTATATTTTGGAAAGAAAGAATGGAATGCTATTTACAAGGTTGCGGGTTTGATATTTGGAACACCGTCATCAATGGAGAATCTATTCCGACGAAGAATACACCACACACCTCTAAAGGCTTCAAAGAGCTCAATGATGAAGAGAAGAGAATCATCTCCTTAAATGGTAAAGCTCTTAGTATTTTGTATTGTTCACTTACTACTTTGGAATTTGATCATGTTGTAGGTATTCGATCGGCACATGAAGTATGGCAAAAATTAGAAGCCATCTATGAAGTGTATGCAAATGAAAGGAGCAACTCAAAAGCATCTACTTCACAAATGGATACAACATCAAATCCAACAACATGGGATGAGCCTTCTACAACCTCCCATGATGAAGAAGTTGAACAATGCCTCATAGGCATCAAAGAAGAAAACGAGGTAAGTTCTAAACCCTCTACTTCCTATGATAATGATTATAGTGATTTGCAAAATGATTTTGATGAACTACAAGATGAATTCCAAAACTTACTTGTTAAATACAAATATTTGAAAAATGAATTCATTGTTTTAAAGAATGATAAGGATAATTTATTTACTTCCTATGAATCACTATCATGTGCTCACACCACCACTCTTGACAAGGTTAGAAACCTTGAGAAAGAAAATAGTACTCTTGTTGAGGATATAAATTGCTTGAAAAATGATTTATCTAAATCCAACTTGAGTACCGATAGAATGACCAATATTGTTGATTGTTGTGATAATTCAAAATTAGAACTTGATCATAAGCCTAAGGGTGTCAATCACATGAAAAAGAATCAAGTCTCTAAGCACGTTGGTCATTATGCTCCTAGAATAATTACATGCTTTTATTGCGGTAAAAAGGGCCATACGGTAAATACTTGTCGGGCTAGAAATAGCTCTAATTATTGTTGTAGACCTAAAAGTCTCAAGACTAATCCCAAAGGACCCAAACACATGAGGGTACCACAAAACAATGTCATATTAGGTACCCGGCGAAATAATGATCGAAGAAAATTTATACCGCCAAGAAAACATCCAATGACCGTTTCATTTGATCAAAGAAGGAGAAAATATTTTCGACAAAGCCAATCTCCAAGAAGAGGATATAATCAAAAATGGGAAGAACACAATCCTTGGAAATGGCAAAGATATCATCAACAAGATGATTTTCAAAGAGGAAGAGACCATCAACAATGGGAAGGTAACAAACCTTGGAAATGGAGTAATCAAAGAAGTCATCATCAACAAAATGACTTCTCAAGGGGAAGATATCATCAACAATGGGAACGGCACAACCCATGGAAATGGCGTAATTGGTAACCTGTATCTCCCCATTCAAATATGCATTTTATTTGTCTATTATGCATGTTTTTATTTGTGTCTTATTTGCAAAATGAGTTTTCATATATTTATTTTAAAATTAAGGTCTTCAATATATATTTGTGGTTTTAAAATATTTTGAAAAGAAGACCTTATATGATGTTTTTAAAGCTCTTGTGCATTTTTAGACTCAAGTGTGTTATCATCTCTTGTGGATTTTTATAGCATAAGCTTACTTGTGATATCTCTTAGCCTACACTTTTATCATTATGATTTGTGCTAGACTCGTTTTAAGAATTGTGTAGGATTTACATATTTTCACAAATGGCCATTTACGCCATTATTTGTCAAGAAAGGCATAAATTATCGAGGTACGTTTACTTGTGTTATTCTTACTCTTATAGACTCGATATATGTATTGCCATGTGCCTATGTGCTTGTTTTTCATAGTATTTCATACAAGTGCCATTAAGAGGATTTTTAATTTTTTTTTAAAAAAAAGGCACTATTCGACATTTGATTGCACATATTTGCTTTGTCAACTCTTGTTCAAATACTTCTTTTAAATGAGGTCTCAACTATATGATATCGGATTTTCAAAATTCAAAAGAGACCTTTTATAGCTTTCTTAATCTTATTTGAACTTGCATGATTTATTAGACTCTTGATGATATTCTAAATGCATAGTATGTGGTTCTTGCTTCATGGTTTATATATATATATATAGTGTCTATTCCTACTATGCTCTTTTGCAAGATATTTTGTGATTGATGATTGAGGCATGTTTTTACACTAGGGCTATTTTTTCTTACTTATATAAGCGATGCCGGTAATGAGTTTGTCAAGTTGTGTAGATGAGAAATGAAGTACTCCAAATATTGTTACCTCAAAATATTTGGATGTAAATGTTCTATTATGAACACCTTAGATCAATTGGATGTCCTATGATGATAGTAATGAAGAAGACAAAAAGGGTATTCCGGAACAAACTCGATGACCAAGGCAACATTGGTCGAACTAAGGCAAGGTTAGTAGCTCGAAGGTATTTTCAAGAAGAAGGTATTGATTTTGATGTAATATTTGCACTTTACTTGCCCATTCTTGTTTTAAGAAAATTTCAAGCTTTACCAAATGGATGTTAAATCCAATTTTCTAAATGGTTTCATTCAAATAGAAGTCTATCGGAGTTTATAATTTTAGGCCAAATGATTTTTATAAAAGGTCTTGTATGAGTATCCCGTATATGATTTGATAGACTTAGCTATTTTTGCAAAATGATTTTACAGAAGGTAAAGTTGATACTACAGTTCTTGCTTTGAAAAAGGGCAAGGTTGCTTACTTGTGCAAATTTATATTGATAATATTTATGGTGCTACTAATGAATATTTGTGCAAGATATCTTTCTAAGTTGATACTAGGTGAGCTTGAGATGAGCATAATGGAATAGTTCAATTTCTTGCTTGGACTACTAATTATTCAATGCCAAGAAGATGGTTATATTTCAAAATAACTCTTGAAGGAGTTAAGCATTGAAGAAAGAAGATCCATTTCAACCTATATGGCTACAAATGTGAAAATTGACAAAAGGTTGAGAAAGGCATGACGGTTGACAAACAAATTCGAGGTATGTTTTCTTGTATTATTTCTATAGACTCGACATTCCATATGCATTATGTCTATATGCTCGACTTCAAAAACTATCCCAACGAATCTCATTAAAGTGCCGTTAAAAGAAATTTTCAAATATTTGAAAGGCACTTCTTCTTATGACTTGTTGTATCCAAAGCTTTAAAACGTTCTTATTTTTCGGGATAACAAGTCCGGTCAAAATTATTCAAACTATGGTTCATCATAATCGAACTAAAACATATTGAGATTCGATATAATTGTTAAGGGATTGCGTGTTTTAACAAAAACTTGAGATGTGTTTAATTCCGTCTCAAGGATAACTCGCGGATTTTTTTTTTCGTTAACCGCAGAGTATTTTACCTCATTTCGAGCTTGATTATGACATAATGTATATTGAATGAGGTTTACGATTGCATCTTGCACGTTTTAAAACTTAGGGGTGAAAAATCGGATTTTTGGATCAAACTTCGGATTTTTCAAACAGAACTCAAACGATAAATTTGGATCGGGCAAGGCCGACCGGCCGCCCATGCCGTCGACCGGCCGCCCGCTGGACCGACCGCCTTGATGATTTTCCTTGTTAAAAACGCTCGCTTTTTTTGACTTAGCCATTTTGGCTCTTTTGGTTCATTTTTCGTCCTCTTTGCAATTTTCACACACATTTCACTTCAAATGAGTTTTGATGCATGAATTATATATTTTGGGGACTACATAGCTTGGTTATCATCATTGTTGCTCGTCTCTACCAATCGAATGGTAAGAATTCTACTTCTTTAGCTCAATTGGGTTGAACCCTTGAGTTTGTGGCTTATATGTATTTTTCTTGATGCAATTCATATATATTTGTGATGAGCTTATTGATTGTTGATGAATGATAATTGTTTAATTGTATTTGGTGATGAAAAACCTGGCTTGATTACATTTACAAGGGCTATATATATCATTTTCTAATTTTGACGCCCGCCAAGTGTTCGATAAAATGTTTCAATGAAAAATTCATCACCTACATGATTCTCTCGATTTCAAAAGTCTTATATATTCATAGAGATCATGTTTTGCTTATCAAATGAAATTCCCTCCTATTTGGTTTATAAGCTTCATTGTTCAAATAACTCGATACATCGGTTTAATTGCGCACTTTGATATGATTATATGATGTTTTTATCGTGCTAACATTCTTTTTGATGATTCCAAAGGGGGAGAAACAGGTTATAAACTCATTAGCTCATAAAAGCTAAGTTAAGCTAAAAAAAAAAAAAAAAAAAAAGTTAAGCTAAAAAGCTATAAGCTATGGCTTCCTAAAGTCATAAGTTGTGCATTATACTTAGTCCAATTGTTGTATGATGGACTTATACACTTGTCTAATGATGTTTTGTTGACAGGGGGAGCTTGCAAGCTCTTGTACTTAGGACCAATATATAAAAGCTAAGCTTTTAGCTTGTGGATGATTGCTTTTACATTTCTCTTGTTGTGCATATTGATAGGGGGAGCTTTTGCTATATATGTTTTATATCTCTACTCCCATCATTGTGATTATATTGCGTGGAATGTTGTCGCTCACAACGGAAAGTTCCTTTTTACCGGTAAAAATGTTTTGTTTTCAAAATCGACCTCGTTAAAATTGTTTTGGTTTGTAATCATCAAAAAGGGGGAGATTGTTTGATAAATGGTTTTATCATGATTTTGATGATTTTGTTTTTATACCAAAACAATGTTTTTAAAGGTTGTCCAAATACTCCTAAATGATTTAAAATGGTTTTAATATTTTCCGGAGTATTTCCTCAAGTTTATTTTCGATAATATTGGACAACACTTTTAATGATTTTATGTCTATAGGTTTTTACGTCTAAACAAGGTTCCTAAATGTTGTCTAAATACTTCCGAGTGGTTTAAAATATTTTTACTAAATTTTCGGAGTATTTCTTGGTTTTTATTTTCGACAAAAATTAAACAACATTTCTGTCTCGTGGTTGACCGGTCGCCCTATAGGGCAACCCGTATCTGAAGATGTTTTTGGAACAAAAAATGAGACAAAAGTGAAAAACGGTCAGGTCGACCGGTCGCCCAGGGGTCGACCGGTACCTGAACGTTTTTCTGAAACAGAACAAGTTTTCTTCAACAAAACACTTAGGAGGACCGGTTGAGACAGGGGTCGACCGGTCGAAGCCTATGTCGACCGGTCGCCCTGTTGAATTTTTCAAAGTGTTCTTCAAATCTCTTATTTCGTGCGCCGGTCATCTGTCGCCTTGCTTTGACAAAGAAAAAATATGACCGTTTGACACTGAGACACATTTCCTTAAATTGTGGGATTGATTTCTAACAACTATATTCTTGATTTTAATTGTAATTTTTTTGTAGATTTTCAATCCCCAAGAGGAGCCTATGCTTGATCAATCATCTCCTATAAATAGAGGAAGAATTGAAGCAACACAACAAAAGAGAACAACACAACACAACAAGATATACTCAAGCAAACACTTGGTCTTTCATTGTTATTATTCTTGTTGTAATTTGCCTAGCTTATCATTTTCACACTCTTGAGGTCTAGGCTATTCTTGATTACACTTGCACTCAATTGTATTATTCATTATCGAGTTGTAATCTTGAATTTTTGGGTTATCATTCAACACAAGATATCCTTGTGAGTGTTCTTGTGGTAAGAACACACTTTGGTGATCTAGGTGTTAGGTGTGAGAAGATTGTGGTAATCTTCTTGTTGAGGTGTTGAAGAATTTGGTATTCGTCAAGTTTGAAGATTGTGGTAATCTTCACAAGGTGCCGATGGAGATTGTGGTAATCTTCAAGTGAGATTGTGGTAATCTCAAAGGTGGTGTTGAAGAAGAGTGTGGTGCTCTTCTAGGTGTTGTTGTAAGTTGGTGTTGTATTAATTTGTGGTAAATTAATAACCTTCGCATCTTGGCATTCCGGCTGTGGGAAAAAGTACCTACCAAATCTTTTTTCTTTTTGAAATCCATCCCGGATATACTGGGGTGGTAGAGGATTAGGCCCTAGGTGGGTTGAACCTCTTTAAATCGACGTGTGTTGTTTACATTCCGCACCTTTATTATTGTGTTTGAGCATTTGATTTGAAAAGGAGGGCGGAATCGAAAAGATGGAGATAATCTATTCACCCCCCCTCTAGATTATCGTAGCCGTTTGGACTTACAGTTGTAATTTTGGAGGCCCAAAAATATTGCATCTATGTGGCCCGAAAACCTGGCCGACCCGGTTATTTCATGTGTATTTTTCATGGGTTGGGTCTCAAAAAGCCGCCCAATAGAATTTCGACATGGCCCGACCCGAATTCTCTCATTGTCTCAATGAACTAGCACCTATCAGCCCTTTTAACTGGTTATTAGAATAGCATATGCATCACACGGAGAGCCTCATCTAGTATATATAATAAGTAAATACTTATTACATAAAAAAATAATATTGTGTGGTCTATTCCGTATGCTATAATTATTTGTTAATTTCAGATAATATAACAATTATTGTTCATTCGTTTATTTTATAAGGTAGTTCGTTTATTTTATAAGGTAGTTTCTCAAATAATTATGATTTGAGTGGGATAATATTATTATTGAGAAATCAAATGACACTCAGATTTTATTTATGAAATTAGCGTATATAGTAATTTATTGGTATAAATTTTAACTATGTCTCTATTGTTCTAATTTAATTTAGTTATAAAAAATTATTAAGTGAACATATAATTTTTAAAGTTCTATACAACTGAACAAGTAGTTGTAAATTGTAATAGGAGTGCAAACTTGCCCCAAATATATAATGAATTTCCTTCTTTTTTTTTCTTTCTAAATTTTTAATTATTTTTGAATACTTAACATAATATTTTATCAAATATATTAATAATACTGATTATTATTTAATAAATCCTACCTTATGTTGCTCGGGTCAAGATCTTTCAACTGGCAATTTCTTCCCCTATTCAAAGGACAAATCGAGTTTGAGTTTTGAGATAACCCCCTCGCCCCATTGTCGTTCCTATAATCTATCAATTTTTTAATATTAGAATCACACAGTACTTCATTATATTATACTTATGTGCATCGCATGTGCGATATACTAATTATATTAATCATTAAAACTTCCCCAAAATTTTACCATTTTTTAGAAAGCTTAATGGACTGGAAAATCCTTTGGTTATTATTCCAAGATTACTCTTTCTTTATATTTGTAAATAGATAGCAAAATATTAATAAATTAATAACACATCCTAACTTGGGCCAATTAATCAGTAATTTCAATAAAAATAATAAGATAATAATTATTAAATAAACACTTATATAATCTATAGTTGCGTTCTTTTCTTTGAAGGAAAGTTTATAGTTTTGTTAATATCATAAATTAATATTTCTCTGGAATTACAAAATATATTTTTAACGCGATTACACGTATTATATTCACCTTCATCATTAGTTGAATATTCATGATTTTATCAGACGATGCATATGATGACAAGGTGGAGAAATATACCATCACAATTCATCAACAATTTTCCACAGCCCTATAAGTCAACTGCACAATATATTCTTGTTAATTTATATTGGGAAGAAAATTGTATTTGTCAAATTCAAGTTTTCCTGTGAACCATTCAACATCAGAAATGCAGTAAAAATTTGTTGGGAATTTTGGTCAAAAATCAAAGGTCCAGACTCAAGACTGCCCATTTGCCTTTTGGAGAAAGTCTATGTCTATATCCTATAATATTAGTTAACATAATAAATAATAATAAAAAAACAGTACTCGAAAACAGCTTCACATTCATTGAATTGAATGCTGGCCAAAAGTCAAGGACAAGCCACTAAAATTTTAAAATATAAAGAAAAGAAACCGTGTTATTAAAAAATATATATATTTATAACCCAGATATCCGAGCTTGCACCGACTAATCTTGGACCAGCTAACACTAAAGGCCCCTTGTCACAGCAGGAGATGAATCACAGGATGGATCTGAGTGGCTAGGGTTGAACCATGTTCCAACTAAACACCCTTCCAAATTGACCTAGGACTGAAGCTATAGGGGTTATTATAGCCAGGAATCGAAACCACAAGACTAGAGTCAACACATATTACCTGCTAGGGATTAGAATGGGACGAGTTAAAACCCGCCACCGTATCAACTCGCCCCATCGAAGCGGGTAGTTAAATGGATCCCAGAGCGGGTTTCGGGTCTAAAATTACAAAATCAGCCCGGGTCCAGGGTGGCTCCCAGGTCCAATAGGACCCTCCCTCAACCCTCTCTGTCGCATTAATATTTAATATATTTTTTAATATGTATTTACATATTTTCCATTATTTACTTTTAGATTTGAGTGTTATATTTATTTTAATTTACTACTATAACATCTTGTAATATTGTAATTTATTTTTTAAAAAAATCTTATAATATTGCACTTTGAATATTTATTTTGAGTATTATTTGAGTACTATTGCAAGATTTTAATAGTAGTTTTTTTTTGTGTGAAAAAAATCCTAATAGTTGCTAAATAGTTGTAAAATGTAGTTAAATAAGTTTCATAATTATATTTATTTTTCACCTATTGACATTGAATTGCTTTTGAAAATTTGGCTACAAATACAAAAAAATAAAATTTATTACAATTAAAAAAAATATTGGCAGGTCTGACCCGTCCCGATGGGTTTTCGACCAGGGCAGGACAGGGCGGGGTAGGTCTTGAATCGGGATGAAGCGGGTCACATGTTTAGCCAAACCTGCTCCATTATCATCCCTATTATCAACCATTCTTTACCACTCGACTATGCCTGAGGCCTTATTAATACCTTTTGTTCGTAAAAGGACGTCGATTGTATCATTCAACATTTAATATATAAAGTGTTCATAGTTTTTAGTAAATGTTGCATCCAGTGTCGTCTAAAATAAATTAAATAACACAACTTAGTAGATAGGATTATTCGTTATGTTTACAAACCTTTTCTTTATGTTTTATTTGCCACTGCAAGTCTTGAATTTTAAAGAAAAAAGGTAATAGACATTTTCATTAGTTTGCTTATGAAATAAAATACTAAGGAAAAATCTTTGTTACGTTTAGATACCCCTTCTTGGTATAAATATCACTTGTTTTTTTGTTAGATTGAAGAGTATGCAAAAACTTTATTTTCATGAAATTTTGCTTTATCTTCTTTTCTTTCCTTTTGGAACTTAACTTAAATGCACCTTTGACAATCAAAAAAAGAAAAAATATTTTTCTTGATCTGATTTTAATCAAAAGAATTTGAATAAACCTTTTATTTTCTTTTAAGAAAAAAACAATTCTAAATCTACTTCATTTCCAACACATCAGCAATTATGAACTTGAGACAGAAAGACAAAATTGGAATTATTATCTCGGCCCAACTTCATCAAGTGATCCAAATCATTAAATAAACACAATCCATTTGCTAGCACATTAAAATAAATACATATATATAGTTGGGCCCTTTGTGGATCTTAATAAGAAACAGGACTTAAAGAAAGATATGATATTAAAATTGGGCCAAATAATTGGTGCCCAAAGCAAAACGAAACACAAATCACCAAACTTCATAAAAGCCATCATCACTGTCACACTACGTACTTAGCTGGGTCAAACCTTGATTAAGGACCAAAAAGGACCAATACCCAATAATTTCAAGGAAGTGTTTGGTTTGTACCCTAATGGGTGGATAATATCGATCGACAAATATAATTAAATTCATAACATATAAAACGAAAGTAGGATCGAAACTCCTCCATCTTGTTATCAAATCTGAATCTGCCGCCTAACTTCTCGAACGACCACATAATTTCATTGAAGTCGCCCGTGCAAAGCCATGCTTTTCCACTTTTTGGTTTGAGCTCCCTTATGAGTTGATTTGTTCTCCATTTTTGTGACCCTGACCCTTCCGGCCATCCATAGATCCCAGTCAATATCCAGTCGTGTTGTTCCGAATTTGCTGCAATTTTGCAAGAGAGATGATTTTTTGTAACGCCGGGAAATTTTGAACTATAAAATATGTGCAAATATTCATTTTACCGTATATGTTTTTTCATAAGAAACATGAGAAAGACAACTCGTTATAACAAACCATTTAATTTTCAAAAGAACAATAATTAGAGTAGAAATAATCGCATAAAATAATTTGAATAAAATTTGACATCTACATATAATTCAAACAGACCATTTGACAGTGAAAGACTTTGAAAAGTATCACGTGCATACTTTTATTTATAAGAGAAAATAGGCCTGTAAATATATTTCATTTAAAATTCAATAGCAACAGCGGAAACAAATTATAAAGTGTAGAAAATTCCTATGCTCATTTATTTCTAAGAAATTCGTACATGTACTAATTTATATAAAAGAAATATCCCTTTTTGTCTGTTTACATAAATAAACTTAGAAAATCATAGTAATTCATCATTTATTATCTCAATTCGAAAATTAACATTTAGAAAAAAAAAGACATCACTCTAGTAGTTGCATAGGAAAATTATAATTCGCACAATAATTCCTTATTTAATCAAAAACAACATTTAAAAATAAAAAGACATTACACCAGTAGTTTCATAGGCCACCCATTATCCACCGCCAATAATCATCGCCGACTCCTTAACCTGAAAAATCTGATTATATATGGGGTGAGCGACACAGCTCAGTGGAGTATAAATTGTCCAAGCTAAATACACAAATATTTCACATAAGTATGCAAATACAATCCAATAGAACATAGCATAGATCTTTTGAAAAACCATAGACATAGACAATAGGTAGCACTGCAGGGGTTCCACCTGAGGGATACATCGACCCCGGACCTCTTGAGTCCCTGGCTAAATAGGGCCTAAGCAACTGTACTACACATTCATGCAAAATAATCTAAACATTTAACAAGGACAATAAAGTTTAGAAAACAAACCCCACCTTGAAACTTTGCTTGAAAAATAGTAGAATGATTTGATGCAATATCCCTATTGAACTTCAGAGCTCGTCGTCTTCGTCGCCTAACATAGATATATATATATATATATCTTAGTTCCTAGAAGTCAAAACTTAAGTATTGACCTCAATATCAGAAACATTAAAATAACATTCTTGGAAGCTCGCGGTATTTTCCTAAGGTTTAGTGTTCAACTTGGTAGGTTTGAACAATACTAAATCTCTGCGTAGTTGGGATCAAATAATATTTTCTCATAAATCATATACTGGAATTGGTTAGTATTTTTATAGTAGGTAATAAACTCAAAACTAGATATCATATAAATATTTCAGGAAGATTAGAAATATTTAGCTATGAATTTTGAATTTGTGAAACTGAAATTGTTGTAACATTAAAACCTGCATAGCTAAGGGAGAAATATCATATTTAAATAAATATAGTACTATATAATTTGAAACTTTAACAACGTATAATATACACATCATAGTATAATATATCCAAAAATCATAAGATATTAAATTCATTAACTTTAGGTTTTGAATTTTATAAACTAAAACGTTTGTCATTGCTAAAACTGTAACGTCTTAGAAACTAATTAATATTTAAATATATATACGTTGGAATCATATGAATTTTACCACACGGTAGTAAACATTATAATACATAACATATCCAAAATATAGTTATTTTGAAGGTCATTATATATGGTTTCTAGAATTTATAAATCAGAAACAGAGTATATTCAAGATTTGGAAAGCGTGAATATGAATTTCATATAAAATAAAATACAACTCAAAAGTATATGAAATTTTGACTGCATAATGTAAACATAATAACATAACATATTAAAATTTCACGAATTTTGGATATGTATAAGTAGGGTTTTGGAATTTCTAAAACGAAAATGGGGAATAACATAAATTCTGGCATCTTAGTTTGAAAATTCAATAACTACAAAATTACTTATCAGATTAATATGAAATTTTAACCGTATGATAAAAACTTCATGAAGAATAACATATTAAAATTTCATAAAATTATGAATAGTATAGATTGAGTTTCGAAATTTATAAAAAAATTATCTTAGGAATTGAGATTGAAATAGGGAAGACAATTGAGGGATCATGGCGTTGAAGAAAAACTTCGTCGAGGTTGTATGGTAGACGATGGGGCTGTGGTGGAGCAGAGAATAGATCTGGAACGTGTTTCCTTTTGGTCCTCTCTAATGTGGTATAATAAAACCCTAATAATAAAAGACTCCTAATATAATTACCCTAGCTAGTTTCCTAAACACCTTAGGATTCCTCATGGGCCATGTAATTGGATAATCAATCCAATAATAATAATAATTCACTAATGGACTATCTAACTAATTAAATACATCTTTTTTTTTGCCCGGGCGTTACATTTTTTGAAAAGGATATCAATTCAACTTGTACGTTCGATCTCCAAAGAAGATATATACCTCCACTTTTTCCCACACCGTCAACCGGAAAACAACCTGAAAATCCCCATTGATGATTATTTAAGCGTGCCACATGTACTGCGTCCATCTTCGTCTCCATAAGAAATACAATGTCAGGATTTTCAGATTGTAGGAACTTTTTTTTTAGCTCCGAACGCCGCTTGGTTCCCAAGCCCCGCGATTCAAATTTAAAGATTCTCATGTGTTGATATTTATATATATATATATATATATAGTTTTTATATATATATATATATATATATATGTATTTAGTTGCAATATAAGTGGTGCATGAAGAAACAAAAATGCCATGCATTTGTCTACGTGCACAAATGTGCAAATTAGAGAGAAAGTTAGAACTTTTCATTTGTGGCTCATCATTCAACAAGTCACACCGCTTGGCCGATCAAGTAACTGATTCAATGAAAGATGTCGGTTGAAGTCTTAAACTAAATCCGAAGTGGCCAATGTCTTCTTGGAGAGTTGCATGGCAAAATGTGTCTCTTCATGGAAACCGAACGGCTTCGTCTTTGTTTGTATAAATAAGATATTAAGGCTATGTAAAACTAACTTTTGAGCATTCTTATTTTCTTGTAGAAACAATCCAAAAACTTGCTAGTTGGTTGTTTCATTAGTCTATTGTACCCTAGGAGTAATTTGCCATATACTCGGTTAGTAAGTAGTGGGGGCAAATAACACTTTAAGGAAAATGTCCAACACGCCTTAGACTTGTTTTATTCCCTTCAAAGTTGTAATACCAAAATCTCGTATCTTTCGTTTTTCACCAAATTCTATTTCGTGTTTGATTCATACCCGGTTACTTTATTCAATAATCTTAAAGTGTTATTTGAGTTTCCATGGAGTCTACTCAAGAATCTGCAATCAAAGTGATGAATCAAGACTTTGTGAAGTTGGACCGGCTATATGGCGCATGCACCAACTTTAATCATTGGAAAGACAAATTGATGTTTTTCCTAACTGCTCTGAAGGTTGCCTACGTTCTCAACCCGGATCTTCCAGAAATCCCTCCACCAAAAGATGGCGAATCTGATGAAGTGAAGAAACAAAGGGAGAAGCGTCAAGAGGATGAAGTGATGTGTAGGGGTCATATTCTTAACACCTTGTCAGACACCCTTTACGATTTATTCACCGCTGTGAAGAGTCCGAGAGAAATCTGGGCAACAGTTGAACGTGAATATGCATCACAAAAGCAAGGAGCATATAAGTTTTTAATTAAAAAATATTTTGAATTTAAGCTTGATGATTCTTCTTCTCTCATGGATCAAATTCATAATTTGCAATCGTTTCAAAACTTAAAGATTATGCAAGTAGGTGCGATAATTGCTAAATTACCTTATTCTTGGAATGATTATCAAAAGAAATTACTTCATACTTCTGAAATTTAGACCATATCTAGTGTTTTGAAACATCTAAGAATTGAAGAAGGTGCTAGGATTCTTCATAAGAAAGAATTTGATAGTGATCCTAGAGCGAATATGGTTCATGAGAAGAAGTTTAAGAATAAAAGAAAGAATTCTGAAAATGTTGATTCTTAAGACAAGAAAAAGAAAAATAGAGTTTGCTATAATTGTGGTAAGAAAGGCCATTATAAGGCCGAGTGCAAATCGAACAAGAAGCAAAAAGTTAATAATGCTAATGCTTCTAGTGCTAATCTTGTTGAAGATGCTACAGAAATTATAGCAATGTTATCTCTTGGCACTGTGACTGAACTCCACTTGGCTACACCAACCTCTTATAAGGATTGGTGGTATGATTCCGGTGCTGCGATTCATGTTTGCAATGACAAGGAACAATTCAAGAATTATTGAATTCTGGATGGACAACAAGTAGTTATGGCAAATGGTGTGAGAGTCAAGGTGCTTGATAGAGGAGATGTTCATTTGGACTTCACCTCCGGCAAGAAGATGGTACTCACTATGTGCTTCATGTTCCAGATGTTGTGAAGAATCTTGTCTCTGTGGATATTCTTAATAAGAAGGGGTTAAAGGTTGTACTAGAGTCTAATAATGTAATCTTGTCTAAGAATGGTGTATTTGTTGGAAAGGGGTATTCTTATAACGGACTGTTTAAACTAAGTATCAATAAAGTTAATAATGTTTCTTTTTATTTGATTGATTCTTCTTATTCTTTGCGGCATGGTAGATTAACACATGTTAGTCATAGAGTTTTGAATTATATGTCTAAAAATGGATTTATTTCCTATAATGACTATGTGAATAAGAAGTGTGAAACTTGTGTTCAAGCAAAAATTACAAGATTACCTTTTCCTAAAGTTGAAAGAAACACAAAATTTCTTAATCTTGTGCATTCGGATGTGTGTGAACTTAATGGTTTTCTAACAAGAGGTGGAAATAAATACTTTGTTACTTTCATTGATGATTGCTCTAGATTTGTGCATGTTTATTTGATGAAATCTAAGGATGAAGTATTTGGTATGTTCAAAGCTTATAAGTCTCTTGTAGAAAATCAATTAAGTAGAAAAATCAAAACTTTGAGGAGTGATAGAGGTGGTGAATACTTATCTGGTGATTTTTCTAAATTCTGTGAAGATAAAGGTATTGTACACCAAACTAGTGCTCCATACACACCACAACAAAATGGTTTGGCTAAAAGAAAGAATAGAACGTTACAAGACATGGTGAATTCTATGCTCTTAAGTTCGGGTTTGCCAAACAGTTTGTGGGGTGAAGCTTTGTTGGCCGCCTGTCATGTTCATAATCGGATTCCTTCATTAAAGACTAAAGTGTCCCCATATGAGTTATGGAAAGGTAGAGAACCAAACTTGTCATACTTTAAAGTTTGGGTTGTATAGCCTATTATAGAGTTCCAAACAATAAAAGAACTAAGTTGGGACCTAGAGCACTTAAAAGTGTTTTTGTTGGCTATGCTGAAAATTCTAAAGCTTATAGATTGCTAGATCTTGATTATAAGGTAATAGTTGAATCAAGAGATGTTGAGTTCTTTGAGGATAAGTTTCTCAAAGATTCAATGGTGAATGTGAATCCATCACAAGTGCCTAGTTCATCTCAAACTGTAGCTTCTACTGAACTTAAAAGAAAAGAAATTGACACTCCTATTGAACACAGGAGAAGTCAAAGACAAAGGAAGGAAAAAGAAATTTCTTCCGATTTTATATCCTCTCAAGCTATTGTCTTCCTTGTAGGAGGTAATAGGAACTCTCTACTTAATAAAACACCAGTTTTATTTAGTGTAGAGGATGATCCTAAAATATTTAGTGAGGCTATGAAATCTAGAGATGCTGCATTTTGGAAAGAAGCGGTAAATGATGAAATGGATTCAATATTGTCTAACAATACTTGGATTCTAGTTGATTTACCTCAAGGTTCAAAACCAATAGGCTGCAAATGGGTATTTCGTAGGAAGTACGCCACAGATGGAACTATTCTAACTTATAAAGCAAGGCTAGTAGCTAAGGGATTTAAACAAAAGAAGGAGTCGATTACTTTGGCACTTATGCGCCGGTTGCTAGAATTACCTCAATTAGAGTACTTCTTGCTTTAACTTCTATATATAATATGCATGTACATCAAATGGATGTAAAAACAACTTTTTTAAATGGTAATATAGATGAGGAGGTGTACATGGAACAACCAGAAGGCTTTGTGCTACCTGGTAATGAACATAAAGTGTGTAAGCTAGTTAAGTCTTTGTACGGACTAAAACAAGCTCCTAAACAGTGGCATGAAAAATTTGAATCTGTATTACTCTCAAGTGCGTTTAGGTATAATAATGCTGACAAGTGCATTTATTCTAAATTCAATGAAGAGTATGGTGTGATTATTTGCCTTTATGTGGATGACATGCTTATTATAAGTACTACTTTAAAAGGTGTAGTAGATACTAAGAAGTATCTTTCTTCTAAGTTCAAAATGAAAGATCTTGGTGAAGTTGATACAACCTTAGGTATTAAAGTTAAGAAACATAGTGGGGGGTTTCGCTCTTTCATAAGCACATTATGTTGATAAAATCTTAAAGAAGTATCAACATTTAAATGTGAAAGAAATTAGTACTCCTTTTGATCCTAACTTTAAGTTATATGAAAATTCTGGCAATCCAATAGCTCAGCTTGAGTATGCTAGTGTAATTGGAAGTCTGATGTATGCAATGAGTTGCACAAGGCCGGATATTTCATATTCTGTTTGTAGACTTGCGGATATACTAAAAATCCCAAAGAGGGATCATTGGAAAAAGCTGTGACAAGAGTTCTTGGATATCTTAAAAAGACTAAAGATTTAGGACTCTACTATAATAACTTTCCAAATGTACTAGAAGGTTATTCTGATGCTAGTTGGATTACTAGCATAAGTGATTAAAAACCTACTAGTGGTTGGGTGTTTATGCTTGGTGGTGGTGTAGTTTCTTGGGCTTCAAAGAAACAAACAGTAATTACACATTCCACCATGAAAGCAGAATTAATTGCTTTATCTTCAGCTTGTGAGGAGGCAGAATGGCTTAGAGATTTATTACTTGATATAGATTTGTGGCCTCGTCCAATGCCACCAACAACTTTGTATTGTGATAGTGAGGCTACTATGTCTAGAGCATTGAATAAAGTGTACAATGGTAAATCTAGATATAAGCCTAAGGCACGCATTTATTAGAGAAATGCTTAATAGTGATGTTGTCACAATTGTGTTCGTTAGAACTTATAATAATTTGGCGGATCCGTTGACCAAACCTTTAGCTAGGGATTTGGTGAATTCGACAACATCAGGAATGGGATTAAAACCCCTGATCTATAATCACTAGTGATGGTAACCCAATCTTTTTCTAGTACTACCCCTAGATTGAAAGGTTTAAAGGGTAAAAACAAGTTGATAAGTGATTGTAAGCACTAATTAAGTGTATACCATTCCAAGTATAAGGTGCATATTTGTTACTCTTAAGTGAGCAGGTTGAGAAGTAAACTCTTAATGGAATTATTTCTTGGTGTTTTATTTATGTCCAATTAAATAAAACTTGAAGTAACATCCACCTATATGATCATAAGAAGTGGTGCCGCTTCTAGCAAAAGTTTTGGGTGATCTTTCGTACATGATTAAGAACTAGGATGAGCACATGGCCGGTAATAGTGCTAAAAGTATTTGTGAATAAAAGAATGCAATTGATGGTTCATGTGTGAAATATTTCTAATCTACTTTGAGTATTGGTTTAAGCAACCTAGCCACCAATTACTTAGTTTAGATTTGTGAATTATTTACACTAAAGAAAAGTTTAAAACAAAAGTTACTTTTCTTATGCATGATATCTATGAATGTTAGTTTGAAATTATATTACAAACTAAGTGGGGGAATGTTGATATTTATATATATATAGTTTATATATATGTATTTATATTTATATATATAGTTTATATATATATGTATTTAGTTTGAAATATAAGTGGTGCATGAAGAAACAAAAATGCCATGCATTTGTCTACGTGCACAAATGTGCAAATTAGAGACAAAGTTACAACTTTTCATTTGTGGCTCATCATTCAACAAGTCACACTGCTTGGCCGATCAAGTAACTGATTCAATGAAAGATGTCGGTTGAAGTCTTAAACTAAATCCGAAGTGGCCAATGTCTTCTTGGGGAGTTGCATGGCAAAAGGTGTCTCTTCATGCAAACCGAACGACCTCGTCTTTGTTTGTATAAATAAGATATTAAGGCTATGTAAAACTAACTTTTGAGCATTCTTATTTTCTTGTAGAAACAATCCAAAAACTTGATAGTTGGTTGTTTCATTAGTCTATTGTATCCTAGAAGTAATTTACCATTTACTCGGTTAGCAAGTAGTGGGGGCAAATAACACTTTAAGGAAATTGTCCAACACGTCTTAGACTTGTTGTATTCCCTTCAAAGCTGTAATACCAAAATCTCGTATCTTTCGTTTTTCTCCAAATTCTATTTCGTGTTTGATTCATACCCGGTTACTTTATTCAACATCATGGTTGTCGGAGGGGTTGCCTCGCAACCTCCGCTATTGATTTTATGCAATCCATGTCGTCGTCCATTACAATCGCCCTTCTCTTATTCCCGTGATCTCCAATTTCACAGTCCATGATGTTTTCACTATCTCTTTTTTTGCCGCTGATGGTATCTTCTCTGTCATTTTACATTTTCCCGCGTCCATTTTTTGCCGAATAATTTTGACTGCTTTACCGTCAGATTGCAGGGTTTGGGATGAGGCAAAATTTATCAGTGTGGTTTTTGGGTACATTGGTGGTTGGGTGGTTTGTATTGGGTTTGTGTCTGTTGGGGTTGATTTCAGGTTTGGTTGCGAGGCTGTGGGTGTATTAATATGTGTTATTGAATTAGAGAGGTTGTGGTAGTAGTTTGACATTGGTTCTTTATGGGGTTGGTGTACTTTAGTATCCATTTTGGCAGGGGAGTTATTGGTTGGGTTGGGGTTATTAACTTTTTGTAAGGCTTTTTGGTTTAGTGGTTTGAATTCATCATCGGTTTGTGGGGTACGGGAAGGAGTAATTGTGGTGGTTAAATTATCATTTGCAGTGGGGGTTATTTGGGGGCTTGGTATGGTATGTGGGGATATTGGAGTTGGGTCTCCTCGGTTTACTCTTCGACTGGGATTTTGTATACAATGCTGCGTTTTCTTCTCGTTGTTTAGTCCCACCCCTATTTTTCCAAGTTCTGCGGCCATCGTCTCCACTTCCTTGCTTTGTGCTGGATTGCTTGCCTCTATCTCATCTCTAGGCACTATGAATTTTTTCGGCTGAAACAAACCTCTTCGTGGGCTCTGTGTATCGGGACGTTTGTGAGCTTCCATCGTGACTTGTGCATGTTTCATAGGCGATGCCTTAAGCCACTCCCCAAACTATAGGTTATCCTCTGACAAGATTTCATAGTTATCCTCTTCTTCCGCTTCGTCATAGTCTTTTTGCATATGACCCAAGTTTCCGCATCGAAAGTAGGAGATAGGTAACCTCTCGTATTTGAAGGAGATCCATAACTCTGTTTCATTCGAAATAGTGATCCGCGTTCCATGTCGAAGCGGTTTTGATGGGTCTAGAGAGACTCTAATCCTCACGCTCCTATTTAGACCCTCAACAGTACTTGGGTCAGGGTTGAGATCTCCTATTCCACTTTCCCTATTCCATATGTTGGATGAAAGACACGTGTACAGTTGTGACATCACCTCCATAAACTCACCTATGCGGTTTTCGATTGCTCGAAGAGCGCTTGGTGTCCTTGCTGCTAATGGAAGATCGTAGATACGAACCCAGAATGGTGGGCTATCAAAAATTACTGGTGATGGTTGTACGTCCCTAGTAATCTGTTTCAACATGAGTAATTGTTTATCGAAATGCCATGGTTCTAGTGAAAGTATTCGGTCTATATCTCACTGGTGGTTAAACTGAAAAGAAAAAAGATTCGTTTCAATTTCCCTTGTTGTCATGCCTCCTACCGATTTCCATACCTTCTTCATAATATCGAGCAGGGCAAAAGCATTAAAAGATTTTGTTGTCCAGACCTTGCCCAATAGGCATAATGATATTTTTCAGATTAACCTTTTCATTCGATACCTCTTGTAATTGCAGCGGTTCCTCGTCATAATCCCGATTCTCAGAATTGGATCTATCTGTTGCCATAGTCACTGCCCAAAGATCTAGCTCAGCTATAAAAACAAGACAATTCTGATTCACTGAAAGCTATATTATTCGACCTCTAAGCGAAGACAAAGAGAACAAGACACTCCTACAGGACTCAAAGAAAACAGACGAAAAATAGGGAGAAAAAGAGAGACCGCTGAGAAAAAAACTAAGCTAAAAGGGACAGATCTAAAGACGAACAAAGAAGAGAAAAGTTACCAGACTAACTGAGGAAAATAAGAAAAAACGACCGGACTGACACATGTGTGGTGTGTGAGAACAAGACATGTGAAGACCTCTAGACAGATTAAGATAAAGATTAAGGAAACTGAGCAAAAAAGATTAAGATTAAGGATAAGACAAAACTCTACCGGAAGAGACGGCGACATCCTCATGAAGGATACGAAACCCTACATCGAAAAACAATTAACAGTTGTGAATTGAGTGACTTGGGCTATAGGGGTCAAGATTCACATGGACAAACATGCAACATGGCCAAAATAATATTCAAGAAATATTAGATCGGTCATTGGCAAACGAAGCATGGATGCACATTTTCCCATTTCATCGTATAACCCATCTCTTCAGAATTAACTCAGACCACAACCCGATTGTTACGGATTTCGACATTAATCCATTGATCGACAAGCAACAAAGCAGATGTACAGGTAGTGTGTTTCATTTTGAACAAATGTGGTTGCAACATTCTGAATACGGTAAAATGGTGGAAGAAAGTTGGACGAAGAATCCAAATGGACTATTATTCGCTGAAAGAACTGATAAGGGTCTTTTTATGCATGTTTTATGTGTGTATTTGAGTAGAATTTGAGTCATTTTGTTGTTAGTTTCATGAGTTTTTGATTGTACATAGTTCATATTACTGTGAGGTGCTTTTATTGGTGTAGATTCATCATTCGAAGCTATTTTTGGTGGATTTTGGACCATGGATTCATGTCAAAACATATCCCGGGGTTTATGGATGCAAAAACACTCGAAATCCCAAGCTAAACGCGTCATTTCGGGGCCTTTCGAGACAAACACGGCCAGGGTGAGCTTTTAAACACGGCCATGCTTTTAATCAGCCAAAAAAGAGCGAAAAAATGGCATGTCATAAAAAGCACGGCCAGGGTGTGCTTTTAAGCACGACCGTGCTTCTGGGAACTCCCAAACAGCGTGAAAAACACGGCCAGGCCGTGCTTTTGAGCACGGCCTGTAGGTATGTCCAGTGGTCCAGCCAGCGTAGGCTACTCTTTTTCTGTTAGTCCATCCAGTCGGTCAGTTGATAGTTTGATCGAGGGCATGAAGGCTAAGGTACCTTCCTAAACTGAGATTTCAATCTCAACCGTGTTTCTGGACTATTTCTGCACGATTTTGGAAGGGTATTTTGGGAAAGCACTTCAACCAAGCCTTTTGACAACTTTTTTTCACACATTTACACCTCATTATGCTTCACCAATTCCTTACTTTCCCACATGATCACATGAAAATAATGATTCTAACAACCCAACTCATAAAGTTGAGCATTAAACTATCAAAAGATGATATTATTAAGGAATACTTTCTCCAAAATAATGTCTATAAAATCCAAGAGTATGGGTTGAAGGATGGATTCATTCATTCCTTCATTCACATACATAGAAAATCAGATTTTTGTGATGAGAGTCCATATTTTGGAGAGGAGAAACACATATTGTAGTGAGGAAGAGAGTTAGAAGGCTTGGATCACCATGGAGAGGCGCTAAGGTACAAGGATTGAAGACCGCTCGGAGAAGAAGATGAACTCCACCACTTCATCATCATACTTCCAACAGGGGAGTCTTATGTTGGTTTTGGAAGTTTTAACTTCAAATATTCATGTTGATTTCGAAAGAAACTTCTTGTTTAATTGTTGTTTTCATTCTCAAATCCATCATGAGTTAAATCGCTAGTGTTTGAATGTGATGAACTCTAGAACTTATTTGTGATCATTGATTTGAATGTTTTAATATATTTTCTTATGTTTTTATGCGAGTCACTTATGTTATGCTTGTTTATTCGAATTGGTATATGCGCAATATTGATTTGAAGTTTATTTTTCACCGGAAATCGAGAGATTCATGGTCAAATAGAACCAACATAAGTGAAAGGAGTTGCATGCAATCCTAGATATAGCGACATAAATCTTCCGGATTAGGGTCAAACCTAATATGGGAATTCACAAATCGTTAATGCAATCTTGGGGTTTTAACTAGAAACAGATTTGATTAATCAACTTGAGGTTAGGAGTTTTTCGCCTTGAGAAAGGGTTTAACTTAATTTAGGAATGCCTACGGTCCATAAAGCATGAAAATATGTTAAGGGATGGTTAAAACTTAAGGGTTATGGTTGTATTTATTTTGGTAAAATCACAAAGACGTTCTAGAGGGATTCACATTCAAGCATATTTATATCCAACATCTTCCAATCCGAGTGTATCTGATATCTTTCGTGTTCTTAGTTGCCTCTTCCACTTTTATTTGCTTTTGTTTTATTTTTATTTTTTGCAACAAACTATTTGACGAATTTGTAGGCTAGATAATAAAAAGGCGGTAATTAGTAATCATAGTCCTCATGGGAATGATACTCGATACTCGCTTAGCTTTGCTATAAACGATAGGTGCACTTGCCTAGGCCGTTTTTAGGAGTAGCTTCCGAGCTATCAAGTTTTTGGCGCCGTTGCCGGGGATTATGATATTCGGAACACCTTATTTTTATTAATCTAGTCATTTTTTTATTAATTTTTTTTCTTGTTTGGGCAGAATGTGAAACTCTCGCGAATCAGGAAACTTTACTTGGTAATATTGTGACCAATTCCCGCGACAAACCTCCACAATAAGGTGATGTAGTCCAACTATACGACTATAAAGAAAGCGCTGACTGGGAGGCAACCCGATAGTTCACTGTTTTCTATTTTTTTATTAAGTAATAGGTTGTTAGGGAATCATGAGTCAATAATTGGATGTATGGTGGGTGTTGGTATCACATCTATCTTACTTGAGCAAATTTGAGCTTTCACGGTATTCGAGTTTTTGTTGCAAATTCTTATTAGGTATGCATATGCCCGTGAAGACCCTCGATTGAACATCCCAATGATCTCTCCAAATCAATTTCACTCTCGTAGTAAGGTCGTTTTTTTTTTTTTTTTTTCTTTTTAGTTTGTTGTTTTTGTGTGTTTTTGTTTGTATGTTCCTCTCTTTCTTTCACATTGAGGACAATGTGAATTTTTAAGTTGGAGGTAGATGTGATTGCATGCTTGTTAGAATTTTTCTTTGGAATGCTTGTGTGTTTGCTTTTATTTTGAATTTGTTGATGGAAGATATTATGTTTCAAGGAAACAAATTGAGTATTTGTTAGTCAATAACTTGGCCCAATTACACATGAATTAGCTTTCTAATTAATATTTTTTAAATGCAAAGAAATTGATTGTCTGGAATAGATTGACATGGATGTGGGTTGAATTTAGACGAGACTTTTAACACTACGATACTTGATTTGTTAAGACATATATGGCGATTCTTAGGGCTATGAAAGTCCGAGAACTCTTGATTTAGTAGTGGTTGACTAGTTGTTAAACCAAGCCAAAGAACAAAAAAAAAACAAAGAAAAAAAAAAAAAAAAGAGGACCAATCGAGGTTATACTCCTCTATTTGTTGTTGCTTAGTAACTAGGAGCATTCATGAGCCCCATGTTTGTCTTTTACGTAAAAATGCGACACGAATATGAGTATGGGAAACCACCTCAGGAGTGTTTGAACGAAAATTCAAAATATAAACCTAGTGGAAGCATGCCTCGAAAGGTCCTAAAAAAAAAAGGAACGAAAAAAAGAGAGAATGTATATTTCCTTGAATTCTCATTCAAAAAAAAAAAGTTCAAAAGCTTGGTTACATGACTAGTAGACTAACTATAATAATATATTGAGTTCTTATATTTTCATGGTGTTATTGGATTGAAGTTGTGCATAACTATCTGTATTTGTGGAGCGATGAGTTCAAGTCTAAATATAGCCCATTGATATTAATGTTTTTACTTGAAAATCGATCGCTTTGCAAAACTATGTTTTTACTTAATGGCTAATTTGAGTTGAGAGGGCAAAGAATTGGACTGCTTATGGTCAATGTGTTGAGAAAAATATATTCCTTGTGTGTTGTGAACTATTGAATCCCTCATTATGGTTTTATGTCTTGCTTGAGGACAAGCAAAGTTCTAAGTTGGAGGTGGTTTGATAATGGTCTTTTTATGCATGTTTTATGTGTGTATTTGAGTAGAATTTGACTCATTTTGTTGTTAGTTTCATGAGTTTTTGATTGTACATAGTTCATATTACTGTGAGGTGCTTTTATTGGTGTATATTCATCATTCGAAGCTATTTTTGGTGGATTTCGGACCATGGATTCATGTCAAAACATATCCCGGGGTTTATGGATGCAAAAACACTCGAAATCCCAAGCTAAACGCGTCATTTCGGGGCCTTTCGAGACAAACACGGTCAGGGTGTGCTTTTAAACACGGCCATGCTTTTAATCACCAAAAAAAAAAGAGCAAAACAATGGCATGTCGTAAACTCCCACGGCCGGGGTGTGCTTTTAAGCACAACCGTAGGGCTTCCGGGAACTCCCAAACGGCGTGAAAAACACGGCCAGGCCATGCTTTGAGCATGGCCGAGTTCATCGGACTATTTCTCGCACGATTTTTGAAGGGTATTTTAGGAAAGCACTTCAACCAAGCCTTTTGACAACTCTTTTTGCACATTTACACCTCATTATGCTTCACCAATTCCTTACTTTCCCACATGATCACATGAAAATAATGATTCTAACAACCCAACTCATAAAGTTGAGCATTAAACTATTAAAAGATGACATTATTAAGGAATACTTTCTCCAAAATAATGTCTATAAAATCCAAGAGTATGGGTTGAAGGATGGATTCATTCATTCCTTCATTCACATACATAGAAAATCAGATATTTGTGATGAGAGTCCATATTTTGGAGAGGAGAAACACATATTGTAGTGAGGAAGAGAGTTAGAAGGCTTGGATCACCATGGAGAGGAGGCACAAGGATTGAAGATCGCTCGGAGAAGAAGATGAACTCCACCACTTCATCATCATACTTCCAACAGGGGAGTCTTATGTTGGTTTTGGAAGTTTTAACTTCAAATATTCATGTTGATTTCGAAAGAAACTTCTTGTTTAGTTGTTGTTTTCATTCTCAAATCCATCATGAGTTAAATCGCTAGTGTTTGAATGTGATGAACTCTAGAACTTATTTGTGATCATTGGTTTGAATGTTTTAATATATTTTCTTATGTTTTTATGCGAGTCACTTATGTTATGCTTGTTTATTCGAATTGGTATATGCGCAATATTGATTTGAAGTTTATTTTTCACGGGAAATCGAGAGATTCATGGTCAAATAGAACCAACATAAGTGAAAGGAGTTGCATGCAATCCTAGATATAGGACGACATAAATCTTCCGGATTAGGGTCAAACCTAATATGGGAATTCACAAATCGTTAATGCAATATTGGGGGTTTTAACTAGAAAGAGATTTCAGTTAATCAACTTGAGGTTAGGAGTTTTTCGCATTGAGAAAGGGTTTAACTTAATTTAGGAATGCCTACGGTCCATAAAGCATGAAAATATGTTAAGGGATGGTTAAAACTTAAGGGTTATGGTTGTATTTATTTTGGTAAAATCACAAAGACGTTCTAGAGGATTCACATTCAAGCATATTTATATCCAACATCTTCCAATCCGAGTGTATCTGATATCTTTCGTGTTCTTAGTTGCCTCTTTCACTTTTATTTGCTTTTGTTTTTTTTTTTATTTTTTGCAACAAACTATTTGACGAATTTGTAGGCTAGATAATTAAAAGGCGGTAATTACTAGTAATCATAGTCCTCGTGGGAATGACACTCGATACTCGCTAGCTTTGCTATAAATGATAGGTGCACTTGCCTAGGCCGTTTTTAGGAGTAGCTTCCGAGCCATCAAGTTTTTGGCGCCGTTGCCGGGGATTATGATATTAGGAACACCTTATTTTTATTAATCTAGTCATTTTTTTTATTAATTGTTTTTCTTGTTTGGGCAGAATGTGAAACTCTCGCGAATCAGGAAACTTTACTTGGTAATATTGTGACCAATTCCCGCGACAAACCTCCACAATAAGGTGATGTAGTCCAACTATACGACTATAAAGAAAGCGCTGACCGGGAGGCAACCCGATAGTTCACTGTTTTCTATTTTTTTATTAAGTAATAGGTTGTTAGGGAATCATGAGTCAATAATTGGATGTATGGTGGGTGTTGGTATCACATCTATCTTACTTGAGCAAATTTGAGCTTTCACGGTATTCGAGTTTTTGTTGCAAATTCTTATTAGGTATGCATATGCCCGTGAAGATCCTCGATTGAACAGCCCAATGATCTCTCCAAATCAATTTCACTCTCGTAGTAAGGTCGTTTCTTTCTTTTTTTTTTTTTCTTTTTAGTTTGTTGTTTTTGTGTGTTTTTGTTTGTATGTTCATCTCTTTCTTTCACATTGAGGACAATGTGAATTTTTAAGTTGGAGGTGGATGTGATTGCATGCTTGTTAGAATTTTTCTTTGGAATGCTTGTGTGTTTGCTTTTATTTTGAATTTGTTGATGGAAGATATTATGTTTCAAGGAAACAAATTGAGTATTTGTTAGTCAATAACTAGGCCCAATTACACATGAATTAGCTTTATAATTAATATTTTTTAAATGCAAAGAAATTGATTGTCTGGAATAGATTGACATGGATGTGGGTTGAATTTAGACGAGACTTTTAACACTACGATACTTGATTTGTTAAGACATATATGGCGATTCTTAGGGCTATGAAAGTCCGAGAACTCTTGATTTAGTAGTGGTTGACTAGTTGTTAAACCAAGCCAAAGAACAAAAAAAAAAAAAGAAAAAAAAAAAAAAAAGAGGACCAATCGAGGTTATACTCCTCTATTTGTTGTTGCTTAGTAACTAGGAGCATTCATGAGCCCCATGTTTGTCTTTTACGTAAAAATGCGACACGAATATGAGTATGGGAAACCACCTCAGAGAGTGTTTGAACGAAAATTCAAAATATAAACCTAGTGGAAGCATGCCTCGAAAGGTCCTAAAAAAAAAAAAGGAACGAAAAAAAGAGAGAATGTATATTTCCTTGAATTCTCATTCAAAAAAAAAAAAGTTCAAAAGCTTGGTTACATGACTAGTAGACTAACTATATAAAATATATTGAGTTCTTATATTTTCATGGTGTTATTGGATTGAAGTTGTGCATAACTATCTCGTATTTGTGGAGCGATGAGTTCAAGTCTAAATATAACCCATTGATATTAATGTTTTTACTTGAAAATCGATCGCTTTGCAAAACTATGTTTTTACTTAATGGCTAATTTGAGTTGAGAGGGCAAAGAATTTGACCGCTTATGGTCAATGTGTTGAGAAAAATATATTCCTTGTGTGTTGTGAACTATTGAATCCCTCATTATGGTTTTTATGTTTTGCTTGAGGACAAGCAAAGTTCTAAGTTGGAGGTGGTTTGATAATGGTCTTTTTATGCATGTTTTATGTGTGTATTTGAGTAGAATTTGACTCATTTTGTTGTTAGTTTCATGAGTTTTTGATTGTACATAGTTCATATTACTGTGAGGTGCTTTTATTGGTGTATATTCATCATTCGAAGCTATTTTTGGTGGATTTCGGACCATGGATTCATGTCAAAACATATCCCGGGGTTTATGGATGCAAAAACACTCGAAATCCCAAGCTAAACGCGTCATTTCGGGGCCTTTCGAGACAAACACGGTCAGGGTGTGCTTTTAAACACGGCCATGCTTTTAATCAGCCAAAAAAGAGCAAAACAATGGCATGTCGTAAAAAGCACGGCCAGGGTGTGCTTTTAAGCACAACCGTGCTTCTGGGAACTCCCAAACAGCGTGAAAAACACGGCCAGGCCATGCTTTTGAGCATGGCCGTGTTACTGGACTATTTCTGCACGATTTTTGAAGGGTATTTTAGGAAAGCACTTCAACCAAGCCTTTTGACAACTCTTTTTGCACATTTACACCTCATTATGCTTCACCAATTCCTTACTTTCCCACATGATCACATGAAAATAATGATTCTAACAACCCAACTCATAAAGTTGAGCATTAAACTATTAAAAGATGACATTATTAAGGAATACTTTCTCCAAAATAATGTCTATAAAATCCAAGAGTATGGGTTGAAGGATGGATTCATTCATTCCTTCATTCACATACATAGAAAATCAGATATTTGTGATGAGAGTCCATATTTTGGAGAGGAGAAACACATATTGTAGTGAGGAAGAGAGTTAGAAGGCTTGGATCACCATGGAGAGGAGGCACAAGGATTGAAGATCGCTCGGAGAAGAAGATGAACTCCACCACTTCATCATCATACTTCCAACAGGGGAGTCTTATGTTGGTTTTGGAAGTTTTAACTTCAAATATTCATGTTGATTTCAAAAGAAACTTCTTGTTTAGTTGTTGTTTTCATTCTCAAATCCATCATGAGTTAAATCGCTAGTGTTTGAATGTGATGAACTCTAGAACTTATTTGTGATCATTGGTTTGAATGTTTTAATATATTTTCTTATGTTTTTATGCGAGTCACTTATGTTATGCTTGTTTATTCGAATTGGTATATGCGCAATATTGATTTGAAGTTTATTTTTCACGGGAAATCGAGAGATTCATGGTCAAATAGAACCAACATAAGTGAAAGGAGTTGCATGCAATCCTAGATATGGGGACGACATAAATCTTCCGGATTAGGGTCAAACCTAATATGGGAATTCACAAATCGTTAATGCAATATTGGGGGTTTTAACTAGAAAGAGATTTCAGTTAATCAACTTGAGGTTAGGAGTTTTTCGCATTGAGAAAGGGTTTAACTTAATTTAGGAATGCCTACGGTCCATAAAGCATGAAAATATGTTAAGGGATGGTTAAAACTTAAGGGTTATGGTTGTATTTATTTTGGTAAAATCACAAAGACGTTCTAGAGGGATTCACATTCAAGCATATTTATATCCAACATCTTCCAATCCGAGTGTATCTGATATCTTTCGTGTTCTTAGTTGCCTCTTTCACTTTTATTTGCTTTTGTTTTTTTTTTTATTTTTTGCAACAAACTATTTGACGAATTTGTAGGCTAGATAATTAAAAGGCGGTAATTACTAGTAATCATAGTCCTCGTGGGAATGACACTCGATACTCGCTAGCTTTGCTATAAATGATAGGTGCACTTGCCTAGGCCGTTTTTAGGAGTAGCTTCCGAGCCATCAAGTTTTGGCGCGTTCTTGCGGGGATTATGATATTAGGAACACCTTATTTTTATTAATCTAGTCATTTTTTTTATTAATTGTTTTTCTTGTTTGGGCAGAATGTGAAACTCTCGCGAATCAGGAAACTTTACTTGGTAATATTGTGACCAATTCCCGCGACAAACCTCCACAATAAGGTGATGTAGTCCAACTATACGACTATAAAGAAAGCGCTGACCGGGAGGCAACCCGATAGTTCACTGTTTTCTATTTTTTTATTAAGTAATAGGTTGTTAGGGAGTCATGAGTCAATAATTGGATGTATGGTGGGTGTTGGTATCACATCTATCTTACTTGAGCAAATTTGAGCTTTCACGGTATTCGAGTTTTTGTTGCAAATTCTTATTAGGTATGCATATGCCCGTGAAGATCCTCGATTGAACAGCCCAATGATCTCTCCAAATCAATTTCACTCTCGCAGTAAGGTCGTTTCTTTCTTTTTTTTTTTCTTTTTAGTTTGTTGTTTTTGTGTGTTTTTGTTTGTATGTTCATCTCTTTCTTTCACATTGAGGACAATGTGAATTTTTAAGTAGGAGGTGGATGTGATTGCATGCTTGTTAGAATTTTTCTTTGGAATGCTTGTGTGTTTGCTTTTATTTTGAATTTGTTGATGGAAGATATTATGTTTCAAGGAAACAAATTGAGTATTTGTTAGTCAATAACTAGGCCCAATTACACATGAATTAGCTTTATAATTAATATTTTTTAAATGCAAAGAAATTGATTGTCTTAAATAGATTGACATGGATGTGGGTTGAATTTAGACGAGACTTCTAACACTACGATACTTGATTTGTTAAGACATATATGACGATTCTTAGGGCTATGAAAGTCCGAGAACTCTTGATTTTGTAGTGGTTGACTAGTTGTTAAACCAAACCAAAGAACAAAAAAAAAACAAAGAAAAGCAAAAAAAAAAAAGAGGACCAATCGAGGTTATACTCCTCTATTTGTTGTTGCTTAGTAACTAGGAGCATTCATGAGCCCCATGTTTGTCTTTTACATAAAACGGCGACACGAATATGAGTATGGGAAACCACCTCAGGAGTGTTTTAACGAAAATTCAAAATATAAACCTAGTGGAAGCATGCTTCGAAAGGTCCTAAAAAAAAGGAACGAAAAAAAGAGAGAATGTATATTTCCTTGAATTCTCATTCAAAAAAAAAAAGTTCAAAAGATTGGTTACATGACTAGTAGACTAACTATAAAAATATATTGAGTTCTTATATTTTCATGGTGTTATTGGATTGAAGTTGTGCATAACTATCTGCATTTGTGGAGCGATGAGTTCAAGTCTAAATATAACCTATTGATATTAATATTTTTACTTGAAAATCGATCGCTTTGCAAAACTATGTTTTTACTTAATGGCTAATTTGAGTTGAGAGGGCAAAGAATTTGACTGCTTATGGTCAATGTGTTGAGAAAAATATATTCCTTGTGTGTTGTGAACTATTGAATCCCTCATTATGGTTTTATGTTTTGCTTGAGGACAAGCAAAGTTCTAAGTTGGAGGTGGTTTGATAAGGGTCTTTTTATGCATGTTTTATGTGTGTATTTGAATAGAATTTGAGTCATTTTGTTGTTAGTTTCATGAGTTTTTGATTGTACATAGTTCATATTACTGTGAGGTGCTTTTATTGGTGTAGATTCATCATTCGAAGCTATTTTTGGTGGATTTCGGACCATGGATTCATGTCAAAACATATCCCGGGGTTTATGGATGCAAAAACACTCGAAATCCCAAGCTAAACGCGTCATTTTGGGGCCTTTCGAGACAAACACGGTCAGGGTGTGCTTTTAAACACGACCATGCTTTTAATCAGCCAAAAAAGAGCAAAAAAATGGCATGTCGTAAAAAGCACGGCCAGGGTGTGCTTTTAAGCACGGCCGTGCTTCTGGGAACTCCCAAACAGCGTGAAAAACATGGCCAGGCCGTGCTTTTTGAGCACGGCCGTGTTTCTGGACTATTTCTGCACGATTTTTGAAGGGTATTTTGGGAAAGCACTTCAACCAAACCTTTTGACAACTCTTTTTGCACATTTACACCTCATTATGCTTCACCAATTCCTTACTTTCCCACATGATCACATGAAAATAATGATTCTAACAACCCAACTCATAAAGTTGAGCATTAAACTATCAAAAGATGACATTATTAAGGAATACTTTCTCCAAAATAATGTCTATAAAATCCAAGAGTATGGGTTGAAAGATGGATTCATTCATTCCTTCATTTACATACATAGAAAATCAGATTTTTGTGATGAGAGTCCATATTTTGGAGAGGAGAAACACATATTGTAGTGAGGAAGAGAGTTAGAAGGCTTGGATCACCATGGAGAGGCGCTAAGGCACAAGGATTGAAGATCGCTCGGAGAAGAAGATGAACTCCACCACTTCATCATCATACTTCCAACAGGGGAGTCTTATGTTGGTTTTGGAAGTTTTAACTTCAAATATTCATGTTGATTTCAAAAGAAACTTCTTGTTTAATTGTTGTTTTCATTCTCAAATCCATCATGAGTTAAATCGCTAGTGTTTGAATGTGATGAACTCTAGAACTTATTTGTGATAATTGGTTTGAATGTTTTAATATATTTTCTTATGTTTTTATGCGAGTCACTTATGTTATGCTTGTTTATTCGAATTGGTATATGCGCAATATTGATTTGAAGTTTATTTTTCACCGGAAAATCGAGAGATTCATGGTCAAATAGAACCAACATAAGTGAAAGAAGTTGCATGTAATTCTAGATATAGGACGACATAAATCTTCCGGATTAGGGTCAAACCTAATATGGGAATTCACAAATCGTTAATGCAATCTTGGGGTTTTAACTAGAAAGAGATTTGATTAATCAACTTGAGGTTAGGAGTTTTTCGCCTTGAGAAAGGGTTTAACTTAATTTAGGAATGCCTACGGTCCATAAAGCATGAAAATATGTTAAGGGATGGTTAAAACTTAAGGGTTATGGTTGTATTTATTTTGGTAAAATCACAAATACGTTCTAGAGGGATTCACATTCAAGCATATTTATATCCAACATCTTCCAATCCGAGTGTATCTGATGTCTTTCGTGTTCTTAGTTGCCTCTTCCACTTTTATTTGCTTTTGTTTTATTTTTATTTTTTGCAACAAACTATTTGACGAATTTGTAGGCTAGATAATAAAAAGGCGGTAATTACTAGTAATCATAGTCCTCGTGGGAATGACACTCGATACTCGCTTAGCTTTGCTATAAACGATAGGTGCACTTGCCTAGGCCATTTTTAGGAGTAGCTTCCGAGCCATCAAGAACAAAACAATGTGCTGAAACTATGATAAATTTGAGTAGGCGTGAATTTGGAAATATTGGGAGAAGAATCAAAGATACAATTGCCTCGCTTCAAGAAGTACAAAGCCAACCGCAAACTCAAGCGATAATTGCGAGAAACAAGATACTTGGAAATTAGCTCAACGAATTGCACCGGTTAAACGAAATAAATTGGATATAAAGATCACGGATATTGTGGTTGACAGAAGGTGACCGAAACACTAATTTTTTCCACCTGAAAGCATCAGCCCATAAAAAAAGAAATACGATTGAGCGGCTAAAGGGTGATGATGGACAGTGGATAGAAGACCAACAGGGGATCGCAAAATACCTGGTTAAATTTTTTCAGAATTTGTTTTTATCTGTTGCCCCAAGTCAAGCTCATAGCATTCTGGAGTCTATAAAACCGGCAATTTTTGATGAAATGAGGGACTTTATTACTCGACCTTACACCGCGGAGGAAGTCCTCAAGGCACTCCAACAAATGCACCCTTCCAAAGCACCTCGACCCGACGGTATGCCTCTTTTCTTTTTTCAAAAATTTTGGAATATTACGAAACATGAGGTTTTGCAAACAGCACTAGGTATCCTCAATAATGGCCAGGACCCAACTGGCAGACACGGATGTACACTACCTATTGTGGGGGCACGTGCCCCCATAAACTTTTTATTTATCTTTTAAATATTTAGCATTTAGTTTTGGAAATTGATTCTTAGTTATGTTTTAGGAAAACAAAATACGCCCCACTAATTGTCTCTAATATATTAATATTATTTATTTATTTTAATTATTTATTTTTAAAAGCCATTAATTAATTAGATTAAAAAATGAAAGAGACTGGATTATTTATTCCAAATTGTGGTTCATCTCGTAAGTATTTTAAATACACGCCAAGTGTAAACTAATGATATCGTCAATACAATTGTCATGTAGAGATAATATTTGAAACACGAGATGATACATGGTTTGGAGTAGAAAATCATATGCCCGAAAACAAAGTGTTTCCCAATTAATTATTTGTGACGTAGTTTATAATTATATTTATTTTGTGCCCCCATTATATAAAATTCCTGGATCCATCCCTGCCAACTGGTATTAATCATACTCATATCGTTTTAATCCCAAAAATTAAAAATCCAGAACACCCTAAAGACTTTCGTCCAATTTAGCTTATCTAATGTTATCATGCGTATCATCTGCAAAACAATAGCTAATAGACTTAAGTTGACCCTTGTTAAGTTGGTTTTTGCACCAACGTGTTGAGTATTCTAGACTAGGATTTTACGTTATTTTCGAGTATTTTAGTTTCGTTTGAGTCGAATTTATGTAATTAGTTGTTGTTGGAGAGTCGGGACAGGTACTGGTAGCCGAAATTGATCAATAACGATGAAAAACGTGTTTGGACGGTAAAGATCGCATTTTAGAAGCGGAAAAATGGAAAAATATCGCTCAAGGATGAGCGCCGTAGCGCCAAAACCCCCGCGCCGCAAAATAGTACAGTGGCATAAGGGAAGACTGGCGCTGCAGCGCCCAAAAACAAGGGCTGCAACGCCCAAATATATCACCAACAGCAGGGGAAGGCACGCTGCAGCGCCCATAGCAAGGGCCAGGGCCGCAGCGCGCCAGCAGACCAATAAGCGATTTGCGATATTGAGCATGATGAGGCGGCGGGTGGTGATCTGCTTGCTGCAGCGCGCAAGATGATGATGATGAGCTGCGGTAGCGTCAACTAGCCTGGACGAGAGCATCAGATGAAGAGCAGCGCGTGGGAAGGGCAAGGCAGCGCGCGACGAGCGAGCAGCGAGACGACGAGCAACACGCGTACCAAGCGCTGCAGCGCGCGTATGGGCCTGAGCATGCGTGAGTTATTTTTGGGACTTTTTTTTGGACGGATTTTTGAGGGTTTCAAGCCTATAAATAGAAGAAGTGGCGTACAAACAAGGGGTCGGACATTATTTTGAACACAACGCAAGGCAAGAGACATAGAGCTAGGGTTCGGGATGGCAATTGGAGGCACATCTCGTCTGGACACAGAGAGAATTCCTTCTCTTTTCTTCTCAATTCTTTCTTTGTTTTTCTTTGTCGATTTCTTGAGATGTATAATTATTTCTTTACGAGTTTTTGTACATCCAATATGAGCTAAACCCATCTTTCTAGGGGATTGATGTAACTTATGTTTGAACCTATGTTTTGATTTCCAGTTTATGAAATTCGCATGTTATTAATCTATTTGTGCTATTTGATTTGATTGCATCTGAATTATCTGATTAATAGTTTAGATTGTTTGGTGTGCTTGATTTGACACTCGAGAGAGGTAATTGAACGCCTAGCCATAGAATAGCACAACCTAGGGTTTCAAAGAACCGAGAGGTTTATGAATCTTTTGAAGCCTGTGATAGAATATTCATTGAGCGAATTATGGTTTAATTTATGATTTTTATAGAGATATCGAAATCAGAAATTGGAACCTAGAATCACTTGGCACTCGAGAGAGGAAGTGATAAACAGTAGGAATATTGGCTTATAGATTGATAACTTGTGATTAATAAACTGGATTGAAAACATAGGGGATAACTAGGTGAAATCAACCCTCTAGAATTCATCTTCTACGTGTTTGATAAATTGTCTGAACCATTTGTTAGCTTAATTTTAGTTTTATTTTTAGTATAATAAATCATCATCTCTTTTCGATTTCTAGATAGAATTAAGCTATTTTAATTATAGTACTTAGTTTAAAATTCGATAACAATCCCTGTGGAGACGATAACCCTACTTTCAAAACCTATACTAAAACTTGACACCGTACGCTTGCGGTAAGAATTTAGCGATCAACCCTCCCCCCCATTATCTCGCCTTTTCAAAGTGTTTTTGTCCCTGATCGCCTTATTACTAATAATGTTATGATAGCCTTTGAATTTTTTCACTCAATGAAAAAACGAAAAAGAGGGAAAAATGGTTATTTAACATTAAAATTGGATATGAGTAAAGTCTATGACAGAGTTGAGTGGCACTTCCTAAAATCCATTATGGAAAAAATGGGTTTCCCGAGTACTTGTATAAATCTTATATGGAGATGCATTACTACAGTGTCATATTCTATTCTGTTAAATGGAAATAAGACTGACACTTTTTTGCCACAGAGTGGGCTCCGGGAAGGAGACCCATTATCTCCATATTTGTTCTTGATATGTGCAGAGGCATTTTCCTCACTACTGAGACAAGCCGACAAAGGGTGACATACATGGAATTCAAGTAGCCAGAAGGGCACCATCGATATCGCACCTCTTTTTTGCGGATGACAATCTATTGTTTTTTCGAGCAACTATTCAAGAAGGGGATAAAATCGCTAAAATCATTAAGACCTATGAATGTGCATCTGGTCAAAAAATTAATATGGAAAAATCCGAACTTTCAGCGAGTAAAAATGTGCCGAATGAAATATTCCAACAAATCAGAAATAAACTGGGTGTCAGAGAGGTGGAGCATCACATAAAATATCTGGGGCTCCCTAACTTATTTGGTCGATCCAAGAAAATCATGTTTCAGAGCGTCGTCGAAAAGGTTCATAGTAAACTCAAATCATGGAAAGAAAAATCATTGTCGTGGGCTGGAAAGGAGATACTTATCAAATCGGTGATACAAGCTCTACCAATGTATGTCATGAATTGCTTCATCTTGCCAACCTCAATATGTCAAGAAATCGAAAAGGCAGTGGCGAGATTCTAGTGGGGGTACGAACAAAGGGAGAGAAAATGCCATTGGGTTAACTGTAGTAAAATGGCAGAGCCAAAAAATAAGGGCGGCTTGGAGGGAATTCCATTGTTTTAACATGGCAATGATTGCAAAGCAATACTGGAGAATTCTAAATAATCCAAACTCCCTGATGGCAACAATTCTCAAGTGCAAATATTTCCCCAAAAGTCAGATTAATTCGGCAAAAGTTGGATATCAACCGAGCTACATTTGGTGAAGCCTTTGTGCATCAAGACCACTCGTAACGAAAGGAACTGCATGGCGAATTGGAAACGGAGCAATGGTCGATATACATACGAGCAGATGGATAGGTACGGGGCAATGGCTTAAACCTAGTTTTGTTAGACCAAGTATTGATCAACATACCAAGGTAGCTAAGCTTATTGACCATGACAATAAGAGATGGAGACATGAGATCATTAGGAAAAACTTCACTGAGGATGAATCAAACACCATTTTGAGTATGCCTTTGAGCTATCGGTTACCAGAAGACAAGAGGATTTGGAGATTTACGACACACGGGTTATTTTCAGTTAAATCGACATATCACCTAGCCACAATGTTATTCTAATTCATGATTCACTAGCAGGCCCGTATTTGACCTCAAGCACAACATGCAACTGCTTGGGGCCCAACATGTTTAGGGGCCCAAATTTTTTTTTTGTTCTTTAGTATATGGCAAATAAAATAAAAATGGCCCAACACCCAAGCCCTTGGCTGGACAGCAACCTAATTCAAAAAAAAAGCAATTTTTACTTTAAAAAAAAACCAGAAACCCTTCTCCACTTTCCCGTTAGTTCACATCTTCAAGGCTTCAAGCTTCCCCAAAATTTCAAGCTCTAAAACGGCGTACATTCTTGTTGTTCGTTAGTTGATATTAGTTTGTTAGTTGATACGTCGTTGTTGCCTTGCCGGTATATTAATATTATTTTGTTAGTTGTACATTGTTGTTGTTCGTCAGTTTATTACTATTTTTAATTAGTCGTATTGTTCCGGTAAAGTAATTATTCAACCCTTGATTTAGAATAATATTTTAAGATAAAAAATTATCACATTGAGGGCCCATTTTTGGAATCTCGCTTAGGGTCCCGTAAATCACAGGTCCGACCCTGTTCACTAGTATTCGACTCGTGCAACGCACGAGATGTGATGAAATGTGTTGTTGAATGTAAATTGCGTGTATATATAAAGATTAAAATAAATAAGAATGTATAATTGAAAAATACAAACTCGAGAAAAATAAATCAAGGTAATAACTACATTCAATAATTACACATTTTGGAATACTTCCTTGTATACAACATTATTCATCTGTTTGTTTTTCGATTTATCGTCTCCACAAACTAATATTTTCAGCCCCTTAGGATTCGTTACTCGCGAGACAACAACGTAATTTGCCATGACTGAAAATGAGAATTTTCAAATATAGGCCCACATTGGAGAGAGATTGTCCTTGACTTTTGTTAATGGTCATTGCATACAAAACAATTAGAGGAAACTGTTTATGCTGAAACTTGAATGGAATCAACACTTTATGATCAACATTGACTCCAGTTAAGATTATAGACTCAAGTACATGCTTGCCAAGCCTCGTAAGCACTAATCTTTTAATTATAGATAAATTTCGGTTTTGAATAAATTTAAAAATTTTAAATAAGTTTTGTAAAATACAATTTTTTTTCTAATGATGTTATATTATTAAAATACAATTTTTAAAACAATTACAAATTTTTTTAAATAAAAAAAACTACATCATAATAGTCTAAATACACATTAAAATAGGTTGACATTCCTATCAACATAACACTAAAAAATGGGGTAAAAAAATAAACAGCCCAGCCCATTTTCGATATATAACATGTCTTATTGGACCCCAAATTTGTATGGGCTTCAAACCATTTTCTTAGTTTATACATTTATACAATATATCATATCATATCTTATTAAAACAAAGCCCACTAAGGATTGTGTATTTAGAAAGCCCCACATTATTACCCCCAAAAATTAGACAGTTGTATTTAGAAAGCCCATAATTATACACATCAGATTTTAACACGCCCATGATCGCGACACGTGTCCGATAATTCTAAAATGGACGGTTGTGATTGGAAGGATTCATCCCAAAGAGAATAAACACATTTCTAGGGTTGTGTACAAACCCTCATTCGGCGCCTCACACTCCCAAAACCACTCCTCCATTTCTCACCTTCTCCAAGACAACAATCCATCACTCTGCCTCATGTCATTCATCTTCTCCATTTTTCGAAATCCATTTCTCAGGCTACTTTAGGGTTTTGTATTTTTTTCTTGAGAGAGAAGAGAGATTTTTCTCTGATTCTTGCCTACTATTTTCTCTCAAAGAAAAAATGTGCCGCCGGTTTAGGGTTTTCTATTTCTTTTTTGAGAGAGAAATCAGATTCAGATTTTTATCTGATATTTTTCTCTAATTTTTGTTTACGTTCGAAATACTGGTGTTTTCGAGTTCAAACATCCGGTATTTGAAAACTTAAGTATTTTCGATCGAAAATTTAGGAATGAGGCGATATATAATTTTGATTATGTTCGAAAAATGGTGTTTCCGAGTTCAAACATCTATTTTTTTGAATTTTTGGTACTTTTGATCGAACATATAGAGTTTAATTTTTTATCAAAAATTTTTGGGTAAACTTTCAATTTTTCAAGCCCAATTTGTTTCTTTCAAAATTGTTATTTATATGCATATTTTTTTTTATGTTTTTTCAAGATTTTGAAAATATACAACATATATTTAAATGTAAATAAAATGGCTTCCTAGTTGCATGTATTTTTACACCGAGATCCGAGTCAAAAGTTGTAGATCTACCATTTTTGTTGCCCACTCGAACCAGAAAAAATAAGAGACTCGACCAAGCTCTTCGAAAAAATGGGGTTTTCGAGTTCAAACCTCCATTTTTTCGTATTTTTTAGTACTTTTGATCGAACATATAGGATTTTATTTTTTATTAAAAAATGGGGGGAAAATGGGGTTTTCGAGTTCAAACCTCCATTTTTTGAACATTTTAATACTTTTATTCGAACATATAGGGTTTTGTTTTTTTATCAAAATATTAGTTAATTTTTTTAGCTTTTTCAAAGTTTAAAACTCTCTGATTTTCGATAAAATGAGGTCTTATTTTTACTATTTTTTTTTTGCGATTTCGAAATATAATACACAGATGTTTTTTGTTAGTTCTGGATCTCAGTAAAAAATCATAACATGCATTTTGTTGTTGATGTTTCTGGCTGGATAAAACCGAACGGCAAAACAAATCTTGTATGCCGGTGATTATCACTGTCAAAAATTGTGTTTTAATTATTTAAACGATTTAAGGCCCTTTTTTATTAATTTTTTGTGGGATTAAAACTGGGTTAAAATGCATGTTTTTTACAATATAGATCTAAGTAAATAGCAGCAGATCTAGACTTTTTTGGAACAAACTCAACCGGAAAAAGTCAGATCCAACATCTTCAAGGCGCCGGTGAAATCCACGGTAAGAATTATATTTTTTTTTAATTTTTATTTATCATATTACTAAACTATTCCTGACTTTATTTCTTTATTTTTTGCAGATAAAAATCGGTGTAGATAAAAAAGGTAATTTCTTACAAATATTGTCTAATTTATTATTTTTAAATATTTACTATTATAATATTTTTCTTACAAATTGTACAATTGTTTTTTGCAGATCTATTATTTCTTAAAATTGGAAGATCAACAATTTAGGTACATTTATAAGCATTGATTATCGATATTTCAATATTTTATGGTTATTCTGCTATTTATTATTAATTTATTATATATATACATATATATGTATACATGGAAGATTATTGTCTATTCTAAAAATACAAAATCGACTAAATTATTGGCAATATTGAATTAACATGTTTTGGTTATTCTACTATTTAATAGGATAGAAAAATGTGGTCTATTAAACACATTAAAATATTTTGCCAACTTCTTTGTGATAATTTTAATTATATGTCCGATATTATACTACTTATGACTTTGTTGTGTTTATATTGTTTTCAGGTTATGCAAAAAGGTGTTGACGGACATCTAAAAATGAAAACAATTAGCACACAAAAAGATAAGATACCGACCTCTATATTATGCTATTCTTTTTACATTAAAAGAACATGAAATCTTATTTTATTATTAAAAAACTAAGCAATATTTTTTTTTGTCTTTCAGGATGAAAAGAACAATAAAATCAAAAGAACAAATTTCAAAGAAAATTCCTTTATAGATAAGTCAATCACTAAACCATTTTATATGTATTTAACAGTTGATTAACTATGAAATTCAGAATATAAGTTTTAAAAATGAATTTTTTTTATATTAAATTACTATACCGTCTTGATTGTTGATATTTCTCTTGTGTTTGCTGCCTATAACAACCGAACCTTGGAGCTTTCTCATGATTCTTTAATGTCTGCACCCCGCTACTATGCTTCTCTTTGATTATTGTGTTTGTTGTTGTTCAGAATATCTATAACTCCTTTTATTTTAGTTTTGCCATGTTGTGAAAGAAGTGTAAATGGGTATGAACTGTGTGCAATATTTAGAGTGCAATACCTTGATAAGGAAATATTTAAAAAAGTTAATAAATAAACTTTTGATATTTATTCATATATAAATATATACTTTCACATTTAATTTCATTAGCTATGTTTATTTTGAGTATATACATTCTATTTATGTCTTCTTTGAAAGTATAAAATAGCATCACTATTATGGCTGATATTTAATTTTGAAATAGATATATACACATGAATACTTGACAACAATTTTTGAAAGTTATATATGGAAGTCATACTATTTATAAATTTAAGCAACATACTCAATAGATTACAAAACTGAATTAAGAGAAAATTGATTTTTATAATTTACTAATTTTGGAAGCCATGTTTAGGCGGGAAAAAAATTTATTTTACTATTTATAAGTGACTTGGTTATTATATATATATATATATATATATATATATATATATATATATAGATTTGAATTGATTTGGCTTTTGTCGGAATTTCTCTTTCATTAAAACTTTCTTCATAATTAAAGTTCATCAATAGTATGTTGTTTTCTATTCTAATTGTTTTTCTATTCTTTAAAATGAAATATCATTCTTAATCAATATATATATAAAGAAAGACTATTCTTAGAATAATAACTTATGTTTTCCCGCCCATTTGTCGGTTTCTAAAAAAAGTAATGAAAATTCTTTTTAAAAAAAGTAATAAAATCTATGGAAAAATAAGAAATCATAAATATTTGTGATTTCATTATTTTTGGTAGTCAACTTTCTTTCCATAAATCAATTTTTAAATTTATATAAAAAATAAAGTTATTTAAGTTAGGTTTCCAAATCTGTGTATATTGCATTAATTATTATATATATTTTTCTTTTTCTTTTTTAAAAATTTAATATCTTTTTCGTTTTAGATCCATTTTTTACGTATAATATATAAAATTAATCATCTTTTTACGATCTTCGGTTTGATATCGATATTGCATATATACAATAAAAATAAACATAATGATGAAAATAAAAAAGATATGTTTTCTAATTATTTTGTAATGTGCTTTAAATATTATGTATTCGAGCTATTAGATATCAATTTGTATATTCATGTATTTTGGCTATTTATGATTTACGATATGTATAGTTGTTAATTGGGTTTATCCCATTTCTTCATAATTATATAGAATTGTATTTAAGTTGATTAAATTCAATCAAAAAATTACTTGTTTTAATTGAAGAAAATATCTCAAACTATGTATCCAAATATACATATATATATATATATATATTAAATATATCCATACATAGCATTTGATATATTCATTTAAGAAGAAATTAAATTTTTATTTAATATAAAATTATATTCATAATAGTTTTTTATACATGATAAATTATCTTTTATATTTTTTAACGTAGTTTTCATATTCATAGAAATTATTGTTTTTATATTTATTAGTGTGCTTTGATATTCAACTTTTAAAGTTGTACATTTGGACTATTAGATATGAATTTGTATGTTTAATATTTTTTATTATTTTTGTATATATAAAATAAAATAGTTTCTATTTTTGAAATATCTTATTTTCCCATAAAATATGTTGCTAAATATACACATGATTTTTGTTTAATTCCCTTAATAATTCTAACAACTGCTCAACTTTCTAAACCCTAAAAAGATATTGGAATTTGAAATGACTTTATTATTGATTGCATTGGAAAATAATACATTAAATATTCAATATTGGAAATTAATTTTTTTTTTCAAACCTTTACTTTCTTATAGATAAACATGTTCAATATATAGATACAACTCACATTCACGAAATTTATTATCAACCAAATATATTATATTTAAAAAGTCTTTTTCATAGTTTATAATAATTTATTTTTATATTACTTAATGTATGATTTATAATTAAATTAATTATCTTTATATTTTAATTATTTATTGAAATTCTAACTTTTGTAGTCAACAATTCGTGCATTACACTATCTGAAAAAATACCAAATATGAGAACCCAAATAGAACATAATACTTTAAAAATCCAAATAATACAATATGAATCCCCATAATGAAATTTCAAAATTTTAAAAATTGAATTAACAACGTGAATAAATAAAATACATGACAAAATTTGCAAAAATAAAAATATCCCCAAAAAAATAAATATAATAAAATCTGTAATATTACCAAAACTATATTTTATTGTCTCCTATGTCGTTAACTAATATACTTAGTTCTCCTACAGATACGAGACGACTTTGAAAAATAGATTTGCATCCGAATTTACTACTACAACATTTGAGAAAAAAGTATGACACATATTTTCACGCTTATTAGGAATTTAAATATAACTAAAACAAAATGGGCAATGAAGGTACATCTGTGCGATTTTATGAAAAAATAGTTTTCAAAGATTGAACACAAATACATAGGCTTGAATGTATTTTTTTTATGATTCCATGGTATGATATTTTTTCATTTTTGATTTTATCAGTAAAAAAATTAAATATTGTTGTCTGCTTATTGTTTGATGCTATATTAAAATTATTATAATGCAGGAGATAGAATTCGTAGAACTATTAGGAAAATGCACATGCCACAATAAAAAACAGATCCCTCACAGATATATAGCTGTGCATCGCACGGGCAAAAGACTAGTATTTTTTAAATGAATTTTTTTTCTATGAGAATGAGATTATTGATATATGAATCGAATATGCTTTTATCATGTTAAGGTTTATAGTCTTAGGTTTCTCAAGAAAATCAAAGTGTAATATTTTGTGGTTAGTTTTGAAAGAGAAAGAATTTGTACCAAAAATATATGATGTTATGAGATTTATAAAAGATGTTCTTAAAATAACTGTATGACGTATATAACTGACAAAAAAAATAAAAATTTTAAAGAAATTCCATTATTTATAATTGAAGCTCCATCTTTGGAATTAACACTAAGCTTGGAATTATTAGCAGCAAGACTTTCATTTGTTCTTTTTTTGAATTTTCTGGCTATAATACCAGATTTTATAGAATTTAAAATTTGCATCTGTATCAAATAATGCAACTTTATTTATCTTGAATTTTTCAGAAATTCATTTTTGGCCGACTAGTGCGCCATTTCATTCACCACCTCATGATGGTCACATTCTTTTACGTTCAAATGGATTCATATCTCTAGTTTTTTATGTTTGAGAACAACTCAGTTAGTTGCTTGCTTCATTACAAACATGTTGTCACCTTTCGTATGCTTTGGGCCGGGGGACCTTTGTAAGATCCTCTTTGTATGTAGTTTGTAAGGATCTAACTTTGATATCAAGTAGATTAAGAAGCCAACTAAAGTTGTATAAGTCTTGCATTAGTTTTGGCCGCACCATTGTTCAATTTATTGTTGTTGAAATTGGTGTTTATGTAACAGGATATCTCAAAAAACCAAATAGTGATGATTTGGAAAACCGGATTATGTGTGAGGTTGATATCTTTACTACAAAGAAGGAAGAATCTGGGGACATATTATATGTGTTTACAAATGGTGGATTGGTGAGTTCTGAAAGAGATGTGCCATCAACCTCAATTATTTCTGAAAAGAATGTTGATGATAACTTTGAAGACTGGGATTTCAAGGGAATCAAAGCATAATATTATCACATCAGAACTCCTTCCCTTCCCCATCAAAAGGAAGGACTGCTTTGGTTAGTTTAGTAGGGAGAACTCAATCGAGTTACCTCCTATTTGGGATGAAAAAAATGAACTTACTAAATTCATGTCTTGTAAAAGACCCGAGCCTATAAGAGGCGGTATTTTAATTTTTAGACGAAATGGGCATGGGAAAAACCCAAGCCTATAAGACCTTGCTATCATTGATAGCATTTGATAAGAGTGGTATGCTCCGACTGCAGGTATGTACATTTTTACACTATTAGCACAATGTACTATGTTTTGCTATCTTCAAATAATTCATCCTTTGTATTTTGTCAGAATCTCATGGCATACATCTCATTGAGGAGAACAAGGGAGACGTGCTTCGTTGGTCTTCTACCCAAGTATTTCAAGATATATCTGGTGATCCTCAGTGAAGATGAGCGTGTGGAGTATGACAATTGGAACAAGAGGCTAGAGAGAACATTCGAATGTGCATATTTGGTGACCACACAAACTATTTCACTCTAACTGGCATCTTAATGCCACTCCGTCAGATGCATGTGCAACGATGGTGCCATATTCACTTCGCACCTCGCACTGTGAAGCCCTCGATTTTATTCGAGCGCGTATTTTTTTCACTTATCGTGTATGTACTATTTTGACTATTTTACCGTGTCACTTTGATGGATAAATATTAATAATAAATATATTTCGCGTTTTATTTCATCTTATTTATTACTTGTGATCATGATCAATTATTAATTCTATTTCACATTAATGATCACTTGATTGATCATTATTACTATTTGTGTATTTATTAGTCACCTTAGAATTTTAAGAGACTATTTATTTTAGAGACTTATATTTTATAGAATTAAGATTTGATTTAGAATAAGTGATCATGAGACTTATAAGTGATCAAGGAAATCACTATTTATTTTGGAGATTGATATTATTAATCTATTATCATCAATTTTGGGACAAAAAAAATATATGGATACCACAATTACCCTTTAAGTGGACGGCAATGAGGGGGATTTTGGTGTAGAAATACCATCCAACTCTTGTACGCATACACCTTATGTATTCATCTTGTGTATAATTACACCATTAATACAAACCTTATACACAATATCTTATACCTTAATTTTTAACATTAAATCTCCCAACATTCCCCTCATTACTCTCAAATTCCATTCAAACCCATCTTATGCCCATACCTTTGACTTCCTCCTTGTCTCCCATGTAAGAAGCAAGTTACAAGACTTGAACAAATAATTCCTCTCCCTCTCTCTCCCTTGTACACGGCCATTAGGCCAAATGATGGAGATATGATATATATCTTTTAGGATTTTACATTATCTTATATTTTAGGAAGTGATTTGTGTTTAGAAGTCATTTATTCTGGTTTATCTTTTAATGTTTTCTAATTAAGTTAGAACTTCTCTTATAAATAGTTGGTTTACTATTATTTTTAGGGAGATTGAATTATTATTAAATTTTGAGATTTATTCTTTTTTTCATTGCAATTCACGTTTCTTTGAGAAGATTTGTATTGCTTTTGTGCTTTCTTCGTTTATCCGTGGCTTCCGCCTGCATCATTTGGTATTCAGAGACCAGTCTACGCTCCTTGAACCATGTTGTCCAGACAGGATTCACAACGCATGAACGACATCGCACAGATCCGTCAACAGATCGACTTGTTGACACAATGGATAATCACGTTCCGCATCCAGCAACAGGAAATTTTCGACATCGTCACCGCCCAGCTCACGGCCGACCGAGATTGAGCGTGCGAGGCAAGCAACAGAGGCAGTGGTCGGAACTATCATGATGGATGTGGTTTTAGTTTTTATCCATCCCAACATATTTTTTCAAATGAGGAGGATGGTGGTTACGATGGACCACCAATTTTTGATGAAGAAAGTGGCGACATTATACTAGAGATTGGCTATGAAGAATCTCCAAACTTTGACGAGGAGATTAGTGGTTATGATGGTCCACCTATCTTTGATAAGGAAGATAATGACGCAAATTCGACGTTTGGCTATGATGAGGCAGATGAAGACACTATTCCAGAGGTTGGATATGAAAACCCTCTACAATTTGACGATGATAATGGTGGATATGATGGTCTCCCAATTTTTGACGAGGAAGATCGCAGTTATGATGATCAATCAATTTTCCATAAAGAAATTGGGATTGTTTGTGGGGATCTTCAATCTAAAACAATAGAAGAAACAAGTAATGATAAGGCATTATGGATAAGAAATAAAATTCATGATGTATCTATTATTTATTCTATTGGTGTCCCTAAATTTCAAAATGAATGCCACATTCAGGATTGGTTTGACGGATGCACTAGAATTAAGTTGTCGCTTGGGCAAAGTGGAGATGGTTTTCTAGAGTTTCACCTGGATTATTTTATTTTTGATCCAGTTCAGATACATTTTGGTATTCACCTTATTTTTAGATCTCGCCCTCCTCGCGCCCCTCCATGGTTTAACAATTATTCTAGTGCCAATCTCCCTTCCGATTCGAGGACGAATTGTCTCGACCCCGGAGAGAATGATGGAGATATGATATATATCTTTTAGAATTTTACATTATCTTATATTTTAGGAAGTGACTTGTGTTTAGAAGTCTTTTATTCTGGTTTATTTTTTAATGTTTTCTAATTAAGTTAGGACTTTTAGTTTACTCTTATAAATAGTTGGTTTACTATTATTTTTAGGTAGGTTGAATATTTTTAAGTTTTGAGATTATTCTCTTGTTCATTGCAATTTACGTTTCTTTGTGAAGATTCGTGTTGCTTTTGTGCGTTCTTCGTTTATTCGTAGCTTCTGCTGCATCACCAAATTTGTGCAAAATTTGCACTTCATTTTTCACCAACACATTTCAATTCTTGTACAATTTTCTCCAACATCTCTCTAAAATCCCCAACATCTCTCTAAGCATATATTCATCTTCTTCTTCATATCTTCAAACACTTCTTCATATCTTCAAACACTTTCTTCATATCTTCAAGCACACTTTTTTCATATCTTCAAGCACACTTTCTTCATATCTTCAAACACTTTCTTCTTTCTTCAAACACTTAACTGAAATACAAGAATTCTTCTTACTTCTTTCATAAAATTCGAACCCCACTACTACAAGGTAGGAATTTTCTTCTTCAATTCTTCTTGATATCATCTAGCTACCTCCTTTCACTCATTAATTTAAGTTTGGATTTTTATTTTGAGGTGTACTTAGAAGACTACTTGGAGACATGCAAGCCTTGTGATCATCTTAACAAGACCTTGAAGGTTGTGAAGAGAATTTGGACTACAAGGTAAGAATTGGGACTTCTAGTACATTTTCTCCTTCTCCTTCTATTTCCAAATTTTGATACTCCATTTTCATTTTTTGGAGTTTTAGGGGCTGACCTTAAGAGCTGGGTTAGAGTGAACAAGGAGACCCATTTTGAGACCTCTACTAGTCTCATTTCATCTACTACACAAGGTAAGTGTAGTTTGTACCAATTTCTTCACCTCTTTTCTCTTCTCCTTAATTTTTAACCTCATTTTCTAACTCTTAATTTTTGGTATTTCTTGACTTAGGGGCTGACCGAAGTGAGTTTCAATCAAGTTGTGAAATTTAACCTTTCATTTCACAACTACCGATTTTAAGGTGGGTGGAAAAATATTTCCAACTTTTAGGTGTTTTTTCCTTAAATGCATGTAGTATCTTGTTCTTGAGCACTTGAGATATATATATATATATATATATATATATATTATGTATTGCATGTTGATTTCATGTATCAAGTTATAAAAATTCTCAAGTGTTGCTCAAAAATGCTATTTATTGAAATTTAGGTGCATGCATGTACGCTTTAATGATGTATTTGATGAATTATTGTATGAAATGGACATGCAAGTTTATGATCCTTGAAATCCATGTTTTATATGACTTATAACCTGGACAAGTCGAGCATAATTGATTAAACTTTAATTTTTGGACTTAAAATGCAAAAATGGCAAGTTGGTGGACTTAATTGCAAGAAAATAAAATTTAAGGGACCCCTCTGTAATTTTCGGATTTTGGGACTGTACTCAGGTTCAAAAATGATGTTTGGATCTTTTAATAAAGTTTTAAGAGTTTTGAGATAAATAAAATCAACCCTTAAAAGCCTAAGGACTAGATTGCAAAATTTTAGAAGTTTACGGGCTAAAATGCAATTTTCGAAACTGTACCAGGCCCCTATTTTAAATTTTGAAATTTTAACTCTTAAAGGACTGGAAATAACATATTTTAAGTGTATTCCAAATATCCAAGTGTTTAGAGCTTGGAAAGTAATTTTATAAAAATTGAGGGACCAAATCGTAAAATATTAAACTTGAGGACCAAAATGAAATTTCCAGGACTTATACAGTTCATGTACCTGGAAATACTAATTTAACTATAACTTAAGGATATTTTGGACCCAAGGTTCAAATTTAATAACAATTGGACCTCTAAAAGCCTTAAAGGCAATTATTTTAAAATGGGACAAAAAATGAGATTTTCAAAAGTTAAAGGACCTATACTTATTTCTTTTAAAAACTGCTTTTGTCCCAATATCCCACTGACCTTAGTGACATTTTACAACTGGAGTCACATTAAAATCCCTTCCGATTTGTGAAATCCATTTATTTTAAACATAGGGCCCGAAATGACAATTTCAACAAATTTAGGGCCAATGTGAGATTTTTATAAAATCTCGACCTCAAAACTTTAAAAACCTGAATCTCTGAACAATTTAGAGAATTTAGGAACTGACCTCATAATTTTTCAAGGTTGGGACATTTAATTGATTTTTATAAAATGGGGCTAATCGTAAATTTTCTTTTTAACAAGGACCTAACTCAAATTATTTTGTTCTTTTTAAAGAGCCCTAGACCCTCTGACTTTAATAATTATTTAAAATATTTTAATTTTTTAAAAATCCCTTGACTTATAGGATCATTCTGACCGATTAATACGCAATTGCGGGGCGACTTCCTCGGCTTGCGATTCCGAATCTATAACGGGACCTATGTCCCACCTAATTTTTCAAGGCATCGAAGATTACCTATCTTCTCGATAATTATCTTCATCCAAATTACTCCACCAACACCTAAATGCCACACGCGATTTCGAAAACTTTTCTTGAACTGCTTCCCTGAATCAATATACTCGACTGCCTGGTTGACATCATGTACTTGTAATTATTTTCCTGCCTGAGTCAACTTGGTGTGTCGACCTCAATGTCGGAATGGATACATCGGGGATGGAACCGGGCAGCTCGGCTGCTATTCCACTCTTCGGCCCCATCATCCTAATCCCGCAACTGAGGGACGGAGTTTGTCCAAGAGAAGTGGGTCGTAGTACTTGAGGTATAATCATGATTATAACAATCCAGGCCTAGCTAGCTCTACTGTGGATTTGTCTTTACCTATGGAGCGATAAGGTGATAGGTCTTGGACCATCTTGCTCGGGGAGTTACAAGGAATAACGAAGGAATCGCTTTCTGATCCACACGATTCTGGAGTTAATCGGGCCCGTTTGGTTGGCGCTACAAATTCGTACGCAACCACTATTTGTCTTGCATGGATTGACGTTACTTTCCGTACGCAATCTTACCTGTCTTGCTTGAATCACATAGTGCATGTATGATGATGAACTCTTTTCAAAACCGTATAAGTATATTATTTTAAGTATATATACCACGATGCTTGCGAACTGTATGTGAAACCACGCATCATAACTCACGCGTTTTTCATATAACAGTTTTCCTGCATTAACTATATATATCGCCACACTTGCACACGATCACCCCATCCACTGAGATTTTTGTCTCATCCCCTCCTATTTTCTAACGGCTAGATGGAGACTATGTTGAAGACGCCGAACCTACCACGGACTGATTTCCTGTGCTCCGCCTGTCGGACTTGCTCCTTTTTATTGTTGATTGTACTCGTTTCATGTGCTTCAGCTGATGTTGGACTTCCTTTTATTCTGCTTCTCTTTTCTATTTTGGACTGTAACCTAAGGGCATAGGACCCTTTGACACTTAAGCTTGTGGTGTTGTGTACTTTATTTTAGTTTTGGACTATAAGTTTAATTCGGATATTTCTGATGGTTGTACTTGGATATTGTTGGACTGTAAGTTGTAATTCGTACTTGTATTTTATTTTCCGCTGCTTTAGACTCTGTTTCACTTGGGGTTATATTGTATCATTTGTCTAGACTATTGGGTTTAATTCCATTTAAGTTATTGATTGTCGGCGCGTCCCTGTGTCGGACGTGACACGCACAGCTAAAAATAGTTAGTGAGTCGGAATGATTTTAATCCAATTCATCTAATTTCTCTATTCTTTGATTGAGACAAAATTTGGTTTTTGTACATACTAGTTAGTTACTAGGGCATAATATTTATTTGGTGTTTTTCGTGGTCTTTCTCATCTTCATCTCTGATCCTTTACATATATTGTGTTTTTATGCATTGCAGATGCAAAGAACGATCCAGCTTTGTTAGAAGCTAAAAGCATTGCTTTCTGTAATACAATATGGAGAAGACTCTGAATGTCCAATATGCTTATTTTCGGCTACGGATGTCGTCATAACACGATGCAAACATACTTATTGTTCTCATTGCATCCTCACAAACATAAAAGCAGCAAGTAGGAAATCATGTCCGAAATGCCGCAGAGAACTTTTAGAATCAGACCTTTTCAAAGGTCCCTTCAAAGTCTGACTGGAGGTTCATCTTATGTTCCATCATCCAAAGTTGTTGCTCTTATCCAACTGCTAACTCAATCTAAAGATACAAAGTCTGTCATCTTCTCCCAATTTCGAAAGATGTTGATTATTCTTGAAGCGCATCTGAAGAAAACTGGTTTTAATATGGTCCGATTAGACGATTCGGCAAATGCAGCTAAGGTCGCAAAAATAATCAAGAATTTTCTAAGATCCACAAATGTAGGGATAAATCTTGAAGATAGCGAGGTTGATTGCCAAGAATACACAATATTGCAACTTCAAGAAAAGAAAAACAGAGCATAAGTAAAGCTCCTTTAAAGAAACCCAGAGGGTGCAAGTTCAGCAAAAATCTTCAGATTTTGATGCAACTGCTATTGTTGGCTTGTCCTTGGAGTTTTAGTGTCCTACTATACCAGTGTTGCTTGTTGGATTTTCGGTTTACTTTTTCTTGATTTGCACTGAGGTTTGAAAGTAGCCTGTTGTCATGGACTTGTTCTACAAAGAGAACACACAAGATAGTTGGGAAAGAATACTTGCTTACAATGCTTGGTTGGTTACTCATGAGTCCCTACACCTATTTATACTACTCCACCTCCTTAATGGATGGTGGTGATTGATTAAATTTAACGGTTGGAGAAGTTCTCTAGAACTCTCCACATAATTCCCACATATTATACAAGTATTCTATAATTTCCTACTCTTGTCTACAACCTTCTACATATTTCTATACTACTCTATAATATTCTAGAACATTTCAGACTTTTCTATAATACTAGTAATACGCACGTGCGTTGCACGTGATTCATATAACTTTATAAAAATTATTTACTAATTTTATTGAAAGATTAACGTAAATGTATGGTGTATTATAAATAAATAATAAAAATCAAAGAAATAACTAACTAAAATAAAAATTTCGAGTTATAGTAAAATATTTTATTATAGATAATTTTGAATGATTAAATTTCTTTTGAAAGAACTACATGCTAGATATTTGAAAACTTGAATAGTAATATAACTAAATAATTTTATAGTTATGATTGCATTAATCATTCTCTTGTCTGATTTTGATGGTTGGAAAACCTTTTTCGTATTTGACTTCGTGAGGTTTCTTTATGTTGGGCTTATGGATGATCAAATCGAGTAATCTTATTTTCTAAAAATTGATAAAAATTTACATTAATTCAATGCGTAAAATAAACTAAATTGTTTTTTTCTTTTTACCAAAATTAAGCACAATATTGTGATACTTTTAATGTATATTTGGGAACCCATTTTAAATGGACTTTTAGGTATAGAATTTCATTTAACGTATTTGGTGGTTATATTGAAATCGACTATAAAATTATTTTTCCACGAGTCATTTTAGAAAAGTACTAAGTTATGGCTTTTGAATTTCATTTATTGTACTTCTGCTGGATAGACGATAAAATTGCATTTCCACCAATCACCTAACAAAACTCAAGCAACTGTTTTTTAAAAAAATTCCATATTGAACTACATTTCATAGATGGACTTCTATTCCAAAAGTACTCTCAATCTTGCACTTAGTAATTACCACTTAAATTCAAAGAACATATAAAAATTAATCTTATACATTTACTTGCTTCACTTGCTCATTATTTTCTCCTATTCCTCTCTCACTTTTCTCAATAAATAAATATAACGGCAAATAAAAGTTGCAATATATAGTGCATATGTGGGAACACTTTTGTAATGAAAGTGCATTTATGAAATGGACTTTTCATATGGTCTTTTTCAAAAAGTGCTTATGTGTAATGTAAACTGTTTGGTAAAATTACATTTTAAAACCCATTTTGTAAAAGTGTAGAAAAGAAATCTGAAAGTCACATATTTGCACTTCTCCAAAATAAACTTCTAGAACAAATCACTTTTCTGAAAGTCCATTTTAAAATAACTACCAAATATACAATTTCCTTTTATATCTCATCTAATCAAAAAGAGGCAAAAGATTTAACGTACCACATGTACTCGAGGTTATCCGAATTCATCTCTTTTGAGTTATCCACCAAAAAAAATTGTATATCAATATAAAAAATTCTAACCTAATATATGAAAATAATCTGGAATTACATTCAAGAGTCAGGTTTTAAAATAATTAAGAATATCAAATAATGACTAAAGTTTTAGTATTGAAAAAGAGGTAAAAGGTTTATCAACACATGAACTTGAGGTTAACCGAGTTCATCTTTTTTGACTTATTTTACCCCCCCCAAAAAAAAAAAAAAAAAGAATTATATGTCAAAATAAAAGACTCTAATCTAATATATGAAAATAATTTAAAATTTTATTCAAAAGTCCTGTTTTAAAATAAGAATATCAAAAAATGATTAAAGTTTTAGTATTGAAATCATATCAATTGAAAATATTATTTTTTTTGGTGCCTCAATTTCGATAATTTTGTAAAGGTGTAGTTTAAAGTGAACCCAATTAGTGTTGTTGTAACAATGCATATTAAATAGCAATTATTATATTTTATTTTTAAATTCCTTACAAATATTACAACATATGTACTTTTTTAACCTCTAATTTCTTTTAAAATTTTTTATGTTTTGTACTATTTTTCATTTTGCTGAAATAAATTATACCATTGTTAACTTATTTTTAGAATACTTCAACAATATGCCCCCATATAGCTATATAATTAATAATAGAGAAAATTGATATTACAATAGGATATTGAAGTTAATACTTAAGATGTAAAAGTGATTTTAAAGTCTTATTTTGGATTTTAAAATATTTTTCTAGACTTGTATTGTCATTCTTCTTAATGAAAAAAATAACTTTCAGCCTATAGATGAGACTTAATAAAAAAAAAAAAGGAGACAAGAAATACATTGAGAATAAATAAAATATTCTCTTATTCTTCTTACTTACATTCTTAAAACTCCAAAATAAAAAATAGTTTTAAAATATCATTTCATTAATTTCAAATATATGTATAAATATTCTTATATAGACAAAAAAAACTTATATAGGATCATCTCACGGATCTCAATCCGTGAGATGAATCGGGTCGATCAATCTAGTAAAAAGTCAGCGGGTCAACAAGGCGCGAGTCAACAAAAAGTCAATTGCCCACTAAAAATATTCGTTACATACTTTTTGAGAAAGGGGTAATACTTTTAAGACAAGTAATATTTTTGAGCAATAAAGTAATACTTTAATTAGGAACATGTAATACGTTTGACACAAAAACGGATATTCATTGTTAAAAATGGTACTGGAAATGATAGATATTTTATTGTTCAATAAATAATATTTTTCACTTAAATATTTAATACATGTAATACTTTTCCACTTAAATGTGTAATACTTTTTATTTAAAATTCAAATACTTATTAATTCAATATGTATATTGTTAGATAAATGTTTTTATCAAGATTTTGATGATTATGTTTAAATGAGTTTTTATACCAAAACAATGTTTATGTATGTTGTCCAAAATACTCCTAAATGTTTTAAAATATTTTTACTAATTTTTGGAGTATTTCTTAGAGCTTATTATTCGATAAAAAATTGGACAAAATATTTGATATTTTTGTGTTAATTGGTTTTTACACCAAAACAATGTTTATAAATGTTGTCCAAATACTCCCAAGTGATTTAAAATATTTTTACTAATTTTTTGGAGTATTTCTTGAAGTTTATTTTTGATAAAAATTGGACAACATTTCAAATTGGAGGTCGACCGGTCGAGCAAATGGTCGACCGGTACCTGAAGAACGCAAAACTTGAAACAGAACATTACAGACTTGAAAATTGGAGCAGGGGACCGGTCCGGGGAGGCCGACCGGCCGCACCGCACTGGGCGGCCAAGTCGCCCCCCTCCGACCGATTGACCCCGCAACTTTGTGCACTGGATCGCACTATTTTCTTTCAACGTTCAAAATTTTCTATAGGGTGACCGGTCGCCCTGTGTGTTTTTTTGACATAAAAATTTCAACCGTTGCAATCCTTATCAGTAAGATTTACTTTTCATTTTTGTATAATATTTCTACATCTTGTGATCCTTTTTTTGTAGACAAAAGTAAAGAAGAAGAAGCCTATGTTGGTGAAGACTCTCCTATAAATAGAGGATGAATTGAAGACACAAGATACAACACATACAAGCAAATACACAACAAGAAATATGCAAAATCTCCAAGCCTTCATTTTTATACTCTTGTTGTAATAGCCTAGTTCTTGAACTTGCACAATCTTGAGGTCTAGGCTTTTCATTCTTGATTACACTTACACTCAAAGTTTGTATACTTCATTTATTGAGTTGTAATCTTGAATTTTTCTATCATCCAAAATAAGATATCCTTGTTAGTGTTCTTGTGGTAATAACACACTTGGGTGATCTTAGGTGTTGAAGAGTGTGGTACTCTTCATAGGTGTTGAAGGAAGATTGTGGTAATCTCCTTGAAGGTGTTGTAAGAAGATTGTGGTGATCTTCAAAGGTGGTGTTGTAACAATTGTGGTAATTGTTAATAAAATCTTTTTTCCTTTTTGAAATCCACTTCGGATATACCGGGGTGGTAGTAGATTAGACCCTAGGTGGGTTGAACTACTATAAATTAACGTGTGTTGTTTAATTTCCGCATTTACATTCTTGTAAATTACTTGTTCATTCGAAAAAGAGGGCGATTTGCAAAAAATCGGCATAATCTATTCACCCCCTCTAGATTATTGTAGCCACTTGGACTAACAAGTGGTATCAAAGCCAAACTATTTGGCTAGCTCGTTCCAAGTAAAGAGGAAAGATCCATGGCTATGAATGAAGCTTATCAAAGCCAAACTCATGATTTTGATGATTTTGTTTTTATACCAAAACAATGGTTTTAAAGGTTGTCCAAATACTCTTAAATGATTTAAAATGGTTTTAATATTTTCCGGAGTATTTCTTCAAGTTTTATTTTCGACAAAAATGGGACAACACATTTAATGATTTTGTATCAATGGGTTTTTACATCCAAACAATGTTTTCAAATGTTGTCTAAATACTCCCGATCGGTCTAAAATGTTTTCACTATTTTTTGGAGTATTTCTTGAAGTTTATTTTCGATATAAAATTGGACAATACTTTTGTTTTGAGGTCAACCGGTCGCCGTATAGGGCAACCCGTACCTGAAAGTTATGCAAAACAGAAAACTTCATGTTTGCAGAAAATGGTGAGGGTGACCGGTCACCCTATAGGGCGACTGGTGACGTCGACCGATCGACCTATAGGCGGCCGGTACTGAAGCAAGTTAGTTCAAATTTGCAAACTTCTCTGTTTCGATTTTTTGAAGAGGGCAACCGGTTGGACCCTAGGGTGACCGGTCGGACCCCCCGTCGACCGGTCGCCCTGTGTAAAATTGTGTTCTTATTTTCAAACGTCTATTTTCGCGCGACCGGTCGCCTCTAATGTTTGACAATGACAAAATTCTAACCGTTGTGCGTGACAGATGACTTTTCCTAAATTGTGGGATTGATTTCTAACAGCTATAATCTCGATTTTAATTGCAATTTTTTTGTAGATATCAGATTCCAAGAGGAGCCTATCAAGGATCAATCATCTCCTATAAATAGAGGAAGATTTGAACCACAACAATAAGAGAGAACAACACAACACAACAAGATATACTCAAGCAAACACTTGGTCTTTCATTGTTATTATTCTTGTTGTAATTTGCCTAGCTTATCACTTTCACATCCTTGAGGTCTAGGATATTCTTGATTACACTTGTACTCAATTGTATAATTCATTACGAGTTGTAATCTTGGATTTTTGGGTAATCATTCAACACAAGATATCCTTGTGAGTGTTCTTGTGGTAAGAACACACTTGGGTGATCTAGGTGTTAGGTGTGAGAAGATTGTGGTAATCTTCTTGTTGAGGTGTTGAAGAATTTGGTATTCTTCAAGGTTGTGTTTGATAAATGGTTTTATCATGATTTTGATGATTTTGTTTTTATACCAAAACAATGGTTTTAAAGGTTGTCCAAATACTCCTAAATGATTTAAAATGGTTTTAATATTTTCCGGAGTATTTCCTCAAGTTTATTTTCGATAATATTGGACAAACACTTTTAATGATTTTATATCAATGGATTTTTACTTCTAAACAAGGTTCCTAAATATTGTCTAAATACTTCTGATTGCTTCAAAATATTTTTACTAAATTTTCGGAGTATTTCTTGAGTTTTATTTTCGACAAAAATTGGGCAACATTTCTGTCTCGTGGTCGATCGGTCGCCCTATAGGGCAACCCGTACCTGAAGATGATTTTTGAAACAGAAAAAGAGACGGATGAAAAATGTCGCAGGTCGACCGGTCGCCCAGGGGTCGACCGGTACCTGCAAGTTCGTGTCGAAACAGAACTTCAGACCTTGCATTTTTGAGTTAGGGGGACCGGTTGAGACAGGGGTCGACCGGTCGAAGCCTATGTCGACTGGTCGCCCTGTTGAAATTTTCAAAGTGTTCTTCAATTCTCTTATTTTTGTGCGATCGGTCGCCCTGTGCATTGACAGCAAAAATATGACCGTTTGACAGCAGACACATTTCCTTAAATTGTGGGATTGATTTCTAACAGCTATATTCTTGATTTTAATTGTATTTTTCTGTAGATTTTCAATCCCCAAGAGGAGCCTATGCTTGATCAATCATCTCCTATAAATAGAGGAAGTTTTGGAGCAACCAAAAGCACAATTGAGATACAACACAACAAGATACACTTCAAGCAAATACTTGGTCTTTCATTGTTATTATTCTTGTTGTAAATTTGCCTAGCTTATCACTTTCACATCCTTGAGGTCTAGGCTATTCTTGATTACAATTTGCACTCAAATTGTAATATTCATTATTGAGTTGTAATCTTGATTTTTGGTTATCATTCAACACAAGATATCCTTGTGAGTGTTCTTGTGGTAAGAACACACTTGGGTGATCTAGGTGTTAGGTGTGAGAAGATTGTGGTAATCTTCTTGTTGAGGTGTTGAAGAATTTGGTATTCTTCAAGGTTGAAGATTGTGGTAATCTTCACAAGGTGCCGTTGGAGATTGTGGTAATCTTCAAGTGAGATTGTGGTAATCTCAAAGGTGGTGTTGAAGAAGAGTGTGGTGCTCTTCAAGGTGTTGTTGTAAGTTGGTGTTGTATTAATTTGTGGTAAATTAATAAAATCTTTTTTCTTTTTGAAATCCATCCCGGATATCTTTGGGGTGGTAGAGGATTAGGCCCTAGGTGGGTTGAACCTCTTTAAATCGACGTGTGTTGTTTACATTCCGCACCTTTATTATTGTCTTTGAGCATTCGGTTCGAAAAAGAGGGCGAAATCGAAAAGATGGAGATAATCTATTCACCCCCCTCTAGATTATCGTAGCCGCTTGGACTTACAGGTTGAAGATTGTGGTAATCTTCACAAGGTGCCGTTGGAGATTGTGGTAATCTTCAAGAGAGATTGTGGTAATCTCAAAGGTGGTGTTGAAGTGTGGTGCTCTTCAAGGTGTTGTAAGTTGGTGTTGTATTAATTTTGGTAATTAATAAAATCTTTTTTATTTTTGAAATCCATCCCGGATATACTGGGGTGGTAGAGGATTAGGCCCTAGGTGAGTTGAACCTCTATAAATCGACGTGTGTTGTTTATATTCTGCACCTTTATTATTGTCTTTGAGCATTCGGTTCAAAAAAGAGGGTAAAATCGAAAAGATGGAGATAATCTATTCACCCCCCCTCTAGATTATCGTAGCCGCTTGGACTTACAAGTGGTATCAGAGCCAAACTCTTTGGCAAGCTCGTTTCATATCGCGAGTGAAGAGGAACGGTCGTCGGCTACGAACGAAGCTCATATTTCCGGCACCTCCACCACCAAGCCACCACTATTTGATTCCAAAAATTTTATATTTTGGAAAGAAAGAATGGAATGTTATCTACAAGGTTGCGGGTTCGATATTTGGAACATCGTCATAAATGGAGAATCTATTCCGATGATAGACACACCACACACCTCCAAAAGCTTCAAAGAGCTCAATGATGAAGAGAAGAAAATCATCTCCTTAAATGGTAAAGCTCTCAATATTTTGTATTGCTCATTTACTAATTTGGTATATGAACATATTGTAGGGAATCGATCGGCTCATGGAGTATGGCAAAAATTAGAAGCCATTCATGAAGTATATGCAAATGATAGGAGCAACTCAAAAGCATCTACTTCTCAAAGGGATACAAGTTCAAATCTAAGGAACAAGCCTTTTACAACTTCCAACTATGAAGTAGTCGAACAATGTCTTATGGGCATCGAAGAAGAAAATGAGGTATGTCTTAAACCCTCTACTTCTTATGATATTGTTATTCAAAATGATTATAGTGATTTGCAAAATTATTTTGATGATCTTCAAAATGAATTCCAAGGTTTACTTGTTAAGTACAAAAATTTGAAAAAGGAATTCAATGTTTTGAAAAATGAAAAGGATAGTTTATTTACTTCCTATGAATCACTATCATGTGCTCACACCACCACACTTGATAAGGTTAGAAACCTTGAAAAACAAAATAGCACTCTTGTTGAGGATATTAATTGCATGAAAAATGATTTATCAAAACCCAACTTGAGTACCAATAAATTGCCCAATATTGTGAATGTTAATGGTTGTGATAACTTGAAAAGTGAACTTGATCATGAGCCTAATATTGTCAAGCATATGAAAAAAAAATCAAGTTCCTATGCATATTAGTGATGTTACTTGTTTTTATTGCGGTAAGAAGGGTCATACGGTAAATACTTGTCGGGCTAGAAATAGCTCTAATTATTGTTGGATACCTAAAAGTCTCAAGACTAATCCCAAAGGACCCAAGAACTTGAGGGTACCACAAAACAATGTCATTTTAGGTACTCGGCGGATTAATAATCGAAGAAAGTTCATGCCGCCAAGGAAATATCAAATAAACATCTCATTTGATCAAAGAAGGAGAAAACAAAGTCAATTTCCAAGAAGAGGATATAATCAAAATTGGGAAGAACACAATCCTTGGAAATGGCAAAGACATCATCAACAAGATGATTTTCCAAGAGAGAGACATTATCAACAATGGGGAGGACATAATCCTTGGAAATGGAGCAATAGGAAGAGTTATCATCAACAAAATGACTTTTAAAAGGGAAGATACCATCAACAATGGGAACGGCACAACCCATGGAAATGGCGAAATTGGTAAACCGTATCTCCCTATTTAAATATGCATCTTGTTTTCTTTGTGCATGTTTTTATTTGTGTCTAAATTGCAAAATGTGTTTTCATATTTCTTAAAAATTTAGGTCTTCAATATATTTGTGAGTTTCAAATTTTTTTTAAAAGAAGACCTTGCATGATGTTTTTAAAACTCTTGAGCATTTGCTTTATCTATTGTGTTTTATAATCTCCTATGGATTCTCTTGGCACAAGCATACTTATGACATACATTGTTTTTATCCTACACTTGTATCATGTTGCTTTGTGCTAGAATTATTTTAGATATATGTAGGATATATATTTCGTCATTCTTTTCAAGAGATGTTTTAACTATCGAGGTACGCTCATCATTGGTATTTATCTTATAGACTCGATACATTTTTGTCATATGCATATGTGCTTATACAAGTGCCATTAAGAGGATGTTTTGATTTTTGAAAAGGCATTATTTGACATAGCTTGTTTTATCCAAGATTTGTAAAGGATTATATTTTGTTTTGATAAAACAATTGATCTACTAAGTTATGCATTTTATAGCACATATAAATGCCACTATTCTTGATACTTATGTCAAACCTCTTGTTCATATGATTCTTGTAAATGAGGTCTCAACTATGTGCTCTCTTATTGTCAAATTTCAAAAGAGACCTTATGTAGCTTTCTTAAGCTTATTTGAACTTGAATGATTTATTAGACTCTTGATGATGCATAGTATGTGGTGCTTAAAATAGTGTATCTATTATTCGATATTACTATGCTCGTGTGCAAAATATCTTGTTAAGATTTTGCAGAATTTTGTGATATTTCGCAACAAGTTTGATGAACAAGACAAGGTTAGTAGCTCAATGATATTGCCAAGAAGAAGGTAATGATTTTGATGTAATATTTGCACTCATAGCACATTTAGAAGTTATTTGCACTTTACTTGCCCATTCTTGTTTTGAGAAAATTTCAAGCTTTACCAAATGGATGTTAAATCCAATTTTCTAAATGGTTTTATTCAAATAGAAGTCCATCGGAGTTTAAAATTTTTAGGCCAAATGATTTTTATAAAAAGGCCTTGTACGGTTGATACAAGTACCCCGTATATGGTTTGATAGACTTAGCTATTTTTGCAAAATAATTTTCTAAGGGATTGTGTTTCTAAACGAAAAATTGAGATATCTTTTGTACCATCTCAAGATCAATTGGCGGACATTTTTACAAAACCGCTATCTTCCGAGACTTTTGCATCCATATGAGCTCGGTTAGGCATAATGCATATTGAATGAGGTTTATGTTTGCATTTTGCATGTTTTTAAAACTTAGGGGCCGAAAAATCAGATTTTTGGTTGAAAATTCGGATTTTATTAAAACTGGCAAGACAGTGGGCTAAAGAGGTTGAGGGCAATCGGTCGCCCTCAACGTCGACCGGTCTCCCTCAACCACGACCGGTCGCCCTAAGAAAAATTTTGGATTAAAACCGTCCTGTCTCATGCCTTAGTCATTTTAACCCATTTTGCCATTTTTCGTCCCCTTTGCCAAATTCACACAAATTTCACTCAAAATTTGTTTTCATGCATTCAATTCATATCTTGGACCTTACATAGCATGTTTATCATCATCATCACTCATCTTTACCGATTGAATGGTAAGAATTCTACTCATTTATCTCAATTTGGTGGAACTCTTGAGAAAATGCCTATGTATTGATTTTTGTTGGAATTCTTGCATATTTACGTTGTGAATAATGATTGTTGTTGGATGATGTTTGTAAAATTGCTTTTGGTGATGAAAAACTTGGCTTGATTACATTTAGAAGGGCTATATACATAGTTTTTATTTTTTGACGCCCGCCAAGTGTTCGATAAAACGTTTAAATGAAAAACTCATCACCTACATTATTCTCTCGATTTCAAAAGTCTTATATATTTATAGAGATCATATTTTGCAAATCAAATGAGTTTTCATAAGCTTCTACAAGTCGTATGATCGACTTTTCCCTCTCATTTAGCCTATAAGCTTCATTGTTCAAATAGCTCGATACATCGGTTTAGTTGCGCTCTTTGATATGATTATATGATGTTTTTATCGTGCTAACATTCTTTTTGATGATTCCAAAGGGGGAGAAACAGGTTATAAGCTCATTAGCTCATAAAAGCTGAGTTAAGCTAAACAAAAGAAGCTATAAGCTATGACTTCCTAAAGTCATAAGTTGTGCATTATACTTAGTCCAATTATTGTATGATGGACTCATATACTTGTCTAATGATATTTTGTTGACAGGGGGAGCTTATAAGTTCTTGAACTTAAGATCAATATGCAAATGCTAAGCTTTTAGCTTGTGGTTGATTGCTTTTACATTATTCTTGTTGTGCATTTTGATAGGGGGAGCTTTTGCAATATGTGTTCGAATATCTTTACTCCCATCCTTGTGATTATATTGCGTGGATTATTGTCGCTCACAACGGATAGTTCCTTTTAACCGGTAAAATTGTTTTGTTTTCAAAATCGACCTCGTTAAAATTATTTTGGTTTGTAATCATCAAAAAGGGGGAGATTGTTTGATAAATGGTTTTATCATGATTTTGATGATTTTGTTTTTATACCAAAACAATGGTTTTAAAGGTTGTCCAAATACTCCTAAATGATTTAAAATGATTTTAATATTTTCCGGAGTATTTCTTCAAGTTTTATTTTCGATAAAAATTGGACAACACATTTAATGATTTTGTATCAATGGGTTTTTACATCCAAACAATGTTTCCAAATGTTGTCTAAATACTCCCGATCGGTCTAAAATGTTTTCACTATTTTTTGGAGTATTTCTTGAAGTTTATTTTCGATATAAAATTGGACAACACTTTTGTTTTGAGGTCAACCGGTCGCCGTATAGGGCAACCCGTACCTGAAAGTTGTGCAAAAAAGAAAACTTCATGTTTGCAGAAAATGGTGAGGGCGACCGGTGACGTCGACTGGTCGACCTATAGGGCGACCGGTACCTGAAGGTTGGTTCAAATTTGCAAACTTCTCTGTTTCGATTTTTTGAAGAGGGTAACCGGTTGGACCCTAGGGTGACCGGTCGGACCCCCCGTCGACCGGTTGCCCTGTGTAAAATTGTGTTCTTATTTTCAAACGTATATTTCTGCGCGACCGGTCGCCCTAATGTTTGACAGCAAAATTCTAACCGTTGTGCGTGACATGACTTTTCCCTAAATTGTGGGATTGATTTCTAATGACTATAATCTTGATTTTAATTGCAATTTTTCGTAGATATCAGATTCCAAGAGGAGCCTATCTAGGATCAATCATCTCCTATAAATAGAGGAAGATTTGAAGCACAACAATAAGAGAGAACAACACAACACAACAAGATATACTCAAGCAAACACTTGATTTTTCATTGTTATTATTCTTGTTGTAATTTGCCTAGCTTATCACTTTCACATCCTTGAGGTCTAGGCGATTCTTGATTACACTTGCACTCAATTGTATAATTCATTATCGAGTTGTAATCTTGGATTTTTGGGTAATCATTCAACACAAGATATCCTTGTGAGTGTTCTTGTGGTAAGAACACACTTGGGTGATTTAGGTGTTAGGTGTGAGAAGATTGTGGTAATCTTCTTGTTGAGGTGTTGAAGAATTTGGTATTCTTCAAGGTTGAAGATTGTGGTAATCTTCACAAGGTGCCGTTGGAGATTGTGGTAATCTTCAAGAGAGATTGTGGTAATCTCAAATGTGGTGTTGAAGAAGAGTGTGGTGCTCTTCAAGGTGTTGTAAGTTGGTGTTGTATTAATTTTGGTAATTAATAAAATCTTTTTTCTTTTTGAAATCCATCCCGGATATACTGGGGTGGTAGAGGATTAGGCCCTAGGTGGGTTGAACCTCCATAAATCGACGTGTGTTGTTTACATTCCGCACCTTTATTATTGTCTTTGAGCATTCGGTTCGAAAAAGAGGGTAAAATCGAAAAGATGGAGATAATATATTCACCCCCCCTCTAGATTATCGTAGCCGCTTGGACTTACACGCCCTTCCCGGCTCATGGTCCGAAAAGGTGACGGCAATCACGGAAGCTCAAAATCTAGAAACTCTCAAGTTCGATGAGCTCATTGGAAATCTCCTCATTTATGAAGTATATCTCAAGGAGAGGAAAAATTCTCAACCATCCACCTCTAAACCGGGTACGCAAAATATTGTTAAAGGCTTAGCATCTTCTTCTAATAATGTTTATTATGCTAGTGATGAGGATGATGAAGAAACGGCGGCTCTTGTTAGAAAATTTGCAAAATTTGTAATCAAAAATAAAGCAAGAAAGCCTAGAGACAATTCTTATTTTAAATGCGGAAAATTCGGGCACTACATAGCTACTTGCCCGAAATTAGCGGAAGAGGAATAAAAGAAGAAAAAGCCTTTTCCGAAAAACAAGGCGTTAAATGCGGATGTCAAAACTTGGGATGAATTACTTGAAATAACCGACGAGGAAGAAGAATCCAAACATGGTCTTATGGCCATAGACGATGAAAATACCGAGGTACGCTCTAATGCTTCATCTTCTTCCTTAGTTGATGAATTACAATGTGATTTTGATGAATTGCAAAATGAGTTTCAAAATTTGATTGTTAAATACAAGAATTTGAAAAGGGAGCATAAAGAGCTTAAGCTAGAAAAGGATAAATTATTTACTTCTTATGATTCTCTTGATAAGGCTCATGCTATTACTCTTACTATAGTCTGTACTCTTGAAACCGAAAAACAAACGCTCACAAATGATATTGAAAATTTGAAAAAGGATGTGCATCGATTCAAATTAAGTACGGATAAAGTCAAAAAAAATTTAGATGCACAAAGAGGTGAGCATTCTAAATTAGGACTTGGTTACAAACCTTTTCAAAATGCTTTTAAGAAAAATGACCAAAGTCCAACCTTTGTACATGCTAGTAGTCCTCGTATTATTACTTATTTTTATTGTGGTAAGAATGGACATTATGCTAGCAATTGTAAATTAAAGAATAATTTTAGCTATTATTGGAGACCCAAAGGTCTCAAGGCTAACCCCCATGGACCCCAAAATTATAGGGTACCTAAAAATAATTCCTTTGTAGGTTATAGGGGATATAACAACAATGGAAGATTCAAAATGGCTCGTGGACAGCGGATGTTCACGCCGTATCTGTCCACGCCATATGACAGAGATAACTTTTTACCAACATCAAGCTCCAAGAAGAGGGTATGGTCATGTTCGGCAATGGCAAAGGAAAAATTCTTGGAAATGGAGAAATTGGTAACTATTCTTTCTCTCTTAGTAATGTTCTTTTAGTAGAAGGGCTTAAGTTTAATTTGATAAGTGTTAGCCAACTTTGTGACTCAAATTATAATGTTGTTTTTAATAAAGAAAAATGTCTTATTTCCAAAAATGATAAAATTATTTGTGAAGGAATTAGAAAAGGCAATCTTTACAGAATTTGTACAAGTGATTTGGTTAGTCAAAATGTTTCTTGTCTTGTCACCAATAATGATTTAACTAGTTTATGGCATAGGCGACTTGGACATGTTGGATACAAAAATTTGCAAACTATTTACAAAAACCAACATGTAAAAGGACTACCCAAATTGAATTTTGAAAATCTTGGCTTATGTGACACTTGTCAAAAGAACAAATTAGTTAAGAGTGGTTTAAGCCCAAAAATGAAATTTCCACTACCAAACCCCTGCAAATGCTTCATCTTGATTTGTATGGGGATATTGGTACGGCAAGTCTAAGTGAAAAATATTACACTTTTGTTATAGTTGATGATTGTTCTAGATATACTTGGGCTCTATTTCTTGCAAATAAAAGCGATGTCGTTAATGAGTTTGTTAAGTTGTGTAGACTTATTGAGAATGAAAAGGAAGATACTATTAAGTCTATTTGAAGTGATCGAGGTGGAGAATTTGACGGCGAATTTATAATCTTTTGTGAAACCAAGGGATATAGTCATAATTTTTCGGCTCCAAGAACACCTCAACAAAATGGAGTAGCCGAAAGGAAGAATCGGACACTTCAAGACATGAGTCAGTCCATGCTCAATGAATTTTCACTTCCAAAGTATTTTTGGGCCGAAGCAGTAAGTACCGCTTGCTATGTCATTAATCGAGTTTATATTCGTCCTAAAATTAATAAAACTCTATATGAACTTTGGAAAGGAAGAACTCCAAATATTAGTTATTTCAAAATATTTGGATGTTAGCGTTTTATTTTGAATACTAAGGATCAATTGGACAAACTTGATCCTAAGGCCGATGAAGGAATATTTATGGGTTATTCAACCAAGAGCAAAGCATATCGGGTTTATAATAAGACTAGTGGGGTTGTTGAAGAATATATTCATGTCAAATTCAATGAAGCTTCGGGTGTTGAAAGGATACCCAATGATGAAAGTGATGAAGAGGATATTGTTGAACCCATTGTTCAAGATGATGCTCAACCTTCAAGCTCAAATGTTCATCAAGAAGACAAAGGTGATACTTCGGATCTTCCCGTAGCATTAAAATTTAAGGGAGATCACCCAAAAGATCTTATTATTGGTGATCCCCTTGATAAAGTAATGACTCGAGGAAAATTTGCCGAGAAAGCCCTCATATCTCAAAAAGAGCCTAAAAATGCTAAGAAAGCTATTAAAGATGAAGATTCGTTCTTAGAAATGCAAGAGGAGTTGAATCAATTTGAAAGGAATGATGTATGGGAATTAGTACCTTGTCCTCCATCTCAAACAATTATTGACACAAAATGGGTATTCCGGAACAAGCTCGATGACCAAGGCAATATTGTTCGAAATAAAGCAAAGTTAGTAGCTCAAGGTTATTGTCAAGAAGAAGGTATTGATTATGATGAAACATTTGCACCCATAGCACGTTTAGAAGTTATTCGTATTTTACTTGCCTATTCTTGCTTTAAAAATTTCAAGTTTTACCAAATGGATGTTAAATCCGCTTTTCTAAATGGTCTTATGCAAGAAGAAGTCTATGTAAAATAACCTCCAGGGTTTGAAAATTTTTCTAGGCCTAATGATGTTTATAAACTTAAAAAGCCTTGTATGGTTTGAAACAAGCACCCCGTGCATGGTATGATAGACTTAGCTCTTTTCTTTTGCAAAATGGTTTTACAAGAGGTAAAGTTGATACTACTCTCTTTGTTTTTGAAAAAGGGCAAGATTGCTTATTAGTGCAAAATTTATGTTGTTGATATTATTTTTGGTGCTACTAATGAATCCTTGTGCAAGAAATTTTCTAACTTAATGCAAGGTGAATTTGAAATGAGCATGATGGGGGAGCTCAACTTCTTCCTTGGACTTCAAATTAAACAATGCCAAGAAGGAATATACATTTCACAATCCAAGTAGACAAATGAACTTTTGAAGAAGTTTGGAATTGAAGAAGGAAGAATTGTCTCTACCCCAATGGCAACAAATGTCAAGATTGACAAAGATGAAAAGGGCAAGCCGGTTGATGAATCCAAGTATCGAGGTATGATTGGTAGTTTACTTTATTTAACCGCAAGTAGACCGGATATTCTTCATGTCGTATGCCTATGTGCTCATTTTCAAAGCAATCCCAAAGAATCTCATATGAGTGTCGTTAAAAGAATTTTTAGATATTTGAAAGGCACTATTCAATATGGTTTTTTTATCCAAAGAATGAAAAATTTTCTCTTAAAGGTTATAGTGATTCGGATTATGTGGGAAATATTGATGATCGTAAAAGTACTTCCGGATCATGTCAATTTTTAGGCGATTGCCTAGTTTCTTGGTTTTCAAAGAAACAAAATTGTGTTTTACTTTCAACGGCTGAAGCCAAATATATTTCCGCGGCATTTTGTTGTACACAACTTCTTTGGATGAAACAAACCTTAGCGGATTACAAATGTTCTTTGGAAAGTGTTCCTATCTTTTGCGATAATATATCCTCTATAAATGTTGCTCAAAACCCGGTCCATCATAACCGTACTAATTATATTGAGATTCGACATCATTTTCTAAGGGATTGTGTTTTAAAATGAAAAATTGAGATATCTTTTGTACCATCTCATGATCAATTAGCGGACATTTTTACAAAACCGCAACCTTCCGAGACTTTTGCGTCAATACGAGCTCGGTTAGACATAATGCATATTGAATGAGGTCTATGATTGCATTTTGCACGTTTTTAAACTTAGGGGGGCGAAAAATCAGATTTTTGGTTCAAACCTCGGATTTTGGAAAATAGAATGAACAACTGGGCTGGCTGGGGCAAGGCCGACCGGTCGCCCATGACGTCGATCGGTCGCCCATGCCACAACCGGTCGCCCTTTGCTAAAATTTGGTTAAAATTGTTTCTGTTCTCAGCATTTGTCATTTTGGTCCTTTGTGTTCATTTTTCGTCCCCTTCGCATTTTGCACACAAATTTCACTTCAAATTTGTTTTATTGCATATATTTTATATTTTGGACTTCATGAGGCTTGATTATCATCATGATTGCTCATCTTTACCGATTAAATGGTAAGAATTTCTCCTTTTTATCTCAATTGGGTTGAACCCTTGAGAATGTGCTTATATCTTGTTACTTTGATGAAATTTTTGTATTAGTATGTTGTATATGATGATTGATAATGAATGAATATTGTTGTATTGCAATTGGTGATGAATTTTTTTGGCTTAAACGAATCACAAAGGCGTAATATTTCTCTTGTTTTATTCGATGCACGCCAAGTGTTCGACAAAATGTTTCAATGAAAAATTCATCACCTACATGATTCTCTTGATTTGAAAAGTCTTATAAGTTTATAGAGATCATGTTTTATCAATCAAATGAGCTTTTACAAATCAAATGAGCAATTTTTTCCCTTTTATTCAGAATTTAATTTTAAATGTTCAATATGCTCGATAAATCGATTAAATTGCGCACTTTGATATAATTGTATGATGTTTTTATCGTGCTAACATTATTTTTGATGATTCCAAAAGGGGAGAAACAAGAAAAACGCTCATACGCTCAAAGAAGCGAACATAAGCTCGCAAAAAAAGTTGTAAGCTAGTGCTTTTAAAAGCCAAAAACTATGGATAACACTTAGTCCATGTGAAGTTTTATGGACTTCTATGCTTGTCTAATGATGCTTTTGTGACAGGGGGAGCTTTTAAGCTTGTAGTTGTTTGCTTATACGTATCTTTGTTATGCATATTGATAGGGGGAGCTTGTGCAAAAATGATTTTGAAAACTTTTTGCTCCTATCCTTGTGTGTTTGTACTTATGATGAATCTTGCTTATAATGGATTGATGTTTTAGACCGAAAATTTTGTTTTATTTTAAAATCAACTTCCTAAAATTGTTTTGGTTTGTAATCATCAAAAAGGGGGAGTTTGTTAGATAAATGTTTTTATCAAGATTTTGATGATTATGTTTAAATGAGTTTTTATACCAAAACAATGTTTATGTATGTTGTCCAAAATACTCCTAAATGTTTTAAAATGTTTTTACTAATTTTTGGAATATTTCTTAGAGCTTATTATTCGATAAAAAATTGGACAACATATTTTATGTTTTTGTGTTAGTTGGTTTTTACACCAAAACAATGTTTATAAATGTTGTCCAAATACTCCCAAGTGATTTAAAATATTTTTACTAATTTTTTGGAGTATTTCTTGAAGTTTATTTTTGATAAAAATCGGACAACATTTCAAATTGGAGGTCGACCGGTCAAGCAAATGGTCGACCGGTGTTAGTCCAAGTGGCTACGATAATCTAGAGGGGGGATGAATAGATTATGCCGATTTTTCGCAAATCACCCTCTTTTTCGAATCAACAAGTAAATGACAAGAATGTAAATGCGGAAATTAAACAACACTCGTTGATTTAAAGAGGTTCAACCCACCTAGGGCCTAATCCTCTACCACCCCAGTATCTCCGGGATGGATTTCAAAAAGAAAAAAAGATTTTATTAATTACCACAATTAATACAACACCTTGAGGATCACCACAATCCTCTTACAACACCTTCAAGGAGATTACCACAATCTTCCTTCACCACCTTTGAAAAATACCACACTCTTCAAACACCTATCACCTAGATCACCCAAGTGTATTCTTACCACAAGAATACTCACAAGGATGTCTTGTGTTGAATGATGAACAAAATTCAAGATTACAACTCTATGAAACCAATACAAAGATTGAGTGCAAGTTTAATCAAGAATCAAAAAGCCTAGACCTCAAAGATGTGCAAGTGAAAGTACTTAGGCTATTACAACAAGAATGTAAAAATGAAAGCTTCAACAATTTGCAGATTTCTTTTGTGTGTTTTGCTTGTATGTATTGTCTCTTGTGTCTTCAATTCATCCTCTATTTATAGGGAAGTCTTCACCAACATAGGCTCCTCTATCTTCACTTTTGTCTACAAAAAGAAGATCACAAGATGTAGAAATATTGTACAAAAACAAAAGTAAATCTTGCTGTTAAAAATTTCAAACATCATAACTTTGTTGTCACAAAATAGCATAGGGCGACCGGTTGCCCTGTTGAAGATTTCGACTGTTTGAAAAAAATTAGTGCGATCCAGGTACAGGTCGTCAGGGGGGTGCGACCGGTCGCCCTCACCCTTGATCGGTCCCCCTCCTTCTTTTTTTCACAGAATTTGTTTTTGTTTCGTTTTGTTTCATTTTTTCAACTCTTTGGGTATTGGTCGACGTATAGGGCGACCGGTCGACCTCCAATATTAAATGTTATCCGATTTTTATCAAAAATAAACTTCAAGAGATACTCCAAAAAATTAGTAAAAACATTTTAAATCGCTTGGGAGTATTTTGACAACATTTATAAACATAGTTTTGGTGTAAAAACCAATTTAAACAAAACCATCAAAAGTGTTGTCCATTTTTATCAAAAAATAAATTCTAAGAAATACTCCAAAAGTTAGCAAAAACATTTTAAATCATTTAGGAGTATTTGGACAATATTTATTATCATTGTTTTGGTATAAAAACTCATTTAAACATAATCATCAAAATCTTGATAAAAACATTTATCTAACAAACTCCCCCTTTTTGATGATTACAAACCAAAACAATTTTAGGAAGTTGATTTTAAAACAACCAATTTTCCGGTCTAAAACATCAAACCGTTACAAGCAAGATTTATCATAAGTACAAATACACAAGGATAGGAGCAAAGATTTTTCAAAATTATTTTTGCACAAGCTCCCCCTATCAATATGCATATCAAGAACAAGTATACAAGCAACAACTAAAAGCTTAAAGCTTAGCTTTTACAACTTAAGCTTGAATATCATGAGCTTATAAGCTCCCCCTGTCACAAAAGCATCATAAGTCAAGTATAAAAGTCCATAATACATCACATGGACCAAGTATAATCCATAGCTTTTGGCTTTTAAGAGCTTTAGCTTATAGCTTTTCTTGCGAGCTTATTTACGCTTCTTTGAGCTTATGAGCATTTTTCTTGTTTCTCCCCCTTTGGAATCATCAAAAAATAATGTTAGCACGATAAAAACATCATACAATTATATCAAAGTGCGCAATTTTATAGATTTATCGAGCATATTGAGCATTTAAGCTTAAATTCCAAATAAAAGGGAAAAAATTTCTCATTTGATTTGTAAAAGCTCATTTGATTGATAAAACTTGATCTCTATAAACCTATAGGACTTTTCAAATCAAGAGAAGCATGTAGGTGATGAATTTTTCATTGAAACATTTTGTCGAACACTTGGCGTGCATTGAATAAAACAAGAGAAATATAACGCCTTTGGGATTCGTATAAGCCAAAAAAATCATCACCAATTTCAATACCACAATATACATTCATCATCAATCATCATAAACAACATATTAATACAAGAATTCCAACAATATATCAAGATACAAGCACATTCTCAAGGGTTCAACCCAATTGAGATTAAAAGGAGAAATTCTTACCATCTAATCGGTAAAGATGAACAATGATGATAATAATCGAGCCCCATGAAGTCCAAAATATAAAATGTATGCAATAAAACAAATTTGAAGTGAAATTTGTGTGAAAAGTGCATAGGGGACGAAAAATAGACAAAATGAGCCAAAATGGTGGCGAAAAAGCAAACGATTTAAACCATAAAATGGTGAGGGGCGACCGGTTGGGGGTGGGCGACCAGTCGACGTCATGGGCGACCAGTCGGCCTTCCCCCAACCAGCCCAGTGTTCTTTCTGTTTTTCCAAAATCCGAGTTTTTAACCAAAAATCCGATTTTTCGCTCCTAAGTTTTAAAAACGGGCAAAATACAATCATAGACCTCATTCAATATGCATTATGCCTAACCGAGCTCGTATTGACGCAAAAGTCTCGGAAGATAGCGGTTTTGTAAAAATGTCCGCTAATTGATCTTGAGATTGTACAAAAGATATCTCAATTTTTCGTTTTGAAACATAATCCCTTAGAAAATGATGTCGAATCTCAATATGTTTAGTACGGTTATGATGAACCGGGTTTTGAGCAATATTTATAGCGGATATATTATCACAAAAGATAGGAACACTTTCAAAAGAACATTTATAATCCGCTAAGGTTTGTTTCATCCAAAGAAGTTGTGTACAACAAAATGGCGCGGAAATATATTCGGCTTCGGCCGTTGAAAGTGAAACACAATTTTGTTTCTTTGAAAACCAAGAAACTAGGCAATCACCTAGAAATTGACATGATCCGGAAGTACTTTTCCGATCATCAATATTTCCCGCATAATCTGAATCACTATAGCCTTTAAGAGAAAAATTTTCATTTTTTGGATAGAATAAACCATATTGAATAGTGCCTTTCAAATATCGAAAAATCCTTTTAACGGCACTCATATGAGATTCTTTGGGATTGCTTTGAAAACGAGCACATAGGCATACGGCACGGAGAATATCCGATCTACTTGCGGTTAAATAAAGTAAACTACCAATCATACCTCGATATTTGGATTCATCAACCGACTTGCCTTTCTCATCTTTGTCAATCTTGACGTTTGTTGCCATTGGGGTAGAGACGGTTCTTCCTCCTTCAATGCCAAATTTCTTCAAAAGCTCCTTTGTATATTTTGATTGAGAAATATAAATTCCTTCTTGACATTGCTTAATTTGAAGTCCAAGGAAGAAGTTGAGCTCGCCCATCATGCTCATTTCAAATTTACCTTGCATTAACTTAGAAAATTTCTTGCACAAGGATTCATTAGTAGCACCAAAAATAATATCATCAACATAAATTTGCACTAATAAGCAATCTTGCCCTTTTTCAAAAACAAAGAGAGTAGTATCAACTTTACCTCTTGTAAAACCATTTTGCAAAAGAAAAGAGCTAAGTCTATCATACCATGCACGGGGTGCTTGTTTCAAACCATACAAGGCCTTTTTAAGTCTATAAACATCATTAGGCCTAGAAAAATTTTCAAACCCCGGAGGTTGTTTTACATAGACTTCTTCTTGAATAATACCATTTAAAAATGCGGATTTTACATCCATTTGGTAAAGCTTGAAATTTTAAAACAAGAATAGGCAAGTAAAATACGAATAGCTTCTAAACGTGCTACGGGTGCAAATGTTTCATCATAATCAATACCTTCTTCTTGACAATAACCTTGAGCTACTAACCTTGCTTTGTTTGAACAATATTGCCTTGGTCATCGAGCTTGTTCGAAATACCCATTTTGTACCAATAATGGTTTGAGATGGAGGAGAAGGTACTAATTCCCATACATCATTCCTTTCAAATTGATTCAACTCCTCTTGCATTTCTAAAAACCAATCCTCATCTTCAATGGTTTCCTTAGCATTTTTAGGCTCTTTTTGAGATATAAGAGCTTTCTCGGCAAATTTTCCTCGAGTCATTACTTTATCAGGGGATCACCAATAATAAGATCTTTTGGGTGATCTCCTTAAATTTCAATGCTACGGGAAGATTCGAAGTATCACCTTTATCATCTTGAGGAACATTTGAGCTTGAAGGTTGATCATTTTGAGTTTCATCTTGAACAATGGGTTCAACAATATCCTCTTCATCACTTTCATCATTGGGTATCCTTTCAACACCCGAAGCTTCATTGAATTTGACATGGATGGATTCTTCAACAACCCTACTAGTCTTATTGTAAACCCGATATGCTTTGCTCTTGGTTGAATACCCCATAAATATTCCTTCATCGGCCTTAGGATCAAGTTTGTCTATTTGATCCTAAGTATTCAAAATAAAACATTTACATCCAAATATTTTGAAATAACTAATATTTGGAGTTTTTCCTTTCCAAAGCTCATATGGAGTTTTATTCATTTTAGGACGAATATAAACTCGACTAATGACATAGCAAGCGGTACTTACGGCTTCGGCCCAAAAATATTTTGGAAGTGAAAATTCATTGAGCATGGACCGACTCATTTGTTGAAGTGTCCGATTCTTCCTTTCGGCTACTCCATTTTGTTGAGGTGTCCTTGGAGCCGAAAAATTATGACTATATCCCTTGGTTTCACAAAAGACTCTAAATTCGCCGTCAAATTCTCCACCTCGGTCACTTCGAATAGATTTAATAGTATCTTCCTTTTCATTTTCAATAAGTCTACACAACTTAACAAACTCATTAACGGCATCGCTTTTATTTGTAAGAAATAGAGCCCAAGTATATCTAGAATAATCATCGACTATAACAAAAGTGTAATGTTTTCCACTTAGACTTGTTGTACCAATATCCCCATACAAATCAAGATGAAGCATTTGTAGGGGTTTGGTAGTGGAAATTTCATTTTTGGGCTTAAACCTACTCTTAACTAATTTGTTCTTTTGACAAGTGTCACATAAGCCAAGATTTTCAAAATTCAATTTGGGTAGTCCTTTTACATGTTGGTTTTTGTAAATAGTTTGCAAATTTTTGTATCCAACATGTCCAAGTCGCCTATGCCATAAACTAGTTAAATCATTATTGGCGACAAGACAAGAAACATTTTGACGCACCAAATCACTTGTACAAATTTTGTAGAGATTGCATTTTCTAATTGCTTCACAAATAATTTTATCATTTTTGGAAATAAGGCATTTTTTTTTATTAAAAACAACATTATAATTTGAATCACAAAGTTGGCTAACACTTATCAAATTGAAATTAAGCCCTTCTACTAAAAGAACATTACTAAGAGAAAAAGAAGAGTTACCAATTTCTCCATTTCCAAGAATTTTTCCTTTGCCATTGTCGAACATGACCATACCCTCTTCTTGGAGCTTGATGTTGGTAAAACGTTCTCTCTTTCTGGTCATATGGTGTGAACATCTGCTGTCCACGAGCCATTTTGAATCTTCCATTGTTGTTATAGCCCCTATAACCTACAAAGGAATTATTTTTAGGTACCCTATAATTTTGGGGTCCATGGGGGTTAGCCTTGAGACCTTTAGGTCTCCAATAATAGCTAAAATTATTCTTCAATTTACAATTGCTAGCATAGTGTCCATTCTTACCACAATAAAAACAAGTAATAATACGAGGACTACTAGCACGTACAAAGGTTTGACCTTGGTCTTTTTTCTTAAAAGCATTTTGAAAAGGTTTGTAACCAAGTCCTAATTTAGAATGCTCACCTCTTTGTGCATCTAAAATTTTTGTGACTTTATCCGTACTTAAGTTGAATCGATGCACATCCTTTTTCAAATTTTCAATATCATTTGTGAGCGTTTGTTTTTCGGTTTCAAGAGTACGGACCATAGTAAGAGTAATAGCATGAGCCTTATCAAGAGAATCATAAGAAGTAAATAATTTATTTTTTTCTAGTTTAAGCTCTTTATGCTCCTTTTTCAAATTCTTGTATTTAACAATCAAATTTTGAAACTCATTTTGCAATTCATCAAAATCACCTTGTAATTCATCAACTAGGGAAGAAGATGAAGCATTAGAGCGTACCTCGGTATTTTCATCTTCTATGGCCATAAGACCATGTTCGGATTCTCCTTCCTCGTCGGTTGTTTCAAGTAATTCATCACAAGTTTTGACGTCCGCATTTAACGCCTTCTTTTTCGGAAAAAGCTTTTTTTTCTTTTGTTCCTCTTCCGCTAATTTTGGGCAATCGGCTATGTAGTGCCCGGATTTTCCGCATTTGAAACAAGAATTGTCTCTTGGCTTTCTTGCTTTATTTTTGTTTACAAATTTTGCAAATTTTCTAACAAGAGCCGCCGTTTCTTCATCATCCTCATCACTAGCATAATAAACATTATTAGAAGAAGATGTTAAGCCTATAATAATATTTTGCGTACCCGGTTTAGAGGTGGATGTTTGAGAATTTTTCCTCTCCTTGAGATATACTTCATAAATAAGGAGGTTCCCAATGAGCTCATCAAACTTGAGTGTCTCAAGATTTTGAGCTTCCGTGATTGCCGTCACCTTTTTGGACCATGAGCCAGGAAGGGCATTTAAGACTTTGGTCACCTTATCTTCTTCGGAGATGACCTTTCCAAGAGCCACAAGAGGATTGACAATGTTGTCAAGCCTTTCCACCATTTTTTATATGCTTTCACCATCATGCATATTGAAATTTTCAAAGTCTTTCACAAGTATTGTTTTTCTTGCTTTCTTAACTTTCTTTGTGCCTTCATAGATGGTTTCCAATTTTTCCCAAACTTCATGTGCCGACCGTATGCCTCTTATGCGATTATATTCGGTGGCGGTAAGAGAGCAATGTAAAATGTTTAAGGCCTTACCGTTTAAAGAGAAAGCCTTCTTGTCATTTTCATCGTATTCCTTGAACGGCTTGGGAGTCGTGGTACCATCCTCCAATTTTGTTGTTGGTTGAGCAACTCCTTCAATGACCACATTCCAAATATCAAATCCGCACCCTTGTAGAAAGCACTCCATGCGGTCTTTCCAACATGCGTAGTTGTTGGCGTCGAATAGTGGTGACTTGTTGGTGGAGGCGCAGGTGGTGCGATAAGCTTCATTCGTAGCCATGGATCTTTCCTCTTTACTCGGAACAAGCTAGCCAAAGAGTTTGGCTTTGATACCACTTGTTAGTCCAAGTGGCTATGATAATCTAGAGGGGGTGAATAGATTATGCCGATTTTTCGCAAATCACCCTCTTTTTCGAATCAACAAGTAAATGACAAGAATGTAAATGCGGAAATTAAACAACACTCGTTGATTTAAAGAGGTTCAACCCACCTAGGGCCTAATCCTCTACCACCCCAGTATCTCCGGGATGGATTTCAAAAAGAAAAAAAGATTTTATTAATTACCACAATTAATACAACACCTTGAGGATCACCACAATCCTCTTACAACACCTTCAAGGAGATTACCACAATCTTCCTTCACCACCTTTGAAGAGTACCACACTCTTCAAACACCTATCACCTAGATCACCCAAGTGTATTCTTACCACAAGAATACTCACAAGGATGTCTTGTGTTGAATGGTGGACAAAATTCAAGATTACAACTCTATTAAACCAATACAAAGATTGAGTGCAAGTGTAATCAAGAATCAAAAAGCCTAGACCTCAAAGATGTGCAAGTGAAAGTACTTAGGCTATTACAACAAGAATGTAAAAATGAAAGCTTCAACAATTTGCAGATTTCTTGTTGTGTGTGTTGCTTGTATGTGTTGTCTCTTGTGTCTTCAATTCATCCTCTATTTATAGGGAAGTCTTCACCAACATAGGCTCCCAACATAGGCTCCTCTATCTTCACTTTTGTCTACAAAAAGAAGATCACAAGATGTAGAAATATTGTACAAAAATCCAAAGAAAATCTTGCTGTCAAAAATTTCAAACAGCATAACTTTGCTGTCACAAAATAGCATAGGGCGACCGGTTGCCATGTTGAAGATTTCGATCGTTTGATAAAAATTAGTGCGATCCAGGTACAGGTCGTCAGGGGGGTGCGACCGGTCGGCCTCACCCTTGATCGGTCCCCCTCCTTCTTTTTTTCACAGAATTTGTTTTTGTACCGATCGACGTATAGGGCGACCGGTCGACCTCCAATATTAAATGTTGTCCGATTTTTATCAAAAATAAACTTCAAGAGATACTCCAAAAAATTAGTAAAAACATTTTAAATCGCTTGGGAGTATTTTGACAACATTTATAAACATAGTTTTGGTGTAAAAAACAATTTAAACAAAACCATCAAAAGTGTTGTCCATTTTTATCAAAAAATAAATTCTAAGAAATACTCCAAAAGTTAGCAAAAACATTTTAAATCATTTAGGAGTATTTGGACAACATTTATTATCATTGTTTTGGTATAAAAACTCATTTAAACATAATCACCAAAATCTTGATAAAAACATTTATCTAACAACCGGTACCTGAAGAACGCAAAACTTGAAACAGAACATTACAGACTTGAAAATTGGAGCAGGGGGACCGGTCCAGGGGAGGGTCGACCGGTCGCACCCCTGGGTGACCGGTCAACCCTCCCTCCGACCGGTCGACCCCCCTGCAACTTGTACCTGGATCGCACTATTTTCTTCCAACGTTCAAAATTTTATATAGGGTGACTGGTCGCCCTGTGTGTTTTCTTGACAGAAAAGTTTCAACCGTTGCAATCTTTATCAGCAAGATTTACTTTTCATTTTTGTACAATATTTCTACATCTTGTGATCCTCTTTTTGTAGACAAAAGTAAAGAAGAAAGAGCCTATGTTGGTGAAGACTCTCCTATAAATAGAGGATGAATTGAAGACACAAGATACAACACATACAGGCAAATACACAACAAGAAATATGCAAAATCTCCAAGCCTTCATTTTTATACTCTTGTTGTAATAGCCTAGTTCTTGCACTTGCATAATCTTGAGGTCTAGGCTTTTCATTCTTGATTACATTTACACTCAAAGTTTGTATACTTCATTTATTGAGTTGTAATCTTGAATTTTTCTATCATCCAAAACAAGATATCATTGTTAGTGTTCTTGTGGTAAGAACACACTTGGGTGATCTTAGGTGTTGAAGAGTGTGGTACTCTTCATATGTGTTGAAGGAAGATTGTGGTAATCTCCTTGAAGGTGTTGTAAGAAGATTGTGGTGATCTTCAAAGGTGGTGTTGTAAAAATTGTGGTAATTGTTAATAAAATCTTTTTTTCTTTTTGAAATCCACTTCGGATATACCGGGGTGGTAGTAGATTAGACCCTAGGTGGGTTGAACTACTATAAATCAACGTGTGTTGTTTAATTTCCGCATTTACATTCTTGTAAATTACTTGTTCATTCGAAAAAGAGGGTGATTTGCAAAAAATCGGTATAATCTATTAACCCCCCCACCCCTCTAGATTATTGTGGCCACTTGGACTAACATATATTTTGTAGTTCACCATGTAATAATTTTCTCTTAAACATGTCTTACTTTTCATTTAAAACTATAATACTTTTAAGTTCAACATGTAATGCTTTTTACTTAAAACTCTAATATTTTTTAGTTCAAAATTTAATAATTTTCAATTCAAATTTGTAATACTTTTTACTTACAACTATAATACTTTTCAGTTAAAATGTAATACTTTTCAATGGCAGTTTTCAGCGATATTTTTTTTACTCTTATTTATTCTTTTTTACCCTTCGTCTTCTCCTTCGTTTTTCTCTGTATTATTTCTTATTTTCCATTCATTTCGTGGCAAAACCAAAATTCCAAGAGAATAAAAAATATTCGTATTGGAAACTTAAAATCTCCAGTAATGGTGTATCACGCTCTCATGAGCCATTAGCTTCTTTTCTATAGTTGAATGTGATTTTCTACTTCCCTTGTCAGATCCACGATCACATTTTGCTCATTGGAGCCCTGATCCACCCTCAATTGAATGATTACATTTACATTTGTATAAAGGTCTCAGTTTCAGCACCATAATTAACATATTGTATCATTTTTTTTAATCAAAAGTATTACTTTTTCACTCAAAAGTATTATTTGCCTAAAAAGTATTTTTTTTTCTCAAAAATTATTACCGCGCGAATTTTGGTAGACTGTTGACTTTTTGTTAACCGTGGATCCATTGTTGACCCGCAGATTTTATATTGACTGGATCTGAACCGACACGTCTCACGGATAGAGATCCATGAGTCGGTCTCATAAGAGACCTTTTATTTTATATATATATTGTTGTTAAATCTTAAGTTATTATTATCGTAATTATAAAAATTATTTAATCAAATGAATACATCATGAAAAATAAGTAAAATGTAATCTAAAGTGGAATGTAAAAGGTAAAAGGTATAACCATCATTGTAAAATAAATTATAAAGCTAATGGAATAACTTTTGATACCATTTTTTTTTATGCAAGTGTTTAGTAGTATCTTATATTTTATACATACTCATAATTATTAAAAACATAACTTTTTTACCTCATTAAATGAGTGTCCCCAGGTAAGAACGTAGGAACAAATTTGGATTATTGATCTATTGTTTGGATGGTCAAGATGTATCTTAATCTTTTTTTATGTAGGTGTTGGTTTGGTATACTGAAGGGTATTTGAGTAATATCATAATTAATTAGATAAGTCAAAGCTTTATTTTGGTAATTTATAGCCAGTGTTTAAAGGAAAATTTTGAATTTTTAGGGAAACAATATATCTCATCCCAAAGATTTCGTCCACTTCACCACTCTTTTGACCCTCTTTTATTTTTCACAGATTTTACAAAGGTTTATTCTCCAGAATTTCGGCCACTTCACATATTTTTTAGTCCTTCTTTCATTCATTTTTCAGAGTTCACCCAAAACCTTTGAAAGATTTTATTGGACCCTCTTTTACTTTTCAGATTTGTTGGACGCCTCTCCATTCTGTGTTGTTTCAAAGGTTCACCAAAATTCTTTGAAAGGGTTCCAGGGTTTCCCGAAAATTCCTCATCGACGGTTCGAAAGGGATCCAAAAGGGTTCAAAGGATTCTCCAAAGTTTATTCTCTTTGGTGTCAAAGGTATTTTCTCCCTTGTCTTCCCTTTTTATATTTTCTTTATTGGTTTCATATATAGTTTGAATCGATTTCTCCTAAAAATTCAGAGGTGTTTCTGCTTCGCAGCAAAAATATATAATAAGAATAAATATTTCTCTTTTTTCCTCTAGTCTTTTATACCTCTATGTTAAAAATAATTTATAAGATTCTTCTCATTAATTTTAAAATAAAGCTCTGTTGAAAGTTAATTTTAATTTTTAATTATTAGTTTATTTGAGTATAAGTCTTTTTGTATTATTTCCAATATGTTTACTTCTTGTAATTCAAGTTTAAATTTATATTATCATATTGATTGAATAACTTCAATCAAAAGAATATATATTTAAAAGAACTAAATTATTAATGGAATCTAGATTTGAATGTACAAGCTTCAAGACTATATAAGTTACTATAAAAAAGTTAATAAAGCTTCGTAATCCCCAAATATTTTTTATTCTAATTTTAATAATATCTTATATTTTAATCTAAACGATTATTGTTTTTTTGGTAAAAAATATATAAATGGCCACTAAATTATATATGGGCACAAAAATCACAAGAACTAACAAATGTACTATATACCCATGAATATGATCTTTTGAAAAGATTATCCCCTATATGTAATGAGTTGTATATATATATATATATATATATATAATTTGTTTATTTAACCCTTAATTTAATTTCATATATTTTTAATTAATAAAATTTTCGGTTATAATTCTTTAAAAGTAAATGAAGTTTAAGAAATTAAAATTTTAAAAAAGAATTAAATAATAAGGGAAATTAATAAATATTAAAAAATGTATTTTAATTATTTGAATATAAAACACGTTAACTTGTTTAACCTAAATCAAACAAGTAAGTATATCTCCGTTATAGTGGTGTCCACACACACACATATATCGGTAATTTAAAAAAAAATATTTCAATAAGTCGAATTATTTGGCAAAAAATGCATATATTATTATATTAAATTAACATACATACACACATGGATATAATGTATCTTGATCAAATTTTCAAAAATATATCAATTCATGTTTATCGAAAAAGTTCAATTTATTTACATGGAATCAAAAACACTTTTTTTTTTAACTCAATCAATTTAATATATAGCAATTTTTGTTTTTATTATAGTTATTTATTATTTTAGATTTGTTTATGAAAATTTAGATTAATTAAGTTTTTAAATATTTTTCAAGTTAAAAAATAAATTAAAATTGATTTTCAAGTACAAAAATACTAAAACTATAATAAAAGAATAAAAATAATTTCAATAAGAGTAAATTAAATAAGTATTATTATTTAGGGAGTAAATGAAGTATCTGTTATTCAAGGGTATATTTGTAACCAAATTAGATGAGTTAGGGGAATAAGTATTTTGTACACTTTCTTTATATGTAGCATCATAATCCTAGATTTTTTTTTTCACTCGCCCAATAAATTCACCATTTATTTTTCTATTGTCTTATGATATATATTTTAATAATTGAGAAAATAAAAAATAATCATACCTATATAATTTTACATATTACTAAACTTAAAATGGCTAGTATCATCTCTTAAAAAATCCCCAATATATGCTTATGATATATCGTTCGAAAGCTTTCAAAATCTAGTTTAATATGAAACTAATATTATTTAAAAATACAAAATGTTACAAAAATTAGAAATAAAACACACTTTCAATTTTTGATAAAAATGGGAATACAAAAAGACTTTTATCTTGTAACTTTACAAATAAAAGCTAAATACAAGATTAAATTACTTGAATGCCCATATAATTATTATGCTTTAAGGATAATTTTGTCTAATCAAAAATTTCAAGAAACATTCCAAGCCATTCATACTTTTATAAATAGTATAGATAGAATATTCTAGAACATTCTAGATTCTTCTACACTATTCTAGATCATTCTAGAATCATGTTATGTGATTTTAGATGATGGACTACGTATAATGATGAGTCTCTTTGTCGCTGGTGAAAAATGGGTCGTTAAGGCCAATTGTGTGACACTATGCTGGCTTTTGAATTGCTAATGATTACAAGTTTTCCTAGCTTTCTTTGTTTCTTAAAAGTGGTTAAGAGTTTTTACAAAATGCAAGGTGTTTCTAGTGGAAGGAAAAGCCTCCATAGAAACTAATACATAACAGCAAACAGGGTAGTAGCAAAGCTAAGAATTCCTAGCAACAAGAACTTAGAATTATGTAAAATTTAGAGAGTATTTACAACCAATCAAGTATGTCATGGCATAAGCACAAAAAAACTTTCATCTTTTTCATCTCTAATAATTGCTACATCAAAAAAAAAAAAAAAAAAACACTGCTAAATCATAGGCAGCAGCAAACTTGGCTTTGAATCATCTCATTCCTCGTAGTAGCCTATTGACCATCCCTCTTATTTCCTGCACTTGGACATAAAACCACATGACTTAAAGTCAGACATATATACCCTTAATATAACAAAAAATAGTTAGTCAAGTACAAAACATGAAAAATAGATGAGTGATATCTTTCTAAGAAATTGAACAGAAGTAAGGGATTGACATCTATCCCCACTAAAGTTAGTATGCCATTTGAATTTAGCAATCTCAACTTAAGTAGCGATTTTTGTATCAACAAGCAAGCAGTTCTCCTATCACTATGCTGACATAAATAAATCTTTTCCAATGCCAATGGCTAGGTTTTACAAGCAATACGTCTTAAAAAAGATTGTTGTTGCCCAGGTGATCGGCCAACAGATGGATCCTCACGTGATTTTGGCAATACGTATCCAGTTATCATCAATGAAACTATGGCAGTTTCTAACATTCAGCATTTATATATGTTTTGCTTCAAGCATAAATAGATTTAAAGCTTTTATAAAGCAAGACAAGGTCGTCAGAGCTCATTAAGATGGTGGTACTAAATATAAAATATGTACAATATGTACAACGGTCAAACAACTTTTCTTAGTTTATACCATGCATCCAAAATGAGCCCAGATCCCAAGATTTGGTTCTTCTAAGAATTTCATGCCAACAAAATCCCAGAGTTTAGAAATTTATTTCGAACCACTGAACATATTATATCTTTAGGAACCAGAATGGACTTCAAAACCCTTTGTTATCTATATCCTACCTTAACTCTCTACTTATTACTATAGCACAACATTCTTAAAACATGGAAATTCGACAATAACAAAAATGGACAATTCACTTAAATGTCAATAAAATCCCGGAGTTTAGAAATTTATTTCGAACCATTGAACATTCTCAAATTAATTTTCCATGCAAGTGGAAAAACCTATGATGATGGTTTTGGAATTTCATCTCATTTCTCCTTCGTATGAATGAAGGTTGCGTCAGGAAGGGCATCCGGCGTAAAACTTTGTCACTTTGCTTTCTGTGTGAATTTGTAGTGTTAATTAATTTTAGACAATTAATTGACACCTTCACACCACCGACCCCACATAGTGGGATAAGGTGCAGTTGATGATGATGATGATGATGAACATTCTCAAATACTATATCTTTAAGAACCAGAATGGACTTCAAAACTCTTCTTTATCTTTATCCCAACCTTAACACTCTCCACTTATACTATAGCACAACATTCTTAAGACATGAAAATTCTACAATAACAAAAACGAACAATGTACTTAAACTAACTGGCTGTAGGTCAGCACATAAACCTGAGAATTAGGACTACCTCTGATTGCTTGAGAATTTTCATTCATTGATTTTGATTTAAACAACAGTCTGTAAAAAAACTCTTGGAATATCTTATTTCTTGAAGGAATTCATTGTGTATGTGAAACACAAAGAACTAGAGATCTTTATATCATATTTCTGCCAATAGTAAAATAGCTTCAAGAATCCACTGCCACGGCAAATTATGAAACAGTTATCACCTCATTCTGTAAGGATCTTGCGTAAAACACAGCAAGAAACTACACAAACAAATGATAGAAGCAACTAAGCTGGAAAAAAAAAAAAAACACGACCCGATGAAAAACAGATTGAATTGTTTTGAACAGATCCGTGATATTTTCGGAAAAGGAAATATCCATATAAACCCAAAATTAAACCAAACAGAAGGACGGAGAGGACAATTTTGCTTTCATATAAGAATAGTGGAATGGACCAAAATCACTTACACTGATGTTGAAAGTGTGAAATGAAACAATACTACGAATAATGTTGACATTGTTAAACTTCATTCCATTTACCTCTGATCTCTCCAGTAAAAACTCTTATCCTTTTTTTCCCTTGTCACCTCATCATTTACATTATCAAGCATAAAAGTAAATATCCACAAACAAAATTCTGTCATGAAACAATACTAGAAAAGGGCCTCTAGAACAAATGGGTCTCTGGGGGCTCAACTCCCCTACAATAGTTATACCCTAATAATGTCATCGAAAGAAATAAACAGAATTAAACTAAATATTGACTAATAACATAATAAATTCGTCAAGTACCTAGTTAAGGAGGCGTTGCACCTGTTTCCGAGGAAGCGGAAGAAGCTGGTGATTCTCTGCGGAGCTCCTTAACCACGGCGGCCAACGATTCTGGATTGAGACCCATTTCACAAAGCGCGATGAGAATCGAAATCGTGTGGCGATCGAGGCCGGTTTCGAGAATGTTTGACATGTGAAACACTAAATCCAGCGAATCCCGTGCAGTTCGTGCGGCCTCCGGATCCATGTTCTACGGATATAACTGTTTTGAAGAAACGAGGAATTTAAAATCCCTAACTCTTTTGAACTTGATTTCAGCCGTCTAGAGGAGAAAATGGAGAAGAATGGTGGCGGATCTTGATGTGCCGGCGGCGGCGGGGGCAAAGGAAATACTCATGAAGTCCGAGTTATATTCTGTTTGAATTTCAGTAAGCGAGCTCCAATTTATTAAGGGATAATTGCAAAAACACCACTGAGGTTTGGGCTAATTACAATAAAAAACCTAGAGATGTTCAAAATTACAAAAAGTCGCTTCAGATTTCAATTTGTCTTAAATTTAAGAGAATAATATTAATATGTTTGTAAATTCCAGGGGCTTTTTTGAAATGTTTTTTGACTATGGAGGGAAAATTGTAAGACGGAATCAAACCTCAAGGGTTTTTTTGTAATTTTCAAAGAACTCTGGGTTTTTTTGTAATTAGCCCAACCTCAGGGTGATTTTTGTAATCATCCCATTTATTAATTTCAATCTTTCCTATCATTTGTTGTAGAGATCTATTATTCTACTTTCCCTATTACACTTCCTTTTTTTCCCCTAAAACGATAGCTTTCATAAATTAAAACTCGGAATCAAAGACTATTACAATCATAGTCTACTGGCTAAGTTCCTCAAGAGCTATGAGATGAGCCTGGAGGGGAATTGGGTAAACCAATTCAAATCACAATCACAATCACAATCAAGTCCCATAAGAGCTAACATATTACATAGATCTAGGCTCGAATGATCCAACAAACCAAAATCACAAAAGTCAAAAAGATAAGCTAACAACAAGATGTCTTTGGCTATTGCTGATAACTCCCTCTCAAAAGAAGCTTTGGAGTTTGGAGTTCATTTTATGGACAAAATCCTCATCATCTATTGCGATAACAACACTTTTTTGATTTCAATTTGTAAACCTAACCGAACGTGTCGATCCCAAGCAAGGTTGCCTCCATTGGACTCTAGTGTCATCTAGAGACGGACCATGCTGCCTCGCATCATGCCACCACCAGCAAAATCTAACCACCCAAACCAGCTTCGCCATTCGATACAAGTGTCGCACTGAACTTGAAACAAGTTACTTACTGTAGTTTTATCAACAACTTTTCCAACAAATCCAACCAACCCACAAGAGGATGTATTCCCACCAGAATGAGCAAGGGAGTGTGCCTGATAATATTCATTCCATTCACTAATTGCCCCTTCCACAATATCAAACTCAAAAGTGTGAACGGTTTGAAATACCCATAAATTACAAGTTTTCCAAAGCCACCAAAGGATATATATAGACTGACAATTGAATTCTATCAATGGCAATCTTACTCCCACCCAAAGTGCAAATATTTTTCCACCACCAGAGAAAGAACCATTCTGATTCATAGTGTCAGACCATTCCACATGAGCAAGTTTCCAAGCCAGCTGAGCCTTGTTGCATTGGAGTAAGATGTGTATAGAGTCTCCTCATCAAACCCACACACAGAACAAATATGATCCAGTTGCATGCCTCTTTTTGCAAGTTCATCTGCTGTAGGAAGAATGTTATGAATACATCTCCATAAAAAATGCTTGATCTTCCCTTTAACTAGCAAGCCTCACACCCTATGCCACATTAGATTAGTTGCTTTGGAACCCTCACTAGTTTCAGGGATGTCTAAAGCTCTCATCTGTTTCTGAATAAGGTGTTGGTAGGCAGAACGAACTGAGTAAACTCTCTTCTTTTCAAAGTGCCAGACAAGAATATCCCTTGAGCCATTCTGACAAATAGGAAGCTGCAAAATACATTGAGCATCTGCCAAAGAAAATGCAGAAAAAACAAGATTCTCATTCCATCATTTACCCTCCCCATCCATGAGTTCCTTAACCCAACAACCCTGCAAATCAACAAGACCAGATAATGATGGTTTGAAAGAGGGAATAAGGGGGATCGAGGGGGTCTCACAAATTCTAATGGACTTTCCATCCCCAACCTTATATCTAAGACCACATTCCGAGGTACTTTTAGATTTCAACCAACTCTTCCACATCCAAGAGTCACTACCTTTAGGAACAATACACAGCAATTGGCCTTTTGGGAAGTATTTAGCTCTACGGAGTTTGCTGATGAGAAGGTTAGGATGGGTTACAATTCTCCACAACTATTTAGCAATGAGGGCATTGTTGAACAGAAAAATATTTTGAAATCATATCCCACCAAGATCCTTGGGAAGGGCAAGTTTCTCCCAGAATGACCAATGAAGCTTTTGTTTATCCCAGGCTAAGGCCCTACCCCACCAAAAATTAGTAGTAAGTTTACAGAGTTCCTTACAAATGATAGCAGGTAATTTAAAACAAGACATCACAAAAGTTGATAAAGCATTAATGACAGCTTTAATCAACATTTCTCACCTGTAGAAGAAAGAAATCTAAAACTCCAACCAGTGATTTTTTTTTTTGGACACACTCAATAATGTACTGAAATACCTCTCTTTTAGACCTCCCAATAACTAAAGGCATACCAAGACATTTAGAGCTTTTTGCACAGATATTCCATTCAAAATAGAACATATAGCTTGTTTAGGTCCTCGGGGTATTATTACTGAAAAACATATATGACTTGTCAAGATTGACAAGCTGACCTGAAGCATTACTATATCTGTTAAGAATAAAATGCACCACAAAGGCTTGAGAAGTAGTGGCTTCACAGAAAATAATGGAATCATCAGCAAAAAAATAGATGGGTAATCACAGGAAATCCATTACAGATTTTAAGACCATGGAAAATAAACTGACTTTGGGCTTGCTTAATGAGATTAGAGAGCACTTCAGACAGAATCAAGAAAAGGTAAGGGAAAATAGGGTATCCCTGTCTAATACCCCTAGAAGGAACCACATAGCTAGTTACTCTACCATTGACATTGAAAGAAAATGAAGAAAAATTGATCCAAGAGAAGATCCAATTAATGAAAACACCATCAAATCCCATTTTACACATCACAGAAGCAAGAAATTTTCATTTGACTCTATCATAGGCCTTGAACGTGTCAAGTTTTAAGTGCCATAAAGTGTTTTTTTCCTTTTCTTAAGCCATTAAGGTAGTGGATACATTCATGAGAAATAGCAATATTATCAATTATTTGTCTACCAGAAAAAAATGCAGACTGATTCAGGTTGATGCATTCATGGAGGACAGACTTGAGTCTATTTTTTATCACTTTAGAAATCACTTTGTAGATCACACTATATAGGCTAATTGGTCTGAAATGGCTCATAGCAGTAGGGTTTTTGATCTTAGGGATAAAGTGATAGCAGTATGATTCATGTCCTTAGACATTTTAGCAAAGGAGAAAAAATTATGCACAACACTACACAAATGATTAGAAATAAAGTGCTGGAAGGAAAAAGGACTCATACCATCTAAACATGGAGCTTTATTTGGGATGAGCTAAAAATGCGCACTCTAAATTTCCCCCTGCTCCACAAGTTTGGTCAAATTTTGGTTCATAGTAGCAGTGATAGTCCTTGCGATCCCTTCAAGAATGGATTGGTCGAGGGCTGGATTTGAGGAACCAAAAAGCTGAGAAAAGAAGTTAGTGATTTCAGCTTCAATGGCCTTTGGAGACTCACAAACTGATCCATCTGATCTGACCAATCTCTCAATGTTGTTAATACACCTCATTTGGATGGTACAAGCATGGAAGAACTTTGAATTGTGATCACTCTCCCTTAACCAAGTAATCTTAGCTTTTTGGCTCCAAAAAGTTTCCTCCTCTTTGTAAGCTTTAGAAAGGACATAAGTCAAATATATCTATTCATGCCATTTCGGATCCCTCCTGCCTCTTGAGCTCATCCAACTTTGCATCTGCTAATAATTTTGGCAGAGTCGGTGAATTTATATCTGGTTCACTTTACAAATTTCACTCTGCAATTGTTGATTCTTTTTGGATTTGGAACAATGAGGTACCCATAACAGGTAAGTTCCAACTTTTCTCAACCAGTTGATCAACACCCTCACATTTTAACCACCTTTTATCAAAGAAAAACCTCCTAGATTTATGCCCAACATCAGCTAAAGTATTCATTAGTAGCAAACAATGATTCGAATATTATTTTTCAACGTGAGTAATTCTGGAATCTGGGAAACTCAGCAACCAATCCGGGGAGCTAAAAACCCTGTTGGAACTTAAATTAATTTACTGAATAGGTTGAGAGTTTTTGGATTTCTGCAAAGATTGTTGCTAATGGATCTGGAATGGATTGGTGGTACATAGCATGCACAAAATATTCAAAGAAAACAATTAAAATCGCATGTGAATTCTACTGTGAGAAATGCGATTTTATGGACCCAATTGGCAGTATAAGGTATATCTTGATAATATTTTATTTTTTAGAATATATTTTGTTAGTCACTCATAATGTATATTGCATATTGTTTAGGTACATGGTGGATTACACAGGGAAATGCTGTATTTTTCATTTGGGACTGCATCGAGCTAATTGGTAAAATAGCCTATGAATTGAAAGAAAGTTCAAATGAACAGGTATTATTTTATTATTCGTATTATATGATACTATTATTTATGATTGACACCATAATGCATTCCTTTATAAACTTAGGATTGGCAATATAATGAAGATATTTATGTCTATTTGATTAACTATATTTTATTTTTGTCTTACTCTTAGATAATTAAGAAAGAAATTTAGGATTTGGTGGGTAAAAAGCTTCTTTTTAAGGTTAAAACTAAGATAGGACAACATATATATTTTTATTGGAGTTTTTACCGTTAGCGATCCAACATGTTTTCTAAGCTGAAGAGTGCAGACTTTGATGGAAATGATGAGGTCCAACTTTTTTATATTTTTAGTATGTTTATTTCTGATTTTAAATTTTATAATTTAGATTTCATTCAAACTTAATCTATTTTGTGTAGATAAATTCTTCTGAAGATGAGGTTACAACTCTCATGAAGAATTCCAAGTTCATGTATCTTTCAGATGAAACTACTCAAGAAACGATTTTGAAAAGTTATCCTATTGGATGAGCTTTTATTGGATGAATTCTCATCTACCGCCTACCGGAAAAAAAGGCTTACTGTTGAGATCAAGCAAGAGAATGACTGAAGTTATTTGTTTGTTGAGATTTTTCTTGGAATTTATGTTCTATCTTTTGTCCCATTTTGCATATATGTTTGATTATCTTTCTGTTCAGATTTTCTCTGCTTCTTTCCTAAAAAGAGTATAAGTCCATTTCTATATACTAATACTACAATCAAGTAGTCTATGACAATAATTTTATTGAACTTAAAAGTTGCAAATAGTGACATGTCTATAGTTTAATGGCATGGGAAATGTCAACCAAAATTGATCAAGTTTAGAAATCTAACTGTTATGTGTGCATGAAAATAGAAATTAGAAATTGACCACTTCTATGAAAAACAAAAATAAAAAACTTTTCTGTTTATTATATATAGCATGCTTATATAAATCATTAGATATACTTTTGCATTTTCCATTCGATTTAACATTTAGATACTCATCTTTGCTCTATCTATTTCTCTTCCATTCTTTTTGCAAATATTATACTGTTTGAAATATTATTTGTAGTGTGTGTGCAAAATACACATAAAATAAATTCTATGTTTCAAATTCAAAAAATCATCGTAATAAAATTATAATACTCTCCGACAATATCTGTCAAATAAATGTTAACACATAAATATTAAAATAATTTCTAATCTTAACAAAACTAAAGTTATAAGCTATAAAATAAAATAATACTTATCTGTAATAATGACTTCATATTTTCTGCAGCTTTAAAATAATAAAAAAAATTATATTACAAAATAATAAATAATCCTATTAAAAAATTACAAATGCAGATTTTCCAAATAAACGACTATTGCAATATCATATATAACATGCTTATCAGAATTCTTTATAAATAGAATTTGAACGTTCCATTTAACTTCAGATTTACATATTTATTTTGCTGCACTGTCTTTTTTTTCCTTCAATTTCCAGGCAGATAGTATATTATTTGAAATGTATTTTACGAACCACATTTATTTTGCTGCACTGTCTTTTTTTCCTTCAATTTCCAGGCATATAGTATATTATTTGAAATGTATTTTACAGTTCGTAAGCAATACTTAGTATATTACAAATTTTATGTTTTAATCTGAAAAAAAATAAGAACAAAATTAGTCCACTTACACTTACTTTCTTTAATATTGTCGAACTCCTTAATATTATTCATTGTTATCCCACAATTAATTTGGCTATATGACTATGACATCGAGCCATATTGTTTCTGTCAAAAGAATACGAACATCAATAAATATTTACATTTATTTATAATCATTGACAAAACTAAAAATAAACTATAAATCATAAAAAATTGTTCAGTTTCAAATTAAATAATACTCGCAGGCTTCCAGTTTCACTATAGAATTCAATTAATGCATAATAAGAGATCTTTAGTGACAAAATTATATTAAATGTACCTATTATTCACTAACTTCATCTTTTCTGCAATTTTAAAATGATAAATAATTATACTAAAAATATTTCGGTATAAAAACTTATTAAATGTACCTATTAGTCATTATCCAACGAAATCAAATATTGAAATAAAAAAAAAGAAAATAAATAATATGAGTATTTGACAAAGAAAATCATATCATTCACAAAAGAAAAAAATCAGATATGTAACAAATAAGTTTAGATTTGAATTTGTTTTTCCATATTTCGCAGAATCGGAAAAAAAAAATTATACCGAAACATATATGACATCAAGCTAAGATCTGATTTTATCATTAAAAATACCATATCTCTTAACAAAAATATTGGATATTTCCCCAACATATAATCAGATCCGATTGAAAACACTCATAAATTTTACAATTTAAATATACTAAAAACAATAAATATACAATGAACTCAAATATTGAAATGAAAATTAGAAAACAAATAATATGAATATCTGACAAAAAATAAGATCTTTATGCGAAAAAATCAGATTTAACAAATAATCAGATGTGAACAAGTGCTTTGAATAAAAAAATGATACTTTTTAAAGTCGATCAAAAATATAAATACACTATATTAAAATGACATGAAAGTATTCAAAAACACACATACAAAAAAAAAATTACATACCTCTATTAAAAAAATGTAAGAAAAAGGTTCAACCAAGCCAGAAATTTCAATTATTTTTCATGTGTTTGTTTCACTAATTTCGTGTGTGCGCGTGTGAACATTTAAAATTAAGAATAAAAAACATCTAATTTTGCATTCACATTTTTTAAAATTATATAATTTTATTTCTCATATTATCTTAATTTTGAGAAAATAATTTCATTTGAGCATAATATTGGCGAATCTTCTATAAAAAAAAGCATATTCTATTCGACAACAACTTCTCCTTTGCCAGATATCACAAACAGTATATTAATTTTTATCACTATTTTAATTGCATAATTATAATCACGTATTATGATGTTACGTAACATAAATCATTTTATTGGTTTGTGTAATGTGACCAAGTTGATTATTACAAAACTCGGAAATCACTTCTTTGAAGGACAAGTTCTTAACAGAGACAGTCATAGTCATAATTTATAAGGTGATTCTTATTTCAAGAATATTATTAACTCCCTTAAATCCAAAACTTCCATTCAAATTTCAATAAATATATTTTTTGTTAATAGTGCCTTATGCAATATCTATTAATAAGAGTAATGGTCGATCTTTGTCGAATGTAAGACTCCTTTTAAAAAAATATATTTTTAGTCATGGTCAACTATATGTTGTTGTTTTTAAAGTTACTAATCATAAGGTCTTAAAATTTTGATATGTAGTGGTAATAATGACCATTCAAGTTCAACAATCAATGTTGTATTTAAAGAATTTTTTTTCCAAAACTTATAATTTTTTTTTAAATGTTTACTTCCATATACTGTCTTTTTATGTGTGATTATGTTTCAGTCATAATTAACTCATAATATTTTCTCATATAGTTTGTTTCTTATTTTAAATTTTTCTCATAGTATTTAATTGAAATGAATAAAATATTAATATTGCAAAAATTAATATATAATCCGTGCATCGCACGGGTGGAATACTAGTTATTTAAAATAAACAATACCTTTTGGATGGACACTTGCATTGTATACCACATTATATATGTTTTGTGTAATTCAAAACTTCAAAATTAAAAGAATGAGTCAATTAATAAATGAAGTTTTATCATATAATTAATTGGATACCAAGAAATTAAGATTGAATTAGATTAAACTTACTAATTTGTTTCGTACAAACAATTTTATTTTCAGAAATTTTCAATTCCCTAGTACTTGCAACCAGCTAAACGATAGTAATCCAATCACTGAAGATACTAGGAAAGACTAATCACATAGAATTATTGAATGATTATTGAATGATATATATTTTGCAACATACTTTTCACGTCATACATACATCATACACCTAAAATAAAAATCTGAGTCTTCTACTTTGCTGGATTTTGATTTTATTTTATTTTAAATTCAACTAAACAATCTTGAATATCATATTTCATATGGTCCCAGACAAAAAAGACCATGAATATGTGTGCCAAAATTTCTCATTTTCAAAATTTGAAATGTTAGTTGCAGAAAGTTCAAAGCACCTTCACACCTTTTGGGCATTTGCTGAATAATCACTTATATAAAATCCCCATTAACAGGACAAAAAACATTTTCTATAATTTAATCTTGAAATGCTTAACACTCAATTAGTTTGGTTCAAAAGTAGATTAGCCATAAAATAGAAAGTGAATTTTCAAAAAAAAATAAAATAGAAAGTGACTTATCTACTCTACACACACACTATCACCTCATCTCATCTCTCTCTCTCTCTCTCACACTCTCTCTCTCTCTCTCTCTCTCACACACACACACACACACAGAGCCATGGTATCTCAGCCATGGCCAATCTTGGTAATAATTTTGGCATTGCAGATATCTGTAATAACAAAAGTGAAATCCCACTATGAAGCTGATAAAATAGCAAGTTTACCTGGTCAACCAAAGGTCAATTTCCAGCAATATTCAGGTTACATCACCATCGATGAAAAACAGAAAAGATCATATTTTTATTATTTTGTGGAGGCAGAAATTGAACCTGCTTCAAAGCCTCTTGTTCTTTGGTTAAATGGAGGTATGTAATTTGGAGTTTGCATTTATTTATAACCACACAAAAAAAGCAGTCACTTTAATTTATTGCATTTATACCTTTTTGGATATGAAAAAAATTAATTTAATTTTAATTATTGCAGGACCTGGTTGCTCATCTATTGGAGCTGGGGCATTCAGTGAGCATGGCCCTTTTCAACCAAGTGGGAATGTTTTGGTGAAAAATAATTACAGCTGGAATAAAGGTATATATATATTCATGGGATATATAGTGTTTTTTTTTTTACCTTTCTTGATAATTTAATTATGTTAAATAAAACAAAATTATGCATTTTATGTTTTTACAGTGGCAAACATGTTGTACTTGGAATCACCAGCTGGAGTTGGTTTCTCTTATTCTGCCAATAAATCTTTCTACCAATCTGTGAATGATGAAATCACAGGTGTGATAGTATAATTAACTTGACACAAAAATATTTATTTTGCAATTTAATGTAATTAGAACTCATATAATCAGTATATCTATAGGACATAATATCTAAATAATTTTTGTTGTTGTATAGCTAGAGACAACCTTATTTTCCTCGAGAAATGGTTCGAAAAATTCCCAGAATTTAAGAGCAGAGAGTTTTACATCACAGGAGAAAGTTATGGAGGTAAAAATATCCCTTTTTTCATACTTGCAAAGCCTCTAAAAAAAAGTGATTCTCAGCTTTTACATCACTTTTCTTTTCGGAGTTTGCAAACACGCCCTTAAGCTTAGTGGGAGTTGAAAATTTCTTGTTTGTTAACAGGGCATTATGTACCACAGCTAGCAAATCTCATTATTCAATCTAAAGCAAAGTTCAATCTCAAAGGAATTGCAGTGAGTAACAAAAATAAAATGTGTCACAATTTTAAATGTAAATGTTTTATTCCAGAAAAAGTAAGCTAATCACATAACCCTTATGAAATCAGATTGGAAATCCTCTTCTGGAATTCAATACAGATTTCAACTCAAGGGCTGAGTATTTATGGTCACATGGACTAATATCCGATGCCGCGTATAACCAATTTACTTTCGTCTGCAATTATTCTCAAATTCGAAGGCAAGCTGAGACCGAACCTTAACACCAGACTGTTCAAGAGTCATAAAACAAGTTTCATCGAAATAAGCAGATTCGTAGATACCTATGATGTTACACTCGATGTTTGTTTGTCGTCTGTTTTACAGCAATCTGAGGTTCTAAATCAATTGGTGAGTTTTAAGAGTCACATTTCGACTTCTTATGTTTTTGTTTTCGTCTTGTTTGTATGTTAATTTGGATTGTTTTGTAAAAAAAAATTGTTTTTTTATAGCAAGATGAACCGAAGATAGATGTATGCGTTGAGGATGAAACGAACGTGTACTTAAATCGAAAAGATGTGCAGAAGGCTTTTCATGCTCGGCTTATTGGAGTTAAGAGATGGAGCATATGCAGCGAGTAAATTTCATCCTCACTTTTAATTGCAAAAAATATATACTAAAGTTACAGTTTTTAACATGCTGAAGATTAGAAGCAAAGGATAGTGTATAGATAAGTTTATTTCAAATTGGTAGTATTGTCGTGTGCATAGACAAGTTTAGGACAAGGCGCCACACAAAAGATAGCCATGAAAAAAGATCACAACTTTTGTAATATTTGAATCAGTACCAGATTTTCAAATCTTTGAAAGAACAAACATTGTTATTACCACAATCTATCAGTCATAAATCACCAATTAGCAGAACGTTTAGTCAGGGACTCAGGGAGTGTTTGTAAAAACTTCTACTTTTGAAAGAAGTGATTTATCATAATAGAAGTGAAAACAGTTGAGAATCAGAAGTTGATAGTATTGGCAAATAGATGTTGGGATCCACCACAATGTTGGCCCTACGCATTTTACGAAAGATGAAAAAAAAGGTCAAATGTAGAGAAATTGTCAAATGGGAGGTGTCAAACTCCCACCTCCCTCTTTTGAAATTGGCAAAATTCATGCCAATTTCTTCAATGTAGAGGGAAGGAAATCAGGTGTGCATTGGCCGACAGAATTAGGTAGAGTTAGGACCTTACTGATTTGGCATGTGCAGTGAAGGAAATACCGCACAATTTCTTTCCCCCTATATTGAAGAAATTGGCACCGAATTGTACCAATTTCAAAGAGGTGGTAATTTGGCACCTCCTTTTTGAACTTTTTTTAGCGTGGGTCCCAACAATAGAAACTGATTTATTAAGGTTTTTTTTTTTTGAGTAAACTGATTTATTAAGTTAATAGAGAATGTTTGGTGAATAAGTTGTAAATACGCTTTTACTATTTCGAAGTTAAACCAGAAGTAGAAATAGAAATCTAAAGCACCATTCACCTCCTTTTAGATTCTGAATTATATATATAGAATTAGAAACATAAATTGATATTTGAAAACACTAAAAAGTAATTTTTTTTTCATGCAAAACCTGACAATCACTTTTTTAAGTATTTGCAAACACTCCCTTAATTGGTCGACCTTAAGCTATTAACTCAGCAAGGTTATCTGCATCTTATGAGTTTGTATCAACTTTCTAGTGCTTTAGCATTACCTTAATTTTTGCAACATACACTAAATTCTCTCTGTTTCTATTTCATTGCTTGGTTACAGTATACTGCATTATGAGATGCAAAATCTAGAGATACCAACTATTGGCATTCTGGGTTCACTTGTCAAATCTGGCATTAGGGTCTTAGTTTACAGGTACATAAACTTGATACTTTTAAATTTACTTGAGAGTTTCAGACAACTAATGTTGAACTTATGCAAAAACATTGTAATTGTATAGCGGTGATCAAGATTCTGTTATCCCGCTTACTGGAACTCGAACGCTGGTTAATGGTCTCGCTAAAGACATGGGATTGAACACAACACAGCCATACAGTGCTTGGTTTGAGGGAAGACAGGTATTTTTATTTTGAAAGATTACTAAGTAGTGTTTTGTAATTAGACCAAACCTCAGGGGCAGTTTTTGTAATTAAACCCGAAATTTCATAATAAATGCTTGATCTTAACTATGGTTAGATTTATGTTTTGCAGGTTGCTGGGTGGACACAAGTCTATGGTGACTTTCTATCATTTGCAACTATACGAGGAGCTTCACATGAAGCACCGTTTTCTCAACCGGAGAGATCGCTCGTTCTTTTCAGTTCATTCGTTGGAGGGAAGCCGCTACCACGAGTCAATGGCGTAACAAAGACAAGGGATTCACTTATTAGACTCATCTGAACAAGATGACATTAAATAAAGTTACCAATTAATTGGCTTGTGTAGACATGCTAATGCTTTTGGATGAAATGGGTTCTTGGTTTTACGAATCTTTGAAAGAGAGAAATAAGGTGCACTTACATTTTATAGGGTTCAAGGGTATTTTTTTGTGCCAGTGAATACCAAAGTACATATAGTTGTTAACCCACAAATAGAAATACTAGCAGGGGTGGCAATCCCTACACAAAGGGTTCAAAGGGTATTTTCTTACACCAGTCAACATCAAAGTACTTAATAGTTGTTAGCCCACAAATGGAATACTGCATGTAGGGGTGGCGATCCTAACACGACTAGATAATAAAACACGAACTCTACCCTAAGTTACTGAGAGAAACATGAATACGACACGAACACGAATTTGACAGAATCAAACATGTTACCAGTTTGTCTTAAAATATAGTTATCTGATACTATACTTAATTTTAGATGTATTTTGAACATAGCCCGTAATTGGCCCAAAAACTAAACACAAACACGACTCAATGACCCGAATTGCATTAACTATAAGTTGCTATTTGGACAAATGAGAAATTCAGACTCCAAGGAAAGTTGAGCTCAAACCCTGTCCATATTCTTGGCTGTAAATTTAATGACCTTTTTTTAATGGCTCAGCATATACTAGTGTTCAAGTGTGTGAATATCAGGAGGATAACACTGGTTAATCACACATTTTCCATGATATAAATCAGCAATAGAAGTACTTTCCCTCTCATTACCAGAAAAAAAGTAGTGGAAAATTGATTTTTAACAACTTGCCTTTCCCATCTCTTGTGAAATCTAGATGACTTGATAGAATGCAGGTAAAGTCGAGCGACATCAGCATGCTAACTCGCATCAGATTGAAAAGCCACAAATGAACGGACTCATGAATATAACACTTCAATTCCAGAAATCAATAATTCTCAGAGGAAAAATTTCCAATCAAAAGGAACCATTGATAGCCATGGCAACAAAAGCGCAGTTGAAACACTAACTGATACACGGTTAAACTAGGCATTGTTCTTAATAATTAATGCATTCTTGGGCACGATAAGAACGACACCTAATTAGTCATGCAATGTTCCCAGAATGTCCTCATCTCGGTAAAGATGGTACCTGAAACATTGATCATAGAATCATTCATCATATTAGCATCAAAATAATAAGTCTAGAGGTTGAAAAAACATCGTAGAACAATTATTACAGGTAAATGTAAATTAAAAACTGAAAAAATTAGTGTTCATATTTTATTAAAACCCATCATTTTGAGGGGAAAAAATGATGCTCAGGCAAATAAGATATCTGATTCTAAAGTGTGCTCTAAGACGAGAATGCAAACAAGAATTTTTATAGTGTGTTCCACAAGTTTCCAGGTACTGAAGGCTGCCTTCAGGGTTGATCATTCTTCCTTGAGAATGATATTAAAAATGGAGATAGCCAAATTTATTTGGCTTTAAAAGATCAAACACAGCAAATGTTTTGTAGCTACATTAGAATAAAACCTTGTTTTGATGTTTTTATTCTCGATGTACCAAAAGAGAAAGCTCGGAGATTAAATATAATAATAATTTAAGAAAAAGGAAAACGTAGCTTGAATATGTATTATCTATAGCATATTGACAGGATATGCATAACATTAATTAATTAATAAGGATGATTCATAAGTTTACAGGAAATTCACACCCCTCCAATAAATTTGTCACGTCAGAGAAGTCATCATTAAGCAAAAACCCAAATCACACCCAAATATATGCACACATGCCCAAATAAAACAAAATAGAAAAAGGAAAATGGTAAAAAGAAAGGAAGAATGACAAGGGGAAGGTTTTCTTTTAAGGAAACAGTACCGAACTGCAGAAATCAGATAAACTGAAATTTGCAACGAGGGGATGTTAAATGAAAGACAAACATTTGAATAGAACTAAATGTACAACTAACTGGAATATAAGGCGAATATTAGATTTCCATCTTCCAAAACCATGCCTAAAGATGCACGGATGATTGAGAACGGGGACCTTAGAAGATGACAGTGCACGTGCTTGTAGCATCACCCCAAAACCAGGACAAAAAGGGTTAAAGCCACAGAAAATGTCTTAAGGCCATTGGAATTGAACATAACTAGCAAGAAATTATAAAGTAAAAGCTAAAAGTTTTTCAACTACTAAATTAGGTAAACCATGAATGATGACATGGTAGGCACAATAAGATGTTTGTAAGAGGTAAAAAGTCACTAAGTCAATGGACAAAATCCGGCAGTTCACTATGCTAAACAAGTTAATCTTTTTCAATGTAGATTGGTAACAAGTTGATTTCTTCATCTACTTAATAAAACAAGAATAAAAACACACATCAAAGAAACAACATATAAAAATCCCTTATCAGAAGCAAAATACCAAGATACAAGACTTACTCTTTTTCACCAAGCTTCACTTCGGTTCCTCCATACTCAGGCAGCAAAACAGTTTCTCCTTCCTTCACACTCACGGGAACAAGTTTGCCCTCCCTGTCATGGTAGCCGGGACCAACAGCAACAACTTTTCCAGAATTCAACTGAATCATTGTTGGGTAATCAAATTTCAGAACATTAAAATAAAACCTTCAGCACATTACACCCAAATTTGATAATATGTATCAAAGATACTATTCAGTATATCAATAACCATTAACAGCTGATCAACTCAAGAAGATAAGAACAAGTTTCAGCTTTACGAGATAAACCCCCCAAAACATTTAATAGCCAAAAGACTAAAAAAAACAAGTTCCCGAAAAATAGTCTTTTATTGAAGTTGTATTTCATTTTGTTCCTTCTTCTCACTTTCTCTGCGGTTTACATTGGTGCATACTGCATAGACCAAACTCCAACTGAAAATAATCAAACGCATCCGCAAAATAAACTATGCTAAAGCCAATTCTCTTTAAAACAATGTCACATACAACCCATGAATATAATGTAGTTGCACATATGCTTCGGTCTTTTACTGGTAAACCGTAAAAGAGAAACAAACATTTGCTTTCGCTCTTTCATTGTTTTCTGGCGAGCCAACTATAAACTAGGCAGTTTTACACACTTAAGAGTAAAACTAAAAATAAATCTTAAAAAGAAAAAATTGTTAACAACAATCAAGAACGAGATTTCATAATGCTACAGATTCTTCAACAAACAAAACGTTGAAAGTAAATAAATTAACTAGTTAAATGAAATGCAAGCAAATAGCTATAAAGCCCATGTCAGGATACTAGGAACTAAAAGGAAAAACCAACGCAATTCACAAGCTACACCTATACATACATATATAAACAGAAGATTAACTACATCAGCCTTCAATTTTAGTTCAATAGCACAAAAAAAGATAGACCCACAACGCATTTTGCTTAGCTCTCTTTATAACATTAACATTTCGACCGTGTTTCACATTTTCAAACCAAACCAGAAATAGAAGTAACTTAACTGAATCAGAATTAAAATACAAATGTATACTTTAAACAACACAAGTATAAGAAGATGCAATGAAAACGCAGTTTGATGAAATTACCTTACTGGTTTTCTCAGGAAGGAGAATTCCGGCGGTGGTTTTTGACGGTGGCGTGATTTTCTCAACCAATACGCGGTTCAGTAGTGGGATCAAACGCTTCGCCATTACTTTTCCTGGAGAACAAGAAAGCAAATAGAAAATTGAAGAGAAGGTACTAGGGTTTTGGGGTTAGGCCAGAGAGGGTTTAATATGAGGGGAAGGCCTTTTAAACCCAGGATTCCGTGAAATGACAGTATTGACCCTTGTGTTGGATTTTGCTAGTTCGTTTCCTCTATGTGATATTTTGGGTTAATTACAAAGAGTAATCATGAGGTTTTGGTAATTACAAAAAAAGACCCAGCTAACTCCATTAATGTTTAATTTGGTCTAACATTTTACTCAATCATTAGTTGACAGAATGGAATTTGCTGACATCATCAAAAATTTGGTATGAAAATTCAAAAATGTCATGCAACACTATATTTAGATTATGAGAAGATAAAAATGTACTTGATTGTTCAAACATCCGCTAACTATTAGGACTTACAAAAACATCATTCAGTTATCGCATATAACTACAACATTCCCATGAATTTTGTCAGGAATTAAAAACTAAAGTTGTTCAGAATAAACAATCATACACATATATACAACCCTCATCTCGTTACGAAGAATAAATAATTTTCACCCTACTGATTTTCCATAAATTACAAAAGAATGTCAAAAAACTCTGGGTTTTTTCAAATTAGATTGGGGTTGTTTTATCTATCATTTCTCTTTTTCACTTACATCCTCTTTTTGCTTTTGGAATTCTGTGGGAGAAAACATTATTGCCAACCTAAACTTTCGGGCTTTTTGGACTTTGTAACCTAATTTTATTTTTTTTTATAAAATGCAACCTAAACTACATGTTTTATAAGTAGCAACTTCAGTCTAGTTATTGACGAAATATTCCCCTTAGATGCTGTCATGTGCTATGCACATGTTTTCATTAAGGCCCTTTTTGTCTTTTTAGATTTTCTGTAATTTCTATTTTTTGCCTTCTCACCTTCTTTATTGAAATTAAGTTATATAAAATTTGACAATTTCTTTGAAAAAACTCAAAATAGTAAAAAAATATCGAAATTGTTTTAAAAAAATGAAAATTGTGAAAAAAATATATAATTTGTTTTAAAAATTTGAAATTTATTTGAAATATTGAAAAATATTTTAATTTCTAAAAAAACTCAAAATTATTTTAAAAGTTGTCTTTAAACTAAAAGATGTTTAAAAATCTGAAAATTTGTTTAAAAACTATAAATTATTTTTAAAAAAATCTGACAATTACGCCAAATATGTTAAAAAACAATCTAGTTTTTAAACAAATTTCAGATTTTTTTTCCTTTAATTTTCAGATTGGTTTTACATATTTGGCGTAATTTTTAGATTTTTCAAAATAATTTATAGTTTTTTAAAACAATTCTAAGTTTTTACTCTGTTTTTGATTTTATAAAAAAAATCAGATTTTTTTGTGAAGATTTCAAAAGTCTTTTTTAAATCCATTTTCAGATTTTTAGATAAATTTTCATATTTTTAAACAATTTTCAGCTTTTTTTATATTTTAATCTTTCAAAATAATTGGATTTTTAACAAATTTTTTAGTTTCTAAAACAAATTTTCAGATTTTTAAACATATTTTAGTTTAAAAACAACTTTTTCAAAATAATTTTGAGTTTTCTTAAATTAAAAAGTAAAATAGCTTTTAATATTTCAAATATATTTCAGATTTTTTAAAACAGTGTATAGCTTTTTTTTTAACAATTTTCATATTTTTTTTGAAATTTTAAAATAATTTTGATTTTTTGTACTATTTTTAGTTACATAAAATAATGTGGGTTTTTTTTGCATTGGACGGATGTTGCTACTTATAAAACCCGTGTAGTTTGGTTGTATTTTATAAAAAAAAAAATTAGGTTGCAAAGTCAAAAAAACCCCAAAATTCAGGTTGACAAAAAAATTTCCCTAGTTTTATTGTAGTCCCTCAACCCTCAGGAGTACATTTTGTAATTGTGAAACTTATTTGAGCTTTTCTGGAACTATATGAAATCTCAAAGGTACTTTTTATAATTAACCCTATTACTTTTGAGGTTCGAACTTCGAAGTGAATAAAAATTCTGTGTGTGTGTAGTTTTACAGAATTCAAATAACGTGCAAAAATATACGCAAAACTAGACACATATTTATCCTTTAAAGTATCAAAAAATTAAGATATTTTTCCATAACCTTCAGAATTTAAAAGTTAGCAAGAAAATCACTCATGATCTTGGTCTGAAGTTCCAAATATCTTTCTCTGTTTCTCAGAAAACCAAAAATATATTTCTATATATACGTTAATATCCAATTCTATCGTTCGACAAATATATATATATATATATATATATATATATATATATATATAGGGATGAGATCCTATGAGCACATACAAATTTATAGGTAGGAACATGAGACTCAATCCACACCCTTCAACCAAATAAAATAAAAGGCTAGGATTTAATGGCATTTTAAAGTAATTAAAAAATAGTGGGGACCAAATAGAAGTACAATTGGAATGTTAAAATCACCAAATAATTGTTTTCCTAAAATCAAGGAATAGAATCTTACCATAATCACCATCTTCCGGCCCCAACGTGAAAGCATCGTCCAAAACCAGAAAAAAAAACTCACGATCACAAAGAACGTCTCCTCCCGGCGTCAAATATCGACTTCAACATCATCTTCTCCCACGATCAAAAGCAACGTAAAAAACACGGAAATCCCACGCAAAAATCGAACCAACAAATATTCTCGTGATAAAAAACACCAAAAAAATCCACATCAACGGGATCGGTATTGCAATGTCACAGACACAGGATACCCCCTCCACAAAACAGTCCCAACAAGGTAATATTTGACACCAATTCATCGGCCAAAAATGTGTGGTTGAATGCATGTAATGTTGAACAATAAAAAAATCCTCCAATTAATTATGTACATATAGCTTTGGAAATTCTGTGCATATAGCTTTGTAATTATGTGCATATAGCTTTGTAATTTTGTGCATATAGCTTTGTAATTACGTGCATATAGCTTTGTAATTCTGTGCATATAGCTTTGCAAATCAGAACTCGTGTATATTATATGCTTAGAGCATGTGTGTTTAGTTCGTATTAATGATATCCGTGTATAGTGTTTCGAATTTGTGTATTTATTATGAAAATATGTATCACATATAATGTAACACATATAGCTTCTGTACATATGTGTGTTTAGTTAGTATTAATGAAATGTGTATATAGTGTCTCGAATCTATGTATTTATTAGTAAAAATGTGTATCACCTATAATATATCCAAAATAGCTTCTGTACATATGTGTGTTCAGTTGGTATTAATTAAATGTGCGCATAGTGTCTCAAATCTGTGTATTTAGAATGAAATATATGTAGTATTATAGCTTCTAATATATAGTGTCTCACATATAATGTATTCCCTAAATATGTTTTTGCCTATTAACAATGCATCTAATATATGTTTAAAGTATTAATTATGAAAAAAAATGGCAATAAATATGTGTACTTATACAACAAATATTGGTGAGTTCAATTTTGCACCATACATTCATGTTCTGTAAATATGGATTTACACAATACATTTAAAATCTGTGTAAATAGTATTCAGAATTTGTTGTTTTAATATCTAAATATTGTGTTTTTGCAGATCAAGATCCAGATTACACAGTTCACGTTGGTCAGAGGCTCGAAATCTCACCTGGATCAACTAAATATTGGATCCAGTTACATAATTCGAGCATAAACATACAATATCGCAACCTATTTACACATTATCGTGTATTACACACACATCGTCCTTCAATGACAACATCAAGATCAATAAACGTATGTTTTGGAATTATGTGTTTAAAGATGTAGAATTATGTGATTTTAGTTATGTAATAATGCTTTTTTAGTAATAGCATATTGTTTTTTGTTATTTTGTGCAAGCATGTATATTTGGTTTGGAATTATGTGTTTTTAGATGTAGAATTATGTGTTTTTAGTTTTGCAATAATGTTTGTTTAGTAATAGCATATTGCTTTTTGTTATTTAGTGCAAGTATATTTTGGTTTGGGATTATGTGTTTTTAGATGTAGAATTATGGGTTTTTAGTTTCGCAATAATGTTTGTTTAGTAATAGACTTTGTTTTATGAATTTTTTGTGCAAGTATGTACACTTGTTTTGGAATCATGTGTATTTAGCAATAGAATAATGTGTGTTTAGTTATATAATAATGTGTATATAGTTTTGGGTTAGTGGATACTTAAGCGTACATAATTTTGTGCGTAAGACATACAATGTAATAACTACAATACAATATTAACTTATTTGTATAACAACATTCCGACCATATGTACGTGAAAAATGCAAATTTATATTGATTAAAGAGAAAACACCCCACGCCCCGAACCATTCATATCCACAATTCAAGACCATCTAAGTCATATGCAAATGGCTCCCAAAGAAAAAAACACCAACGATAGTAACCTAACTATACAAAAATGATGAGCACAGTTCTGCATACTACATTGTCTATTTAAAACAAAACTACAATACGATCTTCCCCGTCCAAAACTTTTTGGCTTCTTCCAAACATCTATCCTTTAGCTCATTGCTATGGTGGAGGATTATTGCAACTGAGTACTTCGTGCGTAAGTTAGACAGTTGAGACACATTATTCTTCTCCAAACCACAATCTCATCCCTTGGTGCCACCACCCATGTAGCTCTCCATATGCCTCATGACATATATACCACAATCAACTTTGTCTGTGGTATCTCTCCAAGGCATGCATAGTCTACACGGGGTGAATTTCCGGACAACACTAGCCATTTGTGGGCAGCCTTTAGTCTCCAAGTAGTTTGAAAACATCCGAACCTGCAAAATATACCATGAAAAACAAATTCAAACTTCGTAGACTATATATTATAATTAACCATATCATACTAACTAACTACACATAATTTCAAACTTAAATACACACAATTACATACCTATATAAACACACTTATTCTGCACTCAAAAATTATCTTCCCATATCTTTAACTCTGATCACTATAAAAACCAAAAAATGTGGGGTTGGGGTGGGGTTGGCCGGGGGGTGTGTATGGGTGATTGTATTTATCAAATAATTTATTAATTAGTCCTTCAGCTTTTCCAATTCAAATTTCAAATGCACAGAAAAGTACTTTAATGTATATATGCTGATGCATTGGTTTGAAAAACACGATGCTATTACTAAATAAACATTATTACGAAACTAAAAACACATAATTCTACAACTAAAACACATAATTCCATGATAGTATGCTATCAAGGCATATAGATGTTGAGTAAAACAAAATTATTTACCAAAACATACAACTAATCGTCCATTAGCATAAACCATATACACAATATTATATAACTAAACACACGAATTCTATAGCTAAACACAGTGCACTCAGCTAAGTTCACATGATTCCAAATCAAATATACCTACTCTCACAGAATTCTATAACTAAACACACAGAATTCTATAGCTAAACACACATAATTCTATAACTAAGTTCACATCACCCAAAATCCAAACTGAGCAAGGAAATGCAACACATAAACCATAAACACATTATTATATATCTAAACACACAGAATTCTATATCTAAGTTCACATGATTCCAAATCAAATATACCTACACATACATAATTCTATAACTAAACACACAGAATTCTATAGCTAAATACACAAAATTCTATATCTAAGTTCACATCATCCAAAAGGGCAAACTGAGCAAGGAAATGCAACACAAAAACCAAAAAAAGCTCACCAACTTGTCCGGCAAATCTCCATATTTATACCCTAAAATTGAACAGAATGAAAATAATAAAATAGACCATAAAAACACAAAATAGAACCCTAACAGCAACAAACACCAAAATTGATTAGAAAAACTTACACCCAAATTGAACCCTAGAAGCTTGTGTTGAACCCTGTCCACGAATAGTCGCCAAAAATCAGAGATGTTCAAACCCTAGATACTTCAAGTGATCGATATTTTGAAACGGAGAGATAGAGGAAGCAGTTTAGGTAGGATGAGATGAAGCAATTTTTCGATTTTTTTTACAAAGGGAGATGGAGATAGAGGGAGATGGAGATGGAGGAAGCGGTTTCGTATTTTTGAAAAGAGAAAGAAGAGAAAATCGTGGGATTATGAGATATCAAATTTCAGTTACCAAAATTCGAAAATTAGGGATTTATAAATATATCCCTTAACTTAAAGGGCAAATTACTTTCCTACCCTTGCGTGCAACCACCCATGCCTAAAATTGAGAGTAAAATATGGACCATTGATTATTAAATCAAATGGTCTAGATGTGGTCTCATGTTCTTACCTAAAGGGTTTGGTCTCATTTGATCATTATCCCTATATATATATATGTATAGGGATATGATCAAATGAGACCAGGGCCTTTAGGTAAGAACATGAGACCACATCTACACCTTTTGATTTAATATCTAATGGCCCAGATTTTACCCATCTATTTTAGTTATGTTAGTGACAAACAAGGGTAGGAAAGTAATTACGCTAATTATTCCAAGGATATAATTGTAAACCCCTAATTTTTGAATTTGGTAGGTCTATCGTTTCTTATTCATATCCCGCGATTTTCTCCACTTCTCCATCACGACACCGATCCTTTCTCTCATCATCGCTTCAAGCCATCGATCTCCCAATTCTCGATTTATTTGGAATAGACATATTCATCTCTCCACCACAACACCGGTCGGAATAGGTGCCTTCACTCTTCACCGTCTCCTCCACGACATCGTCCCGTCGGTGCGTGATTCTTCAAAGGATAATTAAACTGGTTCGATTTTTCTTCTTATATTCAACACGGTAGGGTTTAATGCAAGAATCGCACGAATCATCTCCTATTTCCATCACGGTTATCGCACAAAAAATTGTAAGTTATCCGTGATTTTTATTTCCTTTTTATTTTTGTGTTTGTTGATATTAGGGTTCCAATTTGGGTTTTATTATTAATTTCTATTGTTCTTATTGTTTAATTTTAGGGAATAAACGTCAGGTGTAAGAACATGAGTTCGACCTAGTGTTTGAAATATTTGTAATTAGTGTTTTTGAATCATGTGAACTTAGATATAAAATTTGTGTGTTTAGCTATAGAATTTTGTGTATTCTATTTTATGTGGGTTTTAATTTTGGGGATTGTTGAATGAGATTTAATTGGTGGGGGCATGTATATTTGATTTGGAATCATGTGAACTTAGATATAGAATTCGTGTGTGTAGGTATATAATAATATGGTTATGGTTTATGTGTTGCATTTCCTCGCTCGTTTCCTTTTGGATTATGTGAACTTAGATATAGAATTCTGTGTGTTTAGCTATAGAATTCGTGTGTTTAGTTATAGAATTCGTGTGAGTTGGTATATTTGATTTGGAATCATGTGAACTTAGCTATAGAATTCTGTGTGTGTAGCTATATAATTCTGTGTGTTTAGCTATATAATTCTGTGTGTTCTATTTTGTGTGGGTTTTAATTTTGGGGGATTGTTGAATGAGATTTAATTGGTGGGGGCATGTATATTTGATTTGGAATCATGTGAACTTAGATATAGAATTATGTGTGTGTAGGTATATAATAATGTGGTTATGGTTTATGTGTTGCATTTCCTGCTTTCAGTTTCCTTTTGGATGATGTGAACTTAGATATAGAATTCGTGTGTTTAGCTATAGAATTCTGTGTGTTTAGTTATAGAATTCTGTGTGAGTTGGTATATTTGATTTGGAATCATGTGAACTTAGCTATAGAATTCTGTGTGTGTAGCTATATAATTATGTGTGTTTAGTTATACAATACAGTTAGTTGTATGTTTTGGTAAATAATTGGTTCTATTTTTTATGTAGGTCTTGTTATACCAACTAAATGGCAAAAAACAAGGGTAAAAGGGCTGCGGGGAGTGGGGACGAAGGCGATGGTCGGGGGAAGAGGAAAAAGAACTTATATACGACATTATCGACTAGGTCGAACCCAAGGGTGTTGGTGAATGCGCTTGGTAATCTTTCCCCGGCTCAGATTGATGTCATTGTTGATATGGGATTTGGAAGTCTGCTTTCCCTTTCAATTGTTGACTTCCCAACTCAGCTAATGTATTGGCTAGTTGCAAATTTTAATCCGGCTAGCTCGGAGTTGTTGTTGGATAGTATGAGGCGCATTCGCATTGAACCGAATGATGTGCAGAGAGTATTGGGGTTCCCCAATGGGCAGCAGCCAATAGTGAAGAAAACAAAATCGGAGACTTGCGATTTGTACACTGGATGGCCTTCGCTATGTTCGGTAGGGAGGATTACAAGGTAACAGAAGCAAGTGGGCGATAAAATGCTGAGTTTTGTGGATGGCGGTGATTGGTTTAGAAGGATGTTCTTGATATTGGTCGAGTACCTTATCATTGGTAATTTTTCATCTGCATATGTGTATCCCCACTTGCTTAAAAGCCTTGTAGACGTCAGAAATGTTAGGAACTTAGCATGGTGTGAGCATACACTTACTACATTGGTTGAAAAGAGAGCTGCCTGGTCGCCGGAAGATAACACTGAATTTAATGGGCCCTTCTTTGTTTTTGGCGGTATTATTTCCCACAATTTTTTTTTTTTTTTGATTTTTTGGAGTATGTTCTTTTTGATGTAATCTATGTAATTGCACAGGTATTTTACGTTGTGAGTTAAGTGCGTGAGACGTAGTGTTCAGGACGGTCCCCATCGTGTCGGCTTGGAGCGGGGACAAACTAAAGGAAAGGAACAACAAGGAAATCGACCTTGGTGGGTTTGGGATGGGGCTTATCGAGCCCCGTTTGATGGGGAAGCACTGGCGAGCGCGCACTGAATTTGGCTTGGAAGGAGAAGGATCTTCTGGTCGGGGACCTCGTCATCCCGGGCCGATGCGAAGGTTGTTCATCTGCATGTGTATCTTAGTTTTATGTTATGTGCATTCTGGAAGATAATTTTGTGTTTGTAGTTTTAGGATTATGTGCATTTAGTGTTTCAAATATGTGCAATTAGTGTTAAATTATGTATATCCTATTTATGCACATTCAGGTTAGTGACTATGTGCATTTAGGTGTATATTATGTGTATTTAGTGTTTCAAATATGTGCCATTAGTGTTTAAATATGTGTATTCTAATTATGTACATTCAGGTTAGTGATTTGGTGTATTCAGTAATTATGTGTACTTAGTTTTATATTATGTGCATTTAGTGTTTCAAATATGTGTAATTAGTGGCCAAATTATGTGTATTCTATTTATGTACACTCATGTTAGTGATTATGTGTATTCAAGTTTATATTATGTGCATTTAGTGTTTGAAATATGTATAATTAGTGTTTAAATTATGTATATTATAATTATGTACATTCAGGTTAGTGATTACGTGCATATACACTCACTGATTTTATACACATATTTTTGATGTGCAGGGGATTACTGGTCGATTACTTGTGATTAAAATGTTTGTCCTCCGATGTTGTCGAGATTATATCTATTCTTCAGTCTGCTCCAAAGGACTTGGTCGAGGATGCAGAATTTGCCATGGTTGGGAACGTTGCGAAGGGTTTCTTATGCTCAACTGCATTACCGGGTGGGGTTCGCCGTTCGGACGATGGTGTGGAAGGGACTGAAAGTCAACAGAATGAAGCCTTTTGGAGTAAAGCGCAGAGAATATTTGCGCAATTGAGGCAATTGAAAGTGCATTTACGAAGAGAGATGAATTCAAGAAATGGTGTGATGAGGCACCAAGCTTTTCTATTGGCTTGACTCAAGATACCAATGTCGGTAGATGGGAGGACATTCTTGACACGTCTCGGCAAGACTATGAGAAGAGTGTCAACGAAGAGGAGATGTGCGAGATGGTGGTATGGCAAGCGTGGAAGTTGGGGTATTATATATGTTTGCATTACTTATATAGTATGATTTATCGTTTTGCCTTTAAGTATTTTTTTTTTTTTTTAGTTCACACTATTGTATGCTCTGCGAGTTCGGAAATGAATGTCGGGGCGCGATGCAAGCGGGGATCGAAAAACCACATTGTATGTTTAAATTAGTAAAATATTATGTGCATTTAGGGTTGTAATTATGTTTATTTAGTTCTGTTTTATGTTTAGTTAGTTACATTATGTATAGGTAGTTTTATTTTGTGTATAAGTAGCTTTATTTTTATATATTTTTGGTTTATAGGTGGAAGATTCGAGATTGGTGGCCCGGGGGCATGACGCGCCGAGTGAGAATCCAAAGACCGTAAGTAGTTTTTTCCCCATCTTTTATGATTTACTTCATCAATGTGTATACGAGTTCATAATTATTCTTATTTGGTTCGTAGGATGTCGAAACGGAGGTTGGTGGCGTGAAACCTAGTGGCTTTAGGGAGGTCGAGGGCAAGCGATATTGCCTTAGAAAGATCTAAGAAGGTTTTTTCCGTAGAGCTACTAGGAAGACAAAGCAAAGTGCGATCTTGTCTTCGCCATTTGTGACTAGACAGATCGACGTCTCTGCTCAAGCCAAATCAAAATGAGAACATGATTGCGAAATGGCTTTTTGAAAATCTGGGTCGAACAAGTAAGGACTCGTTTACTAGATGAGTAATTAGCTTCATTTGTTTTATCTGTTGTAATTGTTTTTTTCCATATAGAGATGATATCGTATTTAACGCCGGTGACAAACTTTTGTCGAGGAAATTATGGAGACTATGCGTCCGGAGGTTACATTAATGTTTCTATTTTGGACCTTTGGGCATGGATGTTGAATGGTATGGAGGAGGCGAGGAGCGAGTTCGCGAAGCATTTTTTGCTTCTTGTTTTTGACGGTATGTTTATCCTATTTTTATTTTCTTGTTTTTGATTTTCTTTGGTGTTTCAAGTCCTAAAATCCGTGTTTTATTTTTTTATATTTGTGTATATGTCTTTGTAGTTGTTCACGATCGTTAGTCCAGGGGATGGCTTAGATGAGAACACTGTGTATCGATCGTTTGTGCAAGGACTCGACACACGAGTTCGGTGACCCGAGCTCCGATAAATTGAACAACTTTGACATGGTAAGCAATGGTAATTAATCTCATTATTTCTTCAAATCTTTTGTTAATTACCAAGACCCTAATGTATAGCGTGTTTGATTTTTCTTCCCGATTTGTAAGAGCGAGCACATCTTTCCGGTGACCTTTGATGTCAAGAGGTTTCTTTGCCATATTATCGACAACTCATCCTGCGATCGGTGGAAGATCGGGAGAAATATGGAGACTTAGGACAAGTTGGTGAGCTTTTTTTTGGTTTTTGTGTTGCATTTCCTTGCTTAGTTTGCCTGTTGGATGATGTGAACTTAGATATAGAATTTTGTGTATTTAGCTATGAAATTATGTGTGGTTAGTTATAGAAATCGTGTGTGTGTAGGAATATTTGATTTGGAATCATGTGGACTTAGATATAGAAGTCTGTGTGTTTAGCTATTATATTCTGTGTGGCTATAGGATTCTGTGTGAGTAGGAATATTTGATTTGGAATCATGTGGACTTAGATATAGAATTCTGTTTGTTTAGGTATATAATAATGTGTTTATGGTTTATGTGTTGCATTTCCTTGCTCAGTTCCCTTTTGGATGATGTGAACTTAGATATAGAAGTCCGTGTGTTTAGCTATTATATTCGTGTGTTTAGCTATAGGATTACGTGTGAGTAGGTATATTTGATTGGGATCATGTGAACCTAGCTATAGAATTCTGTGTGTTTAGTTATAGAATTATGTGTGTTTAGTTATATAATATTGGGTATATGGTTTATGCTAATGGATAGTTAGTTGTATGTTTTTGGTAAATAATTTTGTTTTCCATGGGATATTGTGCGAGTTCGGATGTTTGCAAACTACTTGGAGACTAAAGGTGCCCGCAAATGGCTAGTATTGTTCGGAAGTTCTCCCGTGTAGACTATGCATGCCTTGGAGAGATACCACAAACAAAGTTGATTGTGGTATATATGCCATGAGGCATATGGAGAGCTACATGGGCGGTGGCACCAAGGGATGGGATTGTGGTTTGGAGAAGAGTAATGCGTCCCAACTGTCTAACTTACGCACGAAGTACTGTTTGCAATAATCCTACACCATAGCAATGAGCAAAAGGATAGATGTTTGGAAGAAGCCAGAAAGTTCTGGACGGGGAAGATCGTATTGTAGTTTTGTTTTAAATAGACAATGTAGTATGCAGAACCGTGCTCAACATTTTTGTATAGTTAGGTCACTATCATTGGTGCTTTTTTGTCTTTGGGAGCCATTTTGCATATGACTTAGATGGTCTTGAATTGTGGATATGAATGGTTGGGGCGTGGGGTGTTTTCTCTTTAATCAATGTAAATTTGCATTTTCACGTACATATGGTCGGAATGTTGTTATACAACATTATTATTGTATTGTAGTTATTACATTGTATGTCTTACGCACAAAATTATGTACGATTAAGTATCCCCTAACCCAAAATCGTATACACATTATTATATAACTAAACACACATTATTCTATTGCTAAATACACATGTTCCCAAAACAAGTACACATGCTTGCAAAAAAAAAACAAAAAACAGTTCTATTACTAAACAAACATTATTGTGAAACTAAAAACACATAATTATACATCTAAATACACATAATCCCAAACCAAAATATACTTGCACTAAATAACAAAAAACAATATGCTATTACTAAACAAACATTATTGAAAAACTAAAAACACATTATTCCACATCTAAAAACACATAATTCTACATCTAAATACACATAATCCCAAACCAAAATATACTTGCACTAAATAACAAAAAACAATATGCTATTACTAAAAAACATTATTGAAAAACTAAAAACACATAATTCCACATCTAAAAACACATAACTCCAAACCAAATATACATGCTTGTACAAAATAACAAAAAACAACATGCTATTACTAAAAAAACATGATTACATAACTAAAATCACATAATTCTACATCTCTAAACACATAATTCCAAAACATACGTTTATTGATATTGATGTTGTCATTGAAGAACGATGTGTGTTTAATACGAGATAATGTGTAAATAGTTTCAGATATTGTATGTTTATGTTGAGAATTATGTAAACAAATCATAAATTGCCTCGGGGGTGCTTGTGCGGGTCGGGCATGTCCTGTGTTATGTGTTGCAACCTTACCGCATGTCCCACATTTTTTTTTTCGATTTTGTGCTTGCTTTTATGGCTTTTTCTCTTTGGCTTTGGATCCTGCTTTTGGATGACTACCACTTCCTTTGTTCTTGGCTTGTTTTGGCGGTAGCACGGAAATGTTTAATTGTGAGGTTGAGCCGCAATAGGTTTCCATTACTGATTGTTTGCTAGGCATTGTAGTTTCGCGTTGTTCCTCTAATAGCTTAGCTTTCTCGTTCGATATGATATGAGATAGACTTGACAATTTCCCAATATCCCCTTGCGCAAGACCGATGCAGCTGTGAAAATCCGCCCACAGGGTGTTTAGTGTTCTTGCAGCCTCTATCCCTCCCGGAAATTGGTACATGTGCCCATTCTTGGCTAAAGAATTATACGAGGTTGCTTTCATCCAACGTGCTGCCAAATATGGAGCTGGAATTTCATCGCAATCCTTGAGTATTACAAATATATGTCGACACAGGAGTCGCATCTGTTCGAACAATTTGCAACTACATTTGGCTGATGCATCCACCTTGCACTTTGTTACTTGAAAAATCCCACTTTCTTCCTTTATTGTGTACGAGATCTCGTTTGTATTGTCATTGATCTGTATAACTGAGCAATGGTAACACGCTTCTTTAATTTCCTTGCTCACTTCATAAAATATGGCGTGCGTGTATACTAAAGAAGCATGCTTTTCAATTTTCAATGGTGTCGGCAATCCAGGAAGGGAGGTTTGGCATCGATTATTCAACTTATCACTAGAATGTCGTTGGGATTCCATTGCGCTCTCGAAATGCATTACAAATTCCACCAAGTTTGATTGGGGATTTGTAAAATTACCAAACCACTATTTGTGCTTTCGAGAGTGACGTAGTTTTTAAGTCCACTCATGGGCACGTCTCTAAAATATGCGGGAATCCTACTGTCGTATATCATACATAACCGTGAACCATGGGTGTGATGCTTAGATTGAAGTCACCATAATTTCGTGCCACTTTTCTTCAAATTCAGCTATTGTAATGTAGTTATCCCACACTATTGATTTAAATCGATTGATGAAAATTTTATCTTTGAACAGGTTGGGGCGGCTTTTGACATCGACTTTCTCCATTATGTGCCACATACACAACTGTGTTTTCTTTGTCTTGAAGACGGATTTGATGGCATTCTTCATGGCGGGTCTTGATCACATTACTTATATAATATGGTTCCTTAGCAACATCTAAGAATCGTCCGAACAACCACGTATAAGACTCCTCATCCTCTCTCAAAATAAGGCCATTTTGCAAAAAAGTTACACACCTACGATGGTTATCTACCCGGTGAATGGAGCGAACACCATCTTATATACTGCGTATGAAATTTATTATTAGTACACTGATTTTAATAACTATGTAAACATTTTTAAGAGTATAAGTGTACACAATTTTATTATTATATACACATGTATGAAATCTATTTTGAGTATCTGATTTTAATAACTATCTAAACATTTTTATGAGTATAAGTGTACACAATTACTTTATTATGTACACATATTAACTTTGAATATGTATAACACCAACGTAATAAAATAACATGTATCTTTGTAATTATGTACAATCGCTTTGGAATTATGTGCATATAGCTTTGGAATTGTGTGCATATAGCTTTATAATAATGTGCATATAGCTTTGTGTCTGGATCAAGCGTGAATCGTGTAAACTGGATCTTGATCCAGTTACTGCACTACCAGCATTTATGTAACTAAATGGACGGTATATAAGGATAAATGTAAACTATTGTAATCACAAATATGCAATATAAATTAGTGCAAATGAATTATATTACAGGTTGGTATTGTACGTAGCATCAAATGATATTACATCGCCAAATGCGGCATAGTTCATTATAGTATGCAGTCGCCTCAAAAGAGTCGCGTTAGTTGTTCATCTTGATCAACGTCATAATCGAATACCATTCCGGATTTGCCTCTTCTTTGCCTAAGGAATTTGTCTATCACCAATTGTGCATCCGCACCGCATATGTATGCTTTGGTCTCGTTTGAAATTTTTAAAATCAATTTTGAGCGCCCCAACCCGTGAATAACCGCTTGACCATTTCTCTATAAAGCTCGTGTTGTTTTGCACTCCCAATGTTTTCCGTGTGCAATTTATGATAAATTGTTGGTGCCAAGTTTAGGTTCCTATTCACCTTCAAGAATTGCTTGTGTTTATCAATTGTCATCGGATGAGTGTGTCTTTCCTCAAACGTCTTTACCTTATATGAACCGGCGCTAGTGTATTCAAAAATACAGCGTGCATTGCACCCAACTCGGTTCGAGGCTCTCTTTCGTGTCCCCCTGTTTTGGGATGTTGCCGTCATGCTCGGATGCCTCACTGGGTATGGTTTTTAGAGTTCTTGTAGCCCTCTCTATTGCAAACCACGTATTGCACGCGAATATCCTCGTTCTTGAATTTCTTCGTAGTGCTTCTTCTAACGTCGAAGCCACTACACAAACCATAATCCTTATAAAATTGTATTCTCGCCTCTAATGTACGGAAATGCATGTTGGCACGAGGGATTTTTTCTTGTTCAACCTCCGGGATCCAATATTTAGTCGATCCGGTGAGATTTCGAGCCTCGACCAACGTGAAATGTGCAACGGATCTTTATCTGCAAAAACACAATATTTTGATATTAAAACAACAAATTCTGAATTCTATTTACACAGATTTTAAAGGCATTGTGTAAATCCATACTTACAGAAGCTATTTTGGATATATTATAGGTGTTACACATTTTTACCAATAAATACACACATTCGAGACACTATATACACATTTCATTAATACTAACTAAACACACATATGTACAGAAGCTATATGTGTTACATTATATGTGATACATATTTTCATAATAAATACACAAATTCGAAACACTATACACGGATATCACTAATACGAACTAAACACACATGCTCTAAGCATATAATATACATGAGTTACAGTATCCCAAAGCTATATGCACAGAATTACAAAGCTATATGCACAGAATTATAAAGCTATATGCACACAATTCCAAAGCTATATGCACAAAATTCCAAAGCGATATGCACATAATTACAAAGCTATATGCACAGAATTACAAAGCTATATGCACATAATTATAAAGCTATATGCACACAATTCCAAAGCTATATGCACAAAATTCCAAAGCGATATGCACATAATTACAAAGCTATATGCACAGAATTACAAAGCTATATGCACATAATTCCAAAGCTATAGGTACATGATTATTTGGAGAATTTTTTTATTGTGCAACATTACATGCATTCGAACCACATATTTTTTCGATGAATTGGTGTCAAATATTACCTTGTTGTGATTTGTTTTGTGGAGGGTATCGTGTGTATCGTGACATTGCGAACCGATCCTGTTGGCGTGAATTTTTGGTGTTTTTGATGACGGGGTGAATTTTGTTGGTTCGATTTCGGCGTGGGATTTCTTTGTTTTCTACTACCGCTTTGATCGTGGGAGAAGATGATGTTGAAGTCCGATATCCGGACGATGGGAGGAGAAGTTCTTTGTGATTTTTTTTTTTTTTTTTTTTGGACGATGCTTCACGTTGGTATGGAAGATGGTGAATTTGGTAAGATTCTATTCCTTGATTTTAGGAAGACATTATTTTGCCGATTTTAACATTCCAATTGTACCCTATTTGGTCCCCACTATTTTTTAATTACTCTAAAATGCCATTAAATCCTAGCCTTTCAATTTATTTGGTTGAGGGTGTGGATTGAGTCACAAATGTTCCTACCTATATGTTGTATGGGCCTCATAGGATCTCATCCCTATATATGTATATATATATATATATATATATATACACGTTAATATCCAAAATGAAAATTTGTGGACCAGGATTAGAGATGCAAACCCTAGTGAGTTTGAACAGTCCAGACAAAGCCCATTACAAGTGCCCCAAGCATTGTTGTTAGTCCGTTTCTAACTGGTCGCATTTTCAGCCCATTATAATTTCTAATACTACCCACATAATCCCATAGAATGGCCCAATTTCTGACAACCCAGTCCAATAAAACAAGTCCACAATCCACATGGTTAATTGAAGAAGTTCTATCCAATACAATATTTGTTTTGTTTAATAATATATTGCCGACAATGTTTTTTTTGTTGATAACATACTGTAGGAATGTTAATCACCTAAAAGAAGAAAAATCACACAATAATATACCATCACTACAAGAAAAATGATCTATAATGACAATCATGCTTTATTTAATGAAACAAATTGTTATTAAATTACATACACATGCTTTAGGTTTTACTATTGCAAGTAATAATTATAAGGGTGGCCACTCATGAAGAGTTGAAGACGACATAATGTGAAATTTCATGTAGTAGTTGATGTTCAAATGATGCTAATACCATGACTTTGACCAAATTGCAAAAAAGTTGTGAGGAAAAGAAAGAAAGTAATTGAAAAAAAAAAGGCAAAGACAAGATGAGAATAGAGAAATAACCTTCGTTGCTTGTTGAGCAATTTTGATTTCCTTTGCTTTCATGATGGTGTTTTCCCATTCATTTAATAGCTTTAGGGTTTTTGCTCACTAGTGTTTGTACTGCAACAAACATTTTATACAGATCATGAAATTATTGTGGGTCAAAGACTCAAACCCACAGAGTGTAAATTCCCCTTTTCTTTTTGGTTTGGAATTTCTTGTTTATATATTATATACAATATTAATAATTATTCCACCTATACATATATATTAGAAAAACATCAAAATTTATGCAGCTTTAAGTTATATTCTTTTAGGTGTAAATACAACTACCTTGTGTTTATATCTCAGATTCATTAAACCCAACAAAGAAACAGCACTACAAAAAAATAAAATCCAATGAAATAGAAAAATCGAAAAATTCCAACGGAAATTAAAATCTTACATTATACCGTTGGAATATTCCAATAAAAATTCAACAAGAAACAAAACCGTTGGTATAAAATGTTGGAATTCATGTTGGAATTTAAAATTCCAACGGAAATTCCAACACCACAACTAACCATTGGAAAATTCCAAATGATGATTCCAACATTAATAATAAACCATTGGAAATACTATTGAAATTTTAAAAATTCCAACATAAATTCCATCGCTAAAACATACCATTGAAAAATTCCAACAGCAAATTAAATGTTGGAATTAATCATTGGAATTTCTGTTGGAGTTTTTAAAATTCCAACAAAAGTTCTAATAGTACAACATATTGTTGGAAAATTCCATTGCAAAATTCTAATACCATTGAAAAATTTCAATAGAGGTTAAATGATTTGATAGTATAATCCATGTCAATAAAATATATCTTCTTTTCTGGAGTCAATCATATTGAAACTACATGGTTAAATGTGCTTGACTTGGGATATATTGATGATGTGTGACCTTCTGGGAAGTTAAATATATTAGATAATGAGATAAATTGATTGAATATTCCAACGGATATATACCATTGGATTAAATTCCAATAGTATAATTTCGTTGGAATAACCGTTGGAGTTTTTTCAAACGATTAAATATATTCCAATGGTATACTTCTGTTGGATTGAGTGTTAGAAAAAATGTTGGAGTTCTTTCCAATGGATAAATAACGTTGTAAATTCCGTTAGAATATTTTTCCATTAGAATTTCGTCATTCCAACGGCCATTTTATCAGCGATGAATATTATGTTGGAATTTCCTTGATAATTCCAATGGTATTTGACCAAATTACAACATATTTTTCCCGTTGGAATTTCCTTATTTTCTTAGTAAAATTAACCTAAACAAAAATATCTTGAGGTTTTACTATGATTAATTAGCATGTAATACATGCATGGTTAAGTCTAATTAAGAAGTTGACGCCAGCTTGAGTTAATCTTTAATGCTAGCCTATATACAACTGTCTAATTAGTTTCAAATTTGGTTGTCCCAAGATCTCGTTATATGATTACGATAAAGTGGTTAAACGTACACTTCTCTAACTAATTTCATGGTAAACTTGTCTAAAGTTGAAATTAACACAAACTAAAATTGGGTGATATGTTCAATGTTGTTTTTATTGATTATTTTTTTAAGTCGAGGTTCCATGCTCCCACATGACAATTCCTAATTGGGAAAACAATTCCGGTTCCTCAAGAACTACCCTCATACAAAGCACGAGAAATTCACAATAGCTCCAACGTTCCTAATATCCTCAACTACAATGCCCCTCAGGAACCGCTCCAATGTAAACCGCGAGAATTCATAATGGTTCCAAAGTCCTTAATATCCTCAACTATCGTGCACAATGAGTCGTCTCTCAAGTGATTCTTCATGCTAGACTTCCCTCTATCTAGCCGCACGTTCCCACCGAAGCCTCCCACATTGCCGACTGAAGCCCTCAATATTAATTGTTATTGGATAAATTGGTTTTGGTAAAGCCAAAATTCCAAGTGTGGAGACTCATTGATTTCGGAAACGAGTGGTGTATTTATTTTCACAAAACTATTTATTAGTGAGTGAGAAATCGATGCACAAATGGTACACTTAGAAAGATAAATTTGTGGGAAAGGTATCCAACATATATGGAATGTTGGTAGATTAGCCAAAATTCGGTATTTGATAAGTTGCTTGATTTTCTCTGTTAAATAGGCAACTTTGACTCAAATCACCAATTTTATGGAATCTTGAAAGAGTGCATCAAAATCATTCTTACACCAATTAAGGCCACAATTGGAAGGATTGATTTTGCACAAATCAATTAAGATAAGGAAGGATTTGATCGTTATGGACATTATTGAGTCCAAATTATTAGAGCTTTCCTTTAGAGGATCCCTTGTGTTTTCCCTATAAATAAAGACCCCTCCATTCAATGGAAGATGTGCAAAAACACGTTCACAATCAGCAAAATTCGTGCATACAACATACACAGTCTGTCACTCAAAATTCATATATGCACAGTAAGTGTTACGTTAGGGTGTGATGTCACTTAAGGTCTCACTTATCTCAGTTCACCGTAAAAGGATTTGTGGTGCTCCTATCCTTTACCAAAGTAGTTGTATCTTGGGAGACTCGTTGCCTGCAACCGTGAGCATCATGACGGGGCAATAAGAGTCTTAAAGAAAGAGTTTGCTTGCCTCAACTTGCTTTACTGCTTTTTTTTTCTCTTTTCTTGTAATATACGTTTGTTAGTTCAAATTATCCCTCGATGTATCTCTTTGATTTTATTGTAATTCCAATAATTTAAGACTCTTGTTCGTAATTTGGACTGATGGCGTCTTCAAGCAACGCAATGACTACTGATTCTGTAGGTGTGGCTTCGGGTGTTACAATACCTCCAACAACACATGTTTCTGTTGTTTCTGCCTTTGGTGTGACCTCACCTTCGACCACACCTCTGCAAACACCTGCTTCTGTCTCGATGACTGTGGGGGGTGTGACCACACCTTATATCACACCTCTGTTCCCGTACGCTCCAACGACTGTAGGAAGTGTTACACCTCCTGTCACACCTCTGCTCACCTATGCTCCAGTGACTGTAGGGGTGTGAACACTTCTTTTGGCACACCCCAATATTATGATGTTCCAGCGAGTGTAGCCTTCGGTGTTACCACACATTTGGCCTCACTTCAGGTTTCACATGGCTCTGCGTCCACTTTTGGTGTTATGTCACCGTTGACAACACCTTCGATCACACCTGTTCCAGCAACCGTGGTTGCCCATACTGAAAGGCCGGAAAAGTTCATCGGGATTAACTTTAACACATGGCAACAAAAGATGTTCTTTTATCTGACAACCTTAAGTTTAGTGAGGTTCCTTAAAGAGGACCCTTCTGTTGTTTCCCCAGATGGTACCAGTATGGATCGTAGGGTTGCCCTTGATGCATGGGGTCAAGGGGACTACTTGTGCAAGCATTACATCCTTAATGAGTTGGAAAATGCATTGTATATATATTGTGTATGCCTCGTTCAAAGGTACTGCCAAGAGAATGTGGATCTCGTTGGATAAAAAGTACAGAACGTAGGATGCTGACACCAAAAAGTTCATTTGTCGACAGGTTCTTAGAGTATGTGATGTTTGACACCAAGACTGTTATGAGTCAACTCCAAGAATTGCAATTGATTTTGCACAACATCCATGCTGAAGGGATGCAGTTATGTGAAACTTTTCAAGTGGCTGCAATTATTCAAAAGTTGCCACCTAGTTGGAGGGATTTCAAAAATTATCTCAAGCATAAGAGAAAGCAAATAGGCTTGGAGGATTTGATTGTCAGGTTGCGCATTGAAGAAGGCGATAGACAATCGAATGCCAAGCATAAAAAGGCCTTGAAGGAAACTTGGTACACCGTACACCTTGAAAAGGGATTGTTCAAAATGAATGTAATGATTGTGCGTTGCACCAACGATGAAACTATTGTTTTTTCTTCTTATATGATTAACTTGTGATTTATGGAATGTTAGACTTGACATGTCAACATGAATGCCATAAAGCAATTAATGAATATGAAATTATTGCCAAATGTTAATTGGACTCACAATATAAATGTGAAATTTTATGTTGTGATACTATTATAGCCAAACAACTATAGGCAGGGTACAAAGTGCCAACTTGAGTGCTATGACACTTGGGTGTCATAACAAGTAGCAAAACATGTCAATGAAGGCATGGACAAATCTAAATTCCCTTGTGTGAGGTATATGATCAAGCGTTCCCTTGTGAGGGTCCTGAGGGAGCACATGGCAAGTTAACTCTAACCAAATTTGGTGAATGGATGCAATTTAGTCCTTTATCCTTTTCGGGAAATTCTTGGGAATTTTTGCCTAGGCAATTGGATTGTTTGTCAGTTGGCAATCCAATCACGGTTGAACTTGTGAGAAATAACAATTTTTTGATTGATAATTCTCAAAGTTGACATTATTGCATAATGTGGGGTGAATGAGTTATGCCTCAAATGTGGGGGTGTTTTGTAAATATAAATTTACCTCAGTATTGACAAAGATTGACCCCAATAACTGCGGAGTCAAAGAAATACAAGTGTCTTTGAGAGATATCCTTAGAAAAGAGGATGTGGGTCACTTGGCATTGACAACGCTAGTTGATAGCTAACAAGGGTCACCTGTGATTTCTCTTAAAGAGGTGCATCTTTTAGTGTACTCTTGAGTGTTGCAACATTGCACACTTTGAGGTACCAAAAAAAAGGTATATAAAAAAGTCGTAAAGGCTAACCTTATCAAGTAAACCCTAACATATTGTTGTACCCGAACTTGTTGTGAACATATACAACAATTGAGTCACTGAATGAATAATGACAATTTTGACAAATGATAAAGTCAAACGAATCTCTCTCTAAAAAGAGATAACATATTGAGAATAGTCTGTATGAACATAAGGTGTTATAAAACCACATTGATATTGAAGGGCTTGAAAGTCCACCAGTGGCACTTATGTCAATTGAAGTGGTTACACATGCTCAGAGACTATATGCTCAAATATGTAAAGAAATTGGTCTCAATCTTGCGCAAAAATTTGACTGAAGTGGAGATCGATTGTAAAATGCTAGAGGGAACTGGTGAAAGAAGATCTTTTAGAAACTTGGCATATTTTGGCATCTGTGAAAGGGCTTCAACAAAAGGAATATTGATGTGCAATTGTTTAAATAAATCCAAGAACTTACCAAATTGGTCGTCATGTTTGTCCTTACGTAATCGACTTGGATACGGAATAGGTGGTTGGAATTCCGGTACCATTTTCTTTGTTTCCTTGGATACCTGTTCGTCTTTTTGTTGTATGGGCGTGGGTTCGTCCTCCCGCATCCGCATCCGTCTTCGCCTAGCTTTGTTCCACTCCTTAGAGTAATTGCTTTTACTGTTCTCTTGGATTTGGCTCGGTGTTGCTAGGTAAGCTCCTTGTGGCCTTTCGGAGATCATTTTGGCAATTTGACCAATTTGATTTTCCAAGTTGCGAATGGATGCTTCTTGGTTCCTTAAGGATGTTTCGGTGGCCGTGAAACGGGTTTCCGTTGTTTGGACGAATTTGGACAAGATAAGTCCTCCAAACTTGGTTTTCGCGGTTGGAAACCGGGAGGTGCATTTAATTGGGGAGTGCGTTTGGATTAAGCCATTGACCTTGGTTTCCCCAACTAAAGTTCGGGTGTTGACGCCAACCTGGATTATAAGTGTTCTTTGAAAGGATTATTTTGAAAGGGTCGAGATTGATTACCTAGATAATCCACTTGTTCATGTGGCGGTATCGCGTGAGGGCAATCTTGGTGATTGTGCGATCCTCCACAAGTCTCGCATGAGAAGGCTTGTTGTGTTGGTGGTTTTGGAGCCGCCAACCCGTCGATTTTCTCGAGTTAGAGCTTCGACTTTGTGCGGTGCTAGAGTTACCACGCGTCCGCATTATATACTCCCACCGACCTGTTGGTTTTTCCCGCACGGATTGCCATTGATAGCCATTCATGGCCATTCCTTCTATGAGATCTTGGCGGCCGGGTGTCTTATTGTTCAATGTTCCCCCGCCGCCGCATCAATCATTTGCCTTGTCGATGAGAGCAACCCATTGTAAAATGTTTGGACTTGCATCCAAATGGGAAGACCATGATGTGGGCATTTTCAAAGCAATTCTTTGAATCTCTCCCAAGTGTCGTACAAGGTTTCATCGTCCTCTTGAGTGAATGAAGAGATCTCATTCCTCAATCGTGCGGTTTTAGCGGGTGGGAAATACTTTAAAAGGAATTTTTCCGCCATAATGCTCCATGTTGTGATTGTTCCCTTCGCAAAGTGTTTAACCATTGTTTAGCCCGCCCCCAAGAGTAAATGGGAATAAGCGTAAACGGATGGCATCGTCAGAGACTCCATTTATTTTGAAAGTATCGCAAATTTCGAGGAAATTCGCGATATGATTATTTGGATCTTCATCCGTAAGTCGTCGAATTGGACAAATTGTTGCACCATTTGAATGACATTCATTTGATTTCAAATTATTGGTCGCAATGGCGGGCCTTACGATACTAGACGACGCATCCGTCCATAGATGGCTTGGCGTAGTCGTATATGGTTCTTTGTTGTTCATCCGCCATATCGGGATCCTTGCTTTCGTTAGTATCCTCATCGTGTCAGACGTACTAATACTTTCCTCTCGTGTTGCTACCGGCGGTCTCGCCTCGATTCCGTTCGCGACGAGTAGGCATGCATCGTAGTAAACAAGGAGGATAAGTATAATCCAAGACTTACAAAGATATATACCTAGAAAGACAATTGATAAAAATAAAAAAAAATGATTAAATTAACAAAAATAAGGTGTTCTTAATATTACAATCCGACAATGAACGGCGCCAAAAAACTTGATGTCTCAAAAGCTACCTTTAAAACCGTAGGCAAGTGCACCTATCGTTTTATAGTATAGATTATTGAGTACCGAGTGTCATTCCCACGAGGATTATAAGTACTAATAATTACCGTCTTTTTGTTATTTAATCTAACAATTTTCAGAGTTTTTGTTTGATAAAGAATTTAAATTATCGAAGTGTAAAAATGAAGTAAAATTTGTAGAATAAGAAATCAAGAGATAGAAGTGTGTTTGAATGTAAATCCCTCTAGAATGTTTTTGTGATTTGACAAGTTAAAAGATTCAACCATAAGCCCTTAGCAAAAACCAACCTCTTTTAATAAAATCTCATGCTATGTGGACCGTAAAAATTCCCGATTTAAGTTAATCCCTTTCTCAAGGCGAAAAACTCCTAATCTCAAGTTGATTAATCAAATCTCTTTCTAGTTAAAACCCCCAAGATTGCATTATAACGATTTATGAATTCCCATATTAGGTTTGACCCTAATCGGAAGATTTATGTCGCCCTATATCTAGGATTGCATGCAACTCTTTTCACTTATATAGGTTCTATTTCACCATGAATCTCTCGATTTCCGGATGAAAAATAAACTTCAAATCAATATTGCGCATATATCAATTCGAATGAACGAAGCATAATATAAGTGAATCACACAAGACATGAAGATTTTATTAAAAACATACACACCTTAATCACAAATCCATACTAGAGTTCATTACATTCAAACACTAGGAGTTTAGCTACACATGATTTTGACCAAAGAATAAATTACACAAGAAGATGTAAACATTGTAGACATGGTGTACTTATCTTTATCAAAATCTCAATTGACTTGATGATGTTGCTCCAAGCCTTCTTCCCCAATGTTGCCTCAAGCTTACTCCTCCAAGACCTCTTGATCCCAATTCCACTCAAAATGTTAAACACTATGAATCTCTATGAGTGAATATTACATGAATGATTTTCCAACTCAAACTCCTGGCTTTTATAAGCACCATCTTGTGAAATACCATATTAACAAATGCCCCATTTCCATGCTTGTTAGTTGAATCATTGTGTGCACATTCATGGTTGAGTTGGTTGAATCATTGTATACACATGATGATTGAGGGAATATGGGGACATGTTGCAGCAAAATTGGGTGTTAAAGGTGTATAAAAGTGGTCAAAAGGCTTGGTAGGTGAGTCTTCCATAATTTTCACATGAAAAAGTTGCAAAAGGGGTCCGGACACGCCCGTGTCGGCAAAGAAGACGGCCAGGCCGTCTTTGCCAAAAAGAATTGGAAAATCGCCGACACGGCCGGTGGTCGCGTGTGACACGGCCAGGCCGTGTTGTGCGACACGGCCGTGTTGTACAACACGGCCAGGCCGTGTTCGGGCCTGTTTTGTGCGGTTTTTCCTCCTCTTTTGATCCCCTTCAACATGGCCGTGTTTGGCGACACGGCTTGGCCGTTTTGGACCCTTTTTCCAATTTTTATCCAATTTATTTCCTTCTTTTTTTGAACATGGCCATGTTACTTGACACCCCAAGTCATGTTGAGTGATTTTCTTGCCTTTTTTCAAGTAATATTGGCTTCACATTGCTCCAAATTGCTCCACCTATAATGTTAAACACATCACACTATGAAATGCTACAAAAATACTTGAGAAACTATGATTTTTCTAACAAAACAATTCAAAAACTATTGAATTAATAATATAAAATATGTACAAAATGACACTTATCAGTACCTCTGATAGGCAAGGTCACCCATGTAAGCGTGAGGACGGGCTACCTCAATGAAACACTTATGAATCTCAAGTGTGATCCACGACCAAAATGGACACAACCAGAGAACTTCGAGATGAGCAGAGATGTTGTTGTGTAAATATTGTTGTCTTGGTATATTCGTAAGCGGAGTAGTTCAAGGCATCATGTCCACTAAGCCACATATATATCCGATAGTATCTTACTAAGGAAGGTTCAAAGGCACAAGCTACATATTCTGATGCAACAATGTTTCCTAGGTCTGAGTGATTGAGTCTGCATGCATTCATGCATCCTTTCCACTCATGTGGGGGATTGTTGGAAAAACTGGTTTTGGTAAAGCCAAAATTCCAATTGTAGAGACTCGTTAATTTTGGAAATGAGTGGTGTATTTATTTTCACAAAACTATTTATTGGTGAGTGAGAAATCGATGCACAAAGGGTACACTTGAAAAGATATATTTGTGGGAAAGGTATCCAACATATATAGAATATTGATAGATTGGTCAAAATCTGGTGTTTGATAAGTTGCTTGATTTTCTCTGTTAAATAGGCAACTTTGACTCAAATCGCCAATTTTATGGAATCATGAAAGAGTGCATCAAAATCATTCCTAAACCGATTGAGGCCACGATTGGAAGGATTAACTTTGCACAAATCAATCAAGATAAGGAAGGATTTGATCATTAATTATGGACAATATTGAGTCCAAATTATTAGGGCTTTCCTTTGGAGGAAATTTTGTGTTTTTTCTATAAATAAATATTTAGTGTGAGTTTTTCATGTATTTTGGGCATGATTTTGGTTATAATGGGTTGATAAACATGCATTAACTGAGTAAAATGGGTTGTGTTCTCATATTGTGGAAAAGATATTACGCTTAGCTCGTTCTCCAAGAAAATAACGATGTTTGGAGCACTTTTGTGGTAAATCAGAGCATTGCAGTATAAAACCATCAAGAATCGGGCGATTACGTGAAGTATGGAGTTGAACTAAGAAGAAGTCAGAAGAACCGGGCGAGAAATGGCCACGCACGGGCAGCCTGTGTGTATAGGCACAACCCGTGCATGAGTAAGGCAGCAGGATTCGATGTTTGTATTGACGCACGGGCTGGTCGTGTGTATACGCACGGCCCATGCATCTATCCAAGAGAAAGACTGAAGGTTCGACTTGACGCACAGGCAGCCTGTCCGCATAGGCACGATTCGTGCGTCTGTGCAAGTTTGGAGAGTCCCGCTTCATATTAACATAGAATTGGCCCGAGGAAGTTATAAATAGAGAGGATGCAGACCCAAAAGGGGACACACATATTTTTGCCCTAAAAACCAGAGAAAAGAGCATCATTCTACTGGAGGAATGGAGAGAAAGGTCGAGATCGCATCCACGTTTGAGGATTGAAGATTGATTGAGAGATCATCGATATCCCTGAGTTTTTCTTACTCCATTGTATTCTTATTTTCATCTAGCTGATATGGATCTGAACAATTTGTCTACGAATTATTCGTTTTTCATGTCCGACTAAACATCTTGTGATTCCGAGGTTTGGGATTAGGTTAATTAACTCTTGTTTGATTCTTAATTTTAATTGAAATTATATTTCAAACCCTATACGAGTACTTTGCTTTATTACTTGTTTTATCATATGGTCAATGGTTTAACATATTTGATATGTTGATTCATAATTCGAGAGATGAGTTTCAATACTAGATCTTGATTACTTGACATGAATATTTTGCAAGATTGAGAAGTCTGTGAGTATTTGTGAGGATATCTGATCTTATATGTTGTTGGGAGTTATTTATCTTATGTTGAGTAGAGATGCTAGCATAGATAATTCAATCAACGTATTTACTGTGTCACAAGAGAGAGGATAAATTACTTTTGTGATCGTCATATAGGGAAGATAGATAATACATTTGGCTTGATTAATCTGATAACAAGAGGGGGATTAATTGAAACCATAACCCTCGAATCCATCCATCTACTTGATCTTTTCACTCGTAACTCTTTGCTTTGTTATTTTTATGATAAAATATTTTCTCAGTTTTATAAAACAACAATCACATTTCGATCGTCTAAATAAAAATATTGCTATTATAATCTCAATACTTAGTGCATTAATTTATTAGTCTCTGTGGGATTGACCTTGCTTACCCTATCTATTAATTACACTGTTCACTTGCGGTGAAGCTAAGAAATAAGGCGAACAAGTTTTTGGCGCCATTGCCAGGGGCTAATTAAATTTTTAGTACTAATATTGCGATAAATAGTGTTATTTTTAATTTAGATATTTTTTCTTTTTATTTTGTTAAGTCATATTCCTACATCGTTTGATTTGTTTCTTTTAGTTGGTTCAGGTAGTGCATGAACATTCGCTCCAAGCAAAGGGAATTAACACAGTTCATACCGGAAGTTGAAGCTTTCGCCAGGCAAATAAATGCAACTACTAAACGAATGAAAGAAATCTAGATCATACTATAGAGGTTGTAGACGAGAACAACGGGAATAACAACCAAAACAATGGGACAATAATTAGGTACCTATACGGAAGTTCCTGAGTCCAAAGAACAAGCAATTTGTGATTACTTTCGCCTCGGACAAATCACAACTATAATGGAATTGCCCATATCCCGATTAATGTTAATAACTTTGAGTTGAAACCGATGTTAATTTCAGTGATTCAACAGAACTAGTTTGGGGGATTTGCAACTGAGGATCCCAACTCTCATCTTGCACACTTCATGCATATCTGTAACACGATCAAGATGAATAGAGTGTCGGATTATGCCATACATTTGCGCCTATTCCCTTTCTCTTTAAGGGATAACGCAAGAAACTGGTTAGGCACATTGACTCAGGGGAATGCTAACACTTGGGATGATTTGAGCCAGAAGTTCCTATTCAAATTCTTTCCACCAAGCAAGACACTGTAGCTTAAGAGCGAGATCACTCAGTTCAGATAGTTCGACTCTGAACCACTGTACGAGGCCTGGGAGAGATTCAGAGATCTTTTGAGAAGGTATCTACAACATGGGTTTCTAGACGATCAACAACTTTGTTTCTTCTACAACGGGTTGTTGGGACAGACAAGATCATTTGTGGATGCCGCAGCAGGAGGAGCTTTACTAGCAAAAATCCCACAAGATGCATTCAATTTGCTTGAAGAGATGGCAATGAATAGCTATCAGTGGCCCTCCGAGAGGACAAATGTAAAAAGGGTAGCCGAAGTTTTTGACTCGGACCCAATCAAAGCATTAACGGCTCAGATGACAACATTGACTAATCAGATAAGTGTTTTAACAAATAGGGTTGAAGTAAACACAGGTGCACATAATGAGGGAGTTCCCCAAGATCCTATGGATGAAGCTAATTATGTCAATAACCGGAATTTCAACAATTTCCAAAATAATTCGACTCCCACTCATTATCATCTGAGTTTGAGGAATCACAAAAACTTCTCTTATGCGACTACGAAAAAAGTGATGCAACCACCACCAGGTTTCAGTGTGACGAACAGAGTCATTGATGTGGAGGCTAAGCCATCTTTGGAGGACGTCCTTACTTCATTTATAAGTCAGACGAGTTCATTTATAAAAGAAACGAGGAACTGGTTGAATAAATATGAGACTAATATAGACAAGATCGAGGCACATGTCACACAATTGGCTAGCACTGTGGGCTCACAAATGAAAAATCTAGAAACTCAGATTGGCCAATTAGCTACGATCATCGGTGGACAGCATCAGAAGGGCCAGTTTTCGAGCAACACTGATGTCAACCCGAAGGAACATTTTAAAGTCATTCATCTGAGGAGTGGTATAGAGTACGGGAGGCTAAAGATTTTGGGAATTTATGAAAAATTGCAACCACGCACGGACCGTGCGTGGGGCCGATCAGTCAATTTTGACCCCTAGAAAAGAAGACATTGTAGCAAATGGCGAAGTTGAGGTCAAGAATGGAAACAAGGGACAAAAGGATGAACAAAAAGGGGCCGAGAAGCTTAAATCCTTCTCTAACTCTGATTTTCAAAACTTTCTACTCCACTTCCTTTCAATTAACGCTTTCAAAAGAAAAAGTTAGATGCCCAATTTGCTAAATTCCTTGACATCTTTAAGAAACTGCACATAAACATACCTTTTGCAGATGTATTAGAACAAATGTCCAACTATGCGAAATTTTTAAAGGATGTGATATCCAAGAAGAGAAAGATGGCAAAGTTCAAGACCGTTAATCGGATCAAGAGTGCAAAGTGCCATCATTCAAAGAAAACTACCTCTAAAGCTCAAAGATCCGGGGAGTTTCACTACCCCTTCTACAATAGGGGGTGTTTCCTTTAATAAAGCATTATGTGATTTAGGTGCAAGTATTAACTTAACGCCCTTGTCCATTTTCAGGAGGCTTGCATTAGGAGAGGTGAAGCCATCTACTGTCACTTTGCAGCTTGCAGATAGATCACTCACATATCCTAAGGGAATCATAGAAGATATGCTTGTGAAAGTCTATAAATTCATATTCCCAGTGGATTTCCTAGTTCTTGACATGGAGGAAGACCGCGACGTCCCACTAATACTTGGGCGTCCATTCCTAGCCACCGAAAAGCCCTAATAGATGTGCAAAAGGGAGAGCTCATATTACGGGTTAATGATGAGCATGCTCTATTTTCTATCTACAAGGCTATGAAATCGCATGATAATATAGAGCGCTGTAATTCATTATCAGTCGTTGATTCATGTGTTAGTGCTCAAGACTTGAGTGATGATGTTTGTGCTTTAGATCATATGCAGGAATTACCTAAAAGCGAGAAAGGCAAGGACATGAAGAAGGAAATAGGAAAAGACTGCATTGTAGAACCAAGCACGGATCGTGCGTGTACGCACAAACAACTGTTCACTTGGTTTTATACCATTAATTTGGGCTTCCAAGACTTGAGTTTTGTGTTGTTTTTGAGTATTTTGAGTCATTTGAGTAGCCAAGCCATGTTGAGATCCAATTATATTGAGTTTATAGTCATAGTAATGAATCGTGTATCAAAATAAGTACAAACGAGCAAACAAAGAGAGATTGATTTGAAGAAACGTCCAAACGCGTCTGAAATTTCCATCACTGGCAGTGTTTCGTATTTTGGCCATAACTCTCTCTACAAAATTGATATTGAGATGATTCAAGTGGCTATGGAAAGCTAAGAGATAGGGCTACAACTTTGAAGAAGGGCTCAAAAGCAAATTCCAACATTTGGTGGGTGAAAAACTCAGGCGGGCGCTGCAGCGCCCGTCCACGGGCGCTGCAGCGCCCAAGACAGCAAATTCACTCCAAAATTCACGTCCCGGGCGCCGCAGCGCCCGTCCCGGGCGCCGCAGCGCCCCTGGACGGAAATTCCTAAGTTCTTCCACCTATTTCTTGAACTTTTGAGGGGCTATAAATACATACATGGGAGGCTTGATCTAGGGTATGGAGGAAAGGCTGGGAATACACCCAAGAACACAAGAAACACATCAATTTCATCAAGGAAGAATCAAGGGAAGAATCGGGTCGAATCGGAGCTTGAGGATTGAAGATTAATCGAGAGATTATCCATTTCCCTAAGTTTTCTCATTCTTTGTGCTTTAATCTTTCATTTTAGTTTCTTATGAAGATGAACAATTTGTCTATGAGTTGTTTATTTATAATGGGTAGCTAAACTTCTTGTGATTTCCGGGTTTTGGAAGTAGATTAATTGAACTCTTGTTGATTGTTTTAATCTTAATTGAAATTATTGTCTTGAAGCCTATTTGAGTACTTTGTTCTTATTCTTGTTTTATCATTTGGCCAATGATTTAACATGTTTGATATATTGATTCATAATTCGAGAGATGAGTTTTAATATTAGATCTTGAGTACTTGACATGAATATTTGCATAATCGAGAGGTTTGTGAATATTTGTGAGGATATTTGATCTTTTGTGCATTTGGGAGTTGTGTATCTTATGTTGAGTAGATACTAGCATAGATATTTCAATCTACACTTTATATACATCTCGAGATGGAGGATAAAATACATTGTGATCGTCTTATAGGTGTATTGATAATAACTTTGGCTTTGATTAAATCATAAAACAAGAGGAATATTAATTGAAACCATAACCCGGGAATCCATTTCATTTCCCTTGATAATTCCACTATTATTTCCATCTTGTGTTTTTGTGGTTATTCTTGTCTTTTCTTCTACAACAATCATTCAATTTTGATCGTCTAAATAAAAATAAGGCTATCTTAGTTCAATACTTAGCGCATTAATTTATTAGTCCCTGTGGATTCGACAACCTTACTTCTCTATATTAAAACTTGACACCGTAGACTTGCGGTAAGAAAAATCTCTAACAAGTTTTTGGCGCCGTTGCCGGGGACTAATACAATTTTTGGTGCTAATATTGCGATAGATAGAATTATTCTTAATTTAGACATTTTTTTTTAATTTTTTTATTTTTCTTTTGTAAATTCTACTTCTACAATGCTTGATTTGTTTCTTTGAATTGGTATAGGTGCACCCGTTCGGATGGAAGAGGCGAAACCATCTTTGGAAGACGCCCTCATTTCATTCATGAATCAAACGACTTCATTTATGAGTCAAATAAATTTATTCATGAGGGAAATGGGAAATAGCCTTACCAAAAACGAAGCAAAGATGGACAAGATGAAGTTGCAATTGACACAATTGGCCAATACTATGGATTCACAATTGAAAAATCTCGAGACTCAAATGGGCCAATTAGTTACAATTGTTGGTGGGCAACATCAAAAGAGCCAATTTTAAGCACCATCAAGCCAACTCGAAGGAACAATCTAGTGCCATTCATCAAATGAGTAGACTAGAATACGAGAAGATAAAGATCCTGGAAAAGCAAGAAAGCTCGTAACCACACACAAATTGTATGTCTATGCATGATCAAATAGTATGTGGCGCTGAAAAGGAACAAAAACAGGACAAGGAACACACAACCCAAGCGTGTACGAATGAGCAGTTCGTGCGAGATATTATAAGAAAGTTGTTCCAGAACGAGAAAAATACTCGATCATACATATGCAAACGAACAACATACACGTAAACCGGATCAAGTATATTCCTACGCCAGACTCAAATCCTTGCTTGGACACCCCAAGTATGCATTATTAGGTGCAAGTAAGGCAAATATGGCACTTGACCATGACCCAAAGCAGCTAATATATGCATTCAAGGGAGGCACCAATTCATACGTCGAGCTATAGACGGTAAATCTAGCGCTTGTTGGGAGGCAACCCAATGGTAACTTCACATTTTTCTTTCTTGAAATTCTATTTTTTCCCTTGTTTCGATATAATTTCATTCAAGTTTGGGGGGGAGAGTTAGTATTTTGATTTGAAATGTGTGAGTATTTTGATTTGAAGTGTGTAAAAAAAAAATTGCATTTGTTTGTGTGTTTCCATATAGTTGCATGTAAAGCATTTTAGGTTGCATTTGCATTAGAAACACGTTTACAGTTTTAGCACGTTTATTATTTTCATAGATTTTAAGGAGTGAGTTGACCTTGTGCGACGAGACTTGATGCTTATATTTTTGAAAAAAAATTTGTATTGTTTTGATTGGGTATTGAGTATGAGTTGATTGAGCCATGAATAGATGATATTGAGCATGTGGATATTGAGAACATGGTTTGATGCTTTGAATTACGATTTGCAAGCTTGTGAGCTTTTGAGCCTTTCTTTGCTTTCATCATATGCGATCTTGTTGTTAATTTGAGTGTATCATTCATGTTGTTAGAATTCTAGAACTTGCTCGGTATCTCCGTCAAGGTCACATGTTGTATGCGTGTGAAAATGATCAAAGGCCATTTTATTAGCCCTTCAAGCCTTTTGCTTACCTAATGATGATATTGAAATCCCTAGTTAGCCAACTTGAGCCTATTGCCTAATTTTTAATAGCCACAATTCAAGCCTTAACTTGATAAATCTTTTACCCAACACTTGAGCGTATAGCATTGAGTAAAGGAATTGAATAAGGGTGAATGGGTGAAATCAAAATGTTAGAAGGTGATGTTATAGTTGGTTGATGAGAACAAAAGAGAAAGAAAAAGGAGATATGAAATGTTGAAAACTCATATAAGAGTAAAAAAAAAAAAATAGATCGATGAATGAGTTTTCTTTGAATGAACTTGGAGGTTAAGAATTGTAATGTGAATGGTTGAGTTTACAAAATAAAGGGGATGGAGATAAGAAGAGTTGGTGAAAATGAGAGGTGATTTGAGTAGAATATTGAGCTTTAATGTAGATGAATTATATGCTCACCGGTCTATATGCTCGAGTTTGAGTCACTCTATCCATATTTTCCTACCCCAACCAAAGAGCCTTCATTACAACCAAAGGAAAAAGTCCTTTTTGATTCACAATTTTGCATACATCCTAGTGGCGGAGATATGAGACGATTTGCAAGCCTATGGTAATTCTGCAATATTGAATTGAATTGAGCGTAAACACGTCCTATATTCATTCGAGATGAGAGTATACAGTTGATCTTTGTGAGGTGTAATTCTTAGCATTTACCATGGTTTCTTTAATATGTGCTCTATGTTAGATGTTTGAGGATTGGTTAATTCGTTGCTTGATACCTACAATGAACAATACAAAATTTTACGGAGTTGTTGTGCGTTCAACTTTTCATTACTCCCAGTCATGTTTTGTCTTGTTTTTAAAAGTGTTGACCGGGACGGCCAACAGTTTAAGTTTGGGGGTATTTGTTCACTTGGTTTTATACCATTAATTTGGGCTTCCAAGACTTGAGTTTTGTGTTGTTTTTGAGTATTTTGAGTCATTTGAGTAGCCAAGCCATGTTGAGAGCCAATTATATTGAGTTTATAGTCATAGTAATGAATCGTGTATCAAAATAAGTACAAACGAGCAAACAAAGAGAGATTGATTTGAAGAAACGTCCAAACGCGTCTGAAATTTCCATCACTGGCAGTGTTTCGTATTTTGGCCATAACTCTTTCTACAAAATTGATATTGAGATGATTCAAGTGGCTATGGAAAGCTAAGAGATAGGGCTACAACTTTGAAGAAGGGCTCAAAAGCAAATTCCAACATTTGGTGGGTGAAAAACTCAGGCGGGCGCTGCAGCGCCCGTCCACGGGCGCTGCAGCGCCCAAGACAGCAAATTCACTCCAAAATTCACGTCCCGGGCGCCGCAGCGCCCGTCCCGGGCGCCGCAGCGCCCCTGGACGGAAATTCCTAAGTTCTTCCACCTATTTCTTGAACTTTTGAGGGGCTATAAATACATACATGGGAGGCTTGATCTAGGGTATGGAGGAAAGGCTGGGAATACACCCAAGAACACAAGAAACACATCAATTTCATCAAGGAAGAATCAAGGGAAGAATCGGGTCGAATCGGAGCTTGAGGATTGAAGATTAATCGAGAGATTATCCATTTCCCTAAGTTTTCTCATTCTTTGTGCTTTAATCTTTCATTTTAGTTTCTTATGAAGATGAACAATTTGTCTATGAGTTGTTTATTTATAATGGGTAGCTAAACTTCTTGTGATTTCCGGGTTTTGGAAGTAGATTAATTGAACTCTTGTTGATTGTTTTAATCTTAATTGAAGTTATTGTCTTGAAGCCTATTTGAGTACTTTGTTCTTATTCTTGTTTTATCATTTGGCCAATGATTTAACATGTTTGATATATTGATTCATAATTCGAGAGATGAGTTTCAATATTAGATCTTGAGTACTTGACATGAATATTTGCATAATCGAGAGGTTTGTGAATATTTGTGAGGATATTTGATCTTTTGTGCATTTGGGAGTTGTGTATCTTATGTTGAGTAGAGATACTAGCATAGATATTTCAATCTACACTTTATATACATCTCGAGATGGAGGATAAAATACCATTTGTGATCGTCTTATAGGTGTATTGATAATAACTTTGGCTTTGATTAAATCATAAAACAAGAGGAATATTAATTGAAACCATAACCCGGAAATCCATTTCATTTCCCTTGATAATTCCACTATTATTTTCATCTTGTGTTTTTGTGGTTATTCTTGTCTTTTCTTCTACAACAATCATTCAATTTTGATCGTCTAAATAAAAATAAGGCTATCTTAGTTCAATACTTAGCGCATTAATTTATTAGTCCCTGTGGATTCGACAACCTTACTTCTCTATATTAAAACTTGACACCGTAGACTTGCGGTAAGAAAAATCTCTAACAACAGCCCATGCGTGATGCCGTGGAAAAGCTAGAATAGAATGGGACATGCACGGACCGTGCGTACGTGCACGAACAGCCCGTGCGTGACTCAGATTAGTATACTCCGACCCCAGAACTCAAATCATTGCCTGAAATCCCCAAGTATGCATTCCTAGGTGAAAACGATGCAAATATGGCGCATGACCTATGCGTGAAGTAGTCAATAGATGCATTTAAAGGGGGTACTAGTTTATGCGAGTTGAAATGGTGGGGAGAAGTGCATGAGGATGCTACAGAGATCTCTCACCAGTGGACCGCGACGTCGGGTATACGTCGGGGTCACTACCCACCACCACCTTCCTAGTGATTCATGTTGTCTCCACACTTGTTTTGTATTAAAATCCTATCTTTCCATGTGTGCGATATAATTTCATTCAAGTTTGGGGGAGAGATAGTTATTTTGATCTAAGGGGAAGTGGAGAGTTTTTTTTTTTTTTTTGCATTTCATATAGTTGCATGTGGAGCATTTAGGTTGCATTGCATTAGAAACACGTTTATAGTTTTGGCACGTTTACTGCTTTAATATGTCTTAGAGAGTGAGTAAACTTGGGTTTGATGGGGTGTGATGCGATTTGAGAGGTATTTTTGAAAATTCTTGTGCTGTTTTGATTTGGGTGTTGAGTGCGAAGTAATCAAGTTGAGAATGGATGATATGGACCATGTGAATATTGAAAACATGGATTTTATGCTTTGATTTACGGATATGCCAGCCTTTGAGCTTTTGAGCCTTTACTGCTTACATTATATGCAGACTTGTTTGTTGTTTTGAGTGTATCATTCATGCTGTTAGAACTCTAGAACTTGCTCTGGTATCTCTGTCAAAGCCACATGTTGCATGCGATTTGTGAAAATGATTTAAGACCATTTTTATTTAGCCGTTCAATCCTTTGGCCTACCCAATGATAATGAATTCCCTAGTTAACCAATTTGAGCCTATTGCCTTATTTTTTGATAGCCACATCTTCAGCCTTAACTTGATATATTTGTTGCCCTAAACTTGAGCTTATAGCATTAAGTAAGCGGGTTGAATGAGGTTGAACTGGATGAAATCAATAATATAGATAATTGTGTAGGAATTGGTTTATAGGAACAAAAGAAAAGAAAAGAAGGAAAAGAATGATGAATACTCATGAAAGAGTCGGAAAAAAAAAAACCTTTTTGATTCATTAATTGCATACACTTTAGTGGCAGAGATGTGAGACAATTTGCAAGCTTATGTTAGTTCTTCATCATTGATATGATTTGAACGTAAACACGTCCCTTATACATTTGAGAGGAGAACACACACTTGATCAGTGAGAGTCGTAATTCAAAGGATTTGCCATGGTTATATTGAAACGTGTTCTACATTAGAAATTTGAGGCTTGATTGATTCATTACTTGATACCTATGGACAAGCAACATGAGTTCGTGGTGTTGTTCTTGATTATGCTTTTCATTCCTCCCACTTGTGTTTTGTTTGGTTTATAAAGCGTTGATCGAGACTATCAATAATTTAAGTTTGGGGGTTTATTTAGTGTGAGTTTTGCATGTATTTTGGGCATGATTTTGGCTATAATGGGATAAAAAACATGCATTAACTCAGTAAAATGGGTCGTGTTCTCATATTGTGGAAAAGATATTATGCTTTACTCTTTTTGCAGGAAAATAACAATGTTGGAGCACTTTTGTGGCAAATCAGAGTATTGTAGTATAAAACCATCAAGAATCGGGCGATTACGTGAAGTATGGAGCTGAATCGAGAAGAAGTCAGAAGAACCGGGCGAGAATTGGCCACGCACGGGCAACCTGTGCGCATAGGCATGGCCCGTGCATGAGTAAGGCAACAGGATTACGCACGACCTGTGCGTCTATTCGAGAGAAAGATTGAAGGTTCGACTTGACGTACAAGTAACCAGTGCGCATAGGCACGGTTCGTGCGTTTGTGCGGGTTTGTAGAGTCCCACTTCGTATTAACGTAGAATTGGCCCGTGGAAGTTATAAATAGAAAGGAGGCAGACCCAAAAGGGGACACACATATTTTTACCCTAGAAAGCAGAGAAAATAGCAATCTTCTACCGGAGGAATCGAGAGAAAGGTCGAGATCACATCCACGCTTGAGGATTGAAGATTGATTAAGAGATCATTGATATCCCTGAGTTTTTCTTACTCCATTGTATTCTTATTTTCATCTAGTTGGTATGGATCTGAATAATTTGTCTATGGATTATTCGTTATTCTCATGTCCGGCTAAATAATCTTGTGATTACGGGGTTTGGGATTAGATTAATTAACTCTTATTTGATGCTTAATTTTAATTGAAGTTATATTTCGTACCCTATTCGAGTACTTTGATTTTATTACTTGTTTTATCATATGGCCAATGGTTTAACATGCTTGATGTGTTGATTCATAATTCGAGAGATGAGTTTCAATACTAGATCTTGAGTACTTGACATGAATACTTTGCATGATTGAGAAGTCTATGAGTATTTGTGAGGATAACTGATCTTATATGATGTTGGGAGTTGTTTATCTTATGTTGAGTAGAGATGCTAGCATAGATAATTCAATCAACGTATTTATTGTGTCTCGAAAGAGAGGATTACTTTTGCGATCGTCTTATTGGGAAGATAGATAATAACTTTGGCTTGATTAATCTGATAACAAGAGGGAGATTAACTGAAACCATAACCCTGGAATCCATCCATCCACTTGATCTTTTCAATCGTAACTCTTTGCTTTGTTATTTTTATGATAACATATTTTCTTAGTTTTATAAAACAACAATCACATTTCGATCATCTAAATAAAAATAGTGTTATTACAATCTCAATACTTAGTGCATTAATTTATTAGTTTCTGTGGGATTGTGCCTCGGGTAGAGCTGTCAAAATGGGCCAGGCCCGTCGGGTCGGCCCGTCCCGCCTAAGGTAGGGGGGTGGGTTAAGTATTTAGTAGCCCGCCAAAGGCGGGCCTAACGAGCTAGCCCGCCGCAGGCTTGGCGGGGCGGGGCGGGGCGGGCCGGCGGGCTAGCCCGCCATAAATTAAAAAAAAAAAGAAAAAAAAAGATAAATTAGATAAAATAGACAAAAAAATAGTATAATTGATATTTTATATTTGTATTTCTTATAAAAGTGTATATAATATTTTTTATAAAATATGTACTTGTTATCCATTAGCATATTTAATTCATTAAAATTAACAATATAAATAATTTTTTTTTTCATTTTTTTATTTTATTTTAAATTTTTGGTGGGCCGGCCTGCCCAACCCGCAACCCAAGGCGGGTTGGGTTGGGTTGAGGGTTTCTCAGCCCGCCCGCCCCGCCCCGCCCCGCCGGCCCGTTTCGACAGCTCTAGCCTCGGGGTCTCAAACCGTTAACTTCTCTAAAGACAGGCCAATAGTTACCTTATATTGATCAATGGGCCAAGGATCATTAGATAAAGTAAGGCACGTAAATTTTATTGACTTATTAAGAAGAAGAAAACATTCCTTTTTATGTCGATGAATTTATAAAACTGGCATGGAACATGGCATGGTTGCGCATTAATTAAAACCTCATAATTAGAAAGTTGACTCATCTAAATTAATGAAACTTTTGCCCAAAGTATAGAGTTCTTGAGCCATGGCCTAGCCTGTCAAACTAAGTGATCTTCAATGGAAAATGTTTAATTTTGGCTGATTTCTGATTCTGAACATGGTATGGGGAAATATATAGTTGGGGGGCAACTTTTTGGTTCAAAAATAAAAATGGTGTCCATACAATTTTGATGCACTGTTACTTTTTAGCATGAGAAAGGAAGTAGAGACAACATCATTTATAACAAGAAAGTGGTCACTATATACATATTGATATTCCTATCCCATCTTTGTGGCCCCTCATTAAAACCCTTATTTGTCTTAGTCTTTTATCAAATGATTATATTGGCCATACTTAATTCAGGCAGAAAAATAGAAGCTTAGTGGTAAATTTTCTTTTTGCTCCTTTGCTTCTCTGAGACAGTGGCTTTAACAAGAAGTATATACAATTGCATTAGATTTCATGTTTAAATAGGGGCATAACACTAAAATCAACACCATTAAAGTTGCAACATTTGGTCAATTTTTGGTGTATTTCTTGAGCTGTGGAATAAAGGGTCACATTTAAGATCCTTATAATAAGAGCTGATAAATGGGTCGGGTCAGCCCAATACTGCCCTGCCAAGCCAAATAGAAAAGTTGGGCCGGGCTAGGTCGGCCTGAAATTTTATTGGTCGCTATTTGTAGTGCCCAAGCCCACCCCATGTTTTGAAAATATATACAAAATATACTAGGCCGACTCAGCTTTCGAGCCAAATGGGTCCGATCAGACTGGTTTTGACAACTCATAGTGAATGATAACAATTTTGATGCACTGAACAGGGAGCAGAACCTGCTTCATTGATCAAAATTCAGGACATTTTATACAATGATAATTGCTAACAATTATGTTAAACACACTTCTGTTCATCCTCTTTTGACTAATTGATTGCAGGTTTATATTATTGAATAAAGATCAATTGGCCTAATTTCATCATTGTTTTTCTTTTGGAGGGGGTGGGGTGGGGTAGGGTGGGGAAGAAAAAACAATGACATGCATTGGTAATTAGATTACTTGGAATTAATTAGTTCATATATATGATAATTGGGCAATATAATAGCTGAAGTATATGTTCATGGGTGAAATTTATGAGTCCACTACATGTAAGAGATTGCTCACAGATTTTTTTCCTCTAATTAAAATTGTATAAAGAATTGTATTGAATAATAATTTGGGTCTGAATACAATACATATATCTCTAAAGAATTCACATAGTTAACTAGCAAGGACTAGGATCAATTAGCTAGCTCTAAGGGCGGACAGTGGGGGCCTTCGGGGATGGGTTCATCCTCTTAAAGACTAGGATCAATCTAAATTTTAATACTCATAGAAATTTGACAATATTGAGAATAACTGTGAAATTGATGTTTTTGTACTCTTTTCTGATTGGAAAGCAAAAAGAATTTCAACATTAGGATAATTAGGTTGAATTTAATTAGAGCCAACCCTATATAAGAACATGGAATGAGCTTCCTGATGTGACACCAAATATTGAATTATTTAACAAAAAAGTTTCTAAGGCAAAAGTATTCTTTTTTCAAATTATATCTACATACAAAATTAACTGAAACAGTTTCCTTTCCAAATGCAGCAAGCTGAGATTCCATTGAGTTTTACAAATTTTATGAAATATGGAGTTTACAATTTTTGTAGACATACAATTTAAGAGAGTAATTTATTACTATATATTAAAGGCACCAAGACTTGGGGTAGGTTTGCAACAGCTCTTTAATTTGTATGTCATTTATTAATATCTTCAAAGATCTTCTACAGCAGGAATATTTTATCACCATTTTGGTTATACACTTATACTTCCAAACAAAAACAAAACAACATTTTGGGATGTCAAAATTATGAACTGCAGCAATTTCAATGCAAAAAGAAATACAAACTTAAGAGATGGTTACAAAAATTGCCCATGATGTTTGGGGTAATTACAAAAAGACCCCAAAAAAATTCAAAATTACAAAACCCCTCTTGGGTTTGATTTTATCTGACACTTTCACCCTAACTATTAGTTGAACTAACTGAATTTGTTGCTATCTCTAAATTTTTCTAAATGTTACAAATAGCCAGACGAAAAGTTAGGGCCATTTGTAATATTTAGAAAAGTTGAGCGACTTATCATGTCAACTAACGGTTGGGTAAGGCAGATTCAAGCCTAGTTCTGTAATTTTAAAATTTCTCTAAGTTTTTTTCGTAATTACCCCAAACCTCAGGGGTAGTTTTTCTAATTATCCTTAAGTTTAAATAATAGTATTTTACTGCTTCCCTGAAATATATATGTGAAAAGTGAAGTGGCATGTAAACTTTTTATAAAGACATATAAGACACTTCCACTAAGAAAACTTTCCTCAACAACAATAGTAACTCTCCAACAAACCAAGAAAAAAGCCAAGAAAATGATTGATCTCACATGACCCAACATTAGAACCACAAGCAATTGTGGGATGGAGGTCAGGGGTTCAAATCCCTGCTCCATCAAATTGTTTGTGGGGTGGAGGTCAGGGGTTCATATCCCTTCTCCATTAAATTGCTCCCCGGGGCATATGCGTGCTGGTGAAGATTTGGTGGGAACTCATACTGAATAGCATCCGTGTGGGTTCGATTCGGGGAGAGATCGTTATTAGTAGATTGGGGGGTCGAACATAATTGTTCTCTTTACCGGGAGGATCACAGACGCCGCCAGACCCGTCGCCGTAACATGGCAGTCGTGCACATCCCGCGGTTTACCTTGGCAAAGAATGAGGAGGTTTGTTGTGTCCGGCGTCCTCGAAAGATAAGCGCAGCAAAAGTTGCTCAAAAGCTTAAAAAAAAAAAAAAAAAAAAAAAAAAGATTGTGAGAAAAAAAAAAAATAAAAAAACCCAACCAAAAATTGAATGAGCTTTTCATTTAAGTCAGCCCACTCTCCACCTCCCTTTCTCCCTTTTTCTCTCTGATTTTGTGTTTGTGTGTGGAATTGTGCAGCAAATTGGCTCTGAAATCAGCAAGACAAAAAGTTGCCCAAAGAAAAAAAAAACAAACAAATTTTACACTATTAGAAAGCTTCAAAATTCCATGCACATTGTCCCTCTTTCCACCATTTGACTTATTATAAGCTCCTTCTTCAAACTTCAAAGCAACCTATACAAAGCCAAACAAAAAGATCAATATTCTTGTTTGGTTTAAAGAAAGTTAAAACAGAGATAAAGAAGTTTTTTTTCCCATTCTACTATATCCCATGCCATGAATAGGGGTTTTCACAAGAGAAAATATCATATGGGCATAATTGGAAGAGAATTGTGGTTTATTCTTCTGCTGATGCTTTTAGTGTTGGAGAATTCAGAATTTGCAGAAGGGAATATTGGCAAATTTAGCAGAGTTAAAAAGGGTTTCCCATCCCCTGCATCCTCAAATGCTGTCAAAATCCATAAAAATGGCTACACAGGAATTAATGCACCAGATAAAGACATTATTAATGGAGATGAAGTTTTTGGTGCTCAGAAAAGGAGAGTCTACACAGGTCCAAATCCTCTACACAACAGATAAGTAGTATTATAAATAAAAAAAAAGGAAAAAAAAAACAGTCTTGATATTCTCATTCAAGAACTTATATTATTTAGTTTTTGTTTTTTTTGTTTAATATAATTTTTTAGTTTTCTTGATTAATATGATATCCTCATAATGATGCTGCTTAAGGGTTTTGTTGCATTTCCAGTTAGTGCTTTCAGTACAGAAGGAATATATATGTTTTTGTTGAGCAGATGTTATTTTTTGTTTGGTTGAAAATATAAACCTGAAATGTTTTTTTTTCCTTTTCTACATATGTACCATAGTTTTGAATAAACAATACAATTAATGTGGTTGTTGGTGTAGTAATAATCAAATTAATGTCTATGTTTCTATTAATTGTCATAGTATTTCCTCTGAAAGCATAAAAGAAGGAATGAATGTCACTTGAAATAGACTTTTCTATTTATTCTCTCATTTAGTCAATTTATTTCCAAATCAAGTAAGAAAATTCAAGAGAATATAAAGATAACACACTACTCATAATTATACAAGATAATTATTATTAGTTGATGGAGAAAGATCAGCATATAAAGTTTTCAAAAACCTGATGACTATTAATTAATTTTAATTGTAACCATTATGAGTTTTACTATAAAAAAAAAACTTGTAAAATATTCACAATTAAATGATCCCCACTCATGAATTTTAGTAATTTTAACACAAGACTCCATTTCATTACGGAATTATTTTAGTATATGATGATAACTAGTTATTATACAAAATAACAATAATAAATAACACACGGGTGTTTGACACGTGTGTGTATATATATATATATTAGATATATTAAAATGATATAGATATATTATCTGTTACTTGAGCATGCGCCAATTAATATTGATGTTGCCCCTTTATTTTTGTGCATTGAGAAGGAAACAAGGGCACTCATAATTCATAGTCTGAAAATTTTCAAATATTTAGGACCCACCACTTTTATCCCTTTCGGCCATATTAAGGGTGATAAATGTATGTAAATATTTAAAGGTTTTTATATTTTACTTTTTCTTTAACGGATTGTATAAGTAAGGATTAATTTGAGTCTTCATGAGTAGATTTTACTCAATCATACTACGTACATATTGTTCCCAGAATATTACTAAATGATTAAAGTATAATTGCTTAAAATCAGTGTGGTTTGAGTTATACGTTTGATTGCAATTGAAGGATGACAAAATTCATCCTCTTCAAATCCAAAAACTTAACTTAGTCATGTAAGTATTAGAATTGCTCGAATTGCATTTATTTTAGCTGGAATTTAAGAAATTGACCTGAAATAGGGTCGAAATTGGGATTTCAACCAATTTTGTTATTGTGGATATTGTTAGTTCCAACCGATATGGCACTGTGGTGGATGAAATAGGAAGATGGTGACTTTAAATAAAAAAAATTAAAGCAAGTCAATGTGGACAAAAATGACCACATCGAACCCTACCTTTGGCCGGAATCCCATGTTTCGCCCTATTTTCAGTCAATCTTTCAAATTTTGGACAAAATAGGATGCAATTCGAGTGATTTTAAAACAAACCTAATCAAAATTTTGGGTTTAAACAAGACTAATTTTGTCAACCCTTGGTCCTTGGTTACATGACTAATTTTGTAACTTTGTCTAAGAACTAATGTGCGCAACACATGCTTATGTGAGATATGAATACGTATTTTAACATAACTTACAGTATAATTAGCCATAACTGAGTAATGAAATTTGTAACTTTGGTAAAAATTGTGGATTTCCTTGAGACATGAAGGATATGATTCACCACACATTTAAATATGCTGTTAGATATCACCAAAATTATTAAAAATCATAAGTAGTTGGCTAGAATTGTAATATTAATTCAAAAAGAGTCTCATCTATGCATCATGCTGGCATCATCAACTCTTGAGAAATATATTGATTTAATCACAGATTAGTTTGAAAATATTGTATATATCATATATATATTGTACCACGTAACTTGATCTTGACATTGATTACTAACATTTTCTATCTTCAATATATAGGTCCACGTACCCCAGCAAATATATGTGACTTTTCTTGTTTTTCTGCTGGTGCCCTTTTTCAAAATTTCTAGAACATCCCTTCAACTTGTGCTTATTTTTTTCTGTCAAGATCTTTGGACTCAAAGGAATTAAACGATAAACTTATTATAGCTCCATTTGTTTTTTGTCCACCTGCCAAAAAGAAATCCTCTTTCAATACGGCACTTAAATAGAGCAACGCTACACTTGTATAGAATGTAAACCAATTGATGATTGGAGCAAAATATCTTACTTTTCAAATTTTTTGGAATTATATTGAGCTTAAAATATATTGTTAACAAGACTTCATTGATTTATTTTTCTCTGAAATGATAGTTTATTGGAAACTCAAACGAAAAAAACAATGCAATTTAAGTCTACTGATTTGAAGTCCCTTTTCGTGTCCGGAGAAACCAAGGGGACACGAGAGCACCACACCTAAAAGGTTGGACTCAAGGGAGCAAACAAATTCCCAACAAACGCGAGTCGAACTTGAGTGTGTATATATATATATTATATATATTGCACATATTGATATTGTCTGATACTATATATTTTTATTAATCAAACGGGCTCAAACCTAATTTCAAATCTTTTTGAGCCAAATATATGATTAGATTAGTTTATTATGTTTAAAGAATCGAAATCAATAATTTTACCGATCAATAATTTAGTTTACCTTTCACTCCTACATTTTTGTATGGTTTTCAAGCCTTTGTCGTTTTATCTCTGTTTTTAATGCCTTTTCTAAACCTTCCCTAATTTGTAAGGCGATGAAACATTAATTTAAAGAGCAAAGGACCACAAAATCATTGATCTTCAAAGGGAGGTAACAGTTAAAGCTACCTTTTTTTGCTTCTTGTCCTTTTAACCTTTAAGGTGAAAAATCATAGCGTGTAAATTATAAGAACTAAAGTCATGGTTTGAATAGACTTTCATTAGTTCCCCTTGGGTTTAATTGCAATTTGCACTCCAAGCCATAACATTTTTTTTGTATTTTGAACACAAAACTTTGAAATACATATTATACAATTTGAATTATGTGATTCGTTGCACTTTACCAACCTGAACAGAATTGACATGTGTCAATTCATGATAAGTCCACGTGTTCAAAGTGAGACATGCATCGCAGAAATTTCCAAGGATTAGTAGGCAACACTCACAATAGTTTGGTGGGCAAAATGCAATTATCACATTCCAATTCAATTCCTTGAACTTGATTTTGGGTATGTAATCACATCTACATAAAATTCAATTCAATTAAATTTCTGAACTTTCGGAAATCCTTAACATTATCATAACGTACAATAAACGCCTAGTCAAAGAAGTTTATAAGCTGCAACATTTCTTCCCCATCCCCTTTCTCAATCGATCATGATTGTCAAAACCATTTACAAGTTTTCGTTTGTAGAGTCAATTCAAAGGAGGGTACATTTGCAATTGACCTTTGTTTAGAATTTAGATTTGCGTGACACACATTACATAAGCATCGTACCTGCTTGCCTACCGTGTTTGAGAACTCCAAGATTACCTAAAGTTTCCAAGTCAATATAATGGAGGATCCACAAATTTAAGAGTGGAAATAGGCTAGGCCGGGCTAGACTTTTGATGGACGGCCTCGGCTCGATTTACATAAAGTCTGGACTATTATACATGATAGGTTTTTTTTAACAGCAAACGCCTAGCTTTTTCACATAAATAGGCTTGGTTTTAGCATATTAAAAGCCCACAAAAATATATATTTTTTATTTATTGTCGTAATTAATTAATTATATAGATAAAATATGTAATATATATTGTGTTTTTTTATATGTGTAGGCCATAAATAGGCCGTCAATTATGATTGAAAGGTTCTTTTTTTTTATTAAGGCCGAGTCTTGCCTACTTGCATAAATAGGCTTGTTAAAACTTAAAAGTTCTTAGCCTGACTCATTTAATAAATAGGATAGGCCAGACAAGACCAGTAGGAGGCTAGGCCAGACTAGGTCGATAGTAGCTAGGCCGTAGGCCCTGTCGGGTAGTCTGGCCTATTTCCACCCCAATCTACAATTATAATGTTAGTTTTCTAATTTTTCAATGATAATTATTTATACAATTTGTTGAATTTCTTAAGTTTTTGACCAACACGACACAAACTTATGGCACCTCAAAAATTGTTGGATATGTGATAATTAGCATGCACAACAACGAAGAGAGTACTCTTATAACCTTTTAAAACAACTTATAAGTTCATAAATTTGTTTTGTAAATATAGAACCATATAATTATCTGAAGGCCGAGTTGAATACCATAACGTTATCAAATAAAGCTAAAGTCCGTCTACCATGGAGATAACTCGATCACCAACTACAATTGCAAAATCGAGCTCAAGATTGTGAAAACAAACAAGTCTCACTTAACCACCATGTTGGAGGTATTATGTATGTTTATCTCTCATGTATGTGTGTGTGAGTTTATATATTCATAGAGATGAGTCAGGGGTGTGAGTTTTAGACTGGAATTACCAGTAACGAACCACTGGATAAAACAGAAACATAAATTCCCAATATCAATGACTTCAGATTTCATGTTCCAACTTTGTATTTCACTTCCTATTTCATTCATTCGGGTGAATGACACGTGTAATTACCTTTAAACAGTCAACAACTATTATTTATCTCACTGACATGTGTCATTCATCCGGATACATGGAACATGAACATGAAGTGGAACATAAAATTGGAACTGTAAATTTCAAATTTGTCGCTATATCACATAACGGTGATGCTAGTGAAGGGGTTTATATATAACTAGAACTGACAGATATAAACTAGTCAAAACTACACTACAAGACTTAAAAGGCACCTGCCCAACAGGGACCCCACTGCCCACATGTAAAAAAACCCAGTAAATAAAAAAGCTAAAATAAAAAGGAAATACTAGATTTGATAGGTCCTATTAAAATCCCTTTACAGACAGTAAACTGATGAATGAGCAGATCTATTGCCAGAAAATGTACTAGCAGTCATAAGTTACAAGGAAACATATTAGTATTAACACATTTATTTACTCAAAAAAAAAATATATATGGTTTTCCATATTCGAGTTGTTAGTAAATAGCTTTAGGCTAAAGCACAGACAGCTTAAGACAAAGAACACAATAAACAAACACAGAGATGAAACAGACATCAGACAGGGTTAATTAAACTTAGCTTGATTTCAGATCATCAGCCAAATTGTGAACTCTTTTGCAGAGCTTCATTGATAAAATCCTCAAGGATCTGACCAGTCTCAGAATGCAATAAAGGAGTGCAATTAATACCCAGAGTTAAGTCCCATCAGAATTATGCAGAGCCACAAACCACCAATTTCATCAAACATCGAGAGATGCTTTACCCTGTCATGAATCATGATGAAATATGGATGAGAATCTAGTTTTTATTGTAAAGGACAATCATGAACTGGACAATCATTAAAACGAAATCAGTCAAGATTCGGAAAGACAGTCTTAAACTCAAAGAACAGAAATTGAAACAATACTCAGATGACTCAATGTAAAACTGCATTCAAGTTATAAACATGCACGTCGGTAAAGGACGGTACGTTATATGGGAATCTGACAAACAGAGATTATGGATGGAAGGAAGGAAGAAAAAAACATTGAAATTCATAAGTAACAACAGAGAAATTTGAGTTGACATCAAAATCAGTAAAATCTAAAGGGTTAATTACAAAAACTACCCTGAGGTTTAGCTTAATTACAAAAAAACTCAGTTATCTTTCACTATTACAAATACCCATTGACATTTGTTTCTAGTTTACAAATTACACCCTCAAGAGGGGATGTTTGTAGCATTTTAAGAGAGAGTAGATGCAAAATATAATATACCTTCCTGCTCAATGGATTAACTAAATTTCCATCATGCACTAGGAAAACCTTAAAGCTTAGAGGAATTAGCCAAGATTCTTCTCAAGGCAATTGCAGCTTTAGAACCAGATGGCCGACCCAAATGTTTAGAAATATAATCTCCAGCCAAAATGAGTTTTCTGAGATCCACATTTGTTTTCACGCCCAGACCGTTAAGCATATAAACAACATCCTCAGTAGCAACATTTCCAGAAGCACCTTTGGCATACGGGCAACCTCCAAGGCCGGATATGGAGGAGTCTACTGTGCTGATACCCATCTGTAAGAAACATCAATAAACTGAATGACGCTACAAATAAAAACTATCAGCCTGTAATGAAAATTCTTGACAGTTCAAGACAAATTTTCACAGAGACAATTCAATTTTGAGTGAGTGAAATTAGATGCCACAATGAATCAATAGGACTTCAAGTATAAGCAACTTCTAGCTTAAATACAAATTTTTCCCGAAGAATTATGATGGTGAGATAGGTCATAGTGGAATGAAAACAAACAAACAAACAGACATACTAGTCTCTTACTATGTATATATAAGAAAAAAATTGTTCAATGATCCATTAACACATTTATATTTCCATCACGGCATCAGCAATAGCATTCAAATTTCCATTTACAACCATAATAATTAGTCTCTACTGCAAATAAACTACGTATATATCTTTTCATCTTAAGTTGTACGCAGAATAATTAGTCTCTACTGCAAATGAACTACATATATATTTCCGTCTTAAATTGTACGAAGCATAACTCCACAACAACATAAGTTTATTGTTGAGAAGTGACTTCATTCAAGTCTTATTTGACCTAAAAGGTTTTTGACAATTTGCATGTTCAATTAGTAGATCTATATCGGTTTCACCATATCTGGTGACACAGAATAACTTAAAATTCTATGGTGGCACTGAATCACAAAACAACATAAGTTAGAAGTTATCCATATAGCTGATGACATTCTCACTCACGAAAGACAAAATTGTCAACCCCAACACACACTGACACATTCCATTATAAGCCATAATTCAAATTCACACCATTCCAAGTCCCAAACAACTATATCCGCTGACATCTTTAGAACCATTATAAGCCATAATTCAAATTCACATATTCCAATGACAATGATCATTAATTTCAAACCTTTAAATCTCTTTTAACTTGTCGAATTTTGAGGAAGAAAACTAACAAGATAGAAGAAGAATTAATCAATTTTTCCAGTTAAAGAATACAATCCTCGAGAGAATAAGGTGTCAAGCAGAAAGAGAAACAATTAGTTCTTTTTAACTCAACACCCAGCTAGGGAGGAAGCTCACTTGGAGAGATAAGAGAATGTTTGAGAGGGCTTGCCCATAAGTGTCATGAAAATGTACAGCGAGCTTTTCTACAGGAACAACATCAAGAACAGCTTCCAGCATTGGAATGACAGTACCTGACAGAAGGACAAGATACAATGTATTGAAAAACAGACACACTCACATATGTAAAACTTAATATAGTCAAAGCAGATGAATCAAGAGAAGCATACAAAGACGGACAGATTTGTGTAAAAAATACACCAATATACCCTTTGTATAGATTCTGTGCTATCTTATGACTACGGCTGTTTTTTTGTTTCACAGTTAAGATAAATAAGATCATGCGTAACCAAACAGTAGTAAGATGTTGAATGAGTGACAGGTGTATGCTTTGTCTACACGAGAGAGCCATGTGGACTCAAGAAGAAGCATCTCACCAGTTGAACATCTACAATCAAAAGGAAGACTTGACTATACCAGGAGTGCCGACACCAATTGTATCACCAAGTGATATTTCAGCACAACCCATATTATAAAGTTCTTCAGCAACATATGCTACTTTTGATGGAGGTACTGCTCCTTCCACTGGACAACCCACAACACATGATATATATCTGCAAAGAGTAAGCGCCAATTTTTCAAAGATAGAAAATTAATTCACCTTCTTCCGAGAATTTTAAAGATCAACCACAAATTAAATGAACTCCTGTAAACGAGGTAACAGTGGCCTCCATAAAACTCAAAACATTTAACACCCCACAAAATAGCAGTATCCGGGCAATGTTAACACCTAAGCAATTTGTTACGCATGCATTTTAAGAGACTACAAGTCTCTTCGCAGTGCCACAGAAGGCAATTACCAGATTAGGAAAAAAGAACTACACGGGGAACTGCATGTTCTTTGTTCCTCCCAGATGACGATTTCATCACAAAATGTTACACATGTTTTCCAATCAAAGGCAAAGGACTATTGCCTGCAACTGTAGCTAACTGAACAACACATTTAAAAAAGTCACCTACCTTAAACACTTTCTAGTGAGCTCTCTTTCCATCCTACACAATTCTTTTGGGCATTGTACTCCTTGATCTTTCATAGATTGGCATATTGTTCCTGAATTTATTGATTTATTATATACTCATTCGGGAATTGGGGGTGGGGGGTTAAGGACAGGAAATGTAGAGAGCTAGGTAGATGCTACAGTGTAAGCAATTGCACATTTACAAGATCCAAAGGAACACAAACTTCTTTACATACAGCGTTGAAAACTATTAGAAACTGAATCTCTAGCCACTTCCTTCCAGAACTGATTACTTATAGAACAACTTCAAGTAACTAGTTGTACTAAGCTCAGAAATATACCTCAACCTTCCGTGCCTGGACAAAGTTAAGGGTAAAGATACAACAACAACAACAACAACAACAACAAACTAAGCCTTAATCCCACTATGTGGGGTCGGCTATACGGATCATATCGCGCCATTGTTTACGGTCATAAGCCATATTTTCATTTATTTCTAGATATAACATGTCTTGTTTAATAGCTTCTTTCCAAGTCTTTTTAGGCCTACCAATTAAGGGTAAAGATACATCTTGAAAAAATGTTATGCTTTCTGGAATAGTCAAATAATACACGAGATGATAAACTATTCAATATTGGCCATCTAAAGAACACTTCGCATTTCAAGCGTAATAGAAAATGTATATTAGAAATTTATGCTATCTAGCAACTTTTCGTGTAGACACTTGGGTGCTATGAGGTCTAACGAATAGCCAAGTATAACACAATGACTTGGGGGATATAACTTCGTTGGAGAAGGATCAACTTCTAGTATTAAGTTTCTAAAATTTACTTCATGACCCAACTACGTCCACATGATGATAAATTACATAATGAAACTCAGCACGGCATCATGACATACCCACGAACTGGAATTGCATGGTTTTTAGCAGCAAGGGCAACATCACGGTAGCGAGCAAGACTATCTTCAATGCTGCAATTTATGTTTGACTGGGAAAAGGACTCGGACGCTGCAGCAAAGACAGCCACTTCCTTTGCTCCAGCTGCCATAGCAGCCTCAAAACCCTGGAGCAATGCTATGAAAGATTACAAAGAATTCCATACCAGTTGCTGCGGTAGATGTTGAATGTTAAATGTCAATGTGAAAAGCCAACTGACTTTGATATTAGGAGTCAAAACTGGAAACCTAGAATGCTCAATGCCCTGAATGGCTGACATTACATCCTTCGCATCAGCTAGCTGCAATTTTATTTTATCACAATGAATAAAGTCATAAACTGAAAATAACACTTCAAGAGCCATGGATAACATAGCCTGGTATTAATATTACTCCAGCAACAGAATAAGTATATCAAGCAATCCACTGAATTTGTAGATCTAGTTATTGCCATTTTATATGTTTTCTTCACATGCAGAACAACTAAACAAGCCTTATGATCTTATGTCCATTAGCAGACAAACTTTTACAGGATTGCAACAACAGCTCAAGCAGATTACCAATTCGGATAACGGCGTGCTCTGTTGCCAGTTAATTTTGGATTATCACCTGGATTATTCATTTCTGTCATTTCATTTCTCAGTCCATATCTGTATTATGCTATTATTTACAAAATTTAAATACAAGGCAATAATTGGCGTCTTTCATATAGTTTTAGATGCCTGAAACAGCACTTACAATACAACATATCAACATAAATGAAAAAAAAAAATCATGCAAAGAATCAATTGAAAGGTTGAAAAATATATCTGGTAGTGATTATCTTCAGGATCATACTATAATAATCTCCTGGCCATACACATGAGCACATGCTTGTTATCTAATCTTGGGCTCCATCATACCAGCGTGAGTTAAAAGTCAGAAACCTTGGTCTAGCTCATGAATACAATCATATATTGAGCACATCCTAGCAAAGAAATGCTAATAAACGAGATAGCTTTACAAACATATCCGAGACACAGAGCTAATGGCATAAAGAGATAAGCATCAGTCAAGAAGCACGTGAAAAGGCAAAATGCAAGAATACCACCAGAAAAAGCAAGGGAACAGACTTGTAAAATGTAGGATAACGAAAGAAATAGAGGGATTTTCACGGAAAATACAAGAAACAGATTCAGCTAATATGCAAATTCCTATTAGACCGGTGAGATCATATTTACCTGAGGTACCCATTTTGGTGAGACAAAACTAGTAGCCTCAACGACAGTCAACCCAGAAGACACAAGCATCTTTATTAATTCCACCTTCACAGCTGTTGGTACAATCTCCTTCTCATTTTGCAATCCATCTCGTGGACCAACTTCCACTATCTTCACAAATTTAGGAATAGAACCCAACAACTGCAATTTCAAAACAAAAATTAATCATGGCACCAATATCATTAAAAGGAAAGAAAAAGGAATCACCAGAAGTCTGCCTAATGATTAATTTAAATGCTGGGATGCACAGTGTCACACACAGAAAGAAACAGTTCAATAGTTTTAACACCTTCTGCCAATACAATTAGCACGAATCGAAATTGGAGGACTGCTTAAAAAACCTTAATGCTTTGTTATATAATTGGAAAGAAATGCCAGGAAACCTTTCTTCTGAGAACATATGGGAATCAGAAATGGATTGCGTTGCCTATTTGTGGTTAAATTAAATGTCAAAAAAAAAAAAAAAAAACAGTGCAGGTGTGTCAAATTTCTAGGCCAAAGCCTTTGCTTTTTGTAGAACGCAAATCGCACGAAACTCTTTTCTTGCAAGAAAGTGTTTCCCCTCCATTGCCTACTGACTGGAAGTTACCATAAACGGAAAGGTACCTTGTGTTTTATATCTGTAGTATGATGATGAGAGCTGAAATGGCGATTTATTGTCCCGACAGCACCAAATCCAACTAATTCAGGTTCTCGATTGAAGAAAAAATTGAAGCGCGACCTCTTTGTTTCATTGTATAATGAAGAACCTTCTTTTCCATTGCCCTTGCTACATAGAACGTTTGTAATGTTTTTATCAGAAGAAGAAAGATGTAAGCGTGTTCTTACAACATTGTAAGTGTAATCTGGAAACAAAAAACAAGTCCAAAATCTCATCACAAGGTAAAATAGCGTATCTAATTCCACAAAAGTAAATTGCAACATCCAAGAATAATTTGAAAATGTTATTAGGACCACTTGACAGAAGAACAATTTGAACATTCATAAAAATATATAACTCGAATTTCACGAAATAACAAATTCTAGCAACATACAACCAACTAGAAATTGTACCAAAACCTGTGTCCCTTCACATTCAATACGCAACACAACAGGCAAACTTGCTCAATCATTCATTGAACCCCATTACTGCATTCACTTTACAGGCATTCACATAAATCACATCCATGCAAACGGATGAATAATCAGGACAAATTATGAACTTCCTCAGTAAGTATCCAATTCTTCAAGCTAGACAAAAATAACAGAACACGCCCATTAATTTCTAAAAAGTAACTTCGCATACTCTTGACTTACTTCACATGTTTGGGGAAACTGCGATCGTCCCCTCCATTGCCGATAATTTTACCTTCCATATCATCCCAAAAGGAAAAAACCGAAAAATATTTTCTGGGTTCCACAGACCTCAACCTCGAGAACTTGTTTACAGACTTCGGCAAGAACATTGAACTAGCTGCACATAACGAAATTCCCGAAGAAACTCAAGTAATGAACCACCGAACGTCATAAAATTACTCGAAATCATGAGAAACAAACGGAAAAATCGAAAAAAAAAATCGCCAGGAAGAAACAAAAATTAATCGAAATCAAGACAAATAAATAGTCAAACGCACAAAAACGGAAAAGCCTACCTGAACAGAAATTTAAATCGGGGAAGTGAAGAAAATTTTCAAAAAAAAAAATTTGGACCATTTCTCGATTTATGCGTGTCATCCTTGCGCAGGGGCCATGCTAATCTTCTCTGTATCGTTCCAATTTTATCGGATGTCCCCGTAGGGACAAACCACTATCAGCTGCAAAGAACATATAAACAAGAAACCAGTCTATTATTCACCGATGTGGGATATGACTTTGGGCTTGTGAGTCTATGAGGCCTCATGTCCACTGTGGGCTGGGCTTTTTTTTCTATTTTTTTTTGTGGAAGTCGATATCATGTTTTTCTTTTTAAATTTAGAAATAGCCAAGAATTCAAATAAATTATTTTTATTTGCACTAAAATGGATAAAAACCGAATACGACCCGAAGGGGGCTATTAGCTGTATACGGAAAATAATCAGTAGCTTTTAAAGTTATATAGATTATATCATATTATTGTCTGTAATTTTTTTATTTTTAGTACAATATTATTGTCAGTATTATTTGTGAATAACCCACTTCATTCTTCTCAAAAAAAAAAAAGAATAACCCACTTCATTTACCTCATATTTCTATTTTCGATATTCTTATATTGATTTTCATTAGTTTTATAACTTTTACATATTTTGAATAACTCTGCAAATTTTCTTCATCAAGGGATCAACACATTCCAAAAATAGAGAAGGTCCTATGTGACACCGTCTCATGAACTTAAGTTCGTGAGACGGATTTTACAATACACAAAAAATATGGGTCATTTTCATGGGTTTGGGTTTGCGTTCAAAGCTTATTTATATATAGGATCCGTCTCATTAAAAAAGCCCATGAAACCGTCTCATACAAGTTTTTGCCCCAAAAATATTGTGGAAAAAAAAATTAACTGATGCAGGCACAAGCAGGAGCGTAACAAGAACAACAAAGAACACAAATACTACCGTTGATTCGGAAGAATACCGGAAGTATTGAACAAAGCAATAGAATTCTCAAAAGAACCTTTATTGCTTGAAGAATAAATCTCAGAACTTAATAATATTCAATCTCCCTAAAAATAATTACAAAACAACTATTTATAGGATTAAACTCCTACAATAATAAAACTCCTAACTATTGAAAACTCTTAAAAGATAATAAAATAACCTAATAAACTAATCTTAATAGATAATAAGATATCTTTAATCCTTATCTCCATCATTCTTTCCGGAGTCGAGACGATTCGTCCTGAACGTTAATTGCAATGAAAAAGAGATAAAATCTCAAAACTTAATAATATTCAACCTTCCTAAAAATAATTAGGGAACAACTGTTTATAGGATTAAACTTCTACAATAATAAAACTCCTAATTATTGAAAACTCTTAAAAGATAATAAAATAACCTAATAAACTAATCTTAATAGATAATAAGATATCTTTAATTCTTATCTCCATCATTAACACTGTCGAACTATTTTAAATCTTTATCATTTATGCTTTCAAAAAATATTTTTTTTCTTAAATAACATCCATTCAAAAGTTTGATCGGCGTGAAAAGAATAACGAATGTAAAAAAAAATAAAAGTTCGACATTTGCAAAATATCCGAAATAAAGTGCAATTTGCCCCTTGAACTTAGAATCATATTGCAAGTTGCAGATAAATCAAAGTTCATGGACCAAACAGCAATACTAACCGAACTTCAGAGAAGAACAGTCCAATTCTCTAGATCATGTGATAAAAATTATAAAACATGGCAAAAAGCATAACACACAAGTTCATACGGCATATGTAATTTAACTTAATATTTACGTTCATTAGAGCAAAACCCAAAAATAACAACAATAACAATCATAGATCATCTAGATGTTTTTTCTCTAACTTCTTACAGAAAATCTCACAAAAAAAAGGACACTTTCCATCTAAAGAGATGAATAAATTGGGATTCCAGGTATTGTAGCCCCTGCTTTGGCAATGTAGACATTGGCCGACACCTACTCAGACGAGTCGTGGATCAAATAGCGTGCTAGTGATGGCAATGCTGGATTTGACTCACCGAACGTTCTTAAAGGGACTGTTTTCATAGCGACATTTTTGAGCCAGTCTTTTCCATGAGACTTTGTGTTATCTCGGACTTAAAAAGTCCAGGAGATATAGAGTTCACTCTTATCTTGTAAACCCCTAATTCCAAGGCCATGACCTGCAAGTAATGTGGTTGTGAAGAGATGAAGTAAAAGCTTTTATACTCGAAGTAGTGATAGAACCATACAGCAAATTCAGTAACAATCTTGACAATACAATCAGGGAAAAGCAGTTGTCAACAAATTGTTAACAGTAAGCATGGAAGAGAAAAATGTATAGTCGCGAAAGGTAAAGGCACACTAACAGGAACTAAAAAGTGGATAAGAACCAGTATATATAAGAAGTCAATTAAGTTCCTTAAGGTCTATTACCAAAGAGCCACATTTTTCATTTGTGAAATCTTTTTAGGCTTTTGATTTAATTCCCATACTGATTAGTTCATCCGACCGTAATATTAACTGAGATCCGAACGAACAATCTATCAAATAGAAAGCAGCATCAGCCAATATTTTGAGAGCTTTGAAACTATATGGTTTCATATATGAAAGGATAATAGGAGCAGAAGTGAAGACCATTGCAGAAATATATGTAATGGTTTTCGACTGGTGACAATATCCAACCCTAATATAAGATCAGTGAATGAGATTCATTTGAATTTTTTTTTTATTCCTAGCATGTAAAACTAGATATCAGAAATATACATCAGTCAGAAAAGCGGTAATACGTTCGAACTTCATAGGACAAAATCTTTTCAATCTAATTGCTGATTGAAGAAGTAGTTACGTCAATAAAATATTCTGACACCAACATTACCACAATGCAACCGATATTCCAAATCAAAATGCTGCAATTAATTAAAAAGCATGACAGGCAAATCACGGGCATTTTTTCTATCTTCAATTTAATGAATTATACAGATTCAAGCGTGTCACCAAAAATTACCTTTGTCATTGTGTTAACAGCAGTCTTTGAAGCAGCATAAACAAGACTTCCAGGTAGTTGCCCCCGATTGAGACCTGCAATTGAGGAGATATTTATGACAGATTCACCCTGTTGAGCATCCCTCATGCGCCTGCCTACATACATATTTCGAGACCAACCAGGTTCCTGCCAGATTTGTTCTAATGATATCGTTCCATTCATCTTCCGTCAAATCCAATGGAGTATGCACACTACCTGTAAGAAAGTCATCAGTTAGACATACAAAACAACCACATTGGAAACATAAACAATTTCTAACTACAAACCCATAGCAAGCAAGACATTAAAGACTTAATTTCTTTGCATAGGCTTACTAATGCATAGGAATACTACCCATAAGTGACATTCAAGAGAGAGTGAAGAAAATATAAACATAAGACATTATGCAGCAAGATTCATGCTATCCAAAACTAAGGGAGTGCTTGTAATCACTAAAAAAGTGCTTCTCAGCTTTTGGCTGAAAAAAATCATTTTTTAGTGTTTGCAAATGTCAACTTTTCTCGAGTCGCTTCATTTAATCAGAATCTAAAAGTAATCAAAACTACAGGAGTGTTTGCAATCCATAGGGAGATGGATGCTTAGATTTCTGATTCTTCTGGTTTGGCTTTTACAAACAAATAATCACTTTTACAACTTTTTCATCAAACACTCTTAACTTCTGATTCTCAACTTCTAATTCCATTTGCAAACACTGCCAACTTTGATTCTCAACTACTTTTACTTCTGCTACAATAAATCACTTATAAAAGTAGACGTTTTTGCAAACACTCTCTAAATTGTTATAAAGGAGCTACAACATATCAAGAATGTTGCTTTAATAAAACAGAACAAAAGTTGTTACAGAAAACTTACATTACACTGATTAAAGTGAATTAATAGACAAATTAGAAACTATCAACCACTTAACAATCATGGTCCTTGCATGTAGTTATCTAAGACAGTGAACATGTTTAATCCCCAGTAAAATATCACGGGTCGGCCCATTGGGCCGATTCCTGACAACCAATTGGATCATGTTGAAATACAACATTAATTACAAATGAGCCCTCCTAATCCACCAGTTGTGGGTAAATCCAACCCAGAATTCCCAAGAAGTTTCCTAGTAACGACAAACCCCAGTACAACAAACTATATATGGATATTGGGGGGCTATAAATAAAATAATTATCTATTTCAAGCTCGTAAAAATAACAGAGAAACACGGACAAATAAAATTATTGAAGCTTCTATCAATAAATTTCTTTCTTTCTAAAAATAGGCAGCCCAATAAAACCCTCAAAAACTAAACTAGATATCTCTTTCATTTCCTTCAAAAATAATATTTCGATTTTACCTCTAACACCGGCATTGTTGATCAAAGCATCGATATTCCAAAAGGCATCCCAAGCCTTCCGCATCGAGGCCTCAATGGTGGGCCCACTCGAGCTGAATTTGTAGATCTAGTTATTGCCATTTTATATGTTTTCTTCACATGCAAAACAAGCCTTATGCTCTTTTTTTTTTTCCCAGTTAATTTCTGAATATCACCTGCATTATTCTTCTGTCATTTCATTTCAGTCCATCTCCGTATTATTTACAAAAGTCAAATACAAGGCAATAATTGTCGTCTTTCAGATAGTTTTATATGCCTGAAACAGCACTTATGATATTACATAACATCATAAATGAAAAAGAAAAATCCTGCAAGAATCAATTGAAAGGTTGAAAATATATCTGGTAGTGATTATCTTCAGGATCATGCTATAATAATCTCCTGGCCTTACACATGGACACATGCTTGTTATCTAATATTAGGCAATACCATCAAACCAGCGTGAGTTAAAAGTCAGAAACCTTGGTCATTGAGCTCATAAATACAATCATATATTGAGCATATTCTAGCAAAGAAATGCTAATAAACGAGATAGCTTTAAAAACATATCCGAGATAGAGAGCTAATGGCATAAAGAGGTAAACATCAGTCAAGAAGCACGACATAGAAAAATGCAAAAACACCACCAGAAAAAGCAAGGAAACATACTAGTAGATATGTAGGATAATGAAAGAAATAGAGGGATTTTCACTGAAAATACAGAAAACAGACTCAGCAAATTCCCTATTAGACCAGTAAAATCATTTTTACCTGAGTTACCCATTTTGGTGAGACAAAACTAGTAGCCTCCATGACAGGCAATCCAGAAGACACAAGCATCTTTACTAATTCCACCTTCACAGCTGTTGGTACAATCTCCTTCTCATTTTGCAATCCATCTCGTGGACCAACTTCCACTATCTTCACAAATTCAGGAATAGAACCCAATAACTGCAATTTCAAAACAAAAATTAATCATGATGCCAATAACATCAAGAATAAAGAAAGAAGAATCACCAGAGTTCTGCCTAATATAGTAGCACCGAAATTGTACCCTTTAAAAACCTTAATGCTTTGTTATATAATTGGAAAGAAATGTCAGGAATCCTTTCCCCTGAGAATAGATGGGAACCACAAATATTTTGCTTTGCGTATTTTTGGTTAAATTAAATGTCAAGGGATAACAAGCAGGTGTGTCAAATTTCCAGGCCATAGCCTTTGCTTTTTGTAGAACACTTAATTGCATGATACTGTTTCTTGCAAGAAAGTGGTTTCCCTCCATTGCCTACTGACTGGAAGCTGCTATAAACGGCAAGGTACCTTGTGCTTTATATCTGTAGTATGATGATGGGAGCAGAAATGACGATGTAGTGTTCGGACAGTGCCAAATCCAATTATTCAGGTTCTCGATTGAAGAAGAAATTGAAGGGCGGACTCTTTGTTTCAATGTATGATAAAGATGCTTCTTTTCCATTGCCCTTGCTACATAGGAAACGTTTGTAATGTTTTTGTCAGATGAAGAAAGAAATAAGTGTGCTCTTACAACATTGTAAGAGACATCCTGAAACAAAAACAAGTCCAAAATTTCATCGGAAGTTACAAGAATAGCATGTCTGATTCCACAAAAGTAAATTGCAGCATCCAAGGATAATTTGAAAACGGTACAAGGACCATTTGGCAAAAGAACAATTTGAACATTCATAGAAATATATATCTGAATTTTCAGGAAAAACAAATTCTAACAATACACAACAAACTAGAACTTGTATCAAAACCTGTGTCCATTCACAACTAATTCCAAACACAACAGGCAGACGTACTCAATCATTCATTGAACCCCATTACTGCATTCATTTTACAGGCATTCACATAAATCACATACATGCAAATGGATAAATAATCAGGACAAGTTATGAACTTTCCCAGCAAGTATCCAACTCTTCAAACTACACAAAAATAACAAACAGAGCACGCCCATCAATTTCTAAAAAGAAAGTTCCCATACTCTGAATTACTTCACATGTTTGGGGAAACTTCGATCGTCCCCTCCATTGCCGATAACTTTACGTTCTATATCATCCCAAAAGGAAAAAACCGAAAATTATTTTCTGGGCTCGACAGACCTCAACCTCGAGAACTTGTTCACAGACTTCGGCAATAACATTGAACTAGCTACGCAAAACGAAATTCCCCAAACAAACTCAAGTAATGAACCACCGAGCGTAACAAAATTACTCGAAATCATGAGAAATAAATACTAACAAATAGAAAAATCGAAAAATAATCGCCAGGAAGAAACAAAAAATTACTCCAAATCATGAAAAAACGGAAAAGCTACCTGAACAGAAATTTCAATCGGGGACGTGAAGAAAATTTTCAAAAAAAAATTTGGACCATTTCTCGATTTATGCGTGTCATCCTTGCGCAGGGGCCATGCTAATCTTCTCTGTATCGTTCCAATTTTATCGGATGTCCCCGTAGGGACAAACCACTATCAGCTGCAAAGAACATATAAACAAGAAACAAGTCTATTATTCACCGATGTGGGATATGACTTTGGGCTTGTGAGTCTATGAGGCCTCATGTCCACTGTGGGCTGGGCTTTTTTTTCAATTTTTTTTTGTGGAAGTCGATATCATGTTTTTCTTTTTAAATTTAGAAATAGCCAAGAATTCAAATAAATTATTTTTATTTGCACTAAAATGGATTTAAACCGAATTCGATCCGAAGGGGGCTGTTAGCTGTATGAGGAAAATAATCAGTAGCATTTAAAGTAATATATATATAGGGAGAGGATCCTGTGAGACCACCCTCCTAGGTTTAGTCCATAAGACTAAATATACACCATCCAAATAGTAAATCAATAGCCAAGATATATTACAATATATACAACATTTCATAAGTAAGTATACAACAGAAGGGATAAAATAGGAATCCAGTAAATTAAATATAGTAACCGCTTCCTAAAAATTAGGGACGTGATTTTGTATTGATCACGTCCCTATAATCAAGCGATTCACCTTTCCTTTCTCTCCCTTCCCATTCGAACCTGCAAATTATTCAAATATGGCAACAAAATCGTGCAACAATTAATGAAAAGTATACAATTACACTAAACTAACTATACATTAAAACATTACTAAGTATACATAAACAATTAACTAAATATACAATTACACTAAACTACATGTACATTAAAACTTTACTAAGTATACAGAAACATTTAACTAAGTATACAATTACATTGAACTAACTATACATTAAAATAATACTAAGTATACAGAAACATTTAACTAAGTATACAATTACACTGAATTACTTATATAACTAAGTATATAATTCTATTGAACTAAGTATACAAATCCACATAACTAAGTATATAAATTCACTAAACTACTTACTAAACTACTTATATAACTAAGAATACGATTCCACTGAACATAGTATACAAATCCACTGAACTAAATATACAATAAACAATGACTAAGTATACAAGTCCACTGAACTAAGTATACAATAAAACGACTGTTCACAAATATGGTGGAAAGAAGTATCAATTTTGAAAAAAACGCTTGAAGTTGATGCCGGGTAACTGAAAAGGTAGGATTATGTTTCCTTAAAAATAGCTAATAACCGTCCAATTAACATAACTAATTAAATATAAAAGTACAATTATACTCTTATATGCCTAAATTAACTAAAATGATCTACATCATCCAAAATTTTAAATCAAGAGTCCATAAGTGTTCTTATGGACTAACCTAAAGGGATTGGTCTCATTTGAGCCAATCCCTATATATATATATATATATATATATATATATATATATATAATTTACATCGTATTATTGTCAGGGTTATGAGTATATTAAATTTATGTGAATGTTACATCTTCATTGTAAGTTATGTAGAATTTATTGTTGGGTTTTTAATTGCCCTCTTTAAGTTATCATCTTTGTTGTAGTATAAATAGTGAGTGAAAGTGATGAATGAAAGAGAACAAAAAGACAAGACAAAATCTTTGTTATCTCTACTACACTCTTTATTGGTATTTTCTTACTCATTTATTTTACATATCTAGTAGTGTAATTACTATTATATTATAACACGTTATCAGCACGAAGAAGCTCTAAATGTTTTTTTAGTTTAAATATTAATTTTGTTTTATCATATATACTGCTCGTAGTTAACCATGCATGTTATAATCAAATTTGTTTATGCATATGTAGTTTAGTTTGTATCTATTTATTTTAATATGCCCATTTTGTTTTTATGTGTGCATGTAAATTTATGATAATGATTCTAACTTCATGTACTGTTTTTAATCCTATTATATGCATTAAACTAAGTATATTTATTATACTATAAATTTATTACAGTTTTCATACTAATGTCTTTTTGATACATTAAAATAAGTATATTTATGATATTTATTCTAGTATGTTATCAATTTGTCACATAAGTTACTTTGGTGCATACATTTAATTTAGAATTACGTTTAATTTTTTTTTCAAACTCAATTTTGTGGTGTTTTTATTTACACAAAATTATATTAAATTGATTATGCCTTTACTAATTTGTCTTATGTTCTTTATAATATTCTTATTATATCATTTATCTTCATATATTAACAAATGTGTATTAATGTTCTCGTATAGAATGGCAAACCTAAAGAAATTGGATTTCACCCCATTGGACATCTCTGGTCGAAACTATTTATCATGGGTTCTAGATGCCGAACTACATTTAGCTGGAAACGGCTTAGGTGATGCCGTCAAAGAAAATACTAAATTATCCCCGCAGGAAAATGCTAAAGCTATGATCCTCCTTAGTCATCATCTCCATGAAAGTCTAAAGAATCAATATCTTACAGTAAAAAGTCCTTTAGAACTCTGGAAGAGTCTAAAAGACCGTTTCGCCACCAAAAGATCGTATACTCCCTCGTGCAAGGTATGAATGGATGCAATTGAGGTTGCAAGATTTTAAAAATCGGTGATTACAATTCCAAAGCATGTTTAGAATTGTATCCAAACTACGGTTATGTGGAGAAACTGTTACTGATGAAGATATGCTGGAGAAAACTTACTCCACTTTTCATGCATCTAATGTCATACTCCAGCAGCAGTATCGACAAAAGGGTTTTACTACATATTCTCAACTTATTTCTTGTTTATTGGTGGCTGAAGAAAACAATGATTTGCTTATGCAAAATCACCAAGCCCGACCCACAGGATCAACTCCATTACCTAATCCAAATTCAGCATTCCCTGAAGTGAATAATATCTCATCTAGTCGAGGACGTGGACGAGGACGTGGTCGTGGTCGTGGTCGAGGTCGAGGACGTAGTGTTGGACATAACAACACATGGATGAATCCCAATTTTCATGGAAATAAAGGAAAGAGTCCAAATAAAAATAATCCACTAAAAGCATCTACACCTAACTATGAAACTGCTTGTTATAGGCGTGGAATGACTGGACATTGGTCTCGTACCTGCAGTACAACACCACATCTAGTGAAGTTATATTTAGCCTCAAAGGAAAAAGAAAGGGAAAATGCGGTGGAAACTAACTTCACTGAAGGAGAAAGCTATGAGAAAACCCATCTTGATGCATCGGACTTCTTTGAAGATCCGGATAAAAATTTGCTAAATTTTGGTTTGAACCCTTTGGATTTTTCGACAACGGGGATGGAATTTATTGACTAAGCTTATGATCCTATATTTAAGTATTTTATCATTTAATTAAATAAAAATTCTCGTTGTAATAGTTTTTATTATAAAATAAATTGTTACATTTAGTATATTATTCTCATTATTTTTTTTTATTTGTTTAGACTACGAAATGTCAAGATTCAATGGTGAAGAATTGTGTCTTATCGATAGTGCTACCACTCACACTATCTTAAAAAATAAAATATATTTTCATAATATTCAAATGGAAAAGAAAATTGTAACTACTATATCGGGTATTACTAATATAATAAAAGGTTCTGGAAGAGCCTCTATCTTATTACCCAAAGGGACAAGGATCAATATCCATAATACTTTGTATTCTAGCAAGTCTCAAAGGAACTTACTAAGTTTTAAAGATATTCGGCAAAATGACTACCACATCGATACGTGTAATAAAGATGATACTGAATATCTATGTATTGTATCTTATAAAACTGGTCATAAAAGGATCTTAGAAATGATACAATATTATACACCTGGATTATATGGCACATATATTGATCCAATTGAATCAAATAGTGTCACTAACCAGAAGTTAGTTGATCATAAAATATTTTCCTTGTGGCACGAAAAGTTAGGTCACCCAGGTGAAACAGTAATGCGTAGAATTATTGAAAGTTCACATGGGCACCCACTTAAGAACCTGAAGATTCTTAAAATTAATGACTTAACTTGTGCGGCTTGTTCTCTTGGAAAATTTGTAGAAAAGCCGTCTAAAATAAAAGTGAATTTGGAATCTCCTATGTTCCTTGATCGAATTCAAGGTGACATATGTGGGCCTATTGTACCATCATCTGGACCATTTAGATATTTTATGGTGTTGATAGACGCATCAACGAGGTGGTCACATGTTAGCCTTTTGTCAACTCAAAATGTTGCGTTTGCAAAACTTTTAGCCCAAATTATTAAATTAAGGGCTCATTTTCCAGATTATCCCATAAAGAAAATTAGAATGGATAATGCTAGAGAATTTACATCTAAAGCTTTCAATGATTATTGTAAGTCACTTGGAATAACAGTAGAGCACCCAGTGGCTCATACACATACTCAAAATGGACTTGCAGAAGCACTGATTAAAAGGTTGCAAATAATAGCTAGACCGCTGCTAATGAGGTCTAGACTACCCGTCTCTGCTTGGGGACATGCAATTTTACATGATGCAACCTTAATTAGGCTTAGACCAATCGCTTATCATAAATTATCTCCATTAGAACTTGTCTCCGGAAGAGAACCTGATATTTCACATATAAAGGTATTTGGATGTTCTGTGTATGTTCCTATACCTCCTCCACAGTGCACCAAAATGGGACCACAAAGAAGGTTGGGAATCTATGTAGGCTTTTAATCCCCTTCAATTATTAAATATCTAGAACCCATGACAGGTGATCTATTTACAGTTAGATATTTAGATTGTCACTTCGATGAATCAAAATTTCCAACCTTAGGTGGAAATGAAAAGGAGATAATCAAACAAGAAATCACGTGTAATACTTTTCCCATGAATATTTTAGATCCAAGAACGGATCAATGTGAACTAGAAGTTCAAAGAATTATACATTTGCAAAATATTGCAAATCAGCTGCCAAATGCCTTCACTAATACTAAGAAAGTGATGCAATCTCATATACCAGCTGAAAATATTCCAGCTCGTTTAGAAATTCTTATTGAAATATCTAAACGTATAGCAAGTGAATCTCAAGAATGTCGGAAGCGTGATCGACCATTAGGATCTAAAGATTTGAACCCTCGAAAGAGGAGCTCAAACCCTCGAAAGGGGGAAGAATTTTTCAAAGTTGTTCAAACAGATAATCATAAGCCGGCAAGTCTTATCCACAATGAAATAATCCCAGAAGAGACTTTGCCTGAAGATAAGATTCCAGAAGATATTTTATCTGAAGGTTTAGAAAATAAAGACATGGATAAGATAGAAGAAAATTATGAGATAACGATCAATTATGTCAATACTGGAATTGGATGGTACAGACATGAAGTACCTATTGATGACATATTTGCATATTCGATCGCCATGGAGATCGTAGATGAAGATGATTATGAACCTCGGTCTATCGAGGAATGTCAATATAGAAGTGATTGGCAAAGCTAGAAACAAGCAATACAAGATGAACTTGCCTCGTTAAATAAACGAGTGGTATTTGGACCAATTGTTCAAACACCTAAAGATATTAAACCAGTTGGCTATAAATGGGTTTTCGTGAGAAAACGAAATGAACGCAATGAGGTTGTAAGGTATAAAGCCAGACTAGTTGCACAAGGCTTTACACAAAAGCTAGGAATTGATTATACAGAAACATATTCCCCTGTAGTCGATGCTATTACTATTAGATTTCTTATTAGTTTTGAAGTTGCAGAACAACTCCAAATGCATCTTATGGATGTCGTAACTGCATATTTGTATGGATAATTAGATACATAAATTTATATGAAAATCCCAGAAGGATTAAAAATGCCTGTAGCATTTCAAACAAAACCTCGCCAATTGTATTCCATAAAATTGCAAAGATCCCTTTATGGTCTTAAACAGTCAGGACGAATGTGGTACAATCGTCTTAGTGAATACTTACTAAAGAAAAGATTTACAAATAATCCTATAAGTCCATGCGTGTTTATTAAGAGGAATAAATCCGGATATGTAATTGTAGCCATATATGTTGATGATTTAAATATAATTGGAACTCCAGAAGAGATTCAACAGACTGCCGATTACTTAAGAAATTAATTCGAAATGAAGGACTTAGGTACTACAAGGTATTGTCTCGGCCTTCAGTTCGAACATACTAAGAATGGTATTTTTGTCCATCAATCGAATTACACAGAAAAGGTTCTAAAATGTTTTAATATGGATAAATCACATCCATTGAGTACACCGATGGTAGTACGATTACTTAATTTAGAAAAAGATCATTTTCGTCCTCGAGAAAACAATGAAAAGATATTAGGTCCTGAAGTACCATATCTAAGTGCTATAGGTGCTTTAATGTATCTTGCAAATAATACCCGACCAGATATAGCCTTTTCAGTTAATTTATTAGCAAGATATAGTTATGCACCAACACGCAGACACTGGAATGGTATCAAACACATTCTACGTTATTTACGTGGAACCAGTGACATGGGATTATTTTATCAAAAGTTCAAGGATCCTACAACTGTAAGTTTAGTAGGGTATGCGGATGCAGGATATTTATTTGATCCACATAAGCTATATCTCAGTCAGGCTATCTATTCATGTATGCTGGAACAGCAATATCTTGGCGTTCAACTAAACAAACTTTAGTAGCCACATCTTCAATATGCAAAATTAATTGAATTATACGAAGCATGAAGAGAATGTGTTTGGCTCAGGTCCATGATCTACCATATACAAGATTCTTGTGGACTCCAGTTGAGTTCAAAGAATCCAACAGTGATATACGAGGATAATGCAGCTTGCATCGCTCAAATTAAAGAAGGATATATTAAAGGTGATAGAACCAAACATATATCACCTAAATTTTTCTCCACCCATCAACTTCAAAAGGAAGGAAAGATTAATGTTTGTCAGATTCGATCTGATAAAAACTTAGCAGATTTATTTACAAAATTGCTACCTACGAAAGTGTTTAAATTTCTTATACAAAATATCGGTATGCGACGTATTAGAGATATATGCTAAGTTAAGGGGGAGAATTATATACTGCACTCTTTTTCCCTTAGTCATGGTTTTTATCCCATAGGGTTTTACCATGCAAGGTTTTTAACGAGGCAGTATATTATGAGATGTACATCCAAGGGGGAGTGTTATGAGTATATTAAATTTATGTGAATGTTACATCTCCATTGTAAGTTATGTAGAATTTATTGTTGGATTTTTAATTGCCCTCTTTAACTTATCATCTTTGTTGTAGTATAAATAGTGAGTGAAAGAGAACAAAAAGACAAGACAAAATCTTTGTTATCTCTACTACTCTCTTTATTGGTATTTTCTTACTCATTTATTTTACATATCTAGTAGTGTAATTACTATTATATTATAACAGTCAGTAATTTTTTTATATTTAGTACAATATTATTGTCAGCATTATTTGTGAATAACCCACTTCTATAAGGCCTCATGTCCAGAGTGGGCTGGGCTGGGCTTTTCGTTCTTTGAAAGTTTATCACGTTTTCTTTCAAATTTAAAAATAGTTAATAATTCAAGTATATTATTTATATGGGAAATTACATGGAATACGCTAATTTTGGTACACATACTATACAATATGCTCCTATTACTTTTGTACCTATTTTTTTTACTTTTGTACTTATTTTTTTACATTCATGCATAATGTTTTTTATTTTTTTTTCATTTTTTTGTTCCTGCATTGATTTATATGTTATATATGTTGTTCGATGTTGTTTAAATTTGTTTCTTTGTTGTTTCTATGCTATTTTTTTGTTGTTTTGATGTTTCAAAACAACTTTAACCTATTTTTATGTTGTTTCTTATTCATATATTATTTTGTACATTGTTTCTATTGTTTCGATGTTGTTCTATAATATTTTTAATGTTGTTCTAATAAAATTTTTTTTTGTTGTTTTCATGTAATGTTCAATGTGTAAATACAGTTTTTACCTATTTTTAAGCTCATTTATTCATGTGGTGTTTTTAATATTTTTTACGTTGTTTCTAGGTTGTTTCCACACCATTTTTAATGTTGTTCCGACGTTTCTTTGTTGTTTCCATGAAGTTTTCGATGTTTAAATACAAATTTTACCTATTTTTAACTCTTTTTACTCATATGGTATTTTCTATATTGTTTCTGGTTTGTTTCTATATTGCCTCTCGGTTGTTTCTATGGTTTTTATGTTTTCATGCATTTGATCAAAAATTGAATTGTGTTTTTTTATTCACGTTGTTTCTATAATATTTTTAATTTGTTTGGTTTTAACATGTGTTGTTTTATGTGTATATTTCTTGATTTTAACTTGGATCCATGCACTTCATATTCGCCCAGAGAGTCTTTTACCAGTCCGAAATCGATGGATCAGTCCACGAAAGAGTAGTTGGTAGTTCCAATGGAGAAAAAAGGAGATAGAAGAAGAATCTTTTTTATAAGACTTCGAGTATAAAATGGATTATTTAATGATGACAAAATTTATTTTTTAATGAAATTTATTGAAAGAAACTTGTTTGAAACAATGTTGAAACAAAGCGCAAAAAAATTCGGGAATTTTTGCTGGAGCGTATTGTTATGTAGAAAAAAGGGCGGAAGCGTAAATTTAGGTAAAATAGTACCACGAAGCGTAAAAGGCTGACATTGACTTAAAAATGTGGGTATTTGTGTCAATTGCCCTTGTTTTTATTTACAAAAAATTAAACCAAATACGACTTGGAGGGGGGGCTGTATAAGGAAAATAATCAGTAGCAACTAAAGTTCTATATACATTTTTTTTGGAGAAGAAGTTATATATATATATATATATATATATATAAGGATTGGTTCAAATGAGACCAATCCCTTTAGGTTAGTCCATAAGAACACTTATGGACTCTTGATTTAAAATTTTGGATGGTGTAGATCATTTTAGTTAATTTAGGCATATAAGGGTATAATTGTATTTTTATATTTATTTAGTTATATTAATTGGAAAGTTATTAGCTATTTTTAAGGAAACATAATCCTACCTTTTCAGTTACCCGATTTTTAGGGAGGAAAAATCACAAACTTCAAGTATTTTTTTTCAAAATTGATACTTATTTCCGTCATATTTATGAACTGTCGTTTTATTGTATACTTAGTTCAGTGGACTTGTATACTTAGTCATGTTTTATTGTATATTTAGTTCAGTGGATTTGTATACTTGGTTCAGTGGAATCGTATTCTTAGTTATATAAGTAGTTTAGTAAGTAGTTTAATAAATTTGTATACCTAGTTCTGTGGATTTGTTACTTAGTTCAATGGAATTGTATACTTAGTTATATAAGTAATTCAGTGTAATTGTATACTTAGTTAAATATTTCTGTATACTTAGTATTATTTTAATGTATAGTTAGTTGAATGTAATTGTATACTTAGTTAAATATTTATGTATACTTAGTAAAGTTTTAATGTACAAGTAGTTTAGTGTAATTGTATACTTAGTTAATTGTTTATGTATACTTAGTAATGTTTTAATGTATAGTTAGTTTAGTGTAATTGTATACTTTTCATTAATTGTTGCACGATTTTGTTGCCATATTTGAATAAATTGCAGGTTTGAATGGGAAGAGAGAGAAAGGAAAGGTGAATCACTTGATTATGGGGATGTGATAATACAAAATCACGTCCCTAATTTTTAGGAAGCGGTTACTATATTTAATTTCCTGGATTCCTATTTTATCCCTTCTGTTGTATATTTACTTATGAAATATTGTATATATTGTAATATATCTTGGCCATTGATTTACTATTTGGATGGTGTAGATTTAGTCTTATGGACTAACCTAGGAGGGTGGTCTCACAAGATCCCCTCCCTATATATATATAATATATATATATTAATCAGTATTATTTTACCTCTTTTATTTTTCATATTCTTATATTGATTTTAATTAGTTTAACTTTTAAATATTTCGAATAGCTCTGCGAATTGTCTTAATTGAGAGATCAAACATGCCAAAAATATTGCGAAAACGGCCAAAAACAATTAATAACGGTGTCTAGCTATTTTAAATAATTACATTTTTTTTAGATTAGATACATTCACTGTATTGATTGTTAAATTCATTTGTGCATGTGGATGCTACCCACTTGGGTAGCTACCCGAGTGAGTTTTATATCATTGGATTAACACACACCCATATGAATGTGTGTGTATATGTGTTGATCTAACGGTATAAAATCCACTCGAGTAGCTACCCAAGTGGGTAGCATCTACTTACCCTGTTTGAAGTTTGATCGGTGTGAAAAGAATAAAGAGCGTAAACAATAAAAGTTCGACATTGAATTTATGTTTTTTTTTTTAAGTTTTCATCCATAGAATTATATCTGTTTTTTTTTTATAAAAGTACTTTTTTATTTATTCCAGCTATTAATTATATTTAATTATTTATTATAGGATTAAAGAAAAAATTTGGACAGAGAGAAAATAGAAAGTGCTAGAGTGGAACAAAACAATGAAGAAAACACACACACATAACACATTAGGTAGCAAAGATGACAAAGGTCTTAGTGAGATACGACAGAGTTAGGGTGGGTGGGTGACATTTGGCAAGAACATTCGTCTCCACCCCCAATTCCATAAAATTGCATTTGTAGTATAAATTATAAATATAAATATAAAATTTTGTCCTCCAATGAATGGATATGGATAAGTGAGCTTAATGAAGACATTATTACATCCTTTGTTATCTTTTGTTTTTTTTTTTTTTTATCAATCAAGCACTTACAAGTATGACCTATCAACAACTAACGATAACTATAATAAAAGTAAACAAATGTTCGGTGTTCCTCACATTTTCACATTCAAATCCAAGACTTCAAAGTTTTGGAGTCAACCTTGAACTTAGTATCATATTGCAAGTTGCAGAGAAATCAAAGCTCAGGGTACAGCAAACCTAACCAAACTTCAGGGAAGACCAGTGCAATTTTCTAGATCATGTGATTAAAATTATAAAACATGGCAAAGTGCACTACACACAAGTTCATAAGACAACTTCAAAACTAACAACAGACAATCATAGTCATGTGCATGTTTTTTCTGTAACTTCTTACAAAAATTCTCAAAAAAAAAGAAAAACACTTTCCATCTAAAGAGAGGAATAAATTGGGATACCAGGTATAGTAGCCCCTGCTTCGGCAATGAAGACATTTCCCGACACATACTCAGACGAGTCGTGTATCAAATAGCGTGCTAGTGATGTCAGTGCTGGATTTGATTCACCGTAAGTTCTTAAAGGGACTGTTTTCATAGCGACATTTTTGAGCCAGTCTTTTTCCATGAGACTTTGTGTTATCTCGGACTTAAAAAGTCCAGGAGATATAGAGTTCACCCTTATCTTGTAAATCCCTAATTCCAAGGCCATGACCTGCATGTAATGTGGTTGTGAAGAGATAAAGTAAAAGCTTTTATACTCAAAAGTATTGAGAGAACCATAGTACCATACAGCAAATTCAGTAAAAATCTTTGTCAACAAATTGAATAGAAAATTGTATAGTAGCAAAAGATAAAGGCACTAACAGGAACTAAAAAGTGGTAAGAACCTGTATAAGTTAGTCAACTAATACGTACTGAAGTCCCTTAAGGACTATTGACAAGGAGTCACCTTTTTAATGCAGAAATCTTTTTAGGCATTGATTTAACGCCCAAATTGGTTAATTTCATGCGACCGTAATATTACTGAGATCCGAATAGAAGTTTCTGAAGCAGATTTTTCTTTTCTCAATATAATGAATAAACTATGAAATAGCAAGCAGCATCAGCTAATATGTTGAGAGATTGAAAACTGCAAGGTTTCATATGTAAGAGGATAATGCCAGCAGAAGTGAAGACCTGTGCAAAAATATATGTAAGGGTTTTTAGACTAGTGACAATATTCAACCATAATAAGATCAGTGAATGAGATTAATTTAAAAAAAAATTATATTTATTTTCCCAGCAAGTAAAACTAGATATCAGAAGTATACATCAGTCAGAAAAAAGGGGTAGTACGTTCGAACTTTGCAGGACAAAATGTTTTCAATCTAAGTTCTGAATGAAGAACTTGTCGAAGTGCTCTTATGACTTACCATACTGAACAGCTAAAGCCTAGACTCACTACACTGAAATGTACCAAAGAAACAATACATCAATAAAATATTTCGACACTAACAGTACCACAATGCAATTGAAATTCCAAATCAAATGCTGCAGTTAATCAAAATACATGACAGGTCAATTACAGGCATTTTTTCTATCTTCAATTTAGGGAGTGTTTGCAAACACATCTGTTTTTTTAAGAAGTGATTTATTGTAGTCAAAACTCAAAAGTATTTGAGATTTAGAAGTTGACAGTGTTTGAAAATAGAATCTAAAAGCTATAGATATCAAAGTTGAAGTGTATGGGGAAAACACACTTCTAAAATTAGCTTTTGGATAGAAGGACAAAAGCACTTGGGTATTTAGGAAGAGAAATGACAACTTTGGATAACTATAAAGATTTGAGAATAAAAATGTCAAAAACAAATTTCTTCTTATTTACAAAAATACCAAAAGCACTTTTCTAAAATCAGAAGCACCCCACCCCCAATTTTTAGATTTTGATTACGTGAAGCAGAAGCAAATGCAAAAGATGGTATATGCAAACACTAAAGAATGGTTTTTTTTCCGCTAAACGCTTTAGAATCATTTTTAGTGTTTGCAAACACTCTCTCAATGAAAACAAATTCAAGTGTGTCATATCAAAACTTACCTTTGTCATTGTATTAACAGCAGCCTTTGAAGCAGCATAAACAAGACTTCCAGGTAATTGTCCCCGATTAAGACCTGCAATCGACGAGATATTTATAACAGATCCACCCTGTTGAGCGTCACGCATGAGCCTACAAACGTACTTTGAGACCAACCAGGTTCCTGTCAGATTTGTTCTAATGATGTCGTTCCATTCATTTTCCGTCAAATCCAATGGAGTATGCACACTACCTGTAAGAAAGTCTTCATTTAGACATACAAAACCACCACATTGGCAACGTAAACAATTTCTACCTACAAATCCATAGAAAGACATTAAAGCCTTAAATTCTTTGCATAAGCTTACTAATGCATAGGACCTACCCACAAGTGACATTCAACAGAGAGTGAAGAAAATATACACATAAGACATTATGCAACAAGATTCATGCTATCCAAAACTAAGGGAGTGTTTGCAATCACCAAAAAAGTGCTTCTCAACTTTTGGCTAAGAAAAGTCACTTAATAGTGTTTGCAAATGTCAACTTCTGCTTCTGATTCTACTTCAATTTAATAAGAATTAAAAGCAAGGACATAAATGCTTTAGATTTCTGCTTCTGCTTTTGGTTTGGCTTTTACAAACAAATAATCACTTTTACAACCTTTTCACTAACACTCTTAACTTCTGATTCTCAACTTCTGATTCGGTTTGCAAATACTACCAACTTTTGATTCTCAGCTACTTTTACTTCAGCTACAATAAATTACTTCTTATAAAAGTAGACGTTTTTGCAAACACTCTCTAACTTGTCATAAAGGAGCTACAACATATCAAGAGTGTTGCAATACATATAACAGAATAAAGTTGTTACAGAAAACTTACATTGATTGTAGTGAATTAATAGACAAATTAAAAACCATCAACCACTTAATAATCATGGTCCTTGAATGTAGTTATCTAAGACAGTGAACATGCTTAATTTCCAGCAAAATATCACCGGGTCGGCCCATTAGGCCGGATTCCAGACAATCAAATTGGATCATGTTGAAATACAACATGAATTACAAATTAACCCTCCTAATCTACAAGTTGTGGGTAAATCCAACCCAGAATTCCCAATAATTTTTCTAATATTAATAATGGAAAACCCCAAAATAGGGGCAGTACAACCAACTATATCTGGATATTGGGGGCTACAAACTGAATAACTAGCTATTTTAAGCTCATAACAATAACAGAAACAATGACAAATTAAATTATTGAAGTTTCTATAAGAAATTTCTTTCTTCCTTTAAAAAAATGGCAGCCCAATAAAACCTTCAAAAATTAAACTAGATATATTTTCCATTTCCTTGAAAACTATATTATTTCGATTTTACCTCTAACACCGGCATTATTGATCAAAGCATCGATTCTCCCAAAGGCATCCCAAGCCTTCCGCACCGAGGCCTCAATGGTGGGTCCACTCGCGCTGACGTCAAGCTCAACAGCCACGGCTCTGGGTTGATCTTGGATCGGCTCGTTGGAGCTGGTTGAGCCGGCTCTGTTGTTAATCTCGTCGCAGAGCGATTGTAAGCGGTCAATTCGCCGAGCGGCGGCTACGATTCTGCAGCCGGCTTTGGCCAAATCCAAGCAGAATTCTCGGCCCAGTCCAGATGACGCGCCGGTCACCATCACGACTTTGTCTTTCAGCTCAAGCCATGGCTCCAAGCTGTTAGCCACGTGATCTCTGCTCTCCGTCATCTCTATTCACTTCTCCGTTTAGGTGAATGATGGTTATGGTTTGAATTCTTAAATATTTATATATATAGTTGGCTACACAGGATAGACCCAATACAGCCATGTATCTTTGGAAAGATTTCCAAAAAGAAAAATTATTTTCCACCCTTTTTCTTCACCTATCATATGCAGAAATTAGTAAATAAGGACTTTATTCAGATTTAAAATAACTTTTTCAAATATTATGTATGTTTGCAAACTCTTAAAAAAAGGTTTCATATTCTAGGTGGAAAAAATAATTATGATAAGGGATCATTACAAAAACATCCTTGACGTTTAGTCTAATTATAAAAAAATCCAAAGATGTTTCAAAATTTGAAAGAAAAAAAAAATCTTTGTTGGGGGAAAAATATCATTTTATTATTAATATATAATACAATTTATATGTCGATTTAATTCCATTAATTACCTATTAATTAGTAGGAATAACCCGACCCATGGGGTATGGATCTGGCCCATGAGTCATTTTCTCCTTCGCGACCCATAGGCTCGCTACCTAAAGGTCCTCGTAATTAAACCTCCTCCGGTGCTCCCGGAAGGTAGGGGTTCCCTCACAGTGGATCCTCGTAATTAAGCCTCCTCCAATGCTTCCGGAAGGGATGGGCTCCCTCATGGGGGTCCTCGTAAATAAACCTCACTCCTTGAGGGGAGAGGTCCCTTCACAAGAGATGCTACGAAACTTTCCCTCCTTCAGCGCTCCAAAAGGGGATGGGTCTCCTCATAATGAGATCCTAATAAATTTCCTCATCCGGTGCTCCTAGAAGGGAGAGGTCCCCCCATAATCGATCCACATAAATATAAGTCACATAAATGTGCAACAAAAAGAAACGGATAAAATGTTAACACATGCGCGCGGAAGGAATTAATACGCAGGACAAGGAATGATGAAAGCAAGGGCTCTGGAAGGGAGGCCCCATCAACTCCGGAAAGGCACCCCATTCAACTCCGGAAGGGCGGAATAGCGCCTTTCAAGCTCCGGAAGGGCTCCTCCCAAGCTCCGGAAGGGGGCGTCCCAAGCTCCAAAAGGGTGCCCCATGCATCCATACAAACATATTCGGTCGTTCTGAAAAAATTAAGACTTCCTCCCAAAGGGAAGGATCCATCTCCAGACACAATGCAAACAAGTCCCATGGACAAGGAATCATACTTCTTGGACAAGTCAGTCATCTTGCCTTTCTGCAAAAGTCTTACTAAAGAGAAGGAAACAAGAGCAAATACGAAACTACCAGGGGAGCTTTAATCATTTCCTCAATCTGCAAAGACACTAAGGGTCACTCTGATAACTAATTCTCCTGGGATGATAGCTCGACACCCTGGCAAAGGCCTGTGTTGATACTTAGGCCGAGGGGCCTCATCTGAACTCTCCCCTTGACTCCTCTTCGCTAACCTCCTCACTCGGGCGCGAATCCAATTGAAGCTCTACAATCCCTGCACCATCCAAACATAGCTCCAGAGCTAGAGGGAAAACATCAAAGCCCATGGGTGAAGAAGGAAATGGAAAGACAGAACAAGAAACTCATCGGTCGGTGACATTGCGACCCCTGAGTGGGAGTGATGAAAGGCCGCGATCCGAAACCCGATGTTAGAGATTTTTCTAACCGCAAGTCTACGGTATCAAGTTTTAATATAGAGAAGTAAGGTTGTCGAATCCACAGGGAATAATTATCGAATTATTGCTAAGTACTATGATATAGTAGTCTAACTTTATTTAGAAATTCAATATATGATGGAGTTGATTATACTAAAAATACTAAAAATAAATCAAGAATATGAAAATATCAATGAGTTTATCCAAATGATTAAATGAATTCTAGAGGTATGATGAATCTAGTTATCCCTTATGTTGTCAATATGGTTTATCAATCATCAATTACCAATTTATAAGTCAAGATTTCTACAATAATCATTCTGTAGGTCCCAAGGGGTGTAAGTGTAAGGTTTAGAAGGGGGGTTGAATAAACCTTACCAAATTTTCGATTTAGTCCTTTTAAATCTACTGAGTTCTACACATTTTGTGTCTTGATGGACGATCGAATTAGTCACTCAAGAGAGTTAATCTCTCAAAGACTCAAATTTGAAAGCCATTAATAGAGTAACTCAACCGTTGGCTATAATTTGACTCAACCGTGGTTTTGTTTTATTGGAAGACTTAACACCCTTAAGTTTGATTAAGCAAGTTTTTCTGACTTGATTTAGTACTTATAAATTATCAAATGGATAGCAAATTTATCAGATATAAGCGAGTTAAAAGTGCGAGGATTTAAATCTTTGAAATGTAAATGACACAATAAAATTTTTATAGAGGTTCGAAGATGGGGTAATTCTTCTACTCCTCTCTTCTCCAACTCCTGGAGGAATCCACTAGGTAATGATCGGTTTACAAAGTGGTAAGCAGTCCAGGATACAAGTCTTGATCACAACAGCCGACTTGATCCTTTGGGACTCGATGCCGAGACGCCTTGATCACTCGGTGGCTTCTCGTCGACTCGGGGCTTCTTCTTCACAGGCGCTCCTTGCTACTACAACTCACTTGCTCAAGCACTTTGGATTTGATCACGAAGCCCTCCAAAAGCTTAAGACTTGGTTCACGCTTTTTGAACCTTTCTACAATCCTTCCCGGAATGTAGACCCCTTGTTTTCGATATTTTCCTCTTCAACTTATTGAAGTTCTCTTTCCTTCACAGGTAAGTGTTGGATTGATGTACTTGAAATGTAGCTTGAGGATTGAGAATGTTTCGATTTTGATAGGCTTGTATATCTCACGTGTGTGTCATTCATCATTCTTCTCAAACAAACTCCTCGGCCTTTTATAGTGAACTTTCAAAAATTTGCCCGTTGAAGAGATAGGCTCATTTTTGAAAGTCACTTTGCGTCGTTGGCTTGCGAGTTCTTGGAATTGCCATTTTCTCGTATGAATTGTTTTATCACCTTTTCGAGTTCGACACGGTGTAGTGCTTCCCATTGATTCATTTCTTTTGCACGCTTCAGGGGGTCGAGCACTCCAAGAAAGGTGGTATGGAGATATTACTTGTTTAAGTAAATCTCTTGATTTTCGTGCAACGGTTCTTTTACGATTATCTCGACTTGTTGCATTTCCTTGCTTTCCCAGGTGACTTAGAGTCACCTTCCAATCATTGGATGACTCTTTGTCACTTGACTGAGACTTGGCTTCTCTTGAGTTGACTTGACTCGATGTTCCACTCACCGCATCTCACCGCTTCTTGATCGAGTTCCTGTCATTTCTTCTTTGTCGACTCAAATTGTCTCTCAGTGAGTTTTCCTTCAAGTCTTGATTGTCTTCTTGCATGTTAGGGGCGAGCCGACTTAACTCACTTGGCCATCTCTAATTGTTACAATACATTTTACAAAGCAAGAATTGGGGAGCCAACTTTCTATTCTAAGTTTTACATGGCATTCATCAAAATCTAAACAATAAAATTCCTAACAATTTCCCCTTTTTGATGATGCCAAAACTTAAATTATTCAAAGATGCAAACAAAGAATGATACATACATATAGTGTATTGACATAGAATGTATGCGCATAATCAATTCTTTTTATTGATCATATCATTCTTGTTTCTCAACACAATCAAGCTGTTTACAAGTGTATCGTATCAGAGCATATAATTGTCTTCACAAAAATTAAAGAATTTATATCTTTATTACGTAAGACTTACATTGTATGTATTTACATAATAAGGTACACGAAGGGGTGGACAAAGAACACTTCATCTTTTTTTGTCTCCTTCTTTCGTCTTGATCAAGATCATCTTCTTCTCTTCTTCTATTCTTCGTCATCATCACCGCTTCTTTTTCTTCTCATATGCTTTTCTTGCAGCCTTCATCTATTCTTATTCTTTCTGTCTCTCCTCCCGCCATAGCCGAGTTTGTCTCTTGTTTTTTTCTTCTATTCTTTTTGCATACTCGGCGTTAGTTTTAGCCACTCGCAAATTTGCCACTTGGTCAAGCCCACCCAGTAGATCCCTCCTTTCTTCCCTCGGATCTACGTATTCAATGTTCTTGGGCGGAGGCCCAGGTCCAAGCTTCTTCCTCCATGCCGCTTTCTCTACCTGCGGGCGATATCTTTGTCTTCGAGTCTTCTTCTTTCCACCTGAGAGCTCACGGAGTGACCAAAGCAGAGCGATCGGTTGTCTCACGCTCTGTCGCCTTCTTCACATAATGTGAGACCCTTTTCCCAAGATGAGATCCCAAGCTTGAGCCATAGACATATTTGTAAAGTATCCCTCGGACTCGAGCGTTTTGAATTCATCGACCGATCGTGGCTCTGTTCCGACATCCGAGATGGCATAGGTGTCTCTATCTCTTTGGAATGCCTCCGTGTTCTTTCAAGATGTTCATCACCCTGGCATCCATTCTTCCTTCCACTTCCTTCATCCCCGCTTCAATTGATTTTCTCTTCTCGGCCATAGATACAAAGCAGAGTGTTGGAGTGGCAGAGTCACCGGAGTTTCCGCTTATAATGTCACCGTGACAGGACCTTGTTGGGGTTTGTGCAATCATCAATGTCACATCCGTTGATCCTTCCCCTCAACATTTTTTCCTTTCTTCTGTTTCAAGACTTCCTCGGGTGATTTTCCGACTCACCGCTTCCTTTCTTTTCGGCTTCGATTTTTGCCGCTTTAAGGTATTCCTTTTCCCCCTTTTGGCATCATCAAAGGATAGAGGAACCCCGGGAACATCTTTGGCAAGCATGAAGTCGAAGTCTCTTCGATGGTTGAGTTCGCTTCAAGTCCGCTGCGTTGTATGCAAAGACGGAATTCAGATCTAGTAGCGTTGGATTCTCACAAAATCGGCTTCATCTCGGCCATGAGAAGGTGAATTTTCTTGTCATGTGTTCTTCCAAACGTTTGAGATCATGTGTATGTTGTTCACGCAGCACTTGATCTCGGCGTGTGAGCTTCATGCATATGCTCAATGTGTTCTCTCAAACTTTGTCTTTGCATCGTATTTTCACTCTCCACACAGCGTTGACTTATTGAACAATTGTCTCAAGTATCTCACTTGTTCCACACGCATTGTTTTCTTCTTTGCCACCATTCCCTTATTCGAATGTTGTTATGCCTCTTAAATCATTTTGTAGGGTGGCATCTCATGTCGATCGCATGTCCAAAGAGGCTCGATGCTTCTCCATCCTTTCAATCTCAAAGAAAGAGTGCCTTGAACACTTCTCGAGCTTGGTGATTCTTCATATACGGTGATGGCCATACAACATCAAGTCATAATTGGTTTGGAACAATGGTGTCGATGGAAGAACAGGAGCTGGTTTGTAATAGCGTGCTTGTTCGTTTTCCGATTCTTCGTGGAGTTTCGTATCTCGGTGAGAAAGGGAAAGATTCTACAAAGAATCATCACCGCCAACAGGGATCCGATCGATGATGAGCGGTGAGCGTGAAGTTCTTTTGGGAATCGATCTGCTGCCGCAGCTTGAGCAGTAGTATCTTGTTCACTGGGTTCTGTTGTGCGAAGAGACCCGGCTTGCTGCCTCACTGCCTTCTTAGCGACTTCGTTGGTCTTAGCCGATTTCTCCATTTCGATGGCGGTCCTCGGCCTTATCGAGCGTCATCGGACGATGATGAGATTTCCATTGGTGGCTCCTCATCAAAATTAAAGGTTTGACGAGTAGTCTTGGGATCGACTTGCTCGTGCTTGGAACATCCGCATGGTGAGTCCTTTGGATTTGTCGTGGGGATGACTCAGCTTCTTCTTCTTCGCCTTCCGATCCCGGAAAAGTGACATCGGGGTTGTCCTGGGAATCATGAAGTGCGCCGATCTCCTTCTCGGATGGGTCGATGATACTAGGAGGGATGTTCTCTACTTGTTGTTTTACCCCGGAAGTCTCAACCTCCCGTGGGCCTTCATTTCCTCCAGCGGTCTCTCTGCTGCGAGGTTGGTCCTCCCTTTCGGAGTGTCATTGTCTTAGGGTCTTCTACAATGGCATCCATTGGAGTCTCAACCCCATGGATTGCACTTTCTTCGCCCTGCAGTGTTAACTCCCGGATCTGCATTCTTCTTCGTGCCTCGATTGCATCAGCAGCGTCATTAGCCTTTCCAGAGCGATTTGTCACCTCGGTGAGACAGTCTCAATCGCCTCGAGCTTCGTTGATGGCAACTTGTCAGTTTCTTCTTGTGTTTGAGTTTTTCTACTTCGCCTCCCGCATTCTTTGTGGAGTCATCTGCAAAAGATCCTCCGACCTTGCTGCGGTGGAGGGAGTTTCCCCCTCGGCGCTCCGGTGAGTGGCTTGGACGGGGTCACTCGTCTCCAAACTCCCATTGCCCGATTGATTGCTCACCGTTGGGGCGGTGGTAGCACACCTTCAATAGGGGTTGGCTCGACGGGGTCCCCACTATCCCAGTTTCATCGCCATCTCCTTATTGCTTCTTCTTCGAGTGAGCCGGGAAGTGGTAGCAGCAACAACAAGCGTGGCTATTTCTTTGAACCACTCCCATTGGATCGATTTCGGTGTGATCCGGAGGACTCTCCTGGTCCCTCCATTAATCGTTGCTCGTGAAGGATTCTTGATTCGTGCAATGCTTGCTGCATTTGCAACTTTTCTGCGGCGCAAAGATTCTCCTGGTTCCTCGTCACTTTCGCAGAGAAGACATCAAGAAGAGGATGTGTGTGTTGTGGTCGAGGAGATAGGCGGATGCTTGCCTTCTCACGTGCTTCGGCTTCTTGACTTGCTTTTCTCTCTCCTTGTCCTTGTAGATCCGAGAATGTCTATGCGCTTGTCTTCATCCAGAGTAGGAGCACAAGAGTTAATCCAAGGAAATTTAGCGATTCCTCTTCTTCTTCTATGAACTCGGGCCGTTGGAACTGTTCCTTGACTTGCTCAACTTCCATTTTCTCCACTCACGCAGACGATTTTGGATGTCGGGTAAGGTGGAGATAGGATCATAACATCACTATCTCGCTTGGGCTTGTTCTTTCTTGGCTTCATTGTGTGAGCTACAAATTGTGTCTTGGGTTGCCTCTGCTGATCACCTTCAGCAGACTTTTGTTTCATCAATTACATCTGGAGACTCTACTTCTCCGTAGTCTCGGGTATATGTGCTAGCCGAATCGACTAATTTGGTTTCTCCTGCTCGGATCGCTTGACGAGTCTTCTTCGTCTCCTGGTTTGTACCGGGGAATTTTTGGTTCGAGGCGGTGTCCTCCGAGTCTTGGGCGGCCGGGGCCGCATCGGTGTTTGTTTCGAGGAGCCGCCGTCTTGGCTTGTCGTTCTCCTCCTTTTGACAATCGGAGAAGGTATTTGTGAGTCCTTCTCGGCCCGCGCGCAGGGCGGGTGACACGGCCGGGGGGCAGTGACTCGCTGCAGGGGCAGGAGCATGTTTGGTTTTCTTTCTGCAGGGGCAGTGATCTTTTGGCATTTGCGCAGGGCAACTTTCTTCTTGATCGAGAGGAAGCGGTGTATCTTGGTGGTGATTCCCCCTCAGTGTCGCCTCTCTTGGCGTAAGCTCGCTTCCGAGCACCGAGAGAGAGGTTAGCTCGAACATCCTCTTGTTAACATGGAAAGCCTTCCCATGTCTAAGAGGGACTCCTTTCACCTCCAATAGCCGGCCAATCACGTGCCATATCCCGGGGATCCTCCAAATGTGCCGTCTTCTTTGAAGGACTTGTTCCCACGTTCGGGCAGATCTGTAGATAAACTCAAGATTTATCTTCTTTTCTTCGATGATTGCAGCCATCACAATCGGCTTTGCCTTTTGATTGGTCAAAAGCCGCCAAATTTGATGTCGATACATTTGGCAACTATGTCCAACAATTTGTGATAATCCTCCTTCAGCATCTCTTGTTTTTTGTGTATATAATTTTATCACCCAAGTCGGACTTGGCTATCTCTTTCCATGCGTCACCCAAGTTGACATCGCCTTCCTTAATCTCGATTGCTCCTTCCACGGTAGTGAGCAATATTCACCAAATCCTTGGCGTTGATAGTCACCGCTGCCCGTGAGCAGATGACTTGATTCCTTCATCGTGAATCTCAAAGCATTCACGTAGAATTGTGCGACCTCCTCCACATAGGTCATAGGATATTCCAGCGTTAGAAACGGTTTTAGTCCGGTCGTTTCCAAACCTTCTCGGCGATTTTCTTCACCAGGGTGTCGTCGGACCCGCTTCACCATTCCGTCTTAAATCCACCGTCGAACCGGTGTGGATTTGCTTTCCTAGCTTGGTAAAGTCATAAGTTGGTGCCATTTCTCGGATTATATCAAGAAAAATTCAGAAATTGATTTGAAGGTTGATAGGGTTTTCGAGAGTATTTTGCCTTTGCCTTTTGAGAGAAAGAGATTGAACAGTTTTTAGAAGTGAGAGAGAAACAGATGAAAATGGTTTAAATATGGTTTATGAAAGGGCGTGCCAGGCGGTTTTGAATCGCGGATCGAAATCAACGGCTTGGATTTTGACGCCTATTGAGCATTTCACGCCTCGTATTTAATGCGGCAACATTTATATCCAATCATAAGCTTAGTGTGCGACTTTATAATCGTACACGTCATCATTATATCGACGTGTTCCTTAAAACATTCCCGCTTAGTCAAAACGATGGCGTTTTTGTCACTTAGCTCATAAGTTATTCGACTTATCTCTTAGTCGATTTAACTCTACTCCTCATAGATTCTCTCGGTGACTCACTATCACCGACTTGGTGTAGTCATTGTCTTCCGACATCTGGTGATTCTCGAGTGATTTTTGTTTTGCTCTTTTCACTCCTTTCTGTTCTAATTCTCTTCTTTGATTAAATCTCAATGTCATTTCACTCAATTAACCCCAACTCATGCTTGAGTTCTTCAAATCTTGACTCACATAATGGTTTTGTGAAGATGTCACTAGTTGTTTGTCGGTTGAGATATATTCCAAGATAATGTCCTTTTTTTCAACATGATCTCTTATGAAATGATATCGACATCAATATGTTTTGTTCTTGAGTGCAACACAGGATTTTGAGTGATTGCAATGGCACTTGTGTTATCACACATGATTGGAATTTCTTTTTCTTCAACTTCATAGTCTCTCATTTCTTTGTCTCATCCATAGGATTTGGGCACAACAAATGTTTGCGTGACTATGTATTCGCCTCATTTGTAGAGGTGGCTATTGAGTTTTGCTTCTTGCTAAACCAGAAATTAGTCTGTTTCCTAGCATTTGACATGTGCCCGAGGTACTCTTCCCCGTCCACTCTGCATCCAAAGATAGTCGAATCAATAACCAATTAGCTTAAATCCACCTTCCTTTGGATACCATAGGCCTACTTCTTGGCTTCCTTTCAAGTATCTCAATATTCTCTTAGTCAGTTTGTCATATGGCTCTCTTTTGGAGCAGATTGAAATCTTGCACATACACCTACAACAAAAGTGATGTCCGGCCGCTAGCCGTGAGATAGAGCAATGATCCAATAAGTGCTCAGATCTTGTTTGATCTCTGTGCTTGCCATCCGCATCCATGTCCATTTTGTGATGTGTTCATTGGTATTTTTCTGTAAGACTTCTCCTCCATACCAAACTTCTTTATTAAGTCTCCGTGTATTTTGTTTGACTTATGAAGGTTCCATCCTTCAAATTGTTTCACTTGAAGTCCAAGGAAGAATGTCGGCTCTCCCATCATGCTCATTTCAAATTTACTTTGCATGAGGTTTGAAAATTTTTCACATGACTCTTTGTTGGTGGATCCAAAGATGATGTCATCAACATATATTTGAACAAGCAAAGATACTCTTCTTGTCTTGAATTCGAAAAGTGTTCTATCTACTTTTCCTTTTGTGAATCCATTTTCGATTAGGAATTGTGACAGGTATCATACCATGCTCCTGGGTGCCTGTTTCAACTGCACAGGGGCTTTCTTGAGTTTGTATACCTTGTCTCCAAGAGTCTTCTCTGCTCAAATCCTAGAGGTTGTTCAACATACACTTCTTCTTCCAATAGGCCATTTAGAAATGCACTCTTTACATCCATTTGATATACAATGAAATTCTTGTGAGTCGTGCATAGGCAAGAAACATCCTTATAGCTTCCAATCTTGCTACGAGGGCAAATGTTTCATCAAAATCTATCCCTTCTTTGGCAAAGTATCCTTTGGCCACCAATCTTGCTTTGTTTCTTACCACGAGCCTTCCTCGTTCATTTTATTTCGAATACCCATTTGGTTCCAATAACATTTTGATGTATGGGTCTTTGCACTAATTCCCATACTTTATTTCTCTCAAACCGATTGACTCTTCTTGCATAACTGAATCCAATGTGTGTCATCCAATGCTTGTGACACATCTTTGGGCTCAATTTGTGAGATGAAGCATGTGAACATGGCTTCTTGTTGAGTTCTAGATCTTGTCTTGACACCTTCTCTTATATCTCCAATGACAAGTTCGGTGGATGGTCTCTCACCATCTTACATCAAAGTTGGAGTAAGTTAGTTTAGGTTGATCGACCGACTTGTTTGTGTTGCCGTGGTCACTCTCTCGTAATCACTTAGCGCAAATTTTCCATTGTTTTTGAGATTTGGCTATCTCATCTTCTTCTCGAATTGATAATTCCGGCTTGACTTCAAAGATAGGGACTCTTCTCGTATGGTTGGATGTTTCACTTATCGGTGACTCTTCAATGTCTTCTCCATTTATGTTTGGCTCATCAAATACCACATGAATGGATTCTTCGCAACCATAGTCCTTTTGTTGAGTATTCTCAGTAGGCTTTGCTTTCAATTGAGTATCCCAAGAAGATACCTTCATCACTTTAGCATCAAAAGCCTTTAGATTGTCTTTGCCATTGTTGTGAATGAAGCATTTACATCCAAATATTCTGAAATATGAAACATTTGGTTTTCTTCCGCCCGGATCTCATAGGAGTCTTTGTCATTTGTCTATTTATCATACATCTGTTTTGAGTGTAGCAGTCGTGTTGATTGCTTCCAGCCCAAAATCTTTTTGGTAACTCTGCTTACTAACATGGTCCTTGCCGCTTCTTTGAGGGTTCTATTTCTTCTTTCTCGCAACTCCATTCTCATTGTGGAGTCCTTGCTGCTTTGAAAGTTCATGACCAATACCATTTTCAATACAATATCGAGTTATTATTCCATTGACAAACTCGGTTCCCTGTCATCGATCTTATTTTGATAATGGTTTGACTTTTCTCGTTTTGAATCCTCTTCATCATTTGTGGTAGTTTTTGTAGAGTTTCTTTTCTTCTTACACATGAAAATTGTCCATGTATATATCTTGAGTAGTCATCTACTACCACCAAGGTGTACTTCTTTCCACTTATCTTTGTTTGGTTCCACTGGGCCAAATAGATCCATATGGAGTAGATGCAATATTCTTGTTGAGGATGGGCATGTCTTTTCTTTGAATGACGACTTAATTTGCTTTCCTTCCGACATGCATCACATATACTCTCCTTTTTGTATCTCGAGTCCGAAAGTCCTTCCACAAGATGACTTCTTGCCGGTTTGTTGATCGTTTTGAAATTCGGGTGACTCACTTTTTGTGCCACACCAACTTGATTCATTTGTGCTTTTGCTAGTAGACAGTCTTTGGGTGTTGCAATTGACCAATCCACTACATACATATTTTTCTCGTCTACATCCTTGCAAAGACCACTTCATTTGATTCAATATCTTTGATTTGACATATGCCCATGTTGAATCCAACATTGTAGCCCTTGTCACAAAGTTGGATCGATGCTTAGTAAATTGAAGTTTAGTCCTTCAACATATGCAACATCTCGTGATTTCTAAACCATTCCTCTTCATGGATCCAATGCCTCTTATTTCACCAGAGCTTCATTTCCTCCAAATATGACTTTTGCTCCTTTGACTTCCTTGAATTTTGACAGATTTCTCTTATTTCTGTCATATGTCCGGAATGACCACTATCCATGTACCAGGTTCCTTGGCGCACTCATTTGTTCCTTGAACGCAATCAAGGAAATTAAGTTTTGGTACCCATGCTTGCAGGTCCGAGGGGTTAGAATTATAAGATGATCCAACCAACCTATAGCCAAATGATTTGACTCAAGAGGTTGCCATCTATCAGTGCCATAATCATAATTAATCCTGGCAAATTGCTTGGGGAGTCAGGTTCATACATCTGTCTCTTTTGTCTATATGCTGCATATGTGTTTTAGCAATTGCCTTTCTTGGGTAATTGTGGTGTCTTTGAGTGTAGTGCCTAGGTGCATATGTGTTTGATGAAAGCTCTTATACTTTTGGAATGGCCTTTGTTGAGTTCTAGGCCTTTGCCATTTGGGCTTATATTCCATAAGTCTATCCGATAGTTCACATTATTCCAATCACTTGGCTTGGATATTTTCTACCATTCCTATCATATGTATTTCTTTTATGAGTTTTCGGGATTTTTGGTAGCTCGCTTCTTCTTTACTGAGTATTTTCTGTTTGGAGTCTCATTTGAGGACTGGTGAATCTCTTCTCATTATCCTTTCAAAGACTCTCAATGGCTGTTTTCCTTTTCCTTTGTAACCAAGGCCGGTTTGCTTAGTATTGTGCTTTGGAGTGAATGTGTGTGCAACATTTAGAGTTTTGGATCTTCCATTCTTCATGACTTGAAGATCCTTTTTCCAAAATTACTCTTGAGGTTTGACATAGCATAGAGGAATTGAATCCTAAGCCTGTCTTGTCTCCACATTCTTTTTGACTCATAATAAGATCATCCAATGATTTAGATGCCTTAGTGAATGAGGCAATAACATTCTTGAGGTCAATCTCCCTCTTTTCTATAGCAAAGCAATTTCTGCTACTAATTTAGCATTTTCACCTTTAAGCTTTTATTTTCAATGACTATTTGACTTAGAGTACTCGGCTCCTTGGTCATTTGTGAGTTTTGACTTTTGAGTAAGTGTTTTCCTCATTCAATAGTGTGTGTGAGGATTTAATGTGCTCAAAATCTTTCATCATTTTGCCTAATGAATCATAAAGATCTGTAGGTGATGAAGTGTGTGTGTGTCCATCACTATCACTAGTGTCGAGCTTGTTGAGTTAGATTGTACCTCATCTTCTTGATCTTGTTCTTTGGCCATCAAGCGGATCAAGGCTTCTTCTTCGAGTCACTTGAGTAGTCACTTCATCGCTTTGCTCTCGAGTCACGGTATCCTCCCGACTTGGTTGTCTCGTGAGCTTCTGCAGCCATCATTGCCCTTTTCTTTTTCCTCTGCCTTCTTTCTCTCAAGACCTTCCTTTCTTCTTCATCCCTCGTACTTGTTGACTACGAGGATATGAGCGATCAATTGCATAGTGACCTGGTTGTCTGAGTTCCAACATAGATATTGACTTTTTGATCGATTCTTTCCATTCTTGAGTTGTCACCCTTTGATATTCAACTTTTTGATGATCATTCTCTTGGTTGGCCTGTCTTCCTTGATTTAGAGGGAGCCGAGTGTCTTTACGGAAGATTCGCCCTTTCTCTCTTGTAGTTCTTATTGAAGAACTTGTTGAACCTTTTAACCATCGGGGCTATTTCTTCCGGGTCAATGACTTCTTTGACCTCGGCTCTCTTCCCATCTTTAATAATTAGAATTTGTTTTGGGTACAAATTGTCTCTTCCTGGTCTTTCCTTCTCGGCTCAAACTCGTAGGCTTTGAGGTCCGAGAATAACTCATGATTGGATGTCTTTGATAGGTCCATAGAGTGTCTCGGTGCCATGACCTTCATTTCCCATTCATTTGGAAGACTTTTTAGGATCTTCATACACATTTCCTTCTCGTGTATATTCCTTTCCAAGTGTGGGATGACTCATTTGTGATTTTCAGTAAACCGAGCATCCGGTTGATCCAGGTTCTCTCCCGAGACCATTTTGAAATTTTCAAACTTCAGACACCCATCGATAATTTGTTTTCTTTGATTTGCTTCGAACCTTCACAAATCAAAGTCAACTTGTCCTGATTTCCTTAGCCGTTTTGCAAGATTTGACTTTATTGAACATGGCTTTGTCCAAGGTTTTGTAGAGGATGTCCTTGGCTACATTGTCCAGGTTGTATCTTTTTCTGTCATCATTTGTCCACTCAGTTCTTGGTTTTTCAACCATGATCGGTCCGGGGCGAGATCTTCTTCTCCTTCACCGCAACTCTTCGTACATCCGTGTTCACCTTTAATATTTGCAGAGGCCCATCTTCTATCACAATCCACATCTCATCATGTAATCTTTGATAGATGAGCCTCGCATCGAATTTTCCAGTCATCAAATTCTTCAATAGTGAACATAGGGATGCGTGTCAAATTTGCTTCCATGATAATGACTTTTAATGATAAAAAGAGTTTTGAAAATTTAAGTACTAAAGCAGACTTTGAAAAGTTTGGAGATCTAGTTCAAGAAACCATGCGGAGGGTTCAATGAACCAACCGCTCCGATACCACTTGTAGGTCCCAAGGGGTGTAAGTGTAAGGTTTAGAAGGGGGTTGAATAAACCTTACCAAATTTTCGATTTAGTCTTTTTAAATCTACAGAGTTCTACACAATTTGTGTCCTTGATGGACGGTCGAATTAGTCACTCAAGAGAGTTAATCTCTTTAATCGCATTTGAAATTTTGAGTTAATGGAGTAACTCATTTGTTGGCTATAATTTGACTCAACTATGGTTTTGTTTTTTGGAAGACTTAACACCCTTACGTTTAATTAAGCAAGATTTTAGAGCTTGATTTAGTACTTATAAATTATCAAATGGATAGCAAATTTATCAAATGCAGATATAAGCAATTAAAAGTGCGAGGAATTTAAATCTTTGAAATGTAAATGACACAATAAAATTTTTATAGAGGTTCGAAGAAGATGGGGTAATTCTTCTACTCCTCTCTTCTCCAACTCCGGAGGAATCCACTAGGTAATGATCGTTTACAAAGTGGTAATCCGAGATACAAGTCTTGATCACAACGGCCGACTTGATCCTTTGGGACTCGATGCCTGAGACGCTTGATCACTCACCAGCTCTCAAATGCGACTCGAACTTCTTCTTCACAGGCAATTTGCCTTGCTCTACTGACTCACTTGCTCAAGCACTTTGGATTTGATCACGAAGCCCTCCAAAAGCTTAAGACTTGGTTCAGCCTTGAACCTTTCTACAATCCTTCCCGGAATGTAGACCCCTTGTTTTCGATATTTTCCTCTTCAATCGATTGAAGTTCTCTTTCCTTCACAAGGTAAGTGTTGGATTGATGTACTTCAAATGTAAAGCTTGAGGATTGAGAATGTTTGATTTTGATAAGCTTGTATATCTCACGTGTGTGTCATTCATCATTCTTCTCAAACAAACTCCTCGGCCTTTTATAGTGAACTTTCAAAAATTTGCCCGTTGAAGAGATAGGCTCATTTTTGAAAGTCACTTTGCAAATCGTTGGCTTGCGTTCTTGGAATTGCCATTTCCTCGTATGAATTGTTTTATCACCTTTTCGAGTTCGACACGGTGTAGTGCTTCCCATTGGTTCATTTCTTTTGCACGCTTCAGGATCGAGCACTCCAAGAAAGATGGTATGGAGATATTACTTATTTAAGTAAATCTCTTGATTTCAGGCAACGGTTCTTTTACGATTATCTCGACTTGATCGCATTTCCTTGCTTTCCCAGGTGACTTAGAGTCGCCTTCCAATCGTGGATGACTCTTCACTTGACTTGAGACTTGCTTCTCTTGAGTTGACTTGATGATGTTCCACTCACTGCATCTCATCTCGCTTCTTCTTGATCGAGTTCTGTCTGCTTTTCTTTGCCGTACTCAATTTGTCTCTCAGAGAGTTTTCCTTCAAGTCTTGATTGTCTTCTTGCATGTTGGGGCGTAGTGACTTAACTCGGCTTGGCCACTCTAATTGTTACAATACATTTTCTGACAAGAATTGGGGTGCCAACTTTCTATTCTAAGTTTTACATGGCATTCATTAAAATCTAAACAATAAAATTCCTAACAGATTTCGCCTCAATTAGTGATCAAACAAGTTCTAGAATCCGGTGGGATCATACAAGCAACACTCAACTTCATTAATCATTTTCAAATAAGTTAACAGAATTATGCATGAATATGAAATCAATGAAGCAAAATATAGATCACCACTTAAAAGCATGCTCTCGTGACAGTTCAACTCGTGATCAACAAATCTACTTAGTCATGCAGTTCTATAGTTCAACAAACTACCCGACTCGACTCAACTCGAATTTTTTTTTTACGACTCTGACACGACTCAAAAGACACAAATACAGATTACACCCCCCAAACTTAAATTGAACATTGTCCTCAATGGAGAATGAGAAAACTTTCCTGATAGCCGGAACGCCTAGGACTCCTCATCGGAGTCGTGTGGTGAAAAATGAGCAATAGGACCGGTGGTGGTGGTATTGGGAATTGGGCTGCGGGGTGTGTCGGCTATATATCGGGCAAGTACTCGGTTGTGCTCATTCTCATATTCTTCTCGTGCCGCTCTGTGGCGTTGCTCAGCTACAAAAGCCCTTCTCAATTCTCGTACTTCGCGAACTAGTGCGTCTGAAGGGTTGTTATCATGATGTGAGCGTGTAGAACGAGAACGTCTTGCCGCTGAACTAGATGGAGCATCGATATTCTGTGGTTGGGCATGAGTATCAGGCTCAATAGCTGGTAGAGCAAATTCGGGATCAAGAATATATCCCGCACCCTTCGGATTAGGCACACCGCCTGCCCACTCGTCATAAGAAGCAATAGTAGCCGAATCTATAGGTCCCTTAGGATTTTCCAACGACTCGGAGCTATCCCACTTAACACCGCTCTTTTTGCATAAACCACAAATTAAACTTGGTAAGATTAGTCCCCCTGTTTTGGGGTGTAGCATTTTGTTATGAAGGGACGTTGCAATAATTACCGCTGGGTCAAATTGTATGTCAGTAACTAATGCATATAGAAGATGGGCTCGTTCCTTAGTTACATCACTGACATGCTTGGTTGGTATCAAATTGTTGCATATGAAGTGGTACCAAGCTCGCCCATACCGACTAAGACTCGTGAGCGGAAAAGCAGTACCACCTCCCACAACCTTAATATGACGTACCTCAGTTCCAGGCCAACATAAGGTATTACAAATCTCCTCCATATTCGGTGGTTGCGAGATAAATTCAACATATGGTGCATGATCCACCTCCGGTAGTCCATAATATTCTCTTATCGCTTTTGTATGGGTGTATACCTTGTCTTCTCCACGTATGAAATAATCTGAGTAATAGCCAGTTTTGGTCTTCGCATTCGCATAAAATTCTCGGACAATATTCGGTGCGAATGGTCTAGGTTGTGCACAAAGTTTTTTCCATTGCTTCTGATGTATCATTTGTTCCAGTTCACCATCATTCGGCCCCGGTTGTAACCCCCGTTCCGCCGTTATGCTCTTCGAGCATAATGTGCCATAATACAACTTTTGTGCTTCCAAGTTAAGAAAACGGTCTTCAACATTTTCCTCGGAAGTACTTGCCACGCTTTTGCCCTTGCTTGCATTCTTTGTTCTTGGCATTGTAATTGATCTGGAAATCACCTGAAAAATAACACAAGCAAAATACACATAGAACGCAGAATACGAGTTAGGGGTTAGGAATTTTGCAACAACTAAAGAATTATGCATCCTTGTCATCAATTCATGATCAAATAACCTTTAGTACACAATGATGACAAGAATCAAATGCCTAGGTGTAATATTTTTCATTGAGGCATTTTAACAAACACCTTGTAGGCATATATGCAAAGAAGAGATAAACACCAAATTTGAAATTCAATTCATGCCCAATTTTCAACACCAACCAATTCAAGCACAATATAGTCATATATCATCACAATTTATCAAGAATTTATCAAGAATTTCGAAATTACAATGATATTGAAAGTTCCCACATTTCAATCCCAGGCTAGAAAATTTGAAGAAAAATGGTGTACAATTGAAGCTCACTTACCCAATTGATGAAGAAGATAAATTTGATGATCAACTTGTTCAATTGCCCACTTGAATGATGTTAAAGTGAATGCTAGGTGGGATTTTTGTACAAGAAAGCAAGATGAGGTGTGAGGGTATGTGTGTGTTGTTTTAAAACACAAGGCTGCAACAACCTTAATTAGCTCCACCCAGACGGGCGCTGCAACGCCCGACCTGTTGCTGCCAATTATTTTTTTTAATCTAAAATTAAAAATCACAATCTAATTAAAAATTTAGAATCACACACAAATTAATTCACACAAAAATCACACCAAAATTCAAATAAATACACACCAAACAAAAAAAATAAAATCACACAAAAAATTCGATCACACGAAAAACACTTGGGTTGCCTCCCAAGAAGCGCTAAATTTATAGTCGTTAGCCAGACTCAACTATTCGGGCTCAAGAAATTTCATCACCAAGTGGAAGATTTAAAACCTTCCTTACTTCGTTCCCGAAATAATGTTTCAATCATTGTCCATTCACTTGGAACGAATTCCTATCGTTCCCTCTTAACTCGACGACACCATATGGAAACACACGTTCAACCACAAATGGTCCGGACCATCATGATTTGAGTTTACCTGGAAAGAGTTTCAATCGAGAATTGAACAATAATACTTGTTGGCCGGGTAAGAATTCACGTCGCAAAATCATTTGATCATGCCATTTTTTCGTTTTTTCTTTATACATTTTGGCATTTTCATATGATTCTTGACGAAATTCTTCCATTTCGTTTAATTGAAGTAATCGGTTTTCACCGGTCTCTTTCAAGTTAAAATTCAATTTCTTAATTGCCCAATAAGCTCGATGCTCAAGTTCAACCGGCAAATGGCACGCTTTACCAAACACCAATCGATATGGTGACATACCAATGGGTGTTTTATAAGCCGTGCGATAAGCCCACAAAGCATCATCGAGCTTTTGTGCCCAATCCTTTCGATTAAAACTCACCGTTTTTTCAAGAATTTGTTTCACTTCACGATTGGAAATTTCGGCTTGACCATTAGATTGAGGATGGTAACCAAGCGCAATCTTATGACGCACACCAAATTTAGCAAGAAGGTTATTAAATAATTTATTACAAAAATGTGTACCTTCATCACTTACAATAGCTCGAGGTGTACCGAACCGAGTGAAAATATGCTTGTGCAAGAATTTGAGTACTACCTTAGCATCATTCGTTGGTGTAGCAATCGCCTCAACCCACTTGGAGACGTAGTCAATCGCAAGAAAAATGTACAAATTTCCATAGGACGCGGGAAATGGCCCCATAAAGTCAATACCCCATACATCAAACAACTCCACCTCCATTATGTTTGTCAAAGGAAGCTCATGATGCCGTGAAATATTACCAACCCTTTGACATCGATCACAAGTCTTCACAAAAGCATAACAATTCTTGAATAATGTTGGCCAATAAAAACCAGATTGTAGTACCTTTGCAGCTGTTCGGGTTGGCCCGAAATGTCCCCCGTAAGATGAGGAATGACAATGCTGAAGAATCTCTCCAATTTCTTCCTTAGGAACACAACGGCGAATGATAGAATCAGCACATCTTTTGAACAGTAATGGATCATCCCACAAATAAGACTTAACATCATGTAGGAATTTTTTCTTTTGGTGTGAAGTCAAGTCCGGTGGCAAAACTCCTCCCGCGAGGTAATTAACAAAATCTGCGTACCAAGGTAATTATGTCTCAAGACGCATAATTTATTCATCAGAAATGATTCTTTTATGGGCTTTCAATCACCTCGTGCGGTTGCTCAAGGCGGGATAGATGGTCGGCAACCACATTTTCACTTCCTTTTTCATCCCGAATCTCAATATCAAATTCTTGCAAGAGCAAAATCCATCGAATTAACCGAGGTTTTGCATCCTTTTTGGAGAAAAGATATCGGATTGCCGCATGATCCGTATAAACAATCACCTTTGTACCCACCAAGTAAGCTCGGAATTTATCGAATGCAAAAACTACCGCCAACATCTCTTTTTTCGTGGTGGTGTAGTTTTGTTGGGCATTGTCCATGGTCCTGCTTGTATAGTAAATTGCTTTAAAAATTCTGTCTCGCCTCTGACCAAGAACTACACCCACTGCATAATCACTTGCATCGCACATAAGCTCAAATGGTTGAGCCCAATCCGGCACTATCATAATCGGAGCTGAAACGAGTGCCTTTTTTATCTGTTCAAATGCCTGTAAACACGACTCATCAAAGCAAAAGATAGCATCTTTTTCAAGGAGATTACAAAGTGGTTTAACAATTTTTGAAAAATCTTTTATAAATCTCCTATAAAATCCTGCATGCCCTAAAAAGCTTCTTATGCCTTTCACATCTGAAGGTGGGGGTAGCTTTTCAATAGCCACAACTTTCGCCTGTCAACTTCCAAACTCGTACAAGAAATACGATGCCCAAGTACAATCCCTTCTTTGACCATAAAGTGACATTTTTCCCAATTAAGTACAAGATTAGTTTCCTCACAATGTTGCAAAACCGAGATAAGTTATGCAAACAATGGTCAAAAGAAGTACCAAAAACAGAAAAATCGTCCATAAAAATCTCCATGATTTCCTCAACCATACCATGAAAAATCGCCATCATACACCTCTGAAAAGTAGCAGGTGCATTACATAATCCAAATGGCATCCTGCGAAATGCAAAAGTACCATATGGACATGTAAAAATGGTCTTTTCTTGATCCTCAGGGGCAATGGCGATTTGATTGTACTGAATAGCCATCAAGAAAACAATAGTATTCGTAACCGCCAACTCGCTTTGTCAACATTTGATCAATAAAGGAGAGGGGAAAATGATCCTTACGTTTAGCTTTATTCAATTTCCTATAAGCAATACATACTCGCCATCCTGTGATGTTCGTGTAGAAATTAATTCATTGTTATCATTTTTCACAATGTCATACCTCCTTTTTAGGAACAACTGCACGGACTCACCCATGAACTATCAGAAATGGCATAAATAATACCTGCCTTTAGCCACTTTAAAACCTCATTTCTCACAACTTCTTTCATTGCGGGATTAAGTCGTCTTTGGTGTTCAATAGATGGTTTATAAGATTCTTCCATTAAAATTTTGTGCATTACAATGGAAGGACTTATACCTTTCAAATCAGAAATATACCAACCCAAAGCCGACTTATGTTCACGAAGCACACGCAACAACTTATCCAATTCGAGTGAAGATAATGAAGCAGAAACAATTACCGGGTAAGTTTTATCTTTTCCCAAAAATGCATATTGAAGATGTTCCGGAAGTTCCTTTAGTTCTAAAGTACCTTTCGGAGTATTTTCAATATTGGCATTTTCCAATGCTTCTTGTTGTTTTTCTTTTACAATTTCTTTAGCCTCAAGTGAAAGAATAAACTCAAGCAAATCAATATCATCACTATCTTCCTCATCACATTTCATTATTGAATTAATTAGACAATGTTCTAACGGATCTTTTAAATGTTGTTATATAACTCCCGTTTGATCACATTGTTCGATTGTATCAATAAAATGACATGTGTGAGGTTCTTCTTGAAATTTCATTGCTTTATAAATGTTAAACAGTACCTCATCATCATTCACCCGTAATGTTAACTCTCCTCGTTGCACGTCAATTAGAGCTCGTCCCGTTGCTAGAAAAGGTCTTCCAAGAATCAATGGCATTTCATGATCTTCTTCCATATCCAACACCACAAAGTCCACCGGAAATATGAATTTATCCACTTTGATCAACACATCTTCAATCACTCCTCTTGGGTAGGTGAGTGATCTATCGGCTAATTGCAATGTGATGGTGGATGGCGTTATTTCTCCAAGGCCAAGTTTCCTGAAAACAGATAACGGCATAAGATTAATGCTAGCACCTAAATCATAAAGAGCCTTATTAAAATAAGAATCACCAATAGTGCAAGGGATAGTGAAACTCCCCGGATCTCTTAATTTTTGTGGTAGCTTTCTTTGTAAAATGGCGCTACATTCTTCTGTGAGATTGATCGTCTCGTATGCCTCCAACCTTCTCTTTCTCGACATCACATCCTTAATGAATTTTGCATAATTTGGCATTTGCTCAAGTGCATCGGCAAAAGGGATGTTGATGTGAATTTTCTTGAATATTTCCAAAAACTTGGAAAATTGTGCGTCCAACTTTTTCTTCTGAAATCTCTGTGGAAAAGGAAGAGAATTTGGTAACACATTATCAGAATTGGAAATTGGTTTTACCTCATTTTTCGCACTTTCTAATGGCTTGTCAATGTCCTCTTCATTGTGGAGTGTTTCAGAGCTTGCTTCTGGTTCATTGGTGGCGTGAGTAGGCATCTTTGGTTCATCATATTCCGTTCCACTTCTCAACTTAATTGCCTTGCAATGCTCACGTGGGTTCACCTCGGTGTTACTTGGAAACGTTTCAACTTTCTGTTGTGAATTAATAGCCGTGGCCAATTGACCCACATGTGTTCCCAAAGATTTGAGATGACTTTCAATTGTTGTAACCCTTGAACCCAAATTTTCTATGTTAGAATCGGCCTTGTTAATCCTTGATCTTGATTCTACAAGGAATGAACTAAGTAATTCTTCCAAACATGACTTTTGCTCTCCCACGTGTGTACTCGTACTTTCTTGGTTTTGAAACTCCGGAGGAGGTTGCAACACACTTCTCGTATTGCTATACGAGAAATTTTCATGATTGCGAAGTCCCGGATGATAATGCGTCGGCAATTGATTCCCTCGATTGTTGAAACCCCGATTGTTCACATAATTTGCTTATTCTGTATCGAGATTCACAATTTCTTGACTTATCTCCATGACAGCCTCTGGTTGTTGTTTTCCACCCGAATTTAGTGTAGCAATTTGCTTTGACAAGGCGGAAATTTGAGAGGCCAATACGGACATAGTATCAAGTTCAAGAACACCGGCAACTTTTCTTGGCGTAGATCTTTCAGAAGGCCATTGATAACTATTGGCAGCCATTTCTTCTAGTAAAAGCATGGCTTCACTTGGAGTTTTAGCCATCAATGTACCTCCCATTGCAAAGATCTATAATAGTTCTCGAATGCCCATTCATACCATTGTAGAAAATCTTGAACTTTTGCCAATCTACGTGCAGTGTGTTGTGGACATCTCCTTAATAATTCTTTGAATTGCTCCCAAGCTTCGTAGAGTGGCTCAAAGTCGAGTTGATAAAATTGAGCAATCTCACTTTTCAGTTGAAGTGTCTTGCTAGGTGGAAAGAATTTTGCCATGAATTTTTCAGTGAGATCATTCCAACTAGTGATACTTCCAGGTGGGAAGGTTTGACGCCACTGTCTAGCTTTATCACGAAGTGAAAACGGAAATAACCTCAACCGAATAGCTTCATCGGGAACCCCATTCATTTTGATAGTGTCACATATCTCGAGAAAAATAGCCAAATGAGCATTCGGGTCATCTACGGCACTACCCCCAAACTGATTTTGTTGCACCATGTTTATTAGGGCCGGTTTCAATTCAAAATTATTCGCATTGATAGGTTGGCGAACAATGCCCGAATAGTTTTGATTCGTGGTTGGTCGAAAATAGTCCCGAATGGCCCTTTCCGGTGGTGCAACAATAGGTATGCGTTCTTCATCATCACCGATTCTTGCCATTTTTGTGAATTCGATTCTTCGTGCGGCTCTAATCTTTCGAAGCGTTCTTTCAATTTCTGGATCAAATAAGATTAAATTAGCACTTTTATTTTTTCGCATCAATAAGAAAACACAAAAATGACAATGACCCTATTATAAAAAAAAAAACCAATCTAAATTAAAGTAAAACTACTAAGTAATAATATTAGCGCAAATAAGATGAATTATTCCCCGGCAACGGCGCCAAAAACTTGTTAGAGATTTTTCTAACCGCAAGTCTACGGTGTCAAGTTTTAATATAGAGAAGTAAGGTTGTCGAATCCACAGGGAATAATTATCGAATTATTGCTAAGTACTATGATATAGTAGTCTAACTTTATTTAGAAATTCAATATATGATGGAATTGATTATACTAAAAATACTAAAATAAATCAAGAATATGAAAATATCAATGAGTTTATCCAAATGATTAAATGAATTCTAGAGGTATGATGAATCTAGTTATCCCTTATGTTGTCAATATGGTTTATCAATCATCAATTACCAATTTATAAGTCAAGATTTCTACAATAATCATTCCCTCTCTCAAGTGCCAAATGATTTTAGATTCAATTGGGAAATCAATATCTCTATAAAAATCACCAATTAAAATCTCAATAAAAGCTATGAATCTTGATAAATGACTTCAAAGGATTCACAAATCTCTCAATTCTATGAAATCCTAGGTTATGCTATTCCAAGGTAATGTATTCAATTACCTTTCTCAAGTGTTAAATCAAATACACCAAACAATCTAAATTATTGATCAAGTAATTTAGAAGCAATAGATCTAAATAGCACAAATAAATTGATAGATTTAGATTGACAAACCACAATCTCAAAACATAAGTTCAAATATAGATTACATCATTCCTCTAGAATTATAGAGTTTAGCTCATGGTTAAAGAAAATGAATCCATGAAAATACAACAATACATCTTACAAGATATGAAGAAAGCAACAAAATAAGAACAAGAGTTGAGGGATCTTCTCTATTTCTAGATGATAGAAGCCTCCAATCTTCTTCTCCAAATTCTTCTCAAGATGCCCCAATCCTTCTTCCTTGTCTTGTAGCTATTTTTTCTTGTCTTCCCAAGGGTTCCAAGATCCCTAATTTCAAGCCCCAAGGCTAGTATATATAGTCCACAAAAATCCAAGAAAGGGGTAGGTGAGCCTGGGAAATTCCGCCCCGGGCGCTGCGGCGCCCGGCAATCACGTAGGCAACTTACCGCCCGGGCGCTGCAGCGCCCACCCGCAACATCAACAATTTCCGCCCGGGCGTTGCAGCGCCGGGTGTTGGGCGCTACAACGCCCACACGCATGCTCCCCACCTGCATGCCCACATTGCGGTATTTGTGTTGCCCCAGTAGCGGCGGCTGCTGCAGTCGCCCGATCCGCCCTGGCCAAAGTGCGATTTTTTCCTTCTTTATACGCGATTTTTTCTTTCTTCGAGCCGTTTTTCATCGTTTTCTTCATTTCTCGGCTACCAAATCTGTATTGACTCTACACTGACACTAATTGAAATAAATTGGACTCTAACGACTCTAAAAACACCCAAAATAAAACCAAATTCTAATCTAAAATACTCAAATAAGTTGGTAAAATACCAACTTAACACCCGACTCGAAATATAAGAGAACTCCAGAGAAAAACACAAGAAAGAATGGGCCGGGGTGCTCGGGCCGCCACCCGGAGCATGCCCTCCCGCACTGGATGGTACGCAGGCGTGCCTAGGTCGCCCTTCCATTAGTGGTGAGGGACTCCCAGGCATCCTCCCCTGACTCCTCGGCCCTCCTCTCTCTCCTTACTGCTTAGTTCATCCCACTCATCACTCCAACTTTCCATAAACATTCCCATCAACTCTCAAGTCCCACGAAGACTATTCACTCACAATAAATATGTTGCCTTTCAAAAACGTTAAGTATGAAAGAAACTCAATTCTTGGGTTACCGCGCTCCGAGAACCTCTTCCCTTTCTAGGGACCACTCATCTTAAGGAGATATCAACATCTTCAAAATATCAACTTCTTCACAAATTACTTATTCATGATACCCCCGGCTTCTCCCGTCTCCACAACCCAGAAACTAGGTCAAGGCAAAATAAGGAACAAGCCAAGCCAAACCAGTATCAATTTAGCTCTCGCACAGCTCCATATTTCTTTAGCATCGGAGTTGGGGTTTATGTTGGTAATGTCCTTTTATTATTAATATATAATTCAATTTATATGTCGATTTAATCCCACTACTTATCTATTAATTAGTAGGCTAGAGACAAAATAACCCGACCCACGAGCCATTTTCTCCTATACAGCCCATAGGCCTGCTACCCAGGTGTATAAAGGTCTATCGTCTTCATTTGTAAGTAAGATGCTCATAATCTCTCATAATCTCACTTAACTCCTATTCATTATTCATTTATTGTCTATTATTCTTTTTATTCAGCGTGCTGATTTGAGCGTCGAAGGGGCCTCCCTGAGACAACATCAGGAATCCCCCCAACGTTTGTTGGTGTTACGGAAAAGTTCCCAATAATGAAGACTTACAACTTTTGGAGAAGAAGACTTCCACTTTTGGGAGAACAAGACTTGAACTAGTTTAGAACCTTGACTTGGAGTGATCTGTCCTAAAAAACAGCATCACTTATAGTTTGATTTGTCTTAAATTTAAGAGGGTGCCTGTAATATTTTTATAAATATTAGTGTGTTTTTTTTTTTTTTGCTTATAATGGTGACAATATAAGACAGAATGAAAACCTCGACGAGGTTTTTATAATTTTCGGAAAACTCAGAATTTTTTTTAATTAGCTCGAACCTTAGGGGTTTTATGTAATTATCCCTTATAATAACTATCATTTAAACTTGTTCTCATAAATATGTTTTGTTAATACTTAATTGTTATAATTACGCGCAGAGGATTTTTGAGTGAGTTTATATGTTCCTTTACGTATAAGGTACTTAGTATGTAAAATATTTTATTTGGTGCAATTTTTGAGAATTGAACTTTTAAATTCTTAAAATAAGGTAATTTAATTTTACGAATCTATCAATAAATAAGAAAGAGTCTCAGTCTTATTAAGATATTAACAAAATTATTTAGTTTTGATCAAAATTAGTTATACAATATTTTATTAATCTTATTTTATTGGAAAACTGTAAAAATTATTTTACTATGTATCGAGCATTTTATAAATTGGTAAAACATCTTATAAAATATCAAAATTTATAAGGTCTTTAAGTAAATTTAGCCAAATATCCGAACATACACCTTCAAACCATCTCTACATACATATTTTCTTTAATTTCTCATAAATTCATTTTTTTCTATAAATAAAATCACATCCCATCACAGCTACATGAAAAATAGAAAGTTGTCAATAATACACCTTTTCTATGTCTACATTTGTCTCAGTCAAAAAAGGTTTTGTGCCAAATGCAAATATCGCTTTTTCTTAGTGCAATGCTATATATATCAATGATTCAATAGTTGTGATGAAAGGCTCGTGACGTTTCAAAACCACCACATTGACGTTTTTCTAATGATAGTGGAGTTTTGTGTTGACAACAATACCCTCATAATAATACCCTCATTCGTTACTTGAGCCTTGAGGACAATATAGGAAGGGTATTCTTGTAAATGAACAGATATCAAATGCATTTTTTGTTGGACCTCAAGCGCTTTACTCGGATTGCGATTGTCCCCACAAACTAACACGAGTCTTTTCTAGCGCGCTTTGTCCTCACTCACGCGCACCCTGGAAAACTTCCTAGGGGGTCACCCATCCCATGTCTACTCCAGGTCAAGCACGCTTAACCTCAGAGTTTCTATGTAATGGGCACCAGAAAAGAAGATGCATCTGTTGGTATATGTAGTCCAAATCATATCCTTTAAGCTATCCTTTAACTATGCAATCCCGGCGCTCACGAGTTCAAATCGCGGTCGCTCGCGCCTCTTTTAAAGCCCATTGCGGGCGGGATCTTTGGACCAAAGCCAACAATCCCCTCCCCAAAGACTGCCAAAGATCTCGGCTCCAGGTGCTTGGCAACCTCCATTGCTCGCCAAACTTCCTCGGTTCTAACACCAACTTCCAGTTCAGCGCGCGTCACACACGCCACGCTACCGATTCAAGCCGGCCACCCAAAGAACCTACACCTTGACTCCGATCTGTTTACCTCAGTTTCGGTCATCTGACAAACTACTCTTCAGTTCTGGTCCACCCAACAACCTACACCTTCAGTTCCAGTCTGTTTTTACCTAAGTTCCGGCCACCTGGCAACCTACCCTTCAATTCCGGTCCACCCAACAACCTACACCTTTAGTTCCAGTCCGTATTTATCTTAGTAGTTAGTTCTAGCCACCTGGCAACTTAGGCCGCGATTGGATAAGAAACAAAATTCATTTTCGTTCCGCTAGAGAAATTTTTTACACCAAACATATGATTGTTTATGAAAATTTTCAGAAAATATACTATTCTCTCACTTTCATCACTTTTTCTTATTTTTTCTATCACCAATCACATCTACACATTTTTTTCACAAAAAACTAATCATTATTACACATTCTCCCACAAATTTCACTATTCATTCACTCACACATTTCTAACTACCAATCATTATTTTACTATTCTTAAATCAAATCAACTTTCATCATTACTTTTCCATCTCACATCCAATCACAATCTCAAAATTCATCTTTTTTCTTCTAAAATATTTTTTACCACTATTCTCTAGCAAAATAAAAAATTTCAAAATGAAAGTATATCCAATCGCGCCCTTACCCTTCAATTCTGGTCCGTTTACCTCTGTTGCGCCAGCATCTCAGTTCCACCGCTCCTGGCAACCTCCACTGTAGCGTGCTTCCAAGGGAATTCGAACTCGTGACCTGCTCTGACACCAATTGTTGGACCTCAAGCGCTTTACTCGGATTGACGACTGTCCCCACAAACCAACACGAGTCTTTTCTAGCGCGTTTTATCCTCACTCACGCGCACCCTTGAAAACTTCCCAAGGGGTCACCCATCTCATGTCTACTCCAGGTCAAGCACGCTTAACCTCAGAGTTTCTATGTAATGGGCACCAGAAAAGAAGATGCATCTGTTGGTATAGGTAGTCCAAATCATATCCTTTAAGCTATCCTTTAACTATGCAATCCAACGCTCACGAGTTTGAATCGCGGGTCGCGCCTCTTTTAAAGCCCATTGCAGGCAGGATGTTGGACCAAAGCCCAACATTTTTGCATTGTGTTTCTATTTGTAGTTGAGTGAACAAATTTTGGGTGGCAGAACCCATTTCTTTTATGGTGCCAGTAACTACATTTGAAGTCAATGAATGATGTTAGGTGGTTACACAAAAATATCAACCATATATACTAAAAAAAAAAGTTGACACATGTCATCACCTCATTAATTTTGACATATCATCACTTCATTAATTTTGACACGTGTCAACTCTTCATTCTCCAATTTCACATGTCTACTTTATAATTATCTTGTGGCATTCCTATCTACAAATTAAAGATGAGTTGATAATATATTTTTGAATTTAAAATATTACAAATTTAAAAGATAATAGCAAATTTAGGAGATAAGAAGTAATCTAAATATCAAGGATTTATCTATACTATCATTTTAAAATATTATATTTAAAAAATATTTTTTTGAAGGGTTTAAAAATAGATTTGGTTTATCTTTCAATTTTCGATTTATACTAACTCCAACGTATATTCCAAATTACTCTAATCAAATTCAGTTTTGACCCACTAACCAATTATATTCACAATTAAATAAATAATTCAAACTGAATTATAATCAAATTAAATAAGTTAATCATAGATATAAATGAGCCTATCACAACAATTAAAGTTAAAATAAATCGATTTATTCAATTATCGATCCTAGGCCGAATAGTGATTATACTACAGGATCCTATCAAATAATCACTACATATTCTCAATAAATTCGAGAAACACATCAAGGAATCTAACAACCAATTGAAAATGGAGTTCGACATACATTTAATAATATTATCTTCCAAAATATATTTGTTTTATATGCAACTTTTAGTTTCTGATTTTTTGCTACTACAAGATTCAGATCTACCCTATATATTACTAAAAAAAAACAAATTGACACGTGTCATCACCTCATTAATCTTAGACATTTGTCAACTTCTCATCTTCCCAATTGCACATGGCAGCTTCATATTTATATATGTGGCAATTTTATGTACAAAATTAAAATATAATAAATTGAAAAGATAATAAATTTAATCAAGATTGTGAAAGATAAAGTATAATCCGAAAAAATGGGTTTTTTCAAAATTAGTTTGGAGAAAATTAAATCTATCCAAATATATTTTTTTGAGAAATGTTCTATTATTTCAGAATACATATCTTTGATTATAAAAAATATCAAATTTAAGACAAAAAATAATCAAAAATCAATATTATATCTAAACTATCTTTTAAATTTGTTATCTTTTAAATTTTTGGCACTAAAATTTTATATTTAGACAAATCATGTGTAACACATGTGTGTTATTCTAGTATATAACTATTTAAATAAATAAATTGACTTATTAAGGAATGGTGTGCCCCAACACTCCCCCTCTCCCAACCAAGAAAGGCAAAAAAAAGAAATAATAATAATAATAAGTTTTAGAAAAATTCTTGTCAGAAATATAATTGATGTTGCTCAATAAAGCAGATCAATTCAAGTAAATGAATCTGATAAAAAGTATAACATCTTCAGAGCTGGTAGGATCTTCGGATGGGTACTAGCCTGCAACACACATAACAAAGTTAGGGGATCTCTCACACTCAAGTCAGCGATTGCAGGAGGGACAAATCTGGAGTACTAGAATATAATTCGCAATAATTAATTGAACTTACTTACAAATAAGATGGGGGGGGCCTTTTTATACCTGAGTTGATGGGTCGCGTGGATCGCATATGACATAGTGGCATGTGGGTCTGATCTGAGTTGCGTGGACCGAGTAATTAATGAGGTTAAATAAATGTGTTAAATAAATAATAAATATAATTATGAAAGGATGTTTTTTCCTGCAACAATAATTAATCACATGAAAAATTGTAATTATACGTACTTTATGAATTATGATCTTCAAGTTTGTTAAAGCGTATAAAACACATTGTAAATATGAACGAACTTGGACTATATTCGGCTTATGCCCAAATTTTATAGGAAAGTCATTTGTATGTTGTTTGGGTTGGAAATTTGGTTTTGATAAAAATGGCATCGACCCAATCTTGATCAAACTTTTGGTGGCTAAGTATGTAATTCTGGAGAATTAGATTGTAAATTATTAATCTATATTTCGAGTAGATACTCGTAGCATATTTTATTTCTCAGAACCGAATTTTAGTGAGTGGGAAATTAATACACGAAGTTGACCACAAAAAATGGACATTATTTAAAGGGAGTTGAAAGGCTTTAGCCTTGTCCTACATAGGAAATAAAGCTTTGTTAATCCTAGTTTAAATACTAGAAGGTGTTATTGGTTGAATATACTATAACACAAGTGGATGATCATAAATGGGCCTGGGGCCGGCCTGACTCTTTGAGCCCAGATTCATGTTCAGTTAGTTATCACTTGAAAATGAGCTTGGTCCAAATTCAAGTGATTGTTAGGCCTGATGTAATGGTGTCCAGATTCATGTGTGTCTCTTGGAGTTTATAACTCCTAGATAGTGGTCATAATGTGGTTTGTAACTCTTGGAAGTTATATTTTTTTATAATTGCCCATTTTCTATCATTAATCTCCTCCAAGTGTTAGGAATTGTTCCTTATATAGGCTTAGTTTGCATTCAGATTCGTACAAGAAGAATATAGAGATATAGAGAGAGTTAAACAAATTATGCAGAAAAACAATATGTCTAATGGATGTTATCCCGAATGTCGTTACATCTGTCATCACCTCTCTCGTTGCATCTTTCTTTCTTTTTTTCTTTTTTTTTTGAGTCCAGCAAACCAGTCTTTGCACCATTTCTAGTTCGATAGGGCTTTTGTGTTTTTGGTGCTACTACACAAGAGATGTAAGTCGTTTTATCTTTGGGGACATTACGTTAAACTGTGAGCACTAGTCATGAAGTATTTGTCTTGTGGAAAGAGGTCTTCCTCGACTCGACTTCAAAATTCTATCAGATTTATTCTTCTGGAGTTGGAGTCCATTCAAGATTTGTAATAATTAGGTTTGCTTTTCATGTAATTTTATGTTTCTGTTTTGTAAGCCATCTTGAAGACCGTTCCCATCGTAACACCTTTGCATTCAACAATCGCAAGACAAATATTGTACCTTCATGCTAGCGAGGAGAAACAGAACATTAGCTTGGAGATGAACCAGATAGAAAACCTTCTAGTGGTTGCTAGAATTGCATTTGTTGCTAAAAATGCATTGTGTTTGATGCATGGGGTTAGGATGATAATTTCCTATGTTGTGACTAACTGACTATGTCCTTAACATGCTTAATGGTACACTTTACTGTATGTATTGTGTTGTTTGATATGAACTGAGGATGTTTTTACAAAAAGTTCATAGTTTGAAAAAAAAAACGAAATGAGGATGTGATTTCCAAAAGGTTTGGCATTTCTAAGTTTTGGATTGTAAGATGGATGATTACAAAAATCCAAATATGTGTTGAAACTAATTTAAAAGTCTCTACTGATCATGCATGATATTCATGCTGAAGGGATGTCATTTGAATGAAAAATTTCCAAATGGTTTGCATTGTTTAGATGTTGTTACAAGGTTGGAAAAATTTCACAAATTCCTAAATTCATAACTGGAAGGAAATGGGATTAGTGACTTGATTGTTGATTGATAATCGAAGGTCTAAATCTAAATTCGAGAAAGTCTCTGTAGAGACTAGAGCAAATGTGCTGGAATATTTGTCAAGAATTCCAATAGACCCAATGATTGTGGGGGTATGACCACAGAAATGATTGTGGGGGTATGACCACACTTTCTGTCACACTATTAGCTTTCGAGGTACAGATACAGATTTAGATGTGACATAAGATGTAGTCTGAGATGTGGTAACATCTAAGGTCTGTGTAAGACCAAAGACAAACTCGGAACAAAATAAGGTCTAAAATGTTGCCGAAAATATGATAACATCTGAGGCCACATTTGCTGGAAAAAGGTTCTAACATAAATGTTGGAACTATGTTCTGAAATTTGTTGGAACGAGGTTCCAATGGTATTATTGGATCAAGGTTCTAATAAATAACAAAGAACAACAGTATAATGTTGATGAAACAACCATAAATTGTGTAAGTTCTGGGGTATCAAGAGTTGAACAAAGTAACTCAGAGTATGTGGTGGGAAGTTGTTTTAACAGTCAACCACATATTGAATAAAATCACACTTAAAAGGAACGATAAGACTCATTACAAATTGTGGAAAAAACGTAAGCCTTCTCATAAATACCTTAAAGTGTGGGGGTATTTAGCTAAGTTTGTAATACCTGAACCAAAGCAGGTTAAAATTGGTCCTAAAACGGTCGATTGTGTGTTTATAGGTTATGCACATAACAATAGTGCATATCGTTTTATGGTACATACGTCAGAAAATCCGGAAATTACAGTTGGTACCATAATTAAATCAATGAATATTGTATTCATTGAGAATATTTATCCTTGTAGAGAAAGGATAGATGGAAGTTTCAAGAAACGAATGTATTCAGATGTTACTAAAGATGTTGTTGGACGTGTTATTTTGGGTATTATAATGTTTGTCTTGTATTTTGCATGTATTTTGGGCTTAATATTGGCTAGAATGTGGGGATATGCATGCATTATATGAGTAAATAGGGTTTTATTCTTGTTTTGTGGAAAAGGATTACGCTTTGCACGTTTTGTAGGAGTTTATATATATTTGTAGCAATTTTGGCAACAATTCGGGCATGGCAACCGCCAATACTTGACATGAGAGACGAAGTTTGGAGTCGAATCAAGAAAAAGTTGGACGAACCGGGCAAGAAACGGAAGAAAATGGCCAAGTGCTTGTTGTTCCAGGTGAGCACAGGCAGTGCGTGTTCCTCTAGCACAACCCGTGCTCAACCCAGACATGAAGACCCAAGGTTCGGCCTATAGCACGGTCAGCCCGTGCCAAATGGGCACGCCCGTGCTCCTCTGAGAAAATTTGATAAGTTGTTCGGCACCCAGCACGGGCTGGGCGTGCCAAAGGGGCACGGTCGTGCCTCGCTGCGGGAAAAACAGAGGTTCATCCGATTTCAACTAGGTTTCGACCTGAACGAAGTACAAATAGACCCGGGGCGGCCACAAGCAAGGGGACACTGATTTTTATCCTAGAAACCAGAGAAAAGAACAGTTTTCCACCGGAAACTTCGAGAGATCGATCAAGACTGCAACCACACCTTCGAGGATTGAAGATAGATCGAGAGATCGTCATCATCCCCGAGTCACTCATTCCATCGTATCGTTATTTTAATTAGTTAGATTTTGATTATGAATAATTTGTCTATGAATTATTTATCTTCAATGCTGGCTAAACATCTTGTGATTCCCGGGTTTGGGAGTAGATTAATAAACACTTTTATGTGATGATTAAGGATAATTGAAGTTAATGTTTTCTTTCTCTATTCAAGTACTTTGCTTTAATTCTTGTTTTATCAAAAGGCCTTTGATCTAAACTTGTTTGATGTATTGATTCATAATTCTAACCGATGAGTTTCAATACTAGATCTGGAGTACTTGACACATATAGATTGCATGATTGAGAAGTCTGTAAATATTTGTGAGATCTTATAATCTTTTGAACTTTTGGGAGTTGGTTATCTCATGTTGAGTAGAGATGCTAACATAGATATTCCAATCAACGCTTTTACATACATCTCGAGAGAGGGGGTAAATTACTTTGGTGATTGGTCTATAGAGAAGAATATGTTTAACCTTGGTTTGCTTAATCTAAGCATAAAAGTGGGATATTAATTGAAACCATAACCCAGGAATCCATCCATCCATACTTGATCTTTCAATCGCTCTTTGCTTTGTTATTTTAGGATTAATTTCTGTTGTAGTTTATAAAACCAACCCTTCAAATTTCGATAGTTTAGATAAAAATAGGAATATTATAATCCAATACTTGGTACATTAATTTATTAATCCCTGTGGATTCGATCTTGCAAACCCTATTCTATAAACTGATCCGTACACTTGCGGTGAAGCTTAAAAAATAAGGCGAACAAGTTTTTGGCGCCGTTGCTGGGGATTAATTAAATTTCTAGTACTAATATTGTGATAAATAGAACTATTCTTAATCTAGACATTTTTTCTTTTCCTTTTAATTTGTTATTTGATTTTTTTCTCCTATTGTGGTTAACTTGTTTTCTTTAGTTGGTTCAGGTAGTGTATGATCACCCGCTCAAAGCAAGGAGAATTAGCACCGTTCATACCGGAGGTTGAGGCTTTTGCTAGGCGAAATAGTGCAGCTACTAAACAGGCAGAAAGACAGCAGGACCAAACCATGGCAGGAGTTGAAGACAACAACAGGGTCAATAACGGGATCAACAACGGAGGTAACAACCAGGCCAACAGGGTCAATGTCGAGTTACCAGTACCAGAGATTCCAGTGGCTCCGACAGTCCAACAACAGGCGATTCGCGATTACTTTCGCTCAATCAATCACAACTATGGTGGAATTGCCAACGTCCCGATCAATGCGAATAATTTTGAGTCAAGCAAAGATTGATCTTGATGGTGCGGAGAATCGATTTGGGGGTTTCCGTCAAGATCCCAACTCTCATCTTGCGAATTTCATACAAATCTGCAATACTATCAAGATAAATGGGGTGATCGATGATCTTTATACGCCCGCCTATTCCCTTTCTCTTTAAGGGATAAGGCTAGGAACTGGCTAGGCACCCTAACTCAGGGGAGTGAATAATTGGGATAAGCTGAGTTAGAGATTCTTGTTCAAATATTTTCCACCAAGCAAGACACTACAGCTTAAAAGCGAGATCACTCAATTCAGGCAGTTTGATTCTGAACCTTTGTACGAGGCCTGGGAGAGATTCCGGGATTTGTTGAGGAGGTGCCCGCAACACGAATTTCCTGAGGATCAACAACTCTGTTTCTTTTACAATGGGTTGATGGGACTGACTAGATCGTTTGTGGATGCTGCAGCAGGGGGCGCGCTTCTTGCGAGATTTCCGGAAGATGCGTTCAACTTGTTGGAGGAGATGGCCATGAATAGCTATCAGTGGCCCTCCGAGAGAACTAATGTAAAAAGGGTAGCCGAAGTGTCTGATTCGGACCCAATTAAAGAGCTGACAGCCCAGATGGCAGTACTGACAAATCAACTAAGTGCTTTGACAAAGGCAAACGAGGGAAACGCGGGTGCGAGTAATGATGGAGTTCCTCTAGATCTGATAGAGAAAGCAAATTATATGAATAACCAGAATTTCAATAATTTTCGGAACAATCAAAATCCCACTCATTATCATCCGGGCTTGAGGAACCACGAGAACTTCTCCTATGCAAACACGAAGAACGTGATGCAACCACCACCAGGGTTTAATGTGACAAACGGGGTTATTACTGCAGATCCTAAACCAACCATGGAAGATATGTTCACCTCGTTTATAAATGAGACGAGGAACAGGTTCAACAAGGATGAGACAAATATGGATAAAATTGAATGTCACCCAATTGGGGTCCCAGATGAACCTTGAAATCAAAATTGGTCAAATAGCTACGATTATTGGTGGGCAGCATCAGAAAGGCCAATTTCCAAGCAACACTGAGATAAACCCAAAGGAGTAGTGTAAAGCCATTCGTCTGGGGAGTGGAACGGAATACGAGGGGCCGAAAATACCAGAAAACTCTGAAAAATCGTAGGAGGGCACGGCCCGTGCTCATCAGCACGGGCAGCCAGTGCTCCCTGCTAGAACGACAATCGAGATGCCGGAAGATGCAGAAACTAAGGCAAATGGCGAGGTTGAGGCCGAGGGAGGAGCTGAGGAACATCGTGCTGAACAAAAAGGGGTTGAGAAGCTTAAATCTTCCTCTAACCCTGATATTTCTAAACTTAATGTTCCCCTTCATTTTCCCCAATGTTTTCAAAAGAAAAAGTTAGACGCGCAATTTGCTAAATTTTTAGATATTTTTAAGAAACTGCATATTAACATTCCTTTTGCAGACGCATTGGAGCAGATGCCCAATTACGCTAAGTTCTTGAAGGATGTTATGTCAAAGAAGAGGAGGATGACTAGTTTCGAGACAAATAACTGGACAGAGGAGTCTTTGTGCAATAATCCAAAGGAAACTACCACGAAGTTGAAAGATCCGGGGAGTTTCACTATCCCTTGTGCTATTGGTGATGTTTTCTTTAAGAAAGCACTTTGTGACTTAGGAGCGAGTATTAACTCAATACCCTTGTCTATTTTCAGGCAACTTGGATTGGGAGAGGTGAAGCCATCTACGATCACCTTACAACTCACGGACCGATCACTCACTTATCCAAAGGGCATCATCGAGGATGTACTTGTCCAAGTTGATAAATTCAATTTCCCTGTGGATTTCTTAGTGCTGGACATGGAGGAAGATAAAGACGTTCCTTTGATACTTGGGCGTCCATTCCTAGCGATAGGGAAGGCCTTAATAGATGTGCAAAAGGGAGAGCTCACGTTACGGGTTAATGATGAGCATGTTCTATTTACTATATATAAGGCGCTTCAATTTCATGATGGTGTTGAGACTTGTAATTTCATAGACGTAGTTGAATCCTGTATTGATGAGTATGCGGATCATACATTGTTTAGGGATACTTTTGGAGTTTGGTTTGACACATTCGTGTTCAACATCGAACTTGACTATTGATATTGATAACCAAGACTTGTATGATTGCGTTTGCACTGTGGATAATATGCAGGAGCTATTGAGGAGCGCAAGAGGTGCACACACGCTGAAAAACGTACGGGAGTCAGTTCTACAGGGGCGCACGGCCCGTGCCCTTGAGCACGCCCAGTTCGTACGCATAGCCGAAGGAAAACTTGAAGAAAACGACGACGGCACGGCCCGTGCCAAAGGGCACGGGCATCCCATGCGTCCATCTGAAGAGGCCAAAACGAACCCAGAACTCAAGCCCTTGCCCGAGCATCTCAAATATGCATTCCTTGGAGTGAATAACACGAGTCCGGTAATCGTATAATCTCTTTTAACTTCAGTTCAACTCGATAAATTGCTTAGGGTGTTATGAAAACATAAGTCAGCGATAGGTTGGTCACTTTCTGATTTAAAAGGCATTAGTCCATCGATTGTGATGCATAAGATTAGGATGGAAGAGGTCTATAAACCTTCGGTGCAAAATCAAAGAAGATTAAACTCTATAATGCAAGAAGTCGTTAGAAAAGAAGTTTTAAAATGGTTAGATGCTGGAATTATATATGCTATTTCTGATAGCTCTTGGGTAAGTCCGGTACAAGTGGTGCCGAAGAAATGGGGGATGACAGTAGTGAGAAACGAGAGTGGTGAGCTTATAGCGACTAGAGTAGTAACTGGATGGCGAATTTGTATTGATTATAGGAAGTTAAATGATGCTACTCGCAAAGATCACTTTCCCCTTCCCTTTATTGATATGATGCTTGATCGTTTGGCGGGATATGATTACTATTGTTTTCTCGATGGTTATTCCGGGTATAATCAGATCATGATTGCCCCGGAGGACCAAGAGAAGACGACCTTTACATGCCCCTATGGTACATTTGCATTTCGCAGGATGCCATTCGGACTTTGTAACGCACCCGCTACTTTTCAAAGATGCATGATGGCTATATTCCATGATTTCATTGAGAAAATAATGGAGGTTTTCATGGATGATTTTTCTGTATTTGGAGATTCGTATGATCATTGCTTGGATAACCTTTCTCTAGTTTTGCAGAGATGCGAGGAGACTAACCTTGTTTTAAATTGGGAAAAGTGCCATTTCATGGTACGAGATGGCATTGTTTTAGGCCACCGAGTCTCTTCTGCAGGTTTGGAAGTTGATAGAGCGAAGGTTGTGGCAATCGAGAAACTCCCACCTCCAACAAACGAGAAAGTCATTCAAAGTTTTTTGGGGCACGCCGGATTCTACAGAAGGTTTATCCGTGACTTTTCTAAAATCACTAAACCTTTAAGTTAGTTATTAGAAAAAGATACTGCTTTCAATTTTTCCGATGATTGTTTGCAGGCGTTTGAAATTCTGAGGAAGACTTTGGTGACAACACCGATTCTAGTAGTTCCGGATTGGAGTCAGCCCTTCGAACTCATGTGTGATGCCAGCGACTTTGCAGTTGGGGCTGTTTTGGGTCAAAAATGAGACAAGATGTTCAGGGCCATTTACTATGCGAGCAGAACTTTAGACAGTGCCCAACAAAACTACACAACCACTGAGAAGGAAATACTGGCAATTGTGTTTGCATTCGACAAGTTTCGATCTTACTTGATTGGAACTAAGACGATAGTCCACACCGACCATGCGGCAATTAAATATCTATTTGACAAGAAGGATGCCAAACCGAGACTGATTCGGTGGATCCTCTTGCTACAAGAATTCGATGTGGAGATTCGGGATAGAAAGGGCTGCGAGAATGTAGTAGCCGATCACTTGTCCAGACTGGAATACAAGAAGGAGGAAAAAGACGACACGGAGGCAATTAAGGAGGAGTTCCCCGATGAGCAACTTCTGATGCTACAAGCTAAATTCCCATGGTACGCAGATTTTGTTAACTATTTGGTTGCAGGGGTTTTGCCTCCGGATTTATCATCCTATCAAAAGAAGAAATTCATCCATGACGTTAAGTTTTACATGTGGGACGAACCCTTACTCTTTAAGAGGTGCGCCGACACTATAATTCGACGATGTGTGCCTCAAGAAGAGTGAGAGGGAGTTCTACAACAATGCCATTCTTCACCCTCCGGGGGACATTTCGGTCCGATTCGTACGGCGGCTAAGGTATTGCAAAGTGGATTATACTGGCCTACATTATCTAACGATTGCTATCTATTTGTACAAAGTTGTGATAGGTGCCAGTGGATGGGGAACATCTCGAGACGACATGAGATGCCAATGACCAATGTGATGGAAGTTGAACTCTTTGATGTGTGGGGGATCGACTTCATGGGCCCCTTCCCATCTTCGTCGGGTTATCAATACATTCTACTTGCAGTGGAGTACGTATCTCGATGGGTTGAAGCCATTTCGGCACAGACCAACGATGCGCGAGTAGTGCTTAAATTCCTAAAGAAAAATATATTCCCTCGGTTTGGAACCCCGAGAGCTTTGATTAGCGACGGGGGGTCACACTTTGTGAATAAATTAATGAGCACTCTACTTGCGAAGTACAGGGTTAAGCATAAGGTGGCATTATCATACCATCCGCAAGCAAACGGGCAAGCAGAGGTAGCCAATCGTGAGATTAAGCAGATTTTGGAGAAAACAGTAAACATAAATCGCAAAGATTGGGCCATGAAGCTAGATGACGCACTATGGGCATATCGGACTGCATACAAGACACCCTTGGGCACATCACCGTATCGTGTCACTTGCCCGTCGAATTGGAGCATAAGGCATTTTAGGCTGTAAAGAAGTTAAATTTTGATTTTCAAGCAGCGGGTGAGAAGAGTCTCTTGCACTTAAATGAGATGGAGGAATTCCGGGATGAAGCCTATGAAAATTCCCAGATTTACAAGGAGCGAACCAAACGATGGCACGATCAAATGATAAAGAAGAGGGAGTTTTTACCGCGTGAACAAGTCCTTTTGTTTAACTCGCGTCTTAAACTCTTTCCGGGAAAACTTAAGTCTAGATGGTCAGGGCCGTTTGTGATAAAGAAAGTGTTAAATCCTCCGGGAATAGTGGAATTATTGAGCCGAGATGGGGAGACATTCTTGGTGAATGGCCAGAGGATCAAGCATTACTTGAACCGGGATCAAAAGGAAGAGGTGACACGCCTCACATTGCTAGAACCATGATCGACTAAACAGGCGTCAAGCTATAGACGTTAAATTTAGCGCTTGTTGGGAGACAACCCAATGGTTTTGTTGTTTTATTTCATCCCATGTTTTCTTAATTTGTTTTTCCCTTTTCTAAGTTAGGATTTAATTGCTTTCATAGGTTAGAAGTTTTCCCTATTTTTGTAAAAAAAAAAATTGAAAATTCAAAAACAAGGTACGGCATATAGCACGGGCTGCCCGTACGCCATGCGCACGACCCGTGCTATACCACACCTGAAGAGTATTTTGTTCGGCCCTTAGCACGGGCCACCCGTGCCATTTGGCACGGCCCGTGCTCTTTCCAGAAATTGGGAAAAAAATCTTAAACCCCAGGCACGGGCGGCCCGTGCCCTATGAGCACGCCCGTGCTCCTTCACACTGGGGCAGCAATAAGACGGGCTGGGAATGAATTTTTTCACAAATTCTCCCTCCCCTCGCGCGCAGACAAGCAAGAAATCGCCCCCCTCCAATTGTTTTTTCCAAAATCCTCCTAGAACATCATCACTAATCACTTCCCACACTCCTCTAATCTAGAATTACACTTGTTGAATTGATTGGAAGCAAGGATTTGGGGTAGAAAGCACCTAGGGTTACAAAATTCCAACTCTCTTCCTATTTTTGGATTTTAAGGTACGAATTGAACTTTTTATGTCGAATTTCTCGAGGATTAAGGATTAGAGTTGATATATGATGCTTGTTTGATACTTATGCCATGATTTTGATTAAATTATTCTATTGGGCAATTTATCGAATACCTTGTGGGTTGGTAAATTGTGATGATTTTGGTTGATTGCTTGATGGATTATACTTGTGCTAGATTGTTTAGGGTGTTAGTGGCTAAGATTCTCGGCAATTATATTGGTATGTGAGTTGAAAGCTTAATTATGGATTGAATTGTTGAGATGAGCCACTATGCCTTTATTGTAATTGTTGTATTAATTCATCGTTCGTTTTACTTGGCAAGTATGGATTCTCACGATTATTTTGCCAGGTACTTCGCACAAATGGCTGAACCACAAAGAGGTCGGGGTGGACGTTTGAGGAGAAACGCTAGGCCGATAGACCCCAATAGCCCGCTTGCCTATGGACTCACATTCACCGAGCACGATATCATGGAGCGATGGAACCGGCTCATCACTCGTGATTACATTCCCACACGCTATGCCGATGATGAGTGTACCCAAACTATCAGGATACACGAAGAGGTGTGGCAAATGTTTGAACAAGTTGGTTGGACAGCGTTCATGCAAGGGCGGTGGCCAACATACAAAGCACTCGCACTTGAATTCTTAAGCACCGTCCAAGTTACGGAAATGCGACCAAGAAATGAGCCTCGGAAAATCCACTTCAGGATGGGCGACGAATGGAGGGAAATCACGATCGCCGAGCTAAATCAAATTTTTGGGGTACCATCCGATGCCCCGTACCAAATGGCTAAAAATTACAATGCGCGTGAATTCTGGCAGTTGTTGACGGAAACTCCTGAAACAGGCCTCATGCACTATCTCGCACGCTCTTCCAAGGCATCGTCACTCTGCAACCCCATCTTCCGTTATATTCAAAAGGCGACGGCCCACTCGGTATTCACTCGGTACAAAAACGAGGGTATACAAGCGAGAGAGTTATACCTACTATGGTGTATGCTCACTCGCACCCCCTATAACATGGTGGCATACTTTGTGGAACACGCCGTCTACATACAGCAGCATGATGTGGGGAAGATCTTAATTGGGGGAATGATAACCCCCATTGCGTGGCATTTTGAGGTTGACATAAGCCATATGGAGCCATTAGCGGGCAACCAAAGCATCAACTTGAGCGCCCTTCACACCATGAAGATCATCAGCAATGAGGAGAATATCCTCTGTTTTCAACAAAAAGTCGGGTCTGCGTTTCCCCTTCCTAACCCGCAGCTCACAGCTATGGTTGACAACCAAATCAACTGGCTTATGTACTCTAAGGAGCATATCAGAGTCATGCAGGGTTTGGCGGCACGAAAGAGGCGAAGGGTAGCCGGGTTGCCCGACGAAGACGACTTGGTAATGGAGGCGCAAGAGTATGATAGGCAGGAGAGGGGGTTCGAGCAAGGCTTCCATCAGGGAGGCTTTGAGCAGGGCGGCCCACAGGGACAGCCCGACATTCCAGAGAGCTCCCGCCAAGGCGAGGAGCGTGGGGGACAATATGATCATGACAGGTTCTGTGCATTCGAGAAAAGCTTGCGACAGCATAGGAGTGATTTCCGTGCTTACCAAGAAGTCCAAGACCAAAGGTACCATGCCCAGAGCTTGTGGAACCAAGCACACGAGCAGCGGGAGTTGGAGATATATCATGCAGTACAGCGGATCGAGAATTGGCATATCTCCCAGGGCCACTACCCGCCGCCATCCCCACAGTGATCCAGGTCCTATCCACACCTTTCATTGAAATTCTACCTTCTCTTTAATGCGCTACAATTTCATTCAAGTTTGGGGGGGGAGAGGTAGTAATTTTTTTGATGGGTGTGGCGTTTTCATTCATTTAGTTGCATGTAGAGCATATAGGTTGCATTGCATTAGATGTTTGATTTTTTTTATGGTTTTAGCATGTTTATCGCTTTAACACGTTTATTGCTTTCCTAGTTGTTAGGGAGTGAGTTGACCGCTTTTGTGTGTTTGTTGTGTTTTGATTGAGATCTTGACCTTGGGAGCATTTGCGAATTGGTTTGTGTTGTTTTGAATTGGATGTTGAGTGTGAGTTGATCGGGTTGCAAATAGTTCATATGGAGCATGTGATTATTGAATCTTGGTGAACATACTTTGAATTATGCACTTACAAGCCTGTGAGCTTTTGAGCCTTTACTGCTTTCATATTATGCAGTCTTGTTTGTGAGTGAGTGTGTCATTCATGATTGATTTGAATTCTAGAACTTGCTTTGGTTTCTCCGTCAAAGTCACCTGTTGTATGCATTCATGAAGATGATTTTAGGCCATCTTTGTTAAGCCTTTCAAGCTTTTTACCTACCTTATGATATTTGACTTCCCTAGTTAGCCAATTTGAGCCTATTGCCTGATTTTTTGATAGCCACATTTTAAGCCTTCGAATCTTATGTAATATATCTGTTACCCTGAGCTTAAGCGTATAGAGTTGGGAAAAAGGGGATGAATAAAGGATTGAATGAAGGGGTGTCAAAAGTCAGAAAATGTGTACATGTTGAGAACTTGGGAATAAAAGAAGAAAAAGGGGAAAACTACTCACAAAAGTCGGAAAAAAAACGCGACTGCAAAGTGAGTCGGCCAGAAGTGAAAAATAGGCTGAAAATTGTGATGTAAGGCGGAGGGAATAATGTGTATGAAAAAGAAGGGAGAAATCGAAAAGTGAGGATATAAGGCGAGTGGAAGCACATAGTCGAGTTGAATTAAAAAATGGTTTGAGAAGAACAAAGGTGTTTTCCAATCTATACGCTAGAGTTGAGTCACTTTATGCATATTTCCCTACCTTAACCAAAGAGCCTTCATTACATCCTTAAATAAAGTCCTTTATGATTTGTGAATTACATACAAACGAGTGGCGGAGATGTGAGACGATTTGCAAGCATATGGTAATTCTTCAACATTGATATGACTTGAGCGAATACACGTCCCTTATCATTCTAGTGAGCAAAGTATACACTTTATCCTTGAGAGGCGTGATTTGAAGTGTTTTACCTTGATTCTTATAAACTTGTGCTCCGTGTTAACTCTTTGAAACTTGGTTGATTTGTGTTTGATGTCTATGGATAGATTACATGAATTATAATGCGGTGTTCTTGAGTTGCTCTTCTTTTCCCCAGTTGTGTTGTCTTGCTTATAAAGTGTTGACCGGGACTGTCAACAGTTTAAGTTTGGGGGTTTGATTGACTTGTATTTTGCATGTATTTTGGGCTTAATATTGGCTAGAATGTGGGGATATGCATGCATTATATGAGTAAATAGGGTTTTATTCTTGTTTTGCGGAAAAGGATTACACTTTGCTCGTTTTGTAGGAGTTTATATATATTTGTAGCAATTTTGGCAACAATTCGGGCATGGCAACCGCCAATACTTGACATGAGAGACGAAGTTTGGAGTCGAATCAAGAAGAAGTTGGACGAATCGGGCAAGAAACGGAAGAAAATGGCCAAGTGCTTGTTGTTCCAGGTGAGCACGGGCAGGGCGTGCTCCTCTAGCACAGCCCGTGCTCAACCCAGACATGAAAACCCAAGGTTCGGCCTATAGCACGGGCAGCCCGTGCCATATGGGCACGCTCGTGCTCCTCTGAGAAAATTTGACAAGTTGTTCGGCACCCAACACGGGCTGGGTGTGCCAAAGGGGCACGGTCGTGCCTTGCTGCGGGAAAAACAGAGGTTCATCCGATTTCAACTAGGTTTCGACCCGAACGAAGTACAAATAGACCCGGGGCGGCCACAAGCAAGGGGACGCTGATTTTTACCTTAGAAACCAGAGAAAAGAGCAGTTTTCCACCGGAAACTTCGAGAGATCGATCAAGACCGCAACCAACACCTTCGAGGATTGAAGATAGATTGAGAGATCGTCATCATCCCCGAGTCACTCATTCCATCGTATCGTTATTTTAATTAGTTAGATTTTGATTATGAATAATTTGTCTATGAATTGTTTATCTTCAATGTCTGGCTAAACATCTTGTGATTCCCGAGTTTGGGAGTAGATTAATAAACACTTTTATGTGATGATCAAGGATAATTGAAGTTAATGTTTTCTTTCTCTATTCAAGTACTTTGCTTTAATTGTTGTTTTATCAAAAGGCCTTTGATCTAAACTTGTTTGATGTATTGATTCATAATTCTAACCGATGAGTTTCAATACTAGATCTGGAGTACTTGACACATATAGATTGCATGATTGAGAAGTCTGTAAATATTTGTGAGATCTTATAATCTTTTGAACTTTTGGGAGTTGGTTATCTCATGTTGAGTAGAGATGCTAACATAGATATTCCAATTAACGCTTTTACATACATCTCGAGAGAGGGGGTAAATTACTTTGGTGATTGGTCTATAGAGAAAAATACGTTTAACCTTGGTTTGCTTAATCTAAGTATAAAAGTGGGATATTAATTGAAACCATAACCCAGGAATCCATCCATCCATACTTGATCTTTCAATCGCTCTTTGCTTTGTTATTTTAGGATTAATTTCTGCTGTAGTTTATAAAACCAACCCTTCAAATTTCGATAGTTTAGATAAAAATAGAACTATTATAATCCAATACTTGGTACATTAATTTATTAATCCCTATGGATTCGACCTTGCAAACCCTATTCTATAAACTGATCCGTACACTTGCGGTGAAGCTTAAAAAATAAGGCGAACAAGTTTTTGGCGCCGTTTCTGGGGATTAATTAAATTTCTAGTACTAATATTGTGATAAATAGAACTATTCTTAATCTAGACATTTTTTCTTTTCATTTTAATTTGTTATTTGATTTTTTTCTCCTATTGTGGTTAACTTGTTTTCTTTAGTTGGTTCAGGTAGTGTATGATCACCCGCTCAAAGTAAGGAGAATTAGCACCGTTCATACCGGAGGTTGAGGCTTTTGCTAGGCGAAATAGTGCAGCTACTAAACGGGCAGAAAGACAGCAGGACCAAACCATGGCAGGGGTTGAAGACAACAACAGGGTCAATAACGGGATCAATAATGGAGGTAACAACCAGGCCAACAAGGTAAATGTCGAGTTACCAGTACCAGAGGTTCCAGTGGCTCCGGCAGCCCAACAGCAGGCGATTCGCGATTACTTTCGCCCAATCAATCACAACTATGGTGGAATTGCCAACGTCCCGATCAATGCAAATAATTTTGAGCTGAAGCCAGCACTGATCTCGATGGTGCAGCAAAATCAGTTTGGGGGTTTCCCGTCTGAAGATCCCAACTCTCATCTTGCGAATTTCATACAAATCTGCAATACTATCAAGATGAATGGGGACTGATGATGCTATACGCCTCCGCCTATTCCCTTTCTCTTTAAGGGATAAGGCTAGGAACTGGCTAGGCACCCTAACTCAGGGGAGTGTGAATAATTGGGATCAGCAAAACTCATGATGGAATTGTCTTATCATAATCCCACTATGTGGAGAAAGTGCTCAAGAAATTCAATGCTTTTGACAGTTCACCATAAAACGCCCATTCATTTAAGTGTAAATTTGGTTGCTAATAAAGCATAATCAGTGGCTAAGTTGGAATACTCACGCATATTAGGCAGTCTGACGTACATCACAAACTGTATACATCTAGACTTAACCTATCTTGTAAACAAGTCGAGTGGGTTCACGAGCAACCCAAGCCATGAGCATTAGAAAGTATTAACCAGGGTGTTAAAATCCTTGACGTATACCCTATATTATAGGTTATACTACTAGAGATATCAAGTTCTACTTGAAGGGTATAGTGACGCTAGTTGGGATTTTGGTTTCGAAAAATTCTTATTCTACTGGTGGATACGTATTCATAATTGGAGATGGTGTAGTATCATGGAAGTCCACGAAGCAAACTTATATAGCTCGGTCCACCATTGAGTTTATAGCTTTGGACAAAGCTAGTGAAGAAGCAGAGTGGCTTCGAGACTTTTCAGAAGATATTACATGCTGGAGAAAACATGTGTCTCTATGATGATTCATTGTGATAGTTCAGCGGCCATAGAAAGGGCACAGAGCAATATGTATAACGATAAGTCTCGACATATTTGTCGGATACACAATATCGTTAGACAACTGATCTTAAATGGTATGATGTTAATTAATTACGTAAAGATAAAAGACAATTTGGCAAATCCTTTGAAAAAAGGGCAGAATCGAGTAAATTGCTAGATGGAATGAACTTAATGTTCACAAAGTAAAATAGCCATCATCGTGGTAACCCAACCATGATGACTTGGTTCAAAGGGAAAACTAAGCTATGCAGGTTATGTTGTAACACTTGGAAATAATATTTCAATCCATCCATAGAAAGCAAAACCAAGTGTTGAAACACCTGCAAAGTTGTGGTGAGGCTAACTCATTTGACCTTTAATGATTCATACACCTCGTTGATGTTAAGTATGCAGGATACTCGACTGGGAGATCACCTATATTAGTGAGAAGTGCGGGTCATTTCAAAGTAACACTTATGAATCCAAAGGGGTGTCCATGGTCGAAATGGACACAAAACGTGAGAGCAGAAGGTGTTGATACCTAATTGTGTTAATACTATTGACTAGGTATACACCGCAGAGGAATAGTTCAAGACTAGGGATGGCAACGGGGCGGGTCTAGGACGGGTTTGGCCAAACTTGGGACCCGCCCCGCTAGAAAAAAATGAGACCTAGGACCCGCCCCGCCCCGCCCCGCCCCGCCAAGAACCCGGGCCTGCGGGGTCCAAACCTGTTGGACCCGTCTTTTAGAAATATTTGTATCGTCAAATTCAGGAAGTCAGTTTAGGAGCCTCCATTACATTGTACCAGCTGGCAGCTGCTAAGAGCAGCATTTTCTAAAGATTATTGAGTGCCTTTGTTTGTTTTATTATTACTATTTTGACATATGTGTTCAGCAAATCAAAGCAGAATGAGAATAAGCTACAATTACCAGTTCATAGTAAGAAGATAACAAATCTAAATGCATATAAGAGAGATGATTCTAGCTGAAAGGTAAGTACATAGGTTGCATTGGGCCCTCGAAACGGCTGTGAAAACTCAAAACCAAAGTCGTGAAAACCAGTCTGATGCAATATTATAAATTTAATAATATTAATTAAACATATACGGGGCAGGTCCGGGGTGGATCTAGCCAAACCCGTTACCCATCCCGGACCCGGCTGGGTCCAAAACAACGAAACTCGTTACCCGCCCCGCTACCCGCTTGGCCGGATTTGAACCCGTCCCGGCGGGGCGGGTTTACTATGGGTCCGGGTTTAAACCTGCCCCATTGCCATCCCTATTCAAGGCATTGTGTCCACTAAACTACCATTGTACCCGATGGTATTGACTACAGACGGTTCAAAGCCACAAGCTATATTTTTTAATGCAATATTGTCTCTTGGGGACTAGTTTGAGTGTCTGCATTAATACATGCATTAATTTTCACTCATGTGAGGGATTGATGAAAATTTGGTTTTGAAAAGGTGGCCATCGATCTGACTTTGACCAAATTTTTAGTGGCTAAGTATTTAATTTTGGAGGAATTAAATTATAAATAATTAATCTACATTTCGAGTAAATATTCGTAGTATTTTTTATTTCTCAAAACCAAATTGTAGTGAGTGAGAAATTAATACACGTAGTTGACCACACAAATGAGCATTATGTAAAGGGAGTTGAAAGGTTTTATCCTTGTCCCACATAGAAAATAAAACTCTGTTTATCCTAGTTTAAATATTAGAAGGTGTTATTGGTTGGATATACTATAGCACAAGTGGATGATCACAAATGGGCATGGCGCCGACCCGGCTCTTTTGGCTTGGATTCAGGTTCAGTTAGTTTTGTCACTTGAAAATAGGTTTGGCCTAGATTCAAGTGATTGTTGTGCTTGATGTATCTAGATATTGGAGGTATCTAGATTCATGTGTGTCTCTTAGAGTTTGTAACTCCTAGATAGTGGTCATAATGTGGTTTGTAACTCTTGAAGTTATAATTGCCAATTTTCTATCATTAATCTCCTCCAAGTGTTGGGGATTGCCGTCTTATATAGGCTTAATTTGCATTCAGATTTGTACAAGAATAATAGGGAGATATAGAGAGAGTTAGACAAATTCTGCAAAAAAAACTCTCTCTAGTGGATTTTATCCCATTGTCGTTACATTTGTCATCACATCTCTAGCTGCATCTTCCTTTCTGCATTTTTTGAGTCCAACAAACTAGTCTTTGCACCATTTCTAGCTCGATTGAGCTTTTGTGTTAGTGGGGTTACTATACAAAAGACGTAACTCGTTTTATCTTTGGAGACATTATGTAATAACCACCCACTTATAATAATATTATTTATAGTATTTTAGTATAATAATAATTATATATATATATATATATATGTATATATGTGTGTAGTATAATAAATTTGTGGTTTACATTTATTTTCAAATCTATCTCTTAATTAAAATCAATTTTTAATTTAAATTTAGACAGTTACATTAGTTCATTAACTTAACTAAGAAGAAAATCCATCAGATAAATCCATTTAAAAGGCATTAATTAAAATCTACGTTAATTGAAATTAGTTAGAACTTACGTTATTAAAAAGGTTAATTAATACTTATATACATTAATAAAACATCAACTTAATACACTAATATATATATATATATATATACATATAACATATGTGTTTGTATAATACAGATGGTACTATGAAGTGTGTGTGTGTTATCGTGTCTGTGTGTGAGTTTTTGAGTGAATATATAATTACTAATTTCTATTTAAGTGTGTGTTTTTATTCAAAAAATAAAAGCCTTTACTTTTTATTTTTAAAAGATCACTATATATATTCTTAATATGTTTATATTTTCTCAATATTTTTATAATATATAATATTCTTATAGATATTTTACCAAGATATATGTATAAGATCCATAATATACTTATTACTACTCCTAAACTTTTAAGATTTTCAATATTCTAAGATAGCCTTATTCTATTTTCATAATGGGATACAAAGAAAATTTAGAGATCTATGATTTACGACATACCAACTATCAAACTCTTATTATCTGCATCAAGGCAACTACTATTAAGAGGTGGGGATATTTATATTCAAGTATTGTTTGTCATTTCTAAATGCTTCATATATGTGTTTTCGTTTATGTCCAATGTGGAAAGAAGAAATCATGTTAGTTAGGGACCGTAAATAGGTCCGGGATCAAAAGTATCCTCGGGGTAGCCCACAACGCTATGATCATGAACATTATATTAGTCAGGGACCGTAAATAGGTCTGGTATCAAAAGTATCCTCGGGGTAGCCCGCAGTGCTATAAAGTAACTGGTCAGTCAGAGGAAATGTTATAGAGGAAAAATTACATGTTGAATATTTACGATTATGCTTATGTGTAGTATTTAATTTTGACAAGTGTGTCCCTACTGAGCGAGTTGAAAAGCTCACCCCATATTTATTAACATTTTTCAGGTTGAGGAGCCCGAGCGAGGGTTAGAGGCGGTGGATGCGAAGTCAACGATTTTTATTTAATTTGAAAATTTTGGAAAACTTTATTTTATTGATGATTTTGAAGTATTGTGATTGCAAGTGTTTTATATTTAGTGGACAAATAATTTTGGATAAACAGTATTTTAATTTATTTAGATGCAAAAATTTTAATTATAGACTATATTTTATAAAAGATGCTCTTTTATAGCTCTTTTATTTAATTATTTGAATTTTTAAAAATCGGGTCGTTAACACATTACGTCAAACCGTGCGCACTAGTCGGGACGTGAATGTTTTGTGGAAAGAAGTCTTCCTTGACTCGGCTTTAAAGTTATGTCAGATTCATGCTTGTAAAGTTGGAGTCCATTCAAGACTTGTAATTAGTTAGGTTTTGCTTTTCATGTAATTTTATGTTTCTATTTTATAAGCCATGTTGAAGGCTTTTCCCATTGAAACACTCTTGTATTCAACAGTCGTTACACAAAGTTTAAATATAGAAAATGGACTCAATGAAGCAAAAATGGGTAATGTGATTCAAAAATGAGAAAATGAATACGTGGCCGGCGTGCCGCTGCAAATTTCTAAGGATGAACTTGTCTAATACTTTGACAAGCTTCAGGTTTGATGCTCAAATTTCATTTTATGGGTGTTTCTTAAATTCTTTTTTATGATCTATAATTGTTGAAAAATAGATGGAATTGAAAGACGAGGCCATCTGGGCTTTTCACTTGAGTCGCAATAGTCTTGAACGTATATTATGATTAGGCCCACATATCATGGGCTTTTCAGATTCTGGATCTGAAAATGACGAACAAAACTGACGACAGGCCTGCTAGCAAGGCTTTGTTTTGCAACATATAGGCCCCATTATCGACCCACACCGCAGGGCCCCACAGAAGAAGAAAGAAAGATTGAGTTGTAATTAGCCCAAACCTTGGGGAGTTTTTGTAATATATCCCCAATTTCAACTCCCAGTACGATTTCAGGCCTTCAGGGGGAAAAAACAAAGAATATGACATTTAATAATCGCTCCAAGCTCCATCTAATTCAATGTTTGCCGGATAAGCAGTAAAGATTTTGAATTAGATGTTGAACTCAACTGCAATATATTTGACATCAAATGCAATTTCCCCTTGAACTTGTAATCATACTGCGAGTTGCAGAGGATCGTCCTATTTTAACACTTGATGACTCAAAGTTCAAATAAATAAATAAATAAACAATATCAAAAGGCAAACTTAGATCTACTTAATCTTTAAGATTATTTGAGCACGCTGGAAAAATACAGGCCAATCTCCTATTCACTATAGTATTTCAATATATCGTGAATGTCAGGTGTACAATAATGATAGTATCTCGTATAATAAAACATTAGATGGAACACACGGATTCTCTTAGTCATTACGAAAGAACTTGGCATCTAAAGAGAGGAATAAATTGGGATACCAGGTAACGTTGCTCCAGCTTCGACAATGAAGATATTGCCCGAGACATACTGAGACGAGTCGTGGATCAAGTAGCGTGCTAGTGATGTCAATGCTGGATCTGATTCGCCGTACGTTCTTAAAGGGACTATATTCGTAGCGACATTTTTGAGCCAGTGTTTTCGCATGAGACCTTGTGTTATCTCAGACTTAAATAGCCCAGGACAGAGAGAGTTCACTCTTATCTTGTGCACTCCTAATCCTAAGGCCATAACCTGCATATGTAATGTGGTAGTGAAATCAAAGTTACTTACCAAAAAATGAGTAAAAATCTTAGTAAGTTGGAAACAAGAAGAAATTGATGATTGTCAGCAAATTGTTAACGGTAAACATGGACGAGAAAAATGTATATATAGTAGCGAAAATAAAATGTAAGGCTTCTAAAAGGACCGGAAAACGAAATATCCTCACATTTTTTAATGGGATAATTACAAAAGCTACCCTTGAGGTTTGGCCTAATTACAAGAAAACTCAACTAATTATGAAAATTACAAAAATACCCCTGAAGTTTGATTCAGTGTTAATATTAAGGGGTAAACTACAATTATTTTATAAATATGAAGGGGAATTTTGAAATATATTTTGTTTATAGAGGAGTTGATTGTTAGACAAAATAAAACCTCATAGGTATTTTTTGTAATTTTAAAAGTTTATTGGTTTTTTTTGTAATTAGATCAAACCTCAAGGGTACTTTTTGTAATTAACCCTTTTTTATATGTGTAATCTTTTTAGGCTTCGTCAACAAACAAAATGAAAATTCCGTGTTTTATTCGAGTTATAAAAAATTCAGAAAATTTTGTTACTATGTGATGAACAACTAATGCATAGACTCAGAAAACTGCTTGACCAAATCAAACAATCGCGCCAACAAATAATCCGAGACTCACAAGAAAAAGGCATTTCCTAACATCAGGGCGGGCATATGGGATCTTCTATTCCAAAAATTATATTGCATCTCATATCCCACCACACGGATAATTATCATGTGTATAATTCGTTCACGTTAATTCTCAAGCATAAATTGTAGGTATTTAATATGATAGATGTTATTAGGAGTGGATTTGTTTGGGGGTGGGAACGGGATGGGTGACAACCCAAATTCTATTGTCAAAATATATATATATATATATATATATATAATATGTTTTTTAAGTGAAACAATAGTTGGGCTAGGGGTACTCAAGCGTACTGATAGTGACGTGAAAATTATATGTGTGATGGGATAAAATAAACATGACTTCGAAATAGAAAATTATGTCCGATTTAAAGAATACAGATTTAAGTGTCTTAAAAAATGGAAAATTACAAAATTGGTATTGTATCTATAGGGGTGTTACAAAACTAATCTAGTAACTTTTAAAGTTACAATTTTAGTCATGTGATAGTTTTGCCCCTTACCCAAAATAATAATTTTAGTTATGCGATTTTTAGAATTTGGCAATTTTAGTCTTTTATTTTTTAGTTGTGGTAATTTTGGTCTTATTATTTAAAATAACCAATTTTGGCATATTAAATGCGTGTTTTTATATTTTCATAATTAGGAAATAATATATCTCAGATTTTAATTTGGATCATAAATCTAAAATTCTTCCATTGAGGCAATTTATAGTATAAAAGATAAATAAATTGTACTCATCTAAATAAAATATAGGATCTGATACCGTTTCAAACTTGATCTTAGGTATATTGATTGTTTTGGCTATCAAGGGCATTTTGTGAATTAACTGAACTATTAAAATAGCCCTTAGGACCAATTTTGAATCAACTTCAAACTTATTGGACCAGAATTGCACCAATCTAAAACTTACGAGAAGAAAGTTGCAAAAAAGGCAAAACGTACAGGACGAAAATCACAATTTTAAAAGTTGGAGGACTAATATTGCAACACCCCTGTAGATGCGTGATTAATTTTGCAGTTTTCCCTCAAAGAAACTACCTTGGTCATTGAGTTAACGGCAGCCTTTGAAGCAGCATAAATAAGACTTCCAGGTTGTAAGCCCCTATCAAGACCAGCGACCGATGATATATTAATGACGGATCCACCCTGTCCAGCATCACGCATTCCCCTACAAACATACTTTGATACCAACCAGGTTCCTCTCATATTTGTTCCAGCCGTATCATCCCATTCATCTGTCGTCAAATCCAATGGACTATGCACACTGCCTGTAACAAAATCTTAACAAGTAACTTAGACATACAAAATAACCTCATTGGAAAAGTATTACCAGTTCCAGTTTTTGTGTTGAAAAATGAATTTTGAAATTTTTTTTTGTTTTCGTGTGAGTAAATAGAAATATGTTTATTTTGTTGCCTCAACTTCCATGTTTGTAAATAAAAATTATATTTGACTATAGTTTTTGAAATGTGCATTTAATATAGATTTGCGTGATTATGATGAAATTTTTTATAGTTTCAAAATATATTTTCACATAGATTTAAAGTAATAACATGTTTGGTTGTATTTTCAAAATCCTACATTCATAAAAAAAGATAAAAAGAACTCCATTTCCAAACAACATAACTCATTTTTCAAAATAATTGGAAAATAGTAAACATGAAAACACAACCAAACATAACCTAAGGCTTTAATTGCCTATATGAAAGAATCATTTAGGATATTCATGAAACAAAATTATTTTACTCAACATATGAGATTGCTTGCAATTGTGAGATTTTCAAAAAAAAAAAATTATTTTATTAACTACTCTCATCTATTAATTAATCAACAACCACGTTTAATTACAATTTTAATAAATAAAATATGACATCAACTGATATTTTGAGTTTACCTCTGACACCAGCGTTGTTGATCAAAGCATCGATTTTTCCAAAGGCATCCCAAGCCTTCTTCACCGATGCCTCAATGGTGGGCCCACTCCCGCTGACGTCAAGCTCAACAGCCACGGCTCTGGCGGGTCGATCTTGGCTCGGCTCTTCTGAGCTGTTGTTAATCTCGTCGCAGAGTGATCGTAAGCGGTCGACTCGCCGAGCCGCTGCTACGATTCTGCAGCCGGCTTTGGCCAAGTCCAAGCAGAGTTCTCGGCCCAGCCCGGCTGACGCGCCGGTCACCATGACGACTTTGTCTTTCAGCTCAAGCCACGGCTCCAAGCTGTTAGCCACGGGACTTATTGTGCTCTCCTTCATCTCGATCTATTTTCTTCGCTGAGCTTGCCTGTAGAGAGAATCACACAAATAAGTGATTGAATCGTAATGTCTATAAATTATAATATATGCATCAAATCATTTTTCACCAATATATATAGATATGTTTGTTATTCAATAATTTAATAATCTCAACGCGCACATGATGAATTCCGTAATACATGTTGCTTATTTTCTATTAAAAAAAATATTTACCCAGGACGATAGTCGATTTGAGTTGTCAAATGCATGTTTGCTTATTTTCAAGGGATCACTTATCAAAAGATTAAGTATAAATTGTTGGAAAATAGTTAGTGAACCAACTATTAACTTGTCCCATATAGAAAAGAGATGAGTACTTTGAGAGGTTTAAAAGTAGTTATAAATCAAATAAGTTAAATTTGGTTGGTGGGAAATTTGGAGGGAATCTCCAAATTGGTGAATTTAAGTTGTTTGGTTTGAATATTTAATGGTCAAAAGTTGGCATTTGGGCATTGTTGGGTATCGACCCCACTGTCATCTTGCTCTGGATCGCCATAGCTGACTAAATATTAAAGATTCTAACAAATAGAACTATTACAATAATCCGCCTACGGGATATGGATTACGGATTATAAACCGGTTCTAATAAAGCGATAAAATACAAGAATATAAACTGAAACTATGAAACCCGGGCTGAATCGAAACGGACAGAAAACTGAGTTTTACCGAGTTTCCAAACCTGGTACGGACAACAACGTGGAGCTCGATATCGAACTCAAGCTTCCTCGGCTCAGAAATGTGAAAAGGACCCTTCACCGTCTTGCAAACCGGAAAGCACCGAAGGTTGGCCACAAAGAGAACCCTCGACCCAAAATCGTCCAAACACACCAAGTATCGAGACTGACTGGAACCCACAAAGGGAAACTCGACGAAGCTGGCCGGAAAAGCTCGCCGGAAGTGATAAGCCCGAAACCTCTCACCCTCACCAAATCGGACACACGCACAAAGATATGAAGGAGCCAACAAACACTCACTCGTATCTTAAGGATTCACAAAGAATTAGTCAATTTCACGAAGAAAAAGATTGGACCGAAAGGAAGAGAGTTTTCAGCAGCTTTTATGGAATGGGGAGATTGCTTTCGGCTCTGTTAGGAATTTTATTTCCTAAATTTTCAATTTTTTAAAATAAAAAGATTTTTTGATTTTGCCTTTCTAGACTATTCCAAACTTAGAGTTTTAATGAATATGGGAAAGATTTATTTTAGATTCCTATCTATAATTGGATTCGATTTTCTAGAAGTATTAGGAGTCTTTTATTTCTATCATCTTATTTCCTAACCTATAAGAATCCTACTTCTTCCATATTTGTGTTTTCCTTGTTTCCTTTTGTGAATAGGAGTCTTGGACATCAAGAAGATCAAGAATTCAAGAACATCAAAGAATCTTGGACATCAAGAAGATCAAGGACTCAAGCCCTATATAAAGAGAGGACCGGCCATCATTCTTACACACCTTGAACCACGAATTTACAGAGCAATAAGAGAGAAATACAATCGAGAGAGAAAAGCAACAAGATTCTCGAAAGTCTTTGTCAAAATACACACACACCGAGTGTTCTTCGAAGTATTTGCATCATGGAGAATAACACTTAGTCCAGTTTAGATTCTTGTTGATTTATTTTCGTCCATTCGTTGTTTTCTTAGATTTCATAGATTAGTTTGAAGATATTTTGGGCGAAGCAATTTACTTAGAACAGATCTACTCAGTAGGAGTTTGGTTTTCTTAGACTAGTTGAATCATTTATATTCGAGTTGTACTACATATATTTTCAACTAGTGATTTCGTCATAATTGACACTTCTACAAGTTATTTGTAACTTGTAGATAAATTTTTACTTCGTGTGTTCTTTTTCCGATGCTTGTTCTGTAAAGTGTTACAACATCTGGTTTAACACTTTCTCTGACATTTACTAAAACGAACGTTTTGGGACCTCAAAAACTTTCAATTGGCATCTAGAGCCAACACTTGATTACACTAAGTGTTGATCCTACGTTCGAACTACGGAATAGACAATCAGATGGCTGCTATGTTCCGTCCTTCGATGCTAGACGGATCAAACTACTCAATCTGGAAGATAAAAATGTGTGCCTTTATCAAATCAATTGATGAGAAAGCTTGGCGTGCGGTTTTGGTTGGATGGACTCCTCCGAAAATTCAAGATAAAGATGGGGACTTCGTAACTCAGGATGAGATCAACTGGTCCAATGATAACATCCAACTGGCGAACTACAACTCAAAAGCTCTCAATGCAATCTTTGGTGCAGTAGATTTTAATAACTTCAAAATTATTTGCAACTATACTGCAGCTAAAGATGCATGGGAGGCCTTACAAAGACATTGCGAAGGATCTGCAAGTGTCCAGCTCTCCAAACTGCGACATCTGAACGTCAGGTTTGAGAACTTAAAGATGGAGGAGGACGAAGACATCACTTCATATCATGGAAGACCGTGCGATATTGCTAATGAATCTCAATCTCTTGGTGAACTAATCTCAAACTCTAGACTGGTTGGCAAGATGATGCGATCCTTACCTGAAAGATTCAACGTCAAAATTGCTGCTATAGAAGAACTGCCAAGTATCACAACATTACGGTTAGATGAGTTGGCTGGGATTCTCAAAACATGGGAACTCAACTTCGTCAGAAGGAGATCACCAGGTAAAGGCGTTGCTTTACAGGTATTACCCGAGGAACCTAGTGAATTAGTTCAATTGACTAAAGAATTTGAGGAATCTGACTTAGGAGAAGAATCAATGGCTTTGTTTGCTAAAAAATTTACTAGAATCATGAAGAATAAAAGCAAAAGTCAATTTCCTATGAAAGTCAAAACACCTTTTAAAATTGATACTCCTAAATATCCTCAAAGAAATTTACCTGATAAAAATCAAGATAGAACAGGAAAATAATTTGATATTGATAAAGTAAAATGTAGAGTTTGTTCTGGTTTTGGTCATTATGCTAATTAATGTGCTAACACCTTGAGAAAAAGAGGTATGAATTTGTCTGTTACCTTAAGTGATGATGAGTCTGAGGAAAAAAACACAGGTCAGGAGGATGAAAACCCTGTGTTTATGGCGGTTATTGAAAAAACAAGGTCTCTACAGATCAATCCTCTAGGTGTCTCGCGTGGTGTTACACGGACTGTTCCAACACCAACCAAGTACACGTTATCCAACACTTCTGATAATTTTTGCTTAACATCTACCTCTGTAGTTGAAACAGATAATCAGGAAGCTGAAGACTCCGATGGTGAAGAACAAAATATTGTTGAAGCCTACCAAGAGCTGTATCATGAATGGAGCAAACGTATTCAACAAGTTGGAAATCTTTCAAAAGAGAACGAAAAGTTAACTAAGGAGAATGAAGAACTGAAGAAAACTTCCAATCGCTTGGAAGTACTTTTGACTAGAAAAGATGAAGAACTGGAAAAGGTAAAATCTGAACTTGACAAATATCTTGAAACATTAAAAAGGTTGAATACTGGTAAGGCCAAGCTAGACAAAATTATGTCTTTTGGAAGTGATAATAAAACTGGTTTGGGGTATAAAACCCCTGTTTTTATAAAAGAAAACGAACCCTCTACTTCATCAGTTGAAAAACCTAAGTCTTTGAATAAAAAGGGTCGTAAACGGAGACATTACGTTTGTCATTATTGCTACAAACCTAGACATATCAGACCCTACTGCTACAAGTTAAAATCTGATTTAAAATGGTCTTCTGGTTCAGTGTCACCAACAATGTCTCACGGTTCTGTTAACACCTCTAGTAACACTTATCACAACACCCCACAATTTCAAAAAGCTGTCTAGATTCGCAAAACTGAATTAACTTGTAATGTTGTTTATACCTCTTTAAGATCTAACACTGTAGGATCTTGGTACTTCGATAGTGGGTGTTCACGGCACATGACAGGTACTCGTGAATATTTAACTGACTATGAACGATTTGAAGGAGGTATGGTAAAATATGGTGGAGGTGCTCGTGGTTTGATTATTGGTAAGGGTACTTTGAATGTGAAGGGTTTGCCTAAGCTTCGAAACGTTCTACACGTCGAAGGGCTTACAACAAATCTTCTCAGTATAAGCCATCTGTGTGATGATAATATGCATGTGAAGTTTGATAATGATTACTGTAAGGTTTATGACAACACTAACTCGTGTGTTTTGGCAGGATTAAGGTCTATAGATAATTGTTATCAATTTGGTGGTATACATGCATATCATAGTGTGAATTTAAGTGAAACTGAGTTGTGGCATCAAAAGTTAGGTCATGCTAACTTTCGTATGATTGATAAATTGGTTTAAGTATGAGGTTGTGAGAGGAATGCCTAAATTGAATACGAAAAATACTTATGTTTGTGGTTCGTGTCAAAAGGGAAAACAAACTAGGGTGTCGCACCAAGTGTCTCAACACTTTCACACAACACGCTGTCTTGAATTACTTCACATGGATCTCATGGGTCCTATTGAGATCGAAAGTGCTGGTGGTAAGAAATATTCCTTTGTATGCATTGATGATTTTTCCCGTTACACATGGATAAATTTTTTACGTGAAAAGTCTGATGTTTTTTAGTCTTTTCGAAATTTGCATAAAACGATATGTAATTTATACATCACCACTGTAGCTAGGATTAGAACTGATCATGGTAAGGAATTTGAGAACTAATTGTTTTCAGGCTTTTGTGATAGAAAGGGCATTTCACATGAATTCTCTGCATCCAAAACCCCACAACAAAATGGGGTAGCGGAAAGAAAGAATCGAACATTACAAGAAATGGCTCGAGTAATGCTAAGTTCAAATAATTTGACTAAACGTTTTTGGGCTGAGGCCCTGAATACTGCTTGTCACATTGGTAATCGAGTATACCTGAGACTGGGAAGTACTATGACTCCATATGAAATTCTGTTAGGCAAGAAACCCAATCTTAAGTACTTTCATGTTTTTGGGTGTGTGTGATATGTGCTAAATGATAGAGATCAGCTTGCCAAATCCGATTCTAAAAGTGATAAAAGTTTGTTTCTCGGATACTCTGTTAATAGTCATGCATACAGAATATTTAATCTCCGAACAAGGACCATTATGGAAACTGTGAATGTGGTCTTCGATGATTATGCTGACCTTGCAGGAAAAACTGAAGAAGATGATATCTCAGATCTCATTGAATTGAATAAAACATTGAAGCGGGGCAACAGACGCCGCTATGATCCGCACCTAGTGTTCCGACAGATGAAGGAACCTCTGGCACAACACCGGATGAGACACCTTTGGCAACTAACTCTGACTCCGAATCTCAGGGTGCTGAACAAGATACTGAACTGAATCAGGCATTAGATGACCACGTGACTGACCTAAGCAGGGACATATCAAGCAAAATTCAGAAAAATCATCCTATGACTTAGGTAATAGGTGAAGTTACTGAAGGAATACAGACTAGGAGGAAAGAAAAGGTAAACTATCGTGATATAGTAAGATCAGTGTATCTGTCTCCTATCTGTACTGTGGTTAGAACTTGCTGTTTTATTTCTAACATTGAACCAAAGAATATCTCTGAAGCTTTAAAGGATGAATTCTGGATAAATGATATGCAAGAGGAACTTAATCAATTTGTTAAAAATGATGTGTGGTATTTAGTTCCCAGGCCTAAGGATGTGAATGTGATTGGTACAAAATGGATTTTTAAAACAAAACTGATGAGTCAAGAAGAATTGTGCGTAACAAAGCACGACTAGTTGCTCAAGGGTATACACAGGTTGAAGGGGTGGACTTTGATGAAACATTTGCTCATGTAGCCCGTATTGAGTCTATTTGTTTGTTACTTGCTATAGCATGTCACTTGGGAATTACCCTTCACCAAATCGATGTTAAAAGTGCTTTTTTAAATGGTATTTTAAATGAAGAAGCTTTTGTTGAACAACCTAAAGGATTTGAGGACCCTTCTAAGCCTAACCATGTGTATAAGCTTAAAAAGGCCCTCTATGGTTTAAAACAAGCTCCCAGAGCTTGGCATGGAAGATTAACTGAATATCTTCTTCAAACTGGTTTTAAAAGAGGTGAAGTGGATAAAACCCTTTTCATTCAAAGGTCTGGTAAAAATATCATGATTGCTCAAATTTACGTAGATGATATTGTTTTTGGGTCTTCATCCCAAAAGTTGTTAAATGAGTTTATTAAATGCATGTCCTGTACTTTCGAAATGAGCATGGTTGGTGAATTGAGTTTCTTCTTGGGTTTGCAAATCAAGCGGTCTGATTCTGGAATTTTTATCTCTCAAAGTAAGTATGCTAAAAACTTAGTGAAGAAATTCAGTTTAGATAGTGCATCTCACTTAAAAACCCCTATGGGATCAAGTCAAAAATTGAGTCGTGAAAATGTTGCTGAAAGTGTCGATCACACCTTATATAGGAGCAAGATAGGAAGTTTGATATATTTGACTGCTAGTCGTCCTGATATTATGTATAGTGTGTGTTTGTGTGCTAGATATCAAGCCAATCCCAAAATCACTCACCCAAAAGCTTTAAAAAGAATTATTCGTTATGTTGGTGGTACTACGGATTTAGGGATTTGGTACACCAAAGATACTAATACTAACCTTGTTGGATTCAGTGATTCTAACTGGGCTGGGGATGTTGATGATAGAAAAAGTACCACAGGTGGTTGATATTATCTTGGAAATAACTTAGTATCTTGGTACAGTCGTAAGCAAAACTGTGTGTCACTTTCAACTGCGGAGTCTGAATATGTGGCAGTTGGAAGTTGTTGTTCTCAAATGCTATGGATGAATCAAATGATAGAGGATTATGGGCTACACAGTGATATTTTAACCATTTATTGGATAACTCTAGTGCGATTGATATATCAAAAAATCCTGTTCAACATTCTCTCACTAAACACATTGACATTAGACACCACTTTATTCGAGATTTAGTTGAGAAAAATATTATTCGCATTGAGTATATTATTACTGAAAATCAGTTGGCAGGCATATTCACCAAAGCTTTAGATTTTGAGAGGTTTTCAAATCTGCGAAAATCTCTTGGTCTGTGTGTTCTCTAAACTGTTCCACGGAATGTTACAGCATTGCACACATCACCTACTGTAACATCTGCACACACTGCATATTCTCTCTCCTCTCTTATATTCTCTTTTTCTTTTTTAGACATCCTGCATTATAGGATCATATTTGCATGTCTGGAACAGTCTGTTGTGGTTTTAAACTAGTGACTATTAGATTTCACTTGGAAAACTGATGTGAGTTGTTCTTTCCAAATGCGTTTTTTATTCTTGTTACTTTCCCAGTTGATGAGTAAAAAAAAAAATTGCAGATCATGGCTAGAGGCCTTTGAGGGAAACAACTACCTACCCTCTGTGTGAAAGCTATTCCTTGTGACCAATTTTTACATATGTTTAAAAGTGTTTAAAGAGGCATGATCAATGAGAAAAAGAGCTACCTTTGGACTAGTGTGAAAGCTACCCACTGGCTAAATCTGTCATGTTTCTCTTATGAAAAACTCGAAAAATCCTTATGCTGGGTACTCGGATGGCAATTCATTGAATCTGTTAGTATAGGTGTCTTTCAAAATGTTGCAACATTTGGAACAACACAGAGTGTAACAGTCCATTTACACTTTGTGTGCGTTTTTATTATTTCTGTATAGGCATCCTGTTAGTCCAAGTGGCTACGATAATCTAGAGGGGGTGAATAGATTATCTCGATTTTTCAGATTTTGCCCTCTTTTTCGAATAATCAAGAAAAGACGAGAATGTAAATGCGGAAATTAAATAACACTCGTCGATATATAGAGGTTCAACCCACCTAGGGCCTAATCCTCTACCACCTCAGTATATCCGGGATGGATTTCAAAAAGAAAAAAAGATTTTATTAATTACCAAAATTAATACAACAACACCTTGAAGATTACCACAACCCTCTTACAACACCTTCAAGGAGATTACTACAATCTTCCTTCACCACATTTGAAGAGTACCACACTCTCCAAACACCTATCACCTAGATCACCCAAGTGTATTCTTACCACAAGAATACTCACAAGGATGTCTTGTGTTGAATGATGACCAAAATCAAGATTACAACTCAATAATGAATAATACAATATGAGTACAAGTGTAATCAATAATTGAAAGCATAGACCTCAAAGAAGTGCAAGTGCTTAGGTTAATACAACAAGATTTATGAAAGTGTTTGCTTGTATGCTCTTTTGCTTGTGTAATGTGTTGTATCTTGTTGCTTGACTGAAGCCTCTATTTATAGGAGAGGTCTTGGCTTGATTTCCAGACATAGGCTCCTCCTTGGGGAGTGATTTGCTGCAAAAGAAACCATTTAAAATCAAGATTATAGCTGTTAGAAATTAATCCCACAAATTAGAGAAAAGTTGTCTGGAAATGCAACGGATAGTTTGCTGATAAAACAGGGGTTCGACCGGTCGTGCAGAGATAAGATTGAAATGAGTTTGCTGTGATTTTTACACAGGGGGACCGGTCGGGGGGGTTCGACCGATCGCCCTCCCTGATTTCTCCTACGTCCCTTTTTCTGTTTCAAAACTCAACTCAGGTACAGGTTGCCCTATAGGGCGACCGGTCGAGCCTGAAACAAAAGTGTTGTCCAATTTTTTATCAAAAATAAACTCGAAGAAATACTACGAAAAATAGTAAAAACATTTTAAATCAATCGGAAGTATTTAGACAACATTTAGGGACATTGTTTTGGTTTAAAAACTCATTTGAACAAAATCATCAAAATCATGATAAAAATATTTATCTAACAAACTCCCCTTTTTTGATGATTACAAACCAAAACAATTTTATGAGGACGATTTTGAAAACAAAATAATTTTCCGGTTTTATGAGAAAACTATTCGTTTAAAAATATTTTATAAATAGCTCCCCCTATCAATAAGCACATCAATAAGAAGTATTGCATAAGCTAGAAACACAAGCTATTTCAAGCTATTACAAGATACACATAAACATCATGAGCTAGGAAGCTCCCCCTGTCACAATACTCAAAATCCATTGCAATTAAGTCCATAATACAAGCCATGGACTAGGTATACTTGGCTTTAAGAAGCCATAGCTTATTGTTTTTATGTCGAGATTTTATTAGCTTCTTTGAGCTAACGAGCCAATTTCCTGTTTCTCCCCCTTTGGAATCATCAAAAAGAATGTTAGGATGATAAAAACATCATACAAGTATATCGAAGTGCGCCAAAGATACGATTTATCACCCCTTGAAAAAAATTAGGCTTAGAGACCGAAGAAATGGGAGAAATGTATCATGAAAAATCCATAATCTCGTTTTGATTGCCAAGACATGATCTCAATAAGTATTTAAGACATTTGAAAGCAAGAGAGTCATGTAGAGGTTGAAATTTTCATTGTGACATTTCATCGAACACGTTGTGGGCGTGAAAAATAAAAGAAGTTGTATAAAGCCCTTATAAATGAATCAAGCCAAAACATTTCATCACCAAATCATACCAAACACAGTACAATACATCATAATAAATAAGCTCATCATGATCATATGACAATTACATCAAGAAATTTTTAAAAAAGCCAAGAACTCAAGGGTTCAACCCAATTGAGCAAAGGGAGTAAATTTCTTACCATTCAATCGGTAAAGATGAGCAGTGATGATGATAATGCTATATTAAGTCCAAGACATGAAATGTATGCATGAAAAGAAATTTGAGTGAAAATTGTGTGTATTTGGCAAAGGGGACGAAAAATGGCAAAAATGAGGTAATATGACTAAGTATGATGATAGAACGGTTTTAATCCATAAAATTGCTATGGTCGAACAGTCATTGTTGAGGGCGACCGGTCGACGTCGAGGGCGACCGGTTGCCCTCTTCCTAGTCAGCCCACTTTCTTGTCCAATTTTCCAAAATCCGAATTTTCAACCAAAAATCCGATTTTTTGCCCTTAAGTTTTAAAAACATGCAAAATGCAAACGTAAACCTCATTCAATATGCATTATGCCTAATCGAGCTCGTATGGACGCAAAAGTCTCGGAAGATAGCGGTTTTGTAAAAATGTCCGCTAATTGATCTTGAGATGGTACAAAAGATATCTCAATTTTTCGTTTTGAAACACAATCCCTTAGAAAATGATGTCGAATCTCAATATGTTTAGTACGGATATGATGAACTGGGTTTTGAGCAATATTTATAGCGGATATATTATCACAAAAGATAGGTACGTTTTCAAAAGAGCATTTGTAATCCGCAAAGGTTTGTTTCATCCAAAGAAGTTGTGTACAACAAAAGGCGGCAGAAATATATTCGGCTTCGGCCGTAGAAAGAGAAACACAGTTTTGCTTCTTTGAAAACCAAGAAACTAGGCAATCGCCTAAAAATTGACATGATCCGGAAGTACTTTTCCGATCATCAATATTTCCCGCATAATCCGAATCACTATAACCTTTAAGAGAAAAATTTTCATTCTTTGGATAAAATAAACCATATTGAATAGTGCCTTTCAAATATCGAAAAATCATTTTAACAGCACTCATATGAGATTCTTTGGGATTGCTTTGAAAACGAGCACATAGGCATACGGCATGAGGAATGTCCGGTCTACTAGTGGTTAAATAAAGTAAACTACCAATCATACCTCGATACTTTGATTCATCCACGGACTTGCCTTTTTCATCTTTGTCAATTTTGACATTTGTTGCCATGGGAGTAGAAACGGTTCTTCCTTCTTCAATGCCGAACTTTTTCAAAAGTTCTTTTGTATATTTGGATTGCGAAATGTATATGCCTTCTTGGCATTGCTTAATTTGGAGTCCAAGAAATAAGTTGAGCTCCCCCATCATACTCATTTCAAATTCTCCTTGCATCAATTTAGAGAATTTCTTGCACAAAAAATCATTAGTAGCACCAAAGATAATATCATCAACATAAATTTGCACAAGTAAGCAATCTTGCCCTTTTTCAAAAACAAAGAGAGTTGTATCAACTTTACCCCTTATAAAGCCATTTTGCAAAAGAAAATAGCTAAGTCTATCGTACCATGCACGGGGTGCTTGCTTTAAACCATACAAGGCCTTTTTAAGTTTATAAACATCATTAGGCCTAGAAAAATTTTCAAACCCCGGAGGTTGTTTTACATAGACTTCTTCTTGAATAATACCATTTAAGAAAGAGGATTTAACATCCATTTGGTAAAGTTTGAAATTTTTAAAACAAGAATAGACAAGTAAAATACGAATAGCTTCTAAACGTGCTACGGGTGCAAAAGTTTCATCATAGTCAATACCTTCTTCTTAACAATACCCTTGAGCTACTAACCTTGCCTGATTTCGAAGAATGTTGCCTTAATCATCAAGTTTGTTCCGGAATACCCATTTTGTACCAATAATAGTTTGAGATGGAGGACAAGGTACCAATTCCCATACATCATTTCTTTTAAATTGATTTAACTCCTCTTGCATCTCTAAGAACCAATCCTCACCCTCAATGGCTTCCTTAGCATTTTTAGGCTCTTTTCGAGAAATAAAAGCTTTCTCGGCAAATTTTCTCCAGGTCATCACTTTGTCAAAGGGATCACCAATAATAAGATCTTTTGGGTGATCTCCCTTAAATTTCAATGCAACGGGAAGATCCGAGGTATCACCTCTATCTTCTTGAGGACCATTTGAAGTGGACGGTTGATCATTTGATGTAGACGGTTGATCATCAACTTGAACAATTTGTTAAATAATATCCTCTTCATCACTTTCATCATTAGGTATTCTTTCAACACCCGAGGCTTCATTAAATTTAACATGGATGGATTCTTCAAGTTTGTCCAATTGATACTTGGTATTCAAAATAAAGCATTTACAACCAAATATCTTGAAATAACTAATATTTGGAGTTCTACCTTTCCAAAGCTCATATGGAGTTTTATTCATTTTAGGACGAATATAAACTCGATTAATGACATAGCAAGCGGTACTTACGGCTTCGGCCCAAAAATATTTTGGAAGTGAAAATTCATTGAGCATGGACCGACTCATCTCTTGTAATGTCCGATTTTTCCTTTCGGCTACTCCATTTTGTTGAGGTGTCCTTGGAGCCGAAAAATTATGAGCATATCCTTTGGTTTCACAAAAGACTCTAAATTCACCATCAAATTCTCCACCTCGATCGGTTCGAATAGAATTAATAGTGTCTATCTTTTCATTTTCAATGAGTCTACACAACTTAACAAACTCATTAACGGCATCGCTTTTATTGGTAAGAAAAAGAGCCCAAGTATATCTAGAAAAATCATCGACAATAACGAAAGTGTAATGTTTTCCACTTAGACTTGTCGTATCAATATCCCCATACAAATCAAGGTGAAGCAATTGTAGGGGTTTGGTTGTGGAAATTTCATTTTTGGGCTTAAAACTACTTTTAACTAATTTGTTCTTTTGACAAGTGTCACATGAGCCAAGATTTTCAAAATTCAATTTGGGTAGTCCTTTCACATGTTGGTTTTTGTAAATATTTTTCAAATTCTTGTATCCAACATGTCCAAGTCGCCTATGCCATAAACTAGTTAAATCATTATTGGCGACTAAACAAGAAATATTTTGACTAACCAAATCACTTGTACAAATTTTGTAAAGATTGCCTTTTCTATTTGCTTCACAAATAATTTCACTATTTTTAAGTATAAGGCATTTTTCTTTATTGAAGGAAACATTATAATTTGAATCACAGAGTTGGCTAACACTTATCAAATTAAACTTAAGCCCTTCTACTAAAAGAACATTACTAAGAGAGAAAGAAGAGTTACCAATTTCTCCATTTTCAAGAATTCTTCATTTGCCATTGCCGAACATGACCATACCCTCTTCTTGGAGCTTGATGTTGATAAAAAGTTCTCTCATCCCGGTCATATGGCGTGAACATCCGCTGTCCACGAGCCATTTTGAATCTTCCATTGTTGTTATAGCCCCTATTACCTACAAAGTAATTTCTTTTAGGTACCCTATAATTTTGGGGTCCATGGGGGTTAGTCTTTAGACCTTTGGGTCTCCAAACATGTCTAGAGCTATTTCTCAATTTGCAATTATTAGCATAATGTCCATCTTTGCCACAATAAAAACAAGTGGGAGTATTATAACTATTAGCACGTACAAAAGTCGGACCTTGGTTATTTTTCTTAAAAACACTTTGAAATGGCTTATAACCAAGTCCCAATTTGGAATGCTCACCTCTTTGTGCATCTAAAAGTTTTGTGACTTTATCTGTGCTTATGTTGAAACGATGCACATCATTTTTCAAACATTTAATATCTTTTGTGAGCGATTCCTTTTCGGTTTCAAGAGAGTGAACTCTAGTAAGAGTAAGAGCATGAGCTTTGTCTAGAGATTCATAAAAGGTAAATAATTTTTCTTTTTCAACCTTAAGCTCCTTATGCTCCTTTTTCAAATTTTTGTATTTAACAATTAAATTTTGAAACTCAATTTGCAATTCATCAAAATCACATTGCAAGTCATCAACTATGGAGGAAGTGGAGGAATTAGAGCGTACCTCATTGTTTTCATCGTCTATGGCCATGAGACCGTGTTTGGTTTCTCCTTCCTCATCGGTTGTTTCGAGTAGTTCATCCCACGTTTTGACCTCCGCATTTAGAGCCTTCTTTTTCGTGAAAGGCTTCCTTTTCTTTTTGCTCCTCTTCATCGAGCTTTGGGCAATCGGAAATGAAGTGCCCGGGTTTTCCGCATTTAAAGCAAGCATTATCTCTTGGTTTTCTTGCTTTATTTTTATTCACAAATTTTGCAAATTTTCGAACAAGTGCGGCCGTCTCCTCATCATCATCATCATTATCATAGTATGCATTATTAGAAGAAGAAGCAAGACCTTTAGGAATAATTTGCATACCAGATTGATTTATGGATGGTTTGGAATTTTTCCTCTCCTTGAGATTGACTTCATAGATGAGGAGGTTTCCAATAAGCTCGTCAAACTTGAGTGTCTCAAGGTTTTGTGATTCTGTGATTGCCGTTACTTTTTCGGACCATGAGCCGAGAAGAGCATTCAATACCTTAGTCACCTTGTCTTCTTCGGAGATGACTTTACCGAGGGCCACAAGAGGATTGACAATATTATCAAGCCTTTCCACCATCTTGGAGATGCTTTCACCATCATGCATGTTAAAGTTTTCAAAGTCTTTAACAAGCATGGTCTTTCTTGCTTGCTTGACCTTCTTAGTTCCTTCATAAATTGTCTCCAATTTTTCCCAAACCTCATGTGCCGACCTTATGCCTCTTATGCGATTATACTCGGTAGTCGTAAGAGAACAATGCAAAATATTTAAGGCCTTACCATTTAGAGAGAAAGCCTTTTTGTCGTTTCATCGAACTCCTTGAAAGGTTTAGGAATCGAGGTGCCATCCTTCGATTTCTTGGTTGGTTGATCAACTCCTTCAATGACCACATTCCAAATGTCGAACCCGCACCCTTGTAGAAAGCACTCCATACGGTCTTTCCAAAATGCATAGTTGTTGGCGTCGAATAGTGGTGGCTTGTTGGTGGAGGCGCCGGTGGTGAGATGAGCATTATATGTAGCCATGGATCTTTCCTCTTTACTCGGAACGAGCTAGCCAAAGAGTTTGGCTTTGATACCACTTGTTATTCCAAGTGGCTACGATGATCTAGAGGGGGGTGAATAGATTATCCCGGTTTTTCAGATTTTGCCCTCTTTTTCGTAAAACTCAAGCAAAGATGAAATGTTAAGTGCGGAAAGTAAATAGCACACGTCGATTTATAGTCGTTCAACCCACCTAGGGCCTTATCTACTACCACCCCAGTATATCCGGGATGGATTTCAAAAAGAAAAAAGATTTTATTAATTTACCAAAAATTAATACAACACCTTGAGGATTACCACAACCCTCTTATACCACCTTGAGGATTACCACAATCCTCTTACAACACCTTTGAAGATTACCACAACCTTCAAACACCTATCACCTAGATCACCCAAGTGTATTCTTACCACAAGAATACTCACAAGGATGTCTTGTGTTGAATGATGACCAAAATCAAGATTACAACTCAATAAAGATTGATACAATATGAGTACAAGTGTAACCAATAATTGAAAGCCTAGACCTCAAATTTGTGCAAGTGAAAGTGCTAAGGCTAATACAACAAGATATATGAAAGTGTTTGCTTGATTGCTCTTTGCTTGTGTAGTGTGTTGTATCTTGTTGCTTGAATGAAGCCTCTATTTATAGGAGAGGACTTGGCTTTCATTTCCAGACATAGCCTCCTCCTTGGGGAGTGATTTGCTGCAAAAGAAACCATTTAAAATCATCAATATAGCTGTTAGAAATCAATCCCACAAAATAGGGAAAAACTGTCTGAAAATGTAACAGATACTTTGCTGATAAACAAGGGGTGCGACCGGTCGCACAGAGATAAGATTGAAATTTAATTTCAGCAATTTTAACACAGGGGGACCAGTCGGAGAGGGGTGCGACCGGTCGCCCTTAACTATGACCGGTTGAGGTTGAAAGAAATATGAAACAAAGAAGACTGAACTAAAAGAGATGCTCCCAGGTACCAGTCGCCCAGGGGTCGACCGGTCGCCTTCACCGATCGACCCCTCCCCTATTTTTCTTACGTCCCATTTTCTGTTTCAAAACTCAACTCAGGTACGGGTTTCCCTATAGGGTGACCGGTCGAGCCTGAAACAAATGTGTTGTCCAATTTTTTATCGAAAATAAACTCCAAAAAATACTCCGAAAAATAGTAAAAATATTTTAAGATGGTCGGAAGTATTTAGACAACATTTAGGGACATTGTTTTGGTTTAAAAACTCATTTGAACAAAATCGAACAAAATCATGAAAACCATGATAAAAATATTTATCTAACACATAGGCATACGACATGAAGAATGTCTGGTCTACTAGCGGTTAAATAAAGTAAACTACCAATCATACCTCGATACTTTGATTCATCCATGGACTTGCCTTTTTCATCTTTGTCAATTTTGACATTAGTTGCCATGGGGGTAGACACGGTTCTTCCTTCTTCAATTCCGAACTTTTTCAAAAGTTCCTTTGTATATTTTGATTGCGAAATGTATATACCTTCTTGGCATTGTTTAATTTGAAGTCCAAGGAAGAAGTTGAGCTCCCCCATCATACTCATCTCAAATTCTCCTTGCATTAACTTAGAAAATTTCTTGCACAAAAATTCATTAGTAGCACCAAAGATGATATCATCAACATAAATTTGCACAAGTAAACAACCTTGCCCTTTTTCAAAAACAAAGAAAGTAGTATCAACTTTACCTCTTGTAAAACCATTTTGCAAAAGAAACGAGCTAAGTCTATCATACCATGCACGGGGTGCTTGCTTAAACCATATAAGGCCTTTTTAAGTTTATAAACATCATTAGGCCTAGAAAAATTTTCAAACCCCGGAGGTTGTTTTACATAGACTTCTTCTTGAATAAAACCATTTAAGAAAGCGGATTTAACATCCATTTGGTAAAGTTTGAAACTTTTATAACAAGAATAGGCAAGTAAAATACGAATAGCTTCTAAACGTGCTACGGATGCAAAAATTTCATCATAATCAATACCTTCTTCTTGACAATACCCTTGAGCTACTAACCTTGCCTTGTTTCGAACAATGTTGCCTTGATCATAAAGCTTGTTCCGGAATACCCACTCTGTACCAATAATAGTTTAAGAAGGAGGACAAGGTACTAATTCCCATACATCATTTCTTTCAAATTGATTCAACTCCTCTTGCATCTCCAAAAAACCAATCCTCATCCTCAATAGCCTCCTTAGCATTTTTAGGCTCTTTTTGAGATATAAGAGCTTTTTCGGCAAATTTTCTTCGGGTCATCACTTTATCAAGGGGATCACCAATAATAAGATCTTTTGGGTGATCTCCTTTAAATTTCAATGCCATGGGAAGATCCGAAGTATCACTTTTGTCTTCTTGAGGAACACTTGAAGTGGATGGTTGATCATTTGATGTATTAGGTTGATCATTTTGAGCATCATTTTGAACAATGGGTTCAATAACATCTTCTTCATCACTATCATCATTGGGTATTCTTTCAACACCCGAGGCTTCATTGAATTTTACATGAATAGATTCTTCAACAACCCCACTAGTTTTGTTGTAAACCCGATATGTTTTGCTTTTTGTTGAATACCCCATAAATATTCCTTCATCGGCCTTAGGATCAAGTTTGTATAATTGATCCTTAGTATTCAAAATAAAACACTTACATCCAAATATTTTGAAATAACTAATATTTGGTGTTCTTCCTTTCCAAAGCTCATATTGAGTTTTATTCATTTTAGGACGAATATTAATCCGATTAATGACATAGCAATCGGTACTTACGGCTTCGGCCCAAAATATTTTGGAAGAGAGAATTCATTGAGCATGGACCGACTCATTTCTTGTAATGTCCGATTCTTCCTTTCGGCTACTCCATTTTGTTGAGGTGTCCTTGGAGCCGAAAAATTATGTGCATATCCCTTGGTTTCACTGTAGGTCCCAAGGGGTGTAAGTGTAAGGTTTAGAAGGGGGGGTTGAATAAACCTTACCAAATTTTCGATTTAGTCCTTTTAAATATTCAGAGTTAATACTACACAACTGTGTCCTTGATGGACAGCCAATTTAGTTAATCAAGAGAGTTAGTCTCTCAAAGACTCAACGAGCCGTTGATGGAATAACTCAATTGTTGGGTATAAATTAACTCAATCTTTGTGGTTTTGTTTTATTGGAAGACTTAACACCCTTAAGTTTGATTAAGCAAGGATTTAGTGCTTGATTTAGTACTTATAAATTATCAAGTGGATAGCAAATTTAACAATACAGATTTAAGCGGTTAAGATGCGGGAATTAAAGTCTTTGAAATGTAAATGACACAATGAAATTTTTATAGAGGTTCGAAGATGGGGTAATTCTTCTACTCCTCTCTTCTCCAACTCCTAGAGGAATCCACTAAGTATTGATCAAGATATACAAAGTGGTAACAGTCCGGATACAAGTCTTGATCACACGGTGACTTAATCCTTTGGGACTCGATCCTGAGACGCCTTGATCACTCACCGGCTTCTCGACGACTCGGCTTCTTCTTCACAGGCGGCTACCTTGCTACTACTGACTCACTTGCTCAAGCTCTTTGGATTTGATCACGAAGCCCTCCAAAAGCTTAAGATTTGGTTCGACCTTGAACCTTCCTACAATCCTTCGTGGAATGTAGACCCCTTGATTTTTCAAAATATTTTCCTCTTCAACCGATTGAAGTTATCTTTCCTTCACGGGTGAGTGTTGGATTGATGTTCTTCGTAGTGTAGGCTTGAGGATTGAGAATATTTTGATTTTCTAATAATTGCTTGAACGTTTTTGGTTCAGTCAGAACTTGTGTCTCTTATTCTCAAATAAACTCCTCACCTTTTATAGTGATATTTCAAAAATTTGCCCGTTGAAGAGATAGGCTTATTTTTGAAAGTCACTTGCGATCGTTGGCTTGTCTTGTTGCGATCCTTGGAATTGCCATTTCCTCGAATGAATTGTTCTTTCACCTTTTCGAGTTCGACACGGTGTAGTGCTTCCCATTGGTTCATTCCTTTTGCACGCTCGGGACCGAGCACTCGAGAAAGGTGATATGGAGATATTACTTGTTTAAGTAATTCTCTTGATTTCTCGTGCAATGGATATTTTACGCTTATCTCGACTTGACCGCATTTCTTTGCTTTCCCCAGGTGACTTAGAGTCGCCTTCCAATCATTGTATGACTCTTTGTCACTTCAACTTGAGACTTGGCTTTTCTCGAGTTGACTTGATACTCTCCACTGTTTGCATCTCGATTGCTTCTTGAAGAGAGTTCCGTCTACTCTTCTTTGCCATACTCATTGTCTCGCAATGAGTCTTCCTTCTAGTCTTGATTGTCTTCTTGTATGTTAGGGCGTAGCTGACTTAACTCATCTTGGCCAGCTCTATATATTACAATGCATTTTACAACAAGAATTGGGGTGCCAACTTCCTATTCTAAGTTTTACATGGCATTCATCAAAATCTAAACAATAATTTTCCTAACAATTTCCCCCTTTTTGATGATGCCAAAACTTAAACTATTCAAAAATGCAAATAGCAAAGATACATACAGATAGTGTATTGACATAGAATGTATGCGCAGAATCAATCCTTTTATTGATCATAACATTCTTGTTCTTTTACACAACTGTTTACAATGTGTATCGAGCACAATATTTGTCTACACAGAAAATAAAGAATTTATAGCTTTATTTCGGAAGACTTACATTGTATGTATTTACATAATAAAATACACGAAGGGGTGGACAAAGAACACTTCATCTCCTTCTTTGTCTCCTTCTTTCATCTTGTTCAAAGATCTTCTTCTCTTCTTCTCTTTTTCTCATCGTCACCGCCTTCTTTTTCTTTTCATATGCCTTCCTCGGGCCTTCATCTCTTCTTAATCTTTCTGTCTTTCCTCCCATAGCCGAGTTTGTCTCTTGTTTTCTTCTTCTATTCTTTTTGCATGCTCGGCGTTACTTTTAGCCACTTGCAAATTTGCTACTTGGTCAAGACCACCAAAGAGATCCCTCCTTTCTTGCCCGGATCTACGTATTCAATGTTTTTGGGCGGAGGCCAGGTCCAAGCCTCTTCCTCCACCATCGCTTCTTCCTCTACCTCGGGGGCGTATCTTTGATCGGGGTCTTCTTCTTTCCGGTGAGTGACAGCGGAGTGACCAACAGCAGAGGATTTGTCGGTAGTCCGCCGCTGTCGCCTCCTTCACATAACGTGAGACCCTTTTCCCAGACAAGTCCCAAGCTTGAGCCATAGACATATTTGCAAAGTATCCTTGATTCGAGCTTTTAAATTCATCAAGCGATCGTGGCTCGTCTCCGACATCCGAGATGGCATAAGTATCTGTCTCTTTGGAATGCCTCCGTGTTGTTTCAAGATGTTCATAACTCGGGCATCCATTCTTCCTTCCACTTCCTCCATCCCTCGCTTCAATTGTTTTCTCTTTTCAGCCATAGATATAGCAGAGTGTTGGAGTGGCGAGTCACGGGGAGTTTCTTTGTTGATAATGTCACCGTGTGAGGACCCTGTTGGGGGTTTGTGCAATCATCAAGGTCACATCTCTCGATCCTTCCCCCTCAGATTTTCCTTTCTTTTGTTTCAGCCGCTTCCTCACTTGTCTTTCCTTCATGATTGCATCCTCTTTTTCGGCTTCGGATCTTTTTCAGTGCTTTAAGGTATTCCTCTTTCCCCTTTTTGGCATCATCAAAAAGAGAGGAACACTGAAACATATCGCAAGCGGGAAGTCGAGCTGCGATGGTAGAGTTCTGTTCTCGAGTCCGCTGCAGAGTATGCAAAGACGAAATTCGGATCGAGTAGCGTTGGACTCTCTTTGAAATCGCTTCATCTCGGCCATGAGAAGGCTGAATTTTGTATTCATGGTTTCTTCCAAACGTGTAGATCACTCTTGTTTTGCTCACGCAGCAGCCTTTATCTCGGCGGTGTGAGCTTTATGCATGTGCTCAATATGTTCTCTCGGCTTCGTTTTTGCATCAAGCATTTTGACTCTCCATACCAAGCAGACTTGTTGAACAATGTCCTGAAGTATCTAACTTGTTCCATACGCATTGTTTGTTCTTTGTTGCCACCATTCCCGATCTCGATTATGCCTCTTAAATCAGATAAGAATGGCATCTATGTTGTCGATCGCATGCCCATGGAGGCCTCGATGCCTCTCCATCCGTTCAATCTTAGCGAATAATGCCTTGAACACTTCGCGGACTTGGTGATTCTCATTGCGGTGATGGCCATGCGGCGTCAAAATCATAATCGGTTTGGAACAATGGTGCTCGATGGAAAACGGAGCTGGTGCGTGGGCGCGTGCTAGCTCGTTCTCGATTCTTGAGGGGAGGTCCGTACTCCAGAGATAAAGGAAAAGATTCTATAAAGGAATCATCACGCCAACCGGTATTTGCTCAATGATGAGAGGTGCGCGTGAAGTTCCTCTTGAGTCGAACTCCGCGGACTTGGGAGCTGCGTGATGGACTGTCTCGGTGGGGTCTTTTGTGAAGTGGACCCGACTTTGCCGAGCCTCGTTTGTCTCAAAGCCTTCGTTGGTCTCGGTGATTTCTCCAATTGAGTAGGCGGTCCTCGGCCTTATCGGAGCGTCATCGGACGATGATGAGATTTCCATTGGTGGCTCATCATCAAAATTAAAGGTTTGACGAGTAGTCTTGGGATCGACTTACTCGTGCTTGGAACATCCGGTGAGTCTTTTGGAGTCATCACGGGGATGACTCGGCTTTTCGTCGCGCTTTCCGATCCCGAGAAAGGTTACATCGGGATTATCCTGGGAATCATGAAGCGCGCTTATTTCCTTTTTCGGATGGGTCGATGATAGCGGGAGGGATGTTCTCTACTTGACTTTCTTTACCCCGGGGAAGTCTCAACCTCCCGTGGGCCTTCATTACCTCCCGCATCTCAAATCGTAGCGAGGCTCTTGGACCTCCCTTTCGACGAGTGTCACTGTCTTAGGGTCTTTCGTGGTGGCATCCATTGGAGTCTCAACCCCATGGATTGCACTTTCATCGCCCCAGTGTTAACTCCTATGGTACATTCCTTCTTGTGCCTCGATTGCATCAGCGGCGTCATTAGCCTTCAAGCGGTTGGCACCTCACCGAGACGATCTCAATCGCCTCGAGCTTCATTGATGGTAACTTGCTGTTCTTCTTGTGTTTGTATTTTCTCTACTTCGCCTCTTGGATTCGTTGTTGAGTCATCTGCAGCATTCTCCGACCTTTGCTGCGCAGTGGAGGAGTTCCTCACCGGCGCACCACCCGGTGAGTGACTTGGAATGGGGTCACTCGTCTCCAAACTCTCGGATGTTTCGATTGAATGTTCAGCCGTTGGGGCAGGTGGTAAAACACCTTCAATAGGGGTTGGCTCGATCGGGGTCCCTACTATCCCGTTTCATCGCCACGCCCCTTATTGCTTCTTCCGAGTGAGTGGGGAGTGGTGGTGGCAGCAACAACGATGGCGATTTGCTTAACCACTCCCATTAGATCAATTTCGCTACTGCTCGAGGACTCTCCTGGTCCCTCCATCAATATTTGCTCGTGAAGGATTCTCGATTCGTGCAATGCTTGCTTTTGCATTTGCAACTCTTCTCCGCGGCAAAAAGATTCTCAGGATCCTCATCACCGCGGAGAAGACATCAAGGAGAGGATGTGTGTATTACGCGGGTGCCGGAGATAGGGCGAGATCTTTGGCCTTCTCACGTGCCTCGCCTTCCTCCTCGCTTGCCTTTCCTTCTCCTTGTGCTTGAAGATCCGCAGGATGTTTGTGCGATTGTCTTCATCGATCTTTGGGAGCACGATGGTTAGTCCAAGGAAGTTTAACAATTCCTCTTCTTCTTCTATAAACTCGGCCGTTGGAACTGTTCCTTGATTTACTCAACTTCCATTTCCTCCACTCACGCAGACGATTTTGGATGTCCGGGTAAGGTAGAGATAGGATCATCACATCACTATCGGCTTTATCGGCCTTCTTCTTGTGTTTTCATTTGTGTGGACTACGGTGTGTCTTGAGTTGCCTCTTTGATCGCCTTGACAGACTTTTTGTTTCATCAATTACATCGGGGACTCGATCGCTTCAATAGCTTTTCGATATTTGTTCAATTTGAGTGGCCGACTCGGCCGATTTTTCAAGCTCGGATCGCTTGATGATTCTTCTTCGTCTTCTAGTTTGTACCGGAGGGATTTCTAGTTCGAGACAGTTTTCGAGTCTTGGGCGGTGGGGGCGATCTTGTGTCTTTTTCGAGGAGATGGCCGTCTTGGCTTGTCGGTTCTCCTCTTTTTGACGATCGGAGAAGGTATTTGTGAGTCCTTCTCGACCGCCTGCTGCGGGCGGGAGACTCTGCGGCAGGGCAGTGACTCTCGCTGCGGGGCAGGAGCAGCGATTTTGACTTTCTTTGTTGCGGGATCTTCTTTCTTTGCAGTGCGCAGGCGCCTTTCTTCTTGGGTGGAGAGAAAACAGTTGTATCTTGTGGTCGGTGATTCCCCTCACTCGTGTCGCCTCTCTTGGCGTAGCTCTCTTCTTCTGCGCGCGAGAGAGGTTTGCTCGAACATCCTCTTGTTAACATGGAATGCCTTCCCATGTCTAAGAGGGACTCCTTTCACCTCCATGACCCGGCCAATCACTAGGCCATATCCTAGGGATCCTCCAAATGTGCCATCTTCCTTGAAGGATTTGTTCCCTACGTTCGCGAGTCTGCCATTGTAGACAAACTCAACCAGTTTATTTTCTTTCTGCGATGATTGCGGCCATTACAATCAGCTTTGCTTTTGATAGTTGGTCAAAGCTGCCAAATTTGATGTCAATACATTTGGCAACTATGTCCAACAGCTTGTGATAATCCTCCTTCAGCAGTCTCTTGTTTGTTGTGTACACTATTTTATCAGCATAGTCGGGCTTGGCTATTTCTTTCCAAGCATCGGCCAAGTTTACATCGCTTTGTTAATTTCGATGCTCCTTGATTGGTAGAGAGCGTGTTCACCAAATCCTTGGCAGAGATGGTGATCTTCTTTCCGTGAACGGATGACTTTATTCCTTCATCGTGAATCTCAGCATTCACGTAGAATTGTGCGACCTCTTCCACATAGGTCATCGGATATTCTAACGTCAGAAATGGTTTCAGCCCGGACGTTTCCAATTTCTCACCGATTTTCATCACTAGGGTGTCGTCGGACCCCTGTTTCACCATGCCGTCGAAATCCACAGTAGACCCGGTGTGGATTTGCTTCCCTAACTTGGTAAAATCATAGGTTGGTGCCATTTTTCAGGATTTTATCAAAGAAAAACTTATAGATTGATTTGAAGATAGATAGGGTTTCGAGAGAATTTTTGCCTTTGCTTTTGAGAGAAAGATATGAACAGTTTTGGTAGTGTGAGAGAGAAACGGACGGAAATGGTTTAAGTATGGTTTGAAAGGACGTGCGAGTGGTTTTTGAAATGTGATCGAAATCAACGGCTTAGATTTTGCACGCCTATTTAGCATTTAATGTCTCGTATTTAATGCGGCAAAGCATTTATATCCAATCATAAGCTTGGTGTGCGGCTTTATGTGCAGACGCATCATCATTATCCGACGTATTCCTTAAAAACATTCCCGCTTAGTCAAAACGACTGCGTTTTTGTCACTTTGCTCATAAGTGACTCACTTATCCCTTAGCCGATTTAACTCTTCTTCTCACAGTTCTCTTAGTGACTCCTATCGGTGACTCGGTGTAGATGTCTTTCCGACTGGTGATTTCTTGGTGATTTGTGTGTTGACTCTTTTCCACTTTTTGTGTTCCATTTCTTTTCTTTGGTTCTTCCGAGTGTCACCACTCAATTAACCCCAACTCATGTTTGAGTTCTTCAAATCTTGACTCACATAATGGTTTTGTGAAGATGTCACCAATTGTTTATCGGTTGAGATATATTCCAAGATGATGTCCTTCTTTTCAACATGATCTCTTATGAAGTGATATCGACATCGAGATGCTTTGTTCTTGAGTGTAACACAGATTTTGAGTAATGGAAATTGCACTTGTGTTATCACACATGATTGGAATTTCTTTTTCCTCAACTTCATAGTCTCTCTTTCTTTGTCTCATCCATAGGACATGGGCAACAACACGTTTGCCCGCAGCCTATATATTCTCGCTTCATTTGTAGAGGTGGCTATTGAATTTTGCTTCTTGCTAAACCAGGAAATCACTGTTTCCAAGCATTTGACATGTGCCTCGAGGTGCTTTTCAACTCCTCAACTCGATCCAAAGATAGTCGAGTCCGAATAGCCAATTAGCTTGAATTCGCTTCCTTCGGATACCATAGGCCAACTTCTTGGCTTCCTTTCAAGTATCTCAATATTCTCTTTAGCCAGATTGAAATCTTGCACATACACCTACAAAGACAAAGGTGATGTCCGCCGCTTCTTTGTGAGATAGAGCAATGATCCAATAAGTGCTCAGATCTTGTTTGATCTACTGTGGCTTGCCATCCGCATCCATGTCCATTTTGGTCGACGTATTCATTGGTATTTTTACGTAAGACTTCTCCTCCATACCAAATTTCTTCTTAAATCTCGGTGTATTTTGTTTGACTTATGAAGGTTCCATCCTTCGCTTGTTTCACTTGGAGTCCAAGGAAAAATGTCGACTCTCCCATCATGCTCATTTCAAATTTACTTTGCATGAGGTTTGAAAATTTTTCACACATGACTCTTTGTTTGTGGATCCAAAAATGATGTCATCCACATATATTTGAACAAGCAAAGATACTCTTTTTGTCTTGAATTCGAAAAGTGTTCTATCTACTTTTCCTTTTGTGAATCCATTTTCGGTTAGGAATTGTGACAAGGTATCATACCATGCTCGGGTGCCTGTTTCAATCCATATAGAGCTTTCTTGAGTTTGTATACCTTATCTCCAAGAGTCTTCGCTCAAATCCTGGAGGTTGTTCAACATACACTTCTTCTTCCATTAAACCATTTAGGAATGCACTTTTTACATCCATTTGATATACAATGAAATTCTTGTGAGCTGCATAGGCAAGAAACATCCTTTTAGCTTCCAATCTTGCTACAGGGGCAAATGTTTCATCAAAATCTATCCCTTCTTCTTGGCAATATCCTTTGGTTACTAATCTTGCTTTGTTTCTTTACACGTAACCTTCCTCGTTCATCTTATTTCGAAAACCCATTTGGTGCCAATAACATTTTGATGTATGGGTCTTTGCACTAATTCCCATACTTTATTTCTTTCAAACTGATTTAGCTCTTCTTGCATAGCTTGAATCCAATGTGTGTCGTCCAATGCTTGTGACACGTCTTTGGGCTCTATTTGCGAGATGAAGCATGTGAACATAGCTTCTTGTTTAGTTCGATCTTGTTTTGGCACATTCTCTTATGTCTCCAATGACAAGTTCGGTGGATGGTCTCTCACCCATCTTACATCAAAGTTGGTAAGTTAAGTTAGCCGGATTGATCGTCTTTGTTTGTGTTCTTTGTGGTCACTCTCTCTCGTAATCATTTAGCCGCAAATTTTCCAATTGTTTTTGAGATTCAGCTATCTCATCTTCTTCTCGAATTGATAATTCCGGCTTCAAACTTGACAAAGGGACTCTTCTATATGGTTGGATGATTGACTTATCGGTGACTCTTCAATGCCTTCTCCATTTACATTTGGCTCATCGAATACCACATGAATGGATTCTTCCGCAACCATAGTCCTTTTGTTGAGTACTCAGAGGCTTTGCTTTCATTTGAGTATCCTAAGAAGATACCTTCATCGACTTTAGCATCAAAAGCCTTTAGATTGTCTTTGCCATTGTTGTGGATGAAGCATTTACATCCAAATATTCAAATATGCAACATTTGGTTTTCTTCCACCCAAATCTCATAGGAGTCTTTGTGTTGTCCGTTTATCATACATCTGTTTTGAGTGTAGCAAGTGTGTTGATTGCTTCAGCCCAAAATCTTTTTGGTAACCCCGCTTGACCTAACATGGTCCTTGCCGCTTCTTTGAGAGTTACATTCCTTCTTTTCGCAACTCCATTCTTTGTGGAGTTCTTTCTGCCGATAGTTCATGACCAATACCATTTTCAATACAAACTTCGAGTTATTATTCCATTGACAAACTCGGTTCTCTGTCCGATCTTATTTTAATAATGGTTTGGCTTTTCTCATTTTGAATTCTCTTCATCAATTTTGTGGTAGTTTCGTAGAGTTTCTTTCTTCTTACACATGAATATTGTCCATGTATATCTTGAGTAGTCATCTACTACCACCAAGGTATATTTCTTCCCACTTATGTTGGCTGGTTCCACTAGGCCAAATAGATCCATATGTAGCAGATGTAATATTCTTGTTGAAGATGGGCATGTCTTTTCTTTGAATGATGACTTGATTTGTTTTCCCTTCTGACATGTGTCACATATACTCTCATTTTTGTATACTGAGTCTGGAAGTCCTTCCACAAGATTACTTCGTGCAAGCTTGTTGATCGTTTTGAAATTCAGGTGACTCAGCTTTTTGTGCCACAGACAACTTGATTCAGCTGTGCTCTTTGCTAATAGACAGGTGATGTGTGTAGCGGTTGACCAATCCACAACATACATGTTTTTCTGTCTGCATCCTTGCAACACAACTTCATTTGATTCAGTATCCTTGATTTGGCATACGCCCATGTTGAATCCAACATTGTAGCCCTTGTCACAGAGTTGATCGATGCTCGATAAGTTGAAGTTGAGTCCTTCAACATATGCAACATCTGTGATTTCTAAACCATTCCTCTTGATGGATCCAATGCCTCTTATTTCACCAGGAGCTTCATTTCCTCCAAATATGACTTTTGCTCCTTTAACTTCCTTGAATTTTGACAGATTTTTCTTATTTCTTGTCATATGTCTGGAACAGCCACTATCCATGTACCATGTTCCTTGCCACTCAGATGTTCTTTGAACCTGCAATCAAGGAAATTAAGTTTTAGGTACCCATACTTGTCTGGGTCCTGAGGGGTTAGAATTGTAAGATGATCCAACCAACTTATAGCCAAATGATTTGACTCTAAGGGGTTGCCATCTATCAGTGCCATAATCATAATTAATCCTGGCAAATTGCTTGGGGATTTTAGGTTCATACATCTGTCTCTTTTGTCTGTATGCCTGTGTATAAGTTTTAGAAATCGCCTTCTTTGGGTAATTGTGGTGTCTTTGAGTGTAGTGCCTAGGTGCATACGTGTGCTGATGAAAGCTCTTATACTTTTGGAATGGCCTTTGTTGAGTTCTAGGCCTTTGCCATTTGGGCTTATATTCCATAAGTCTATGCTGATAGTTTACATTATTCCAATCAGCTTGGCTTGGATATTTTCTACCATTCCCATCATATGTATTTCTCTTATAGATTTTCGGGGTATTTGGTAGCTCGCTTCTTCTTTACTGAGTATTTTTGTTTGGAGTTTTTGAGGAACTCGGTGAATCTCTTCTCGCTTGTCCTTTCGGCCGCACTCAATCGGGTCGTTTTCTTTTTCCTTTATAACCAAGGCCAGTTTGCTTGTTATTGTGTTTTGGAGTGAATGTGTGTGCAACATTTAGAATTTTGGATCTTTCAGACTCTTCATGGCTTGAAGATCCTTTTTCCAAAATTACTTTTGAGGTTTGACATAGCACAGAGGAATTAAATCCTAAGCTTTGTCTTGTCTCCACATTCTCTTTGACTCATAATAAGATCATCCAATGATTTAGATGCCTTAGTGAATGAGGTAATAACATTTTTGAGGTCATTCTCCTCTTCTCTATAGCAGCAATTTCTTTATTAATTTAGTATTTTCAGCCTTTAAACTTTCATTCTCAACAAACTATTTGACTTAGAGTACTCGGCTCCTTAGTCACTTTGAGTTTTGACTCTTGAGTAGGTCTGTTTTCCTCATTTAATAGTGTGTGTGAGGATTTAATGTGTTCAAAATCTTTCATCATTTTGCCTAATGAATCATAAAGATCGAGTGGGTGATGAAGTGTGTGTGTCACAGTCACTATCACTAGAGTCCGAGTTTGATGAGTTAGAGTGTACCTCATCTTCTTGGTCGGAGTTGATCTTGTTCCTTGGCCATCAAGCGGATCAGGGCTTCTTCTTCAGAGTCACTTGAGTAGTCACTTCACCGCTCTCTCAATCATTGTCTCTCTTGACTTGGGATTTGTTCAAAGCCGATCTCTCGACCATCATTGCCTTTTTCTTTTCTTGTCTTCTTTCTCTCAAGACCTTTCTTTCTTCTTCATTCCTGTATTTGTTAACTATAGGATATGAGCAAGTCAATGGCATAGTAACCTGGTTGTCTGAGTTCAAAGATAGATATTGACCTTTTGATCGCTCTTTCTTTCCATTTGGATTGTCACCCTTTGATATTCGACTTTTTTGATGATCATTCTCTTGGTGCCGCCTATCTTCTCTTGATTTGGAGGGAGCCGAGTGTCTTCTCGGAAGATTCGCCTTTCTCTCTTGTAGTTCTTATTGAAGAACTTGTTGAATCTTTTAACCATCGGGCTATTTCTTCGGATCAATGACTTCTTTGACCTCGGCTCTCTTCCCATCTTTAACAATTAGAGCAAATACATTTTGGGTACGCGTTTGTCTCTTCCTCGGGTCTTTTCTTTCTCGGCTCAAACTCGTAGGCTTTGAGGTCCGAGAATAATTCATGGTTGGATGTCTTTGATAGGTCCATGGAATGTCTCGGTGCCATGACCTTCATTTCCCATTCATTTGGAAGACTTTTTAGGATCTTCATACACATTTCTTCTCGTGTATATTCCTTTCCAAGTGCGAGATAGCTCATTGGTGATTTTCGTGAACGAGCATCCAGTTGATCCAGGTTTTCTCCCGAGATCATTTTGAAGTTCTCAAATTTTCAGACATGACCACCGACAATTTGTTTTCTTTGATTTGCTTTGAGCCTTCACAAATCAATGTTAGCTTGTCCTGCATTTCTTTAGCCGTTTTGCATGATTTGACTTTATTAAACATGGCTTTGTCCAAGGTTTTGTAAAGGATGTCCTTGGCTACATTGTCCAGGTTGTATCTTTTTGTCATCATTTGTCCACTCAGTTCTTGGTTTTTCAACCATGACTAGTCCTGGGAGCAACATCCTCTTCTCCTTCTTGGTGCGGCTCTTCTTACATTTGTGTTCACCTTTAAGATTTGCAGAGGCCCATCTTCTATCACTATCCACATCTCATCATGTAATCGATAGATGAGCCCGCATACGAATTTTCCAATCATCAAATTCTTCAATTGTGAACATAGGGATGCGTGTCAAATTTGCTTCCATGATAATAACTTTTAATGATAGAAAGAGTTTTGAGAGTTTAAGTACTAAAGCAGACTTTGAAAAGTTTGGAGATCTAGTTCAGTAACCAGTGCGGAGGGTTCAATGAACCAACCGCTCTGATACCACTTGTAGGTCCCAAGGGGTGTAAGTGTAAGGTTTAGAAGGGGGTTGAATAAACCTTACCAAATTTTCGATTTAGTCCTTTTAAATATTCGAGTTAATACTACATATTTGTGTCTTGATGGGTGACCAATTTAGTTAATTAGTAGAGTTAGTCTCTCAACGGACTCAACGATTTGTTGATGGAATAACTCAACTGTTGGGTCTAAATTAACTCAATTGTAGTTTTGTTTTCAGCGGAAGACTTAACACCCTTAAGTTTGATTAAGCAAGGATTTAGTGCATGATTTAGTACTTATAAATTATCAAGTGGATAGCAAATTTATCAGCAGATTTAAGCAGTTAAGATGCAGGAATTAAAGTGTTGAAATGTAAATGACACAATGAAATTTTTATAGAGGTTCGAAGATGGGGTAATTCTTCTACTCCTCTCTTCTCCAACTCCTGGAGGAATCCACTAGGTATTGATCAAGATATACAAAGTGGTAATACCCGGATACAAGTCTTGATCACACACGGTGACTTGATCCTTTGGGACTCGACCGAGACGCCTTGATCACTCGGTGGCTTCTCGTGACGACTCGCCTTCTTCACAGGCAGTTGGTGCGCTTGCTACTACTGACTCACTTGCTCAAGCTCTTTAGATTTGATCACGAAGCCTTCCAAAAGCTTAAGACTTGGTTCGACCTTGAACCTTCCTACAATCCTTCGTGGAATGTAGACCCCTTGATTTTTCAAGATTTTCCTCTTCAACCGATTGAAGTTATCTTTCCTTCACGGTGAGTGTTGGATTGATGTTCTTCGTAGTGTAGGCTTGAGGATTGAGAATATTTTTGATTTTCTAATAATTGCTTGAACGCGTTTTTGGTTGGTCAGAATTTGTGTCTCTTATTCTCAAATAAATTCCTCACCTTTTATAGTGATCTTTCAAAAATTTGCCCGTTGAAGAGATAGGCTATTTTTGAAAGTCACTTGCGTCGTTGGCTTGTCTTGTTGCGATCCTTGGAATTGCCATTTCCTCGTATGAATTGTTCTTTCACCTTTTCGGAGTTCGACACGGTGTAGTGCTTCCCATTGGTTCATTCCTTTTGCACGCTTCCGGGATCGAGCACTCGAGAAAGGTGATATGGAGATATTACTTGTTTAAGTAATTCTCTTGATTTGCGGCAACGGATCTTTTCTGATTATCTCGACTTGATCGCATTTCTTTGCTTTCCCAGGTGACTTAGAGTCGACTTCCAATCATTGGATGACTCTTGTCACTTCAACTTGAGACTTGGCTTTTCTCGAGTTGACTTGATCGATACTCCACTCACCGCATCTCACCGCTTCTTCTTGATAGAGTTCCGTCTACTCTTCTTTGCCATACTCGGTTGTCTCGCAATGAGTCTTCCTTCTAGTCTTGATTGTCTTCTTGTATGTTAGGGCGTAGGCCGACTTAACTCGGCTTTGGCTCTTATATATTACAATGCATTTTACAACAAGAATTGGGGTGCCAACTTCCTATTCTAAGTTTTACATGGCATTCATCAAAATCTAAACAATAATTTTCCTAACATTCACAAAAGACTCTAAATTCACCATCAAATTCTCCACCTCAATCACTTCAAATAGACTTAATAGTATCTTCTTTTTTATTCTCAATAAGTCTACACAACTTAACAAACTCATTAACGGCATCGCTTTTATTGGTAAGAAAAAGAGCCCAAGTATATCTAGAAAAATCATCGACAATAACGAAAGTGTAATGTTTTCCACTTAGACTAGCCGTACCAATATCCCCATACAAATCAAGGTGAAGCAATTGTAGGGGTTTGGGCTTGAAACTACTCTTAACTAATTTGTTCTTTTGACAAGTGTCACATAAGCCAAGATTTTCAAAATTTAATTTGGGTAGTCCTTTTACATGTTGGTTTTTGTAAATATTTTTCAAATTCTTGTATCCAACATGTCCAAGTCGCCTATGCCATAAACTCGTGAAATCATTATTGGCGACAAGACAAGAAACATTTTCACTAACCAAATCACTTGTACAAATTTTGTAAAGATTGCCTTTTCTACTTGCTTCACAAATAATTTCATCATTTTTAAGAATAAAGCATTTTTCTTTATTGAAAAGAACATTATAATTTGAATCACAAAGTTGGCTAACACTTATCAAATTAAACTTAAGCCCATCTACTAGTAAAACATTACTAAGAGAGAAAAAAGAGTTACCAATGTCTCCATTGTCAATGATTTTTCCTTTGTCATTGCCGAACATGACCATACCCTCTTCTTGGAGCTTGATGTTGGTAAAAAGTTTTCTCTTTCCGGTCATATGGCGTGAACATCCACTGTCCACGAGCCATTTTGAATCCTCCATTGTTGTTATAGCCCCTATGACCTACAAAGAAATTATTTTTAGGTACCCTATAGTTTTGGGGTCCATGGGGGTTAGTCTTGAGACCTTTGGGTCTCCAAATATGACTAGAGCTATTTCTCAATTTGCAATTGTTAGCATAATGTCCAATTTTGTCACAATAAACATACGTATGAGTATAAGAGCTACTATCATGTACGAAAGTCGGACCTTGGTTATTTTTCTTAAAAACATTTTGAAATGGTTTATAACCACGTCCTAATTTGAAATGCTCACCTCTTTGTGCATCTAAAATTTTTGTAACTTTATCTGTGCTTATGATAAAACGATGCACATCATTTTTCAAACATTCAAGATCTTTGGTGAGCGATTCTTTTTCGGTTTCAAGAGTATGAACTTGAGTAAGAGTAATAGCATGAGCTTTATCAAGAGATTCATAAGAAGTAAATAATTTATCCTTTTTAATTTTAAGCTCTTTATGCTCCTTTTTCAAAGTCTTGTATTTAACAATCAAATTTGGAAACTCAATTTGCAATTCATCAAAATCACATTGCAATTCATCAACTAAGGAGGAGGTAGAAGAGTTAGAGCGTACCTCATTATTTTCATCGTCTATGGCCATAAGACCATGTTCGGTTTTTCCTTCCTCGTCGGTTGTTTCAAGTAATTCATCCCAAGTTTTGACCTCCGCATTTAGAGCCTTCTTTTTGGAAAAATGCTTATTTTTCTTTTGTTCCACCTCATCGAGTTTTGGGCAATCGGCAATGAAGTGCCCGGGCTTTCCACATATAAAGCAAGCATTATCTCTCAGTTTCCTTGCCTTATTTTTATTCACAAATTTTGCGAATTTTCGAACAAGTGCGGCCGTCTCCTCATCATCATCATCATTATCATAGTATGCATTATTAGATGAAGAAGCAAGACCTTTAGGAATATTTTTCATATCCGATTGATTGATGGCTGGTTTGGAATTTTTCCTCTCCTTGAGATAGACTTCATAGATGAGGAGGTTCCCGATGAGCTCGTCAAATTTGAGTGTCTCAAGATTTTGTACCTCCGTGATTGCCGCCACCTTTTCGGACCATGAGCCGGGAAGAGCATTCAATACCTTAGTCACCTTGTCTTCTTCGGAGATGACTTTACCGAGGGCCACAAGAGGATTGGCAATGTTGTCAAGTCTTTCAACCATCTTAGAGATGCTTTCACCATCATGCATGTTAAAGTTTTCAAAGTCTTTAACAAGCATGGTCTTTCTTGCTTGCTTGACCTTCTTAGTTCCTTCATAAATTGTCTCCAATTTTTCCCAAACCTCATGTGTCGACCATATGCCTCTTATGCGATTGTACTCGGTGGCAGTAAGAGAACAATGCAAAATATTTAAGGCCTTACCGTTTAGAGAGAAAGCATTTTTGTCGTTTTCATCGAACTCCTTGAAAGGTTTAGGAGCCGAGGTGCCCTCCTCCAATTTCTTGGTTGGTTGATCAACTCCTTCAACAACCACATTCCAAATGTCGAACCCGCACCCTTGTAGGAAGCACTCCATACGGTCTTTCCAAAATGCGTAGTTGTTGGCGTCGAATAGTGGTGGCTTGTTAGTGGAGGCGCCAGTGGTGAGATAAGCATCATTCGTAGCCATGGATCTTTTCTCTTTACTCGGGATGAGCTAGCCAAAGAGTTTGGCTCTGATACCACTTGCTAGTCCAAGTGGCTACGATAATCTAGAGGGGAGGTGAATAGATTATCTCGGTTTTTCAGATTTTGCCCTCTTTTTCGAATAATCAAGAAAATACGAGAATGTAAATGCAGAAATTAAATAACACTCGTCGATATATAGAGGTTCAACCCACCAAGGGCCTAATCCTCTACCACCCCAGTATATCCGGGATGGATTTCAAAAAGAAAAAAAGATTTTATTAATTACCAAAATTAATACAACAACACCTTGAGGATTACCACAACCCTCTTACAACACCTTCAAGGAGATTACTGCAATCTTTCTTCACCACCTTTGAAGAGTACCACACTCTCCAAACACCTATCACCTAGATCACCCAAGTGTATTTTTACCACAAGAATACTCACAAGGATGTCTTGTGTTGAATGATGACCAAAATCAAGATTACAACTCAATAATGAATAATACAATTTGAGTACAAGTGTAATCAAGAATTGAAAGCCTAGACCTCAAAGAAGTGCAAGTGCAAGTGCTTAGGCTAATACAACAAGATTTATGAAAGTATTTGCTTGTATGCGTTTTTGATTGTGTAATGTGTTGTATCTTGTTGCTTGAATGAAGCCTCTATTTATAGGAGAGGTCTTGGCTTGATTTCCAGACATAGGCTCCTCCTTGGGGAGTGATCAAAATAAACCATTTAAAATCAAGATTATAACTATTAGAAATCAATCCCACAAATTAGGAAAAAACTGTCTGAAAATGCAACGGATAGTTTGCTGATAAAACAGGGGTTCGACCGGTCGCACGGAGATAAGATTGAAATGAGTTTGCTGCGATTTTTACACAGGGGGACCGGTCGGAGGGGGGTTCGACCGGTCGCCCTTGATCTTGACCGTTTGGGGGTGTTTAAAAAACGAAACAGAGAAGTCTGCACTTGAGCCGGTCGCCCCTACCGGTCGACCTCTGGGTCGACCGGTCACCCTCCCTGATTTCTCCTACGTCCCTTTTTCTATTTCAAAACTCAATTCAGGTACAGGTTGCCCTATAGGGCGACCGGTCGAGCCTGAAACAAAAGTATTGTCCAATTTTTTATCAAAAATAAACTCCAAGAAATACTCCGAAAAATAGTAAAAACATTTTAAATCGATCGGAAGTATTTAGACAACATTTAGGGACATTGTTTTGGTTTAAAAACTCATTTGAACAAAATCATCAAAATCATGATAAAAACATTTATCTAACAAACTCCCCCTTTTTGATGATTACAAACCAAAACAATTTTCACGAGGACGATTTTGAAAACAAAATAATTTTCCGATTTTATGAGAAAACTATCCGTTTAAAAATATTTTATAAATAGTTCCCCCTATCAATAAGCACATCAATAAGAAGTATTGCATAAGCTAGAAACACAAGCTATTTCAAGCTATTACAAGATACACATAAACATCATGAGCTAAGAAGCTCCCCTGTCACAAAACTCAAAATCCATTGCAATTAAGTCCATAATACAAGCCATGGACTAGGTATACTTGGCTTTAAGAAGCCATAGTTTATAGTTTTTATGTCGAGCTTTTATTAGCTTCTTTGAGCTAACGAGCCAATTTCCTGTTTCTCCCCCTTTAGAATCATCAAAATGAATGTTAGGATGATAAAAACATCATGCAAGTATATCGAAGTGCGCCAAAGATACTATTTATCACCCCTTGAAAAAAATTAGGCTTAGAGACCGAAGAAATGGGAAAATGTATCATGAAAAATCCATAAGCTCGTTTTGATTGCCAAGACATGATCTCAATAAGTATTTAAGACATTTGAAAGCAAGAGAGTCATATAGAGGTTGAAATTTTCATTGTGACATTTCATCGAACACGTTGTGGGCGTGAAAAATAAAAGATGTTGTATAAAGCCCTTATAAATGAATCAAGCCAAAACTTTTCATCACCAAATCATACCAAACACAATACAATACATCATAATAAATAAGCTCATCATGATCATATGACAATTACATCAAGAAATTTTTAAAAAAGCCAAGAACTCAAGGGTTCAACCCAATTGAGCAAAGGGAGTAAATTTCTTACCATTCAATCGGTAAAGATGAGCAATGATGATGATAATGCTATATTAAGTCCAAGACATGAAATGTATGCATGAAAACAAATTTTGAGTGAAAATTGTGTGTATTTGGCAAAGGGGACGAAAAATGGCAAAAATGAGGTAATATGACTAAGTATGAAGACAGAACGGTTTTAATCCATAAAATTGCTATGGGCGACCGGTCATTGTTGAGGGCGACCGGTCGACGTCGAGGGCGACCGGTTGCCCTCTTCCCAGTCAGCCCATTGTCTTGTCCAATTTTCCAAAATTCGAATTTTCAACCAAAAATCCAATTTTTCGCCCTTAAGTTTTAAAAACATGCAAAATTCAAACGTATACCTCATTCAATATGCATTATGCCTAATCGAGCTCGTATCGACGCAAAAGTCTCGGAAGATAGCGGTTTTGTAAAAATGTCCGCTAATTGATCTTGAGAAGGTACGAAAAATATCTCAATTTTTCGTTTAGAAACACAATCCTTTAGAAAATGATGTCGAATCTCAATATGTTTAGTGCGGCTATGATGAACCGGGTTTTGAGCAATATTTATAGCGGATATATTATCACAAAAGATAGGAACATTCTCAAAAGAGCATTTGTAATCCGCTAAGGTTTGTTTCATCCAAAGAAGTTGAGTACAACAAAAAGCTGCGAAAATATATTCGGTGGGTGATTCGTTTTTTTTAAATATGAATTTATCCTCATTTCCAATTTCCTCCCAAGAAGAACGTGTTTTGATGTGACTAAAACTCTTGCCTTGTTAATCAATATTTCTGCCAGTGCACCCATCTTTTCTCTCACACACTCCAACTCCACGTACTACTCTCTCTCGATTTTTCTATCTTCTCAACAGAACTCACGTTTGTTTTGGAAGCCATGGACAAATTTGTTACAGATCTTCAGAAGCTATTTGGGAGCCCTAGAAAAACTCCATCACCGTCACCAACAAAATCGAACACTCCACCACCATCGCCGGAGAAGCACAACCCATTACCTGAGAAACCCACTTCTACCCAGGCAACTGAAAGCTCCAAACAAACATCTCCTATGGCCACGACTGATGATTCCTCTCCAAAATTTCCGCCTCCTGCTCCGAATGTTAAGGAATTCGTCCCTACTGACGTCTCTGCACCTGCCACGACATCCAATCCCTCATCTGAACAAGAACAGGGGAACCTTGCCGTAGTGGAATATGCAAAACCCCCTTCTCCTGTTCATGTAATTGTACCCGGGGAAGAGGGTAATGCCATCAATGTTGAGGATACCCCTGATTTCACCATTATACAAGACATTCATGGTCCAATTGGTCGTCCGGCTGGTACTCCAGTTCCTAGACGCTCCAAACGCCAATGAGGCTACTCTCCCAGTGTTTTCAAAGAACACTCACCTACCGAGGGGGTTGTGAAGAAAAAGAGGTCTGAAACGGGTGAAGGATCTTAACCAGGGGGAGATGATTTCGAAGTACCCTCTTCTTCGATTGCTCGTTCAACTAATTCCGATGGTGAGGATACTACTCAATTTGTTGTGTCCCACAGACGAACACAACCACATCACAAGGTTGTGTTATCCGTTGAAGATGAGCCTGATAGAGAAACTTCTCCCTTTGATGATGATGCACCATTGGCCTAGGTACTTGTGGATATTATCGCAAATTTGGGTGTGAAAGCTGGTGCTGGTACTTCTAAGCAAACCCTGCTTTGTTGAAAACGTGGAGCCAACCCCACGAAAATGACACAGATGTCTCTGAAAGTGCTTCAGAAAATGATGAAGAAAGTGGTGGAACACCAGAACCAACATCTGACTCGGAGTATCATCTCTCCGAAGTCTACTCTGAATTTTTCTACTCCGTTGATGATGCCGATCGCTACCAAGTGTTTAAAGGTCGCAAGTTTATTGAGGAAAAAGTCCGCGATCACACTTCTTTTGAGAGGTACAATTTAAACAAATTTTTTATTCGACGGTCTCTTGTTAGCACAATCGATACTGTCGTTCCATATATTGAAAATGTTGTTCATGAGTTTTATGCTAATTTGACTTATTATGTTGGAAACAAACAATCTGCCAAATTTGGAAAAGTGTTTGTTCGGAATAAGCTTTATGATTTCAGTCCGTCGGTGATTAATGAATTCTTTGGTACCCCTGATTGTGAGGAGGGTCCTCAGATAAGCGATTTTAATATGGTTCTGAAGGTTTTAACTGGGAATCGAATGCCTTTATGGCTCGCTCATCCAAAGAAAGTGTCTTTCTCGCTTCTTACTTCCTCTATGGTGTCTTGTTCAAAATTGCTCTGTCTAATTGGGTTCCATCTTCCCATTCATCTAGTGTTACACGGGAACAGGCTAGGGTAATTTATTTGATTGGGAAAGGGCTGCCTTTCAATTTTGGCCAACTAGTATTTGATCAAGTTTTGAGGCATGGGAGTCCTCCTCTGCCTCTGGTGTTTTGTCGTTTCCCAGTACCATCTATCTGTTTCTCTGCTCTCAAGGTTTTGATAAACTGCCCAATGAATCCTTTACTATGTTGCCTGAGATGATATTTGTGTCTCCCAAGCTCATGGATAGAAACAAGCGAGTAGTTGATTGTCCCTTATATTTTTCGGATGATGAACCAAAGCTCGGTGATGTTCACCCAAATGTTATCCCAGATCTCATGCCCAGTGTTCCCAACATTTCAGTTGACACTGCTGCTAACCCATCTTCTGCAGGATCTAGTCCTTTGTCTCTTGATTTTATGCAGGGCCAAATCACATTTGCCAATCAACAGTTCCTCTTTGCTCAAAGCAAACTATTTCCATCAAGCCAAACAACTATTTTGAATGCTCAAAAGCAGTTGGGATACTACGTGGCCTACAAAGCTCAATTTGAAGACCTTCTCTCCAAGCTTTCTGGACAAAAAGGGGAAGAAACAAGTAATGTTCTGGCTGAGAATGTGATTCCGAGCACACAGGCGGGGAGCGATGTTCTTTGGTGATACGGGCGCAAGCACAAGTAGTGCTCCTGAAGATGCTCATATTGAGGGGGAGATGTGATTGAAATTTGTACTTGGATAATCTTTGGATAATCTTTTTGGTTGTGTTGTGATGATGTTTTAAACTGATATTTTGTACTTATGGTTTTGGTCGCTTCATAATTAGATTGCGTATTTCTTCTAGAATGTGCACATATGATCTGTCATATTTTTCTACTACTAATTTGCAGGTGCTACAGAAAATGTGTTAAACATTCGATACGACATTTTGTTCAATACTTGAACGAGAATATTTAATTTAGGGGAGTTTTACTGTGGTTTATTCTCAAAGTTTTGAACTAATTGGTTTTGTCCAGAAAGGCAAAAAGGGGGAGATTGTTAGGAATTTTAATTCCTAAATTTTCGATTTTTTAAAATAAAAAGATTTTTTGATTTTGCCTTTCTAGACTATTCCAAACTTAGAGTTTTAATGAATATGGGAAAGATTTATTTTAGATTCCTATCTATAATTGGATTCGATTTTCTAGAAGTATTAGGAGTCTTTTATTTCTATCATCTTATTTCCTAACCTATAAGAATCCTACTTCTTCCGTATTTGTGTTTTCCTTGTTTCCTTTTGTGAATAGGAGTCTTGGACATCAAGAAGATCAAGAATTCAAGAACATCAAGGAATCTTGGACATCAAGAAGATCAAGGACTCAAGCCCTATATAAAAAGAGGACCGGCCATCATTCTTACACACCTTGAACCACGAATTTACAGAGCAATAAGAGAGAAATACAATCGAGAGAGAAAAGCAACAAGATTCTCGAAGTCTTTGTCAAATTACATACCGAGTGTTCTTCGAAGTGTCTGCATCATGGAGAATAACACTTAGTCCAGTTTCGATTCTTGTTGATTTATTTTCGTCCATTCGTTGTTTTCTTAGATTTCATAGATTAGTATGGGCGAAGATATTATGGGCGAAGAAATTTACTTAGAACAGATCTACTCAGTAGGAGTTTGGTTTACCTAGACTAGTTGAATCATTCATATTCGAGTTGTACTACAGATATTTTCAACTAGTGATTTCGTCATAATTGACACTTCTACAAGTTATTTATAACTTGTAGATAAATTTTTACTTCGTGTGTTCTTTTTCCGCTGTTTGTTCCGTAAAGAGTTACAACATCTGGTTTAACACGTTCTCTGACATTTACTAAAACGAACATTTTGGGACCTCAAAAACTTTCAGGCTCCCGTGTAGAAGGTAAGAGAATAGGTATATAAAGATGTAATTAGGTTTAAGGAGGATTAGTGAAATGGGCTAGTTGCTTTTGGGTTTTGTTCTATTGGGCCATGGAAATGGGCCAAATATCCACATTCTCCACCTTGGCACAATTCCAGTTTACAAGACGCGAGTCATACACACATTCATCATCGCCGATCTTTCTCACTATACACATATTACAGTGAGAATACAATTATAGTAAGCACAAAGCAAACTATAACACAAATAGACATCACAGCAAGCACGCAGCAAGCTACAGCAACACGGAACAGGGTAAAACAATCTTATTGTACACATAGTACATTAAGACAAGTTATAACAAGCACACATCAAGTTATAATCGATCAAGTGCAACATATCTGTTCAATCACGAGTATCAAAATTCAGAATTTTCAGGCATGATAGAAATTTACTAACAGGCAAGCATTTGGTACCCATATCAACAGGATTAAATTCAGAAGGTGTCTTTTCAAGATTAACTAAGCCTTTTGCAATTATATCACGTATATAATGGAATCTTACATCTATGTGCTTAGTTCTATAATGAAAAACAGGATTCTTACACAACTGTATGCCAGATTGACTATCAGAAAACACAACAACATTATCTTCAAGAAAACCAATTTCTGAAATCAAACCTTTAAGCCAAATCGCTTCTTTTAACGCTTCGATTAAAGAATATATTCGATTGATTGTAGACAGTGCAACAATGTGTTGTAACTGTTATTTCCAACTTATACATGAGCCACACAAAGTGAACACATAAGATGTTTCAAATAATTAGAATCCACATAACCGTTCAATTTAACACCATCTTTGCACTTGGAAAATTTCAGTCCATAATTCACAGAATGTTTCAAATATCACAAAAGCCATTTAACAACACTCCAATGTATAATTCCAGGATTAGACATGTATCTACTCAAACAACTAACTAACAGAATAAGCAATATCAGGTCTCGTGCTAACTATTAGATACATCACAGAATCTATAGCATTGGAATATGGCACATTCTTCATAGAATTCACATCATGTTCAGTTTTTGGGGATTGTTCTTTACTAAGCAAGAAATGAGCAGCCAAAGGAACATTGACAGGTTTTGAATCAGACATAAAAAATTTACACAAAATTTTCTCAACATAAGAAATCTGGTTTAGAAAAATAACAGAATTTTTTCTATCTCTCACAATGTTCATTCCTAAAATCCTTTTAGCATCACCTAGATACTTGATGTCAAACTTAGCACTTAGACAGTTTTTAACATGCTCAATAGTTTTAACACATGGGCTAATTAACAGCATGTCATCAACATAAATCAACAAGAAAACAGGCAGACAGTGATCGCAATTACTTCTTTTAAATTCAAAGACATCATGCAATCATCAAATTTCTTGTTCCAACATCTAGGAGACTGTTTCAAACCATATAAGGATTTTTTCAGCAAACAAACAAAATCAGATTTCTTATTATCCACAAAACCTTCAGGTTGTCTCATATAGATTTTCTCAGTCAAATCACCATGTAAGAAAGCAGTTTTCACATCTAAATGTTTCAATTCATAATTAAACTGAGCAATCAAAGCAAGCATGATCCTAACAGTCATAAATTTCACAATAGGAGAAATATTTCTGTGTAATATATTCCTTCTTTTTGTGTGAAACCTTTCGCAACTAACCTAGCTTTATATCTTACAGAATCATTCACATTCTTAACTTTAAACAACCACTTACAATCAACCAATGAATAGTTTTCAAGTTTGAGAACAAGTATCCACGTGTTGTTAACATGTAAAGAGTTCATTTCTTCATGCATAGCATTCAACCACTCTTGAGAATGTTCAGATTTCAAAGCATCTTGATAAGTTTTAGGTTCACAATTATCAATAGACTCAAACACAGAAAACACATAGGAAATCATTTGAAAATCATCAAATCTGGTAGGTTGTCTAATATTCCTTCTAGTTCTACCTCTAACAAGTTGATAATTAACAAGTTCTTCAGGTTCATTATCATTCAAATCAACCAAATCATCATGCATTTCAGCATTATCAACATTTTCAGGTATGTTCGCAATTTCAGGTTGATTTTCAGGAATATTCTCAAGCAGATTATCATTCTCAACATGCAGATTTTCAGTTCCATCAATACGACTCAAACCAAGCAATTGCTCCACCTTATTTGGAGCAGGTTCAAATTCAAGCAAAGGCACAGTAGCAGATAAACAAGGAAAATCAGATTCATTAAAAATGACATCTCTACTAGTTATAGCTTTAAATCCAGGTTCACCCCTAAGCCATAATCTATATCCTTTCACACCTTCATGATATCCTAAAAAAAACACATTTTTTAGATCTTGGTTCAAGTTTATCACCTCTTTTATGAACAAATGCAGCACAACCAAACACCTTCAAGTTTGAAAAATCAATTTATTTACCAGAAAAAACAGATTCAAGACATTTTCCTTTCAAAGGCACAGACGGAGATCTATTTATCAAATAAGCGGCCCGTATGAAACAGTTTTTCACCCTTGAGAACCTTTTTGAAAGTCCCGAGGAAGCAAGCATGCTCCAGGACCCTTTCAAGTAAGGTTCTATTCATACGCTCATCAACACCATTTCGTTGAGGCGTATAAGGCACGATTTTATGCCTTCGAATACCAAATTCAAGACATAAGTTGTCAAACAAGTTATTGCAAAATTCAAGACCATTATCTGTCCTAAGAGTTTTAATCCTTTTTCCAGTTTGATTCTCAATCAAAATTTTCCAATTTTTGAATTTTTCAAACACATCAGGTTTGTTCTTCATTAGGAAAACCCACGCTTTTCTTGAAAAATCATCAATAATAGACAAAAAATACCTATTTCCACCTTGAGTGGGTTAGACGGACCCCACACATCAGCATGCAAATACTCGAGTATATCATTGCAGACAGATTGACTAGGAAATGGGGATACAGGGAATTTCACTTTATGTTGTTTGCCCAACACACATGAGTCACAAAAAGGCATACAATATAGAACATCACTACCAAAACACCCAGCTTTGTGCAATATCTCAAGACCTTTACTACTCATGTGACCAAGTCTTTTGTGCCACAAATCAGTTTTATCGTCTTGTACAACATTCACAGAATTTCTAGCAAAAGACACAGGTTTACCAATGCAAACATACAAATTATTCCTTTTGGCAGCTTTGAAAATCACTAAAGAACCTTTCAAATTTTTCATTAATCTATTTCCAAACCTACATTCTAATCCATCATCTTCTAATGCAGCACATGATATCAAATTATTGCATAAATCAGGCACATGTCTAACATTTTTCAAAATGTATGCATAACCAGAATCAAATTTCAAGCAAATATCACCAATTCCAAAACATTACATTTTTTCTCATTGGCCATAGAAACAAAACTATTTTTCACTTCTTTATAGTTCGAAAATAGATTTTTAAATGGGGATATATGAAAAGTGCACGCAGAATCAATTAACCATTCATTTTCACACATAGAACTTGAATGCACATAATTCACAATAGGCACGTCACATATTCCAGTCACCATAAAAATATCACCTGTATTTTCACTACTAGAAGCCAAATTTGCTTGATCATTAGACTGATTCTGGTTTCCTTTCTTACTAGGGCAATCCCTAATATAATGACCTACCTCACCACAATTATAACATTTTCTTCCCTTAGGCCTAGACTAGACCTAGTCTTGCTTTTTCCCCTTTTCTTGATAAAATTATGATTTTGATGATTATCCGGTTTTTGTTGGTTACCAAACCTATGTTGGGACCTACCCCGAACATGCATAATCTCACCCGAATTCTATCTACCACCCTTATTAAATTTTAAATCAAGTTCCTTGCTTTTTAAGCCATTAACAACAGTGTCAAGAATAATAGAATCTCTACCATACTTAATAGCGGATTTAACATCACATGCGATTAGAATTGCATTTAAAAGCACAATAGGAGTGTAATCATCAATATTTTTATCACCAGTCAGCTTTATATCTTGAATTAACTTGGTAAACACATCAAGATTCTCATCAACATCTTTGTTTAATCCAATTTAAACCTAAAGAATTTTTCAAGTAAAAACAACTTACTAGGAGGGAAGTTTCAGTATATAACTCTTGCAATTTATCCCACAATTCTTTAGCAGACTTTTGTTCACCAACTTTTCTTAACACAGAGTCAGATAAATTCAAGATAATAGAGGAATAAGCATACTCATCGGTTTGACTTTGATTTCTTTAGTATCGATTGTCAACATAAGTGTTCGTAATAGCTTTATACATCTTTTGTTGAATTAAAATACCTTTCATTTTTTGTTGTCAAATAGAGAATTCAGTTTTGCCATTAAACGGTTCAAGATTATAACCAAACATAGCCATTTTCAAAAAACACAACAGTTTAAGAAAACAACACCACACAAAGTAGGTTATATCACAAAACTAGCAAAACACACAAATTCAGAGAATACGGCGGAAGCAATTCTCAAGGCCACAAAAAATGCGAAAAATGAGCAAACGGACAGCAAGCACTACAATAAAAATAAAAGGATCACACAGCAACCTAAAATTCTACAGCAAGCAAATCCCAACAAATAAAACCGCGGCAAGCGTACACAAGTAATAAACCCGCTACAAGCGGTATTTAAGCTACACAAGCAATAAACCCGCGGCAAGCGGTATTTAAATTACGAAAGCAATAAATCCGCGGCAAGCAGTTACGCTACGAAAATCAGTAAAAGAGGAGTTCAAGCCGCTTTACCAGAGCGAAACCCTACAGTAAGGGCTTCGTACCACCACAGCGGGGGAAGCTCTGATACCACTGTTGGGTATCGACCTCGCTATCATCTCGCTCCGGATCGCCATAGCCGACTGAATATTATAGATTCTAACAAGCATTAAGTCAGAAAATTGATTTTCTAAATATAAATTCAAATCATTAATTGATTTTTTATTTTAAATGTTAATAATTGAGTTTATTACATTGTTTTCCCAATAGATGTTTTGTTTCTCAAAGGGATGTTTGTATTAAACAGACATGACTTATGCCAATAGGTGTTTGTATTAAAAAGACATGTCATTTACCAAAAAGTGCATTAGAGTGATATAAGTAAATGATTCACCTTTCAAAATATTTTTTTTTTTTTTTTTGCAGTCAAAATTATTCTCTAAACTGTTCTTGCGAGAATTTACGGGTTTTTGATGTCTGTGAATTCTGGTTTGTTTTGAATATCCTGGATGAATTGCCATTAATCCGGCAGCAACATAGTGTACGCAAATTTCCTTAAGGACAGTGAAATCTCACATTCAAAACAATAGCATTCATTATTCTTTTTCTCTAACATAAATTAATTTAGGGCATCTCCCCTAGAAAACCCCTCATTTTATAAATCTTTCTCCACAATAGTTAAACATATTCTATAATTTTTCAATGGGTCCCACATCCAATTCACATATTATTTATCTTTATTTCACATCATTTGACATCATATATATATATATATATATATATTGGTGATAATTATTTAATTATTATGTTTAATTTATATATTCAAAAATAATGTTTTTTAATTAAACAATTTAATATTTTATAAATATTTAATTAATATTTATTCTTGAATATAATAATTTGAAAAACAATAGTACTGAAAATTCATAAATTTAAAAGGATGGGTTACAACATTACAAATTGAAATATTACAAACAACTCATACAAATTAAACCATAAGATAATTAATGCCCCCCATACTTTTACCATTTTGCAGCCTTTTGCACTCCATAAACTGGATCATGCCTACAACCCGTGGCTTCCCTACAAACCCCAAATCCTCTCTCACAATGGTGAAATTTTTGGATGATACGGTTTTTCGCCAAAAAAACCCTCCAAAAATCTTATCATTGGTGTTGCCCTTATTATCACATGGTATACACCTAACCCTCCACGGCTAAAAGGCGCATCTCAATTGGTGACCAATGAACATTGTAGTTTTGCTTTCAATGATATGATATGAGTTTGAATCCCAGTGGAAACCAATGATTTCTTAGGGGGAGACTAGAACTTGGACAATATGCATTTGGCTCTTTGTACAAAAGTGTACGGGAATGGGATTTTGGGAGCCAAGGACTAGTCCGACGAAGCTGGGAACATGAGACATAATAAAGAAAAGAAATACTGAAAAGTCTCACTTAGAGTAAT